>OU342784.1:3096428-3715714 GCA_910591435.1 Acronicta aceris
ATAAGACCGATGAGGTAGACAATTCTAAAGAGATCACCTTCAAGTCCAGTTATTCGGAGACCAATTTTAGGAAGACTGTCACTTCTAATGGCAAGGAAACTAGGTTCAGCTCAGAGTCTTACACGATATCTTCTAATGGAGTGTCTAAACGAGTAGAAATTACGAAAGAGAATGGAGAGCAGCTTACAAGTCCTATGAAGAGCTTTATCCAGCAACGAGTCGAACGGCTGTATGGCCCAGGGGCTCTAGCTCAAGGCTTTTTCAACCAGAAGCGCCACAAACTCAAAAGCTCAAGCGAGGACGAAGACCCGAAAGTGTTAACCGAAAAGTCTTTGAACACCCCCGAAATACTGCCTAGAAAGGTGGAAGAAATGGAGAAAGTTTGCACTAGTCCAAATGGAGATTTGGACTCTAGTGTCTCCCTGCCAGTCCTAAGGCATCTAAGGCCAGAGTTCCGCGCCCAGCTGCCTATCCTATCGCCAAAGAAGTGTGTGAAAAGTGATGTGTTCCCGCAAAAGATTGAAGAGGACATTCCTAAAGTGGAAAATACTGAAAAGGAAAATGAGGACAGTGCAGTGTCGGTTACTAATGGTGTTTCTGTGATAAAACTCGATGGTGACGAGCCAGTGATATGTAGTGTTAATGGTGATACGAATGGTGTTAAGGAGGTGGTGAAGGATGCGTATTATTTCCTCAACTTGGAGAAGAAGGAGACCGAGAGGTTGTTGGCGCTCGCCGCTACCGCTGAGAAGGAACTGGATGACTTACAGGTGAGATATCATCTTCTCTTCTTCAGCCTTACCATGGCCAGCGACGTCATCACAGGCTACCTGGCGTCGACATCAGTTCGATACCCCCAAAGTGTAATGAGTCAACTATTTTTTTTATAACACTAACATTAAGATATTGGTTTCTGACACTTACGCGAATATTACACATTGAAATAAAACTACTTTTTTAAGTAGCTGTTAGTAATTGCAATATTAAGACGTCCAACAACTAAATCTACCCGTGACCATGGATACTGTAAAGGATCCGAAACGCGATAAAATCCGTAAAAGTAGTTTCTACTTTTGTGTCGTATTGATATTATTTGATTCCCGACGTTTCGGCAGTTTCGGCACTAACATTAAGATCATCTTCCTCCATTCCTTCCAACGGTCGCGACAGTGCACTACTTCTTTCTAATTCTCAAGGAAGACATCCAATTCGCCCCGCCATCTCCTTCGTGGTCTGCTGCGACCCCGTCTCACTGTTTCAGGGCACCAATCCTGAGCTTTCCGGGCCCACAGCTTGTTGGCCATGCGACTGACATATTAAAGTTAGATGACTCAATATACTTATGAGGTATCGAATTAATCTCATCACAATAACTAATAGCACTACGTAAGAAATGGGCACGCTCCGTCCCTACGTTCGGTACCTCCCATGCCTCCGCAATTTGTTGTGTGCTAAACCACTTTAAGCACACATCTGCGCCGCCTGCGCTTGTATGATGAACACTCACGTAGTTGTAGTAGGCATCGAAATTGGAGCGTTTCTATGGAGCTCCAGAGGTGTGCCAATGTCTTGACGTGAATAGGCAAAATTAGCAGGTAGTCTATCCATTTCGGTGAAGGCCATCTTGATCCCGTTTCCCAGTGTGTGGTCTCCAAGCAAGAAACTTCTTCTAAATTGCAATCAGATTGCAATTTAGAAAGTTTCTTGCTTGGAGGTTCTAGGTTTTCTTGGCCTTGAAGTATTATAGGATTTTTGTGTAGTGAGCAAATGCATATTTGACTATTTTAAAATATGCAAAAAGCTCTTAATTGTTTAAAAGACCTTGTATAAGAATGGCGTATCTAATTGGTTATAATTTTATTTCTGCAATTAAATACGGTCTACCGAACTGGTTTGTGGTTTTATAAAGCTACCTAGGCGATGTGAAGAAGTTTTTATGACGGTTTAGATGCTCAAAGCTTTATGGCTCATTTATATTCTCGAGCAAGTGGCGAGACGAGACTTGAGGCGAGCCTGGGGATGTAAAAAATAATATTAAAAAGCGCTAATTTATAAATCGATTTTTTGGACTGTGAAAAATTTGTAGTACAAGCTTACATGTTGTACAAAAGTAAAGAAAATAATTTATATCAGGCAAGTAGATGTTTTATCTCACGATCATCATCATCATCAGCTTATAACAGGTCCAATGCTTTATATGAAATTAATTATTATTATGCACATGATTTTGAAAAGTCAGAGGTCTTGGATTCAAACTCGAAATGGACAAATAGGTCCGCAATTTCACTTGTGTCCCAAAAGGATTTGTCCTCACACCGATTTTCAGGTTGAGCAATGTTCGGAGCTCATAGTGATTTGTGCTCAGTTAATACCGGCGAACTGTGGGTTTACAATAGTACACTTCTACCTTACCCTTTAGGGAATACAGGTGTAATGGTATGTTATGTTATAATTGGTAACCTGCTAAGCTTGGGTTACATTCTATAGTCACAAAATCCCAAAATAAAAATACATCAAATTCAACAAATATGGTATTCTATAAGTCGTGGTGACATTGAACACGAAAATTCAAGGATGGAATTATAATAAGGTCATTATTCGGTTTTAAATAAATTAATACTTAATTACAATATTGAAATACACTCCCAAATGTTACATGTCAATGTTATCAATGTACAATATTAAGTCAAGTGTTTTCATGGCTCAATCTTTTGTTCTCGCAAAACTTTCTTTGCATAATATTGTTTGGACAGTTGCAATTGCTAATTCTTTTATTATGTAAAATATTTATTGTCGTATTTTGCTAAATTAAAAAAAAAAATTGGATATTCTTAGAAGAAATTCTAAGTATTGAATGGGGAATTAAAAAATTGTGAAGTTAAGGCATTGTTTCTAAGTATTCTAGTCAACTAAGTGGTCAACAAATAAATATGATTATAGTTTGGGTAATTATTATATTACTTTTATAAATCTGAATCTGCCCATTAGTCTAGTGCAGGGATGGTGAACCAACAAACAAAATGTTGGGCATTGGACTTGGGAATTTAGATACCTACCGTATCTAATTAAAACAATTAATTTTGTTATCTGTTAGTAGCAAGTTAAATAGACAGAGAAAAGACATTATGCGACTGAGTTACCATACGTAGAATTCGCATGAAAGTTGTTAGCGTTTATGTTGTACGCTTGAGCTTGTTTGACGGCACGTCATGACGTCATCAAACATTTGTATAGGTAAAGTGGAACGTAGAACCAGGACCGTCTTTAAAATATTGGAAGCCTTGGGCATTTTAGGACAATGGGGCCCCTACGACAATGATATGTCAGAAGACTATTTCATAAACATAATGCAAAAAAAAAACAAAAGGAGAGGGAAATAGGGGGCCCCTTTGGATCGCGGGGCCTTGGGCACTTGCCCATAGTGCCCAATGGAAAAGAGGGGCCTGCGTAGAACTAAAAAGGTTTGCCATTCCTGGTCTAGTGGTCGATAGCATGGCTATGATGGGTCCTGGCTAGGTTCATATCCCGAATTTAACGTATTATTATAATTGTATTAATTCCAATGTAATTCTCATTATCAGTTCTGAGTTCGGATTTTTCTAAAACTATTTGACATGATGCTTTCAGAACCGCGAGGATGTGACTGAGGAGATCCTGGGCTTTCTGCGCGCCGCGTCCGGCAAGGCAAGGTTGCTGGCCACGCAGAAAATGCAGCAATTTGAAGGTACTAATAAAAGGATTGGACTGACCACTCCTTTGCCTGCGAACACGAAAATATTAATAAAAACAACATTCTTGTTAAATGGGATATTTGATTATCCGTCTAGCTAACTACCAACAGTCACGAATCTAAAATTTTTTCGAACCGGGGCATAAACTTATTAGTGGCGCTCTCTGGCCCCAGCGTTTGATTAATTGTGCTAAAAAAAGCTTAATTTTAGCGCTCCTTGAAACTGCTGAATGCGCAACACGAGTGGAGTCGCAGCGGAAGACCATCAGTAGTTAAAAAAAATAATGTTAATAAATTTGTGAAAGAAAAATGTATCTGTAGCAGGAATGCAACCTGTGTTCTCCTCTTTGCTTCAGTTTTTTCGTGATATGTGTACAAACATAGGTAGAGACGAAAACAAAATCTCTCAATTGTACATACAAAAATTCAAAAAAATAATATTTTGGCTGCCTCATTAGTCTAGTTGTCCCAAGCGCGCTTGCTAGGCTAGAGGTCCTGGGTTCGGTCCCCAGGTCGAGCAGTGTTTTTCTATGAAATTCTCAGTAGCAGCTCGGAGTCTGGATTTTGACCCGGTTAATGGCAATAGGCTTGCCTCCTATTACATGGAACCTAAACATACAGGCGAACTGTGGGTGTACATTTGTACGCCTCTGCCTAACCCTTCTCGGAATACAGACGTGATGGTATGTTATGCTGTGTGCTCTAATAAAGACCCCCCATATTAGTTTTTCTTCAATATCTATAATGTACAATTTTATTATATGTATTAATTTTCAATGTTTGAAGATGACTATTCTCCAAATTTCAGGTCTCTGCTACAACAATATCAACGAGCGGCTGGACGAGCCATTCCCCACCACGGTGGAGGACCTGCAGGGCTTCTGGGACATGGTGTGTCTGCAGGTCAACAACGTGGACGCGCTGTACCAGCAGATCGCCGAGCTAAAAGCCAACAACTGGCAGGAGGTGAGATAAAGATAGGTTAAGCTAGGATGGGTGACCGGTACTTATTTGTTTACTGCAAAGAGACTGCTTAAATATCCTTGTCAAGCCAAAAACTGTGTCAATGACTAAAATTGATAAGTTAATTGTGTATAGTTGTAATTAAAGTCGATCTCTATATTAATCTATGTAATAGCGAATATTATAACCCATGGATGCTGTAAAGGATCCAAAACGTCGGGAATCAAATAATATCAATACAACGCGATAAAATCCGTAAAAAGTAGTTTTATTTCAATAGCGAATATTTTTCACTGTTGGAATTAGAAAAGGATGATATTATAATGATGTCTCACGTCTCACTACGTACTAAGTATTAGGCTAGTAAAAATTGCGTTGGTACAGTACGACACGACGTGACGAGAGTCGCGTTTCACGCGAGTCTCAACATATCGCGCATGAGAAGTAATAATAAGCAATTTGACTGATTATTTTTTATACTCTTATGCAAATGTTTACCATAAATAGAACCCATCAACGTAAACAAAATTAAAATCGGCTCAAAAATAAGAAAGTTACAAGCATTTTAATTTTATGCTAGACAGAGAGAACGCACTGTACTTGTTTATGACGTCACAAACCAATGCGCCATACAAATCCTATACTAACACTCATTTGGGGGAAAATGTCAAAACATCCCCTCTCATCCCCACCAAAAATTTTAAATGCTTATGAGCATTTAAAATTTTCTCTTTTCTTCTTTGAACTTTATTAACCAATTTATTTTTTCAGAATACGATTTGTACTCAGCTTTGTATTTTAAATTATTCAAACATTAGTCAAATACCCTATTATTAATAAAATAATTAGTAATAAATATATTTATTTATATTTTCAGATAGCAACACCGGCGAAGCCACAGCCATCCGCTGTAGCCGCGTCGCCACCGCGCCGCGTCCGCGCCGCGCCGCTCGTCAAGAACGAGAAGGCGCGCCTCGCCGCCGAGAAGAGAGAGGCCGACCGGAAGGCCATGCTCGAACATCGGAGGTGAGGAACACACCATTATCTTTACAATTCTTATTTACCTGTCCATGGTAGAACAATATTATGCTGACGCCTAGGTATTCTCACCTCGCGATCTCTATTGTACTTATTAGAACCAGTGTTGGGCACTAAGTAATTAAAATCTCAATCAATTAATAAATTGCATTATGTGAATTCAATTGCAATGAAAATTCATTCAATTGCAATTAAAAGACAAGCCTTCTTTCTGTATGTTTTTATGCATTCTGTATGCTAATGAAAAACTATAGCACTAATATGGATGCGGCCCACAGTTATATTCTTCTTTATCTTATCGTATCGGAAAGGATACGATGAAGAACGGGCGTACGGGTCTCCTCTCAGAATAAGTGGTTGGGCTGTATACATTTTTTAAGGAGAACGCACGCTTATTCGAACCGAACGGAAATTTTAGAATTCTTTATATGAGATCCTATGAAACCTCGCACACGTGCCCGCGTCGAATCTGGAAGAACCCCAGAAATTCTAGAGGAATTCGGATGTCATCAGATTCGACGCGGGTGATGCGGTTGCGTACGAGAGATCAACGCGCTCATACTACTTCTTAATTTTTTTTGTGGTCGATTCTTTTTTTTTTAATAAAACGTTGCCCCACACTAGGATTTTCTCCTGTATCGTGGGTGCGTTTACAAACACAATTTCTCACATACACAAACACCCAGACCCGGAACAACTACCTGTAGATCATACAAATATTTGCTCCGTGTGGGGATCGAACCCACAACACGTGACGCAGAAGCCGATCGCTCAGCCGCTACGCCAAACGTGTCGTCATAACGTCATAACTTTTGGTGCGGATATGTGTGCGAGGCCGCCTTAAGAGTCCGGCGGACTGAATTTCTTTTACAAACGTAATACCGAAATAAATCGTATTTCAAAAACAATTTAATCAAATTGTGTTATTATTAGGATTTCGATACCGTTAATCTAGGTTCCTACGCTACCATTTTGTTCACTGGAAATAAATATATGCGAATGCAATTTTTGATAAAATTACCAAGTTTGGGATGATTTTCCAATCTTTTATTTCCAGTGAAGTAGTAGTAGACGAAATAGTACAGTAGGAACCTAGATTGACAATATCTTAATCCAAATAATAACATAATTTGATAGAATATTGTCTGGATTACGATTTATTTCGGTATTACGTTTTTGTGGGCAATTTACTCCACCGGACCTTTAACTTCGATTCGTTTGACGCGTTCAGCTCGGATAAGTGTGTGTTCACCTTTAACGAAGTAAATGTAATTATTTAAACTGTTACATACTAGCTGTTTCACGTTGGAATTAAAAAAGAGTAAGATTTCTTAAAATATAACCCATTTTAGTATGTGTGTAGTACCCTCATGTAACAAGGAATGAATTCACTGTGATGTCTTAGGCACGATTCCAAGGTCAAAATGTTATTGGTTTTTTTTTCTTGATGGGACTGGATTCGTGCCTGTTTAATGACAATAGGCTGTCCCCTTATTAGTACCTACAAACTGTGATAAGTACACCTCTGCCTAATCCTTCGAGATACAGGCGTGATGGCATGTTATGTGTTGCTAACCATCAAATGTATGTGTTTTCTAATTCCTTTTTTTTACCCTTTGATAAGTAAATTTTTATTCCCTTTGTTACCTAACATTTACATTTTTAAGCATTTTCGTATTATATATAAGGTTTACATAATATTGCTAATTTTATAATAATGCTTGAGTATTTACTTCGATGCCATAATATAACCTGTACGGCATGCAGCAGTGAGAATATAAATATATAAAAATTAGGAGAAGCCTACTTCCAGCAGTGGACGAACATAGGCTGACGATGATGATGATGTATGTATATGATATAAAAATTAATTGCTGTTCGTTAGTCTCGCTAAAACTCGAGAACGGCTGGACCGATTTGGCTAATTTTGTTATTGAATTATTTGTAGAAGTCCAGAGAAGGTTTAAAAGGTGAATAAATATGAAAATGCTCGAAATTAAATTTTAGGCAGTACGAAGTCTGCCGGCTCTGCAGCTAGTTAAATGATAAAACTTATTATTCGATAAATGAATATTTGTCTGACGATTCACCTTTAATAAGATAATTTGTTTCCGTTAAATATATAATAGGTATATACTTAGATTTATATTTTGTTATGATAGATATCTTTAAGTTTATTAGTTTTCGCATAATAATTGTGATTTTATATTTGTACGCCATTATTGGTAAGACATAGTGATCTTTATAATATTGTGAACACCTTTTTAATATGTACCTATGTTCTACAAATAAAAATATTTGTATTTGTATATACATACATATATTGTAAATTTGCAGACGTGTAGCGCGCGAGCGACAGATGGCGCAGCGCGCGGCCGCGCCGGGCACCAGCACCGAACAACACCGGGACATGGGCATCGAAGGCAGCCAGGTACATCATACACATTTTATCCACTCATATACCTATAGCTAATAAAATTGTAACATACCAATCATACCAATCTGTACATTATAAATATTAAAGAAAAATAATATGTGGGGTCTTTATTAGAGCAACAGAAGGCAAAATAACATGTTTTTGAATTTTTGTCTGTTTGTATGCGCATCGCGCATCACTCAAAAACTACTGCATGGAATTGAATGCAGTTTTCACCGATCTACCTCAAAATCTGGTGCATGTTTCATCTTGATACGCCGCCTAGAATCTGACTTTAGTATGTTAATCTTTTTGGGACGCGAGTGAAACTGCGGGCAACAGCAACTAGTGTTAAATAAACCTGTCCCATCCGAATGAGGCATATAGATATCCCGATCACATCACCAAATAAAATAAGAAACATTAAATACTCATGAATGTAAACATATTGAATTTTAAGTGCACGATTTTCGTTCCCAAATTACCACTATTTCAAAAACCTAAGAAAATTTTAAATTATGAAATATCTATAAAGTAATGCGAAGATCACTGCCTCCTAAGATACAGGATATTCCTAGGCAGGGTTTCAATTATTGTAATTTTACTGTTCCAAATTTTAATAAATATTATGTGTTATTGCTGAGAAAGAATGTTTGTTATATATGTAAAATTATTGTTCTGGTAATAAAGAAAACTTATTATTATCTTTATTAATTATATTTACATATTTAAATACATTTTCAAATATTTTTATAAAAATAACAATAAAACCATTTAAAAATATAAATATAATAGTAGTCAGGTCAGGTGCGTAGCACTCGCAACCGGCGTGTATGTATGAGAAGATGTATGAATGTGGAAGAAGCAAAAGAAGTATGCAAGAATCGTAGCAAGTGGCAGTCTATAGTTTCTGCCTACCCCTGTGGGAGAAAGGCGTGAGTGTATGTATGTATGTATGTAATAGTAGTCCACCGGTATCGGGAACAGGGTCCAAGCTAACGGTGGTCAGGGTCCCAAAGAAAGGAACCTCCTAACAATACGCGCCGTATCCAGGAGTACCGCTTTCTGTATCAGATCCTTTACCCAGCTGCCTGACGAGGGCCTCCCAAGATGTGAGTCGAAGCTCTTGGCTATTAGACCATTAGCGGTCACAACTATCGGTGACAATGATTGCCGAGTCAACAGAGATTACTATCATCAGCCTTAGTATCTTTGCACAGTGACGTTTACCACTGTATTGATTATTTTAAAGATTATTCGTTTTCTTCCAGGAGGTAGAAATCTTTGTCGGCAAAACCGCCAAGCCTTCGAAGGTGGCTCCTAAGGGAGACTGCATGAGCTCCGAAAGGTCAGAAGATTCTATCGTCGAAGAGAGCTGATCATATTACCCTTAGATAAACTGCGGAAATTTCTACTAAACTTTGTATGTATGCTTCTGATTACACCTTTAGGAGAATCGTGAAGAAATTTGAGTAGAAAAGCACCAATTTTCTCAAAAAATCTCAGAAGTTGTCAAAATTGGTAAGTAGGTATTTTTGAGAAAATTTCTCACAAGTAGATGGTTATTTATGAGACAAAATCTCAAAAGTAAATGGGTACTTTTGAGATAATTTCTCAATTTAATGAATTTTATTTTGAGCAACCTGCGAAAGATAATTTACAAGCTCAGTATATTAATGTAATTCTTTCCGTGAAAATCTTTGCGAATATCCATATAATGAAATTTATTGAAATGTAATTATTTTTTAATGAAATTGGTGATAATTATTTTTAACATTTTAAGATGTTTGAGAAAGATGGATCTCGACTAAAATCGCGATACTCTCAAAAGCGTGAAATATCTCAAATTATATATAGGTTTTTGTAATGGTTTTCGTATAGGATCTCTCGTATGAGCCCAAAAGTCAGGCAATGGCTCTTTTGGCTGTAGTTAATGTTGATAGTTTCAAAATTGTGGGTATAATCATAATAGTGGGTAATATCATAATTGTCTCTGAAATGCTTTTTTGCATATTTTTTGAGTATATGTAAAACATAATTTGAGAAATATCACGCTTATTTTAGGGTGTAAGCAGAATAGTTATCATCTAAAAGCATTGTACAAAATTTTTTTATACAAAAGTTTAGTAGAAAATTTTACAATAAAAGTCCTGTGAAAAATATGAATTTTATATGAAAATGTATGTAATTTGAAAAAAAAAATGAAATTATGATACTCAAACACTAGGAATATGGAATCGTATTAATTCGTTTTTTAATCCAAAATAAATTATTGTTTTAATTAATTCTCAATTTTTTATTTTCTCATTAATTTTGTTGTTTACAATTTTAATTGATTTTTTTATGATAAAATTATGATTTATTATTTTTCTATGATATGAGTTTTTTAGTTACGATAAAATTGAATTATGAAGTATTTTTAATTTTATGTTTTTATCAATATCTTAAAAAACAATTTGTTAAATAAACGTATCGATTAAAATTGTAAATGATGAAATTTCATTTAAAAAAAATCATTCATTACATTAGGTCAGTCTACACACGAGCGGCCAAATCTTTGTAAAAAAAAATACCAAAAATAAATCGAAATTCCTTTTTCTACGAATATTGTGGATCTTAGTCGCTCGTGTAGATAGATACCTTCACTAAAATAGAAATACGGTTTTGCACATTCCTATAAAATATTATTTTTAATTATTGTACAACATTATCGCATTTTCGCTAAATATTGTAAATATAAACGCCTTAAATTGTACTGTAAAACAGGTGTATCAAGTATCAAAATTATTAACGAGAAATAGTATCAAGATTTTTTGTAATAAATCAAAATTTTGATGAATACAGAGCCCTTTCACCGTTATTATTAGGGGCATAAAGTCGACAATCGGGTGGTAAAGACGCCATTTATTAGAAATCTCCGGTAAATAATCCATACTATATTCAAACTAATATTATAAATTCGAACGTAACTTTAGTCTGTTACATGTTCACGCTTAAAACGCTGAACTGATTTCGATAAAATTTAGCAAAGGAATAGATTTCATCCAGGAGGACATGGAATACTTTCAATACCTAGCGGGTTGCATGTAGTTATTAAATAAAGACACGCCTTTTTATTAAAAGGAGTAGGCAGAAACTATGGTTTGCTAATATACATTTTCATCTTGTCATACGCGTTCCGATTGCTAAAATTCTCTAAAATAATATTAAATATTCATAGATTTATTCATAAATCTTGATACTAATTCTTCAAAAATATTAAAATACCGAATTATGAAATAAATATATAAATATTTCACTACGCTGTTGGTATTTTCCTTCACATATTTTGTTATTATGGTTGATTTCAATAGATCTTTTCAGTAATTTTAACGAGATAAGGGCTCAAATACACACAATACTTTGTTGTATTGGTGATGATATGGGAATTATGACTATTTTTCATTTGATGAAATTATAATTATTTTTCACAGCGATTTCACATGCGACATTTCGCAGCCTGCTACTTTTCGTCCACAATGAATTTTCATTCAAAATCATTTATCACCACATTTGCTATTTTGTTACTTACAATGAAATCGTGAACAAAATGAGATTTCATTGGAATGCGATTTTGAGCAAGCTGTATGAAAAAATTCGCAGGTGTGACGTAAGATATTAATGTCATGTGATTTTTAACATGCTATCTGCGAAATGTTCCATGCCTAGTCGATACTATCGCGTTTGGGAGACTACTTTTTAAACACGATTATAATAAATTGTATAGATCCTGCAGTGATAGCCTAGACTCGAGTTTGAACCCAAAGCACGCACCTCTGATTTTCCGAAGACATCGTGAGGAACCCTGCATACCTGAGAGATTTTCTCTCGATGGCGTGTGAAGTCTGCCAACCCGCACTAGGTCAGCGTGGTGGACTATAGCCTAATCCCTCTCATTCTGAGAGGAGACGAGATATGTAGATCCTGTATCTCGCTTTGACGTCGCGACAGTTAGTTGCAGTATTCAGAATCTCGCTTACGAAACTATCGATTACTACCTTTGGCCCGCGGTTACACTTCGCGGTTATCCGAATAGATTTTCGTAACAAAAGGTAGCCTATGTCGATCTCGAAGGTCCATTAAATGTCTATACCAAAATTCATCGTAATTGCTGTTTAGGCGTGAAACCGTAACATACAAAGTTATTTTCGTATTTACTAGCTTTTCCTAAGCGTCGTAGCGTGATGTAGAGCTTAAAATCTACCTCTTGAATCGCTATCTATTGATGAAAAATTGCAATAAAATCCGTTGCGTAATTTAAAAGATCTAAGCGTACAGACAGACGGAGCGACATTTTTTGTCCTATGTCTGGAATGAATTTATTTCCAAACTGAAACCCGCCCGGTTGCACACGATTGAAATTCTAGGTTTTTCTACTATAATAATTGCTTGTATTATATATATAAACTTGCTGGAAAGAAATATCTAAATGATAATGAAAACCGTATCAAATCCGTTGCATGGTTTAGAAGTTATCGGAGAAAGAGACACGAAAAAAGCAACTTCGCTTTGTAAAAGAGATAGATATCTAGTTCATGGAGTCTCTGAAAAATATTAAATTCATAATCGTGTTTCAGCTGTAGTTTCTATAAGTACAATATACTTTTGGAACGAAGTTCCATATCGCGCGTTGTGAAAGGGGGCTAGACGGAAAAAAATCTTACGAAAAGTTGTCACGACACGAAAAAGCGACACGAAAGTGTCGTGACACTTTTTGCTATAGTAAGCTATTGTATAATAAGATAGTAGTTCCTTTCGATTAATTTGCCATATGCTAGCATACGTTTATATTATGATTATATGTATAAATACTCGCTCCGTGCTGATTTTGAACTTGCATCCTATGGCACTGCGCTAATCGAGCCTTCAACTATTTATAAATTTAAACTTCGTTCCATCCGGGTGTCCCTTGACACCTCTCAAGTTTTTTTTTATGGGATAGGAGGGCAAACGAGCAGACGGATCGCCTGATGGTAAGCGATTACCGCCGCCCATGGACACCCGCAACACCAGAGGAGTCACAAGTGCGTATTTATTTAATACTGATAGTTTTAATGAAATCAACTATAATAATTTTAAAGTCGTTTTTGCGGCATGCACGCTTCAAATAATAGCTTACAAATGGCATAATAATAAAGATATGTACGAAATTAATTAATACAACTAAAACCTAACATAAATGCTCAATAGTTTTTAATTATATCTGATTATTCCCGGAGTTATAACCCCTCTTAGGTTTTGAGTGTGATACAGGTTTAGATAGGCCTGTCTGTATTTCAAAATGGGTAGGCAAGATACTGGTATCTGACACTTACGTAAATATGTTTTTGTGATTTTTTTGCATTGTCCATGCTAAGATTATAAAGTTATTTAAGTAAAGGAAAAATTCAATATTATTCGATACCAGACGCTCTGACCTCTAAGCCACCGCGTAGATAAGATTTATCAATTTCAACCTTTTGTTCTGAGTATAAGGTTGAAAACTAACCTTTCCGATAACGATGCATTTTAACTAGGCTTATAAACTCAAATTTCTTCAAAAGATTTTCAATGTAATCTCCAGATAATAGAGTTTATTATCCATTGGGGACATTTGACAGTTTGTGGGAACTTGATGTGTTGTTGACTGTACATATATCTGTTTCTTTGTTTCACTAATAAAAGGTGAATAATAGGACGATTATAAAGTTAGTATATTGAAATAACCTAATCAGTCCTAAGATATAAGTGTTTTTGATGAGGATTGAGAGGGAATGTTCCGTCTCTTTCCCGCAAAACGAACGTCAATATAGAATTTGTATGGCGCACGCACGATTTGACGTCACAACGTGCTATAATACAGTCTAGCATACAATTAAAATGCTTAAAACTTTCTTATTTTTTTAACCTATTGTTGATTTCTGACAATTTTGTCTTCCAAATCTGTCAATCAGTCATATATGTTATTGGATGACCATTGAATCTAAATGAATCAAATCAAATCAAATCATTTATTTGTTAGAATATGGTAGGTAGAATGGGTCTTACAGTGGTATATAATGTTTCAGCATATTCTGCCATTTTGGGCGTACAAATATTTATAATTTTAGTTAGGCACAAACAATGAGACATATTATGTTTATATATTCTAACTTATCTGAATATATGTATATATATATATATATCTAATGAAGTAGAAGACTTTGAACCCATGTCCCATAAAGTGTGTTTGATTCCAAAATCCGGCATTGTATAATCCAACACAATGAGGATAAGATATACACAGTATCTAACGAACGATTACGGCCTTTCTCTACTCCTAAGTAGTTACAAGATGTTTATTCCAGCTAATATTGGTCAAAGGTCAGGTGCGTAATATTCGCAACCGGCGCGTGTCTATGACAAGCTGTATAAATGTGGATGAAGCAAAAGACGTGTGCAAGAATCGTAGCAAGTGACAGTCTGTTGTTTCTGCCTACCCCTATGGTAATAAGGCGTGAGATGTATGCATATTGATCCACTGCTGGATTTAAGCCTCTTAATGAACGCCACAGAGCCTGATCTCCAGCTGTTCTCATCCAGTCAGTGGCAGCTATCTTCCGTAAATCGTTAGTCCACCTGCCTCGCGGGCGTCCATCACTACGCTTGCTTAGGAGCGGTTTTTACAGAAGAACTCCTTTGCTTCAACCGGTTGTCGGGTCTCCGATAGACGTGACCTGCTCATTGACACATCAGCTTGCTAATAATTTGAGTTATGTCAGCAATCTTGTTCAGATAACTTTGTTACTTTGGTATAAATTAAGAGCAACACAACTCGAGCACCGAATGTAGGACTTTCACTATTAAATCTGTATTTACTAAAGCACGACATCTGCCTACCCTTTTTGAAATACAATCTTTAAAAAATCTTGTATAGTGGAAATTCAACAAGAAATTGTCCTATCTCCCTTACACACGTAATGTGCGAGTGAGAGAAAAATATTAGTCATTATTTTTAATCCCAATATTTTATTGAAAACTCAAGGTCTCTGCCTGCTACAGCGTACCATGTCTATAGTTTAAAAAAAAACTGTATGATATTTTGTAAGGATTATAGTGAAGTACGATTTTTGCATTTTCATACTGACCACAAGAAATCATACTTAATATTATTGAAATAGTGTTGAAAATAGAATTGCTGTGTGTGCATTATGGATGCCATGGCTAGCTTACATGATTTGTACACCATTTTCAACTCTATTGTCATTACTAAAGGTCGATAATTAAGTATCGTAAGGGAAATTACGCTATAAGACAGTCGTAGTACGGTGTAGTGAGCAAAGATCTTTATACCTATATAATTATTTTAATTAACAATAATTGCGAAGACAATCTAGAATTTGGATTAATTTTGAGTGTAAAATTCCAATTTTAGTTGGCCTTTACCTATAATATAACCAATATATGACGAATGATAATAAAAACACATATATCACGATAAAGTATGTATTTTAGGAAGAATATATACATAATATCGACAAAGACTAAAGTATCACTATTTTGTTATGGGAATATCGTTAATTGTTTACATCAGTAGTTATAGAATAATTTCTCTGTATAGAGCTCGGAAAACATCTTGGGCAAAGAAGAAAGAAATGGCCAGCACAGTATTGTTCTACCATTGTTTGATTTTGAATTTAAGAAATTGATTGACAATTTCAATCAATTACAATTGATTTCATTGCAATTAAATAAAAAATACAATTTAAATTTAATTGCAATTAATTTAAAATGTAATTTTTTTTTTTTTTTAATTGATTGAAATATTAATTGTTTAACACTGTGTGTGACAGTGCGTACTCGTTGCACTAGCAGTCCCTTTCATTCATTGTTCAAGATAATTGTCGCTCACTATAAATTACGTTAGTACACAAGACACTTACGATTTGAACGTGTCAATAGAAATATTGTTACGCTGTGTCAGAGAGCTGTACAGGTTATATAGCATCCCTTTCGCACAATATCATACATAACACTTGAATTTTTCTTAATAACGCGAGCGTCATATTCCAGACACAATAAAAAATCTATTGTTTTTGGACCAATTGGTCCAAGTGACTCTCAAAGGACGAAAAGAAAGTTGTCAGTGTATGTTTGCATGGTGCATGCCTGTGGTTTCGAGTAACTAGGGCCGATATCATGTCTTCTCTTTCGCACAGTGCAGTGAGTATCGTGCTAGAGAGAGACGTGTGCGTTAGACGGCCGGATCAATGGTTTTATACAAAAAGATACTTTGTTACACCCAGTATTGGGCTTTAACCAATTAAATTTAAATCAATTGATAAAAAAATGCAATTGAATTAATTCAATTATAATTGATAACAAAATAATTATATTGAAATTTTAATTGGGAACAGGAAGATTCCCTTATTTGAAATTTAGTAGTTCAGTTCACCTTCTCGACTCGGGCGGGTTATTTTTTATATTATGTAATTTTATTTTACAATAAAAATATGACAAAAGAGGTAAATTCTGCCTCAGTACTGTTGTAACATTATTATCTAGTTTTGATGACTAAATTACTGTACACATAACTGAGGTGTCAAGATGACAACGCGCGAGTTATACCACTGGTGTTGCTAGCGTCTATAGGCTGACGGACTTTCAAAAAAGAAATATTTAAAACAACTGATGTAAACAATTTAAATAAATTCGTTAAGTAGTAGCACTGAGTGAGGAACTATAAGTAATGTTAATATAAAATAGTATGTTTTGTTATGTATGTTAGTGTGGTCGGTTTGTTAATGATTTGCGGATGTTAAGATAATTTTAGTGAACTGTCTTGAATACTATGGGAGAGGAATGAACATGGGAATTGAAATTCTGATATTCTGTGGTCAGCTGATATTTCTAGCCTCACCAGAGCCTGTAAACAAGACTTGAGACCATACCATGACGTATAACATATTTTGATTAAGAGCGAGGTATGCCGTTAATCCGTTAATAGCACCAACTCTTTCTCACATCATAAAAATGATCACAATAACACGTCATGGGACGAGGAAAGGCTGCGACGTTCATATTATATCCTATTTAAAAAATATATAAAACGGAATATCTCTTACAGTAGCAATGTGTTTTTTTTTTTCTTAATTTCCCTGTCACGGAAGATCACGTGTCAAAATAACCCACGATGTTGGTACTGGGAAATGCGTGTAGCAAATCAGTTTGTTGGAAAATATTTTGACAAAGTCATTACATCTCGCTCGCATAGTATTTTTGATATTTATGCATATTACTAGATAAGATACCTAATTCAATTAAGTTGTACAAAATTACAGTGTTTTATTTTATATTTGGATTATTTTATTTCATGGCAACACGCATTTACTAATAGTCTTGCAATATTAAAAATTATAAATATAAAAAATATCGTAAAATTATTAGAAAAAAATAATTAGGTATGTAATGTTGCCATCCTTAAAGTATCATGTTTTAACAAGAATATTTAGACGCCTTTTACCATTTATTTTTTTTACACGGTTTTCGTTTACCT
This sequence comes from Acronicta aceris, assembly GCA_910591435.1. NCBI lineage: Eukaryota > Metazoa > Arthropoda > Insecta > Lepidoptera > Noctuidae > Acronicta > Acronicta aceris. The sequence goes on from OU342784.1 coordinate 3,114,129, forward strand.
TAGGAACTGAACAAAATATGTAATAATTGCAATATGAACACTATTGTTAAGCGAATTTACTAAATTTTAAGTCACTACCTATATCTATTTATTGCACACTAAAAAAATATATGTGTATCTGTATGAAATTGTACTGTAAAATTAAATTTTTTGTGCATTTTTTCATATCCCAACCCAAACTGGGTCAGTGTGGTAGATTATATACTGGCCTCTTTTTCCCCTCCCTCTTTATCAAACAATATGACTGCCTTCACAATATATAAAATTAGCTCAAAGAAGCCCAGTTGCTGAACGATCGATTTGTAAACTAAGGTCACAGTTTGGTTCCTGGCTTACCGGGTCTGGGTGTTTGTGTATATTTGGTGGCTTAATAATTATTAAATGTTGTCAATTCTCAAAATTGAAAACATTTAAAATGATGACGCCACCAAAAAAAATACTGTTTCTTTGTTAGTTCCAAATAAATGTAAAAATGATTGAATATCGGGAATATAAAAATGTATTTTTTTGTTTTTAGTAGGTATCCTATTTTTCGATTTAGTTTCAAATAAAATTATGATACGGGTGTTAAAAAAATGAAATTTTGATAATTTGTATTTGTGAATTTATACAGGAAAAAATATTTGTGTGGTAAATGAAAACATAAACCATTTTGGTCAACAATGATGGTAATATTTACTCAATTAAAAATGTAAAACATTACTTATTATGTATTTATTTACAGTGCAATTTTATCAGTTCAAAAAATCCTAGCAAATCTAATCAGTCAATCACTAGAATTATGTTTTAACAAAATTATCCCAATGTAGAATAAAGTTGCCTGTATTTTATAAATGTTAAATTATCCGCTGTAAAATACTTTATACAATAAAGATCATGACATTGGTTATATGTTCGTATTATTTGATACAATACTAGCTTCTGACCGCGACTTTGTCTGCGTGAACTTCAGAATTTGGTCCGACCTGGATAAAATGTAATGTTATGTGTTATTCCAGACTATAATCTGTGCCAAATTTTGATCCAGATCCGTTCAGATGTTCTGGCGTGAAAGAGTAACAACAATCCATACATCCATACTTACAAACTTTCATGTTTATAATATTATTAAGGACGTACTAACGTGATAATTTCTGTAAAAAAATAGACGAATTTACCTCTCAGCTACAGACATGCCAAACCTACTGACTTTTGCTCGCGGCTACACTCGCATCCCAAAAAGCTATTTATTGAGTTTCTTTTTTCAGACGGTATTACAGTATGCCTATGCTTACGCCAGCCTAGCTGTCACTGGAAGAGTATACGACTATACGTGATTGCCCCACCGTCGACGTCATCGTCTGTGATTGGCAATGGCGTAATAAGAGTCTGTAATTTTTCTATGTCGCGCGGTAGATGTCGCTACAAGTCCTCTGATAAGAATCGCCGAACTAATCTCAAAGAATCGTGGTCTCTTATGAAGTCTAGACGTCATAGCCTTCCTAGTATCAAAAATGCGTGTCACAATGTAGGAAATGGCCTTTTGAATACATACTAGTTGGCTATTTTAAGCCATAGTGGTCCCTAGTTGGGTATTTTAAGCCATTGTGGGCCCTAGTTGGCTATTTTAAGCCACCGTGGGCCCTAGTGGGCTATTTTAAGCCATAGTGGGCCTTAGACTTATTTAAACCCTTTCAAATCGCATCCGCATTGCGATGGCGACAGAAATGAATTGGCTTGACATGATTATCACAGAGGACCGTCTTCATAATAAAGTTTGGTGGTCAGTAGGCAAAATTTCTTGCGATCCCATGCTGCATTTTAAAATACCTAAATGTATGTATCTTTGAAATAAAAATAATTTTTACGGTTTTATCACGTTGTATTGATATTATTTAATTCCCAACGTTTCGGATCCTTTATAGCATCCACGGTCACGTTGTCTTAATGTTGCAATTACTAACAGCTACCTTACATTTTTGTTGATAATTGGCGATCCGATTCACGCAGAACTAGCTCACCGTATCCGGTTCGTGCAGTTTTGTCTTCAGGCAGGCATGAATTATCGGTATTTAACTAAAAAACACAAATAATTTCAAGCAATTATCAAAATATTCGCGCAGCCTAATCAATTCATTATGCAGATAGTTAACTGCGTGAAGTAATAAGACTTTGCACTTGTTATCATTTACCAATGTTTTTCTATTTACGAGAAAAATAGCAGCTGAGGCGCACGAGACATTGCCAAACTCTATAAAATACTACTAGCGACCCGCTCGCGGTTTCTCCCGCGCTGCTCCGTTCCTAAGAGGCGTAGCGTGATGTTATATATCCTATAACCTGCCTCGACAAATAAATGGACTATTCACAATGATATAATACTATTAGATACGCCATGTTCATAGTAAATGTCATTTAAAATTGAGTCGCGCTACATGTCCATACCTATAATCCTAAACATTTTAGGCTTTCCTAATGAGCGCGCGCATAGATACAGGCAGCCTAAGATGAAAAAAAAAACCCAAAAACTACTAAAATAGCACTAAGCAGTTGTCTTAAATGACACGTTTGATGTGTCCACTATGTCCGTTTAAAGTGACGTGTAACATGAAAAGTATTGGGTCCCTTTCTCTCATACCATATACATACATAGCATGCGCTGACTCTTTTGTTCATTTTAAATTTTATTTGCAACGAAAAAAAATGAAATAAATTGTACGGAAGCTAAGAATTTATTAACTTACTTGTGATAAGATACTCCATGCTCTTTTCTTACTTTAGTATAATAATTTATGTAGTAATGCAGCACAAGACGGCACATATAAATAAAATTAAAATGTATTGCTGTCAAACACACTTCTGCGCCTTAGGTCAGTCAATCGCATAAGTGACACTACAAATAACACATTGCCCACGAAACAATATTCCCATTTGAAGGATGATAACGTGTCTACCTCTATTTAACTATATAATGTCATTAACTATCCAACACAAAAAGAACAAAGTCGCCAACTTTAGCTCTTTTTATTACTATTATAGATATAGAATATCTAAAAATATATTATTGAGATAGCTTTTTCCAAAAAGCAGTCGGAGGATGTTAGTTTAATTCGTAAAATAACAAAATGAAGTTTAAAATGCAATTTAAAGTTTTCAGTTTTTTTTATCTGTTTTTTAACGACGTGAAATAGCCACCATGTTATTACGTCATACGGCTGTGTAAGCTAAACTAAAACTGTGTCAACTGTCAACTGATCAGCGTATTATGCTTTGTAGCTATAATGTTTACACAGTCAAATAACGTCATGACCACAGAGCAATATGGCGTCCACTGGGTCCAGCGTTTTCGTCAAATTAAACGCGAAATTTAAAAATGTAAATTTGAAATGCATTTTTAAGACATTGATGGAATAAAATTGTTGTTTTTTTTATTGGTTTATTAGCACTATAAAATCCAATTGAGGCACTTTCCAAAAATAGATGTATTGAATACCCTATTGCAGAACTTATTAATGTACAATGAGAAAGGTTTTTGATGTTAAACTTAATTAAAGTTTAATACTGCTTCCATTACAGTCATGAAAAAATTTGAATTTATAAAACTTACCATTATTTTAACCTACGTTTGCACAGTTTCACCAGATTTGAAGCACGCGGTTTTTTAACAGTTCTTCTCTCTAAAGCAATGGTTTGACGCTTCAGTAAGCGGTTTCTTAGAATTCTGCAAGATTTACATCTTGGATTAAGCTGATTTCTTTTGTAAGAATCATCACCAACAATGACACCTCTACAAATTCTTGAATACCTGAAAATTGTTGTAATAGTTAAAATAAAATTCATATTCAACACTTTTAAGTAACTCATAATTTTATTTAAGTACCTCATAAGCCTAGTGGTCCGACTTATGCTAGAGGTCCTGGGTTCATTTCCCAGATTAGGTTTTTTCCAGTAGCAACTCAGAGTTTGGAATTTGTGCCTGGATAATGGCAATAGGTTTGCCCCCCTATTACATACCAGACATAAACATACCATTGAACTGTGGTTGTAAATTAGTACCCCTCTGCACAACCCTTCGGAGAATACGGGTGTGAAGGTATGTTATGTAAATTTAAATCAATCTTACTTGTTATTGGCAATTTGAGTGCCCACACATAATGGCCATTTCTCTGCAGATTTTAAGTAATCGTAAATATTACTAAATGTATTAATTTTCTTATTTAGATGTAGTTCTTCATTATTAGAGAAAATAACCTGCAATTTAATAGTAATTAATTATTACTTTATAAAAAACATGTACAAAAGAAGACTAAAGTAACAGATGCTTGTAGCCATGCAATGAAACTGAAGTGGAAATGGGCAGGATATGTAGCTAGATGCAATTATGGAAGATGCAACATTAAAGGGTAACTAAACGGACGGGCCCAATAGGGAAGAGAAATAAAGGTAGAACAAAAAAAGGTGGGCCAATGATTGTCTCAATAGCTGGAGAGAAATGGAAAAGCATTGTCCAAAATAGAGAAAATTGGTGTAAGTTGGAGGAGACTTATACCCGTCAAATTATTTTTGGTTTTGTAATGTAATAACATATGGAGATAAAGCTTTATTATTATTATTATTTATCTATATATCTATAAAATTTTAACAAGTCGATGTCTGTACATTATAGATATGAAAGAAAAACGATTATGGGGGGTCTTTATGCAACAGAAGCTTAAATATCAATTTTTGAATTTTTGTCTGTCTGTCCATATGTTTGTAGTGCATCACACAAAAACTAGTACATGGAATTGAATGTAGTTTTCACCAATGTATTGCTAGAGGTTTAACTTAAAATCTGGTGTGATTCATTTTGATATGCCACCTAGAGTCGCACTTATAGTACTTATATTAATCTTTTTTTGGACGTGAGTAAAACTGTGCAACCAGCTAGTTATTTTACTTATATAAAAAAATCATATATATAAACTTGGACATGAATTAACACTTACGGTAATAGATGTATCCTCATTTAATCTTAAATGGTTTATGATCTTCTTAGTTGTTAGATTCATCCTCATAAATTCGAGTCCATTTGGTTTATCTATATATAGCCAACACGGCGGCAGCATCGGAAATTTGTGAATATTATCCCTTAAATCCTGCAATCGTACCCTTGGTTTGGTTTCTAGGTGATTTTTAGAAATATTGTGTGCTTTTGGAGATATCAGAGGATCTTCTACGTCTTGTTCAGTTTGAATATATGCATCCATTGAGTTACTAGAAACTTCTTGATCTGCAAATACTTTCTGTTGCTCAATGTTATTTTCTTCTGATTGATATTGCTGTTCATCTTCATAATTCTCATAATATATAGGGATAAACTGATGCTCAATTGTTGGTAAAGCTTCATCTTTGAGTTGTTTTTTCCCTGTAGGAAAAATCTTGAGCTCACCGTTTATGTGAAACTTAACATACATTTTTATATGTTCCTCTTTAAAATGATGATGACAAACATAATCTGTAGCTTTCAATTCAATGCCCAAAGAAACACTCCAATTTTTCAATCTCGCCGGAGTCTGTGAATTTATGTAAACAAAAAAAGTATAATTTCAAGGCTGACAAAAAACATTGTACAGTAAACAATAGTTTTATAAAAAATTCGTTTATAAAATCGTTTTGTAAAAATTTCATAAAAAATTGCTAAACATACCGTTGGTTGAAAATAAGACACAGAATGAGGCGAATTATTTTTTATATTTTTCGATTTCCGCCCACTTGGACAACTTTTTACCACGCAAACTTTGCCCATTATTTTTCAGTTACCACTTTACCAGTATATTTTTTTATCATTAATCAAACATCAGTTGATTTTTTTTTGTCAAGCTCTTGTATACGACACTATCGACAGCTGTCATCATGCTGTTGATGCTGTTCTGTCATTCATCGAAATCACGCGCATGAAGTTCCATAATTTTTGACAGTCACAAAATGTATGCAAGACAATGTCACACTTTATTGACAAAAAAGGATGTTCATTGCTTCATTATATCATTCAATTAAGAAAATTTATGGGATCGAATAATGTGTTCTAGTTAGTACAGTTCCTAACGCCAATTACTATGTACTGGAATTGAGTATTGAACTTAGAAACCAAATACTACATTATTATACATAACTACCATTGCATGTTTTAATAATCTTCTTTTTTTATTTCACGTTTTAAGTCAAGATAAAACAAATTTTGTTTAAGGCGGATTGTTTCGCTGTGCCCGCGAAATTCAAATTTCGAGTGGTTTTTCGCAGTTTGTAGGTCTATAATAAGTTCTGCATTCATGGCAATGGTAATTGCGACATTAACTATACAACATTCACAACTGAGAACTAAAACCTTTACTTAAAAATCCTTATCTAGCCAGAAACTCAGCGCAATCGGTGTAATTGGTCAAAATTGACATTTTACACTACTTTTAGCTCCAATAATGATTTTTAAGCAATGGTTTTAGATAAAAATTGAGAATTTTGTATAGTTAATGTCGCAATTACCATTACCATGAATGCAGAACTTAATAAAGACCTACAAACTGCGAAAAACCACTCGAAATTTGAATTTCGCGGGCACAGCAAAACGATCCGCCTTAACATCAGGTGAAGTGGCGGTCAAGCGTAAGCCTATCACGAATAAAGAAAAAACGTTTAGGTTATATTTACAAAATAACTAAATGACACCCTCATAATTGAAGAATCTGCCTCTGAAGAAGCTAAAAAAGCCAAAAGGATTATGAACCTGCCTTTTTCACACACTAGTGCCATCTTTCATTTGGTTCCAAAATTATCTATGCGCATGTACATAATTATTTAAACATGCGTACAAAATGCATGAATATTTTTTTCTTTATTATTAATCCTATAATGCTGATACTAGTTAGATCAATAAAATTAAAATCGTTTCTAATTTAACACATCGGATTTTCACGGTTTAGTAGTCAGCGTGTCTTGTGACGCATAGGCCTCTTCCAGCTGTTTCCATTTATTTCTAGTCTTCGCTTATCTTGACCTCAGGTCTTGACCAAGTTGCTCCCCCTATTTTTTAATGTCATGTGGTTGCCACTGTCTTATTTTCTTTATTATATCTTTTTTTTTTTATTCGTGATAGGCTTACGCTTGACCGCTAGTTTGCTTGATGTTAAGCGATACTGCGATCTACGATGGAGCGCGCTTGCCTAGAAGAAACCGATTCACTCGTTATTTAAAGACACCCAGATTATATCTATCAGGGAAGACCCACTCGGGAAGTGCATTCCATATTTCAGCAGTACGCATTAAAAAAGTGGACTTAAGCGTTTCGTTCGGGCTTTCACCTTTATTGTATGTTTGATTTCTTCAGCTCTTTTTCGAAGTTTTAATGAGACGCCCAACATGTTTTTTTTCTCTCTTCCCCACTTCTTATCTTCATCTTAACAGTAACTGACGCCCTTTAAGTAGCTGTAGGTAGATAGGTATACATATTAGGTTGGGGATTAAGTCTTTTCACATTTAGTATGTAAATACTTTTAATAAAAAATCTTTGGCTTTACTATTTTTATCTGGCTGATTTTGATAACATTAAAAAGTTACATTTAAAAAAAAGATATTTTTCTATCTATTTTTAATTTGTTTTTCTTTCTATCAAAATGAGTGAATCTAATGAAGAAATTCGATACATTTTAAAGTTTTATTACAAAAAGGGGAAAAATGCAACACAAGCCGAATGTGAAGCACGAATTTTGATGTTATAGATGCACCTCACCCTGGACGCCCGGTTACAGATAAAATTGACACAATTTTTGAAAAAGTGGAGTAAGATCGGCATATCAGTAGTTACGACGTAGCTGAAGAACTGGGGATTGACCACAAAACAGTTTTGACCCATTTGAAAAAAGCTGGGTTTACAAAAAAGCTCGATATTTGGGTGCCACACGAGCTCACTGAAAGAAACCTAATGAACCGTGTACTCATTTGCGATTCTTAATTGAGACGTAATGAAACTGAACCGTTTTTAAAGAGATAACTGGTGATGAAAAGTGGATCACGTACGACAAGAACGTGCGAAAAAGGTCGTGGTCAAAGGTCGGTCCGGCTTCACAGACTGGCAAAACCCGGGTTAACTCGCAATAAGGTGATGCTGGGTGTATGGTGGGATTGGAAGGGCATTGTTCATTGTGAGCTTTTACCGCCAGGCAGAACCATTGATTCGGATCTTTACTGCCAATAACTGATGAGATTAACGCAAGAAATTGGGAGAAAGCGGCCGGAATTGATCAATAGAAAGGGTGTGGTCTTTCATCACGATAACGCTAGACCACACACATCTATGGCCACTCAGCAAAAATTAAGAGAGTTTGGCTGGGAGGTGTTAATGCATCCGCCATATAGCCCTGACCTTGCACCTTCAGATTTCCACCTGTTTCGATCTCTTCAGAATTCTTTAGGCAGTGTCAGATCAAGAGAGGACTGCCAAAACTACTTGTCACGTTTTTTTGATCAGAAGTCCCAAAATTTCTACAACAATGTGATCATGTCACTACCCACAAGATGGCAAAAAGTCGTTGAGCAAAATATATATATTATAATTAAATGTAAATTAACTTTGAAAAAAAATGTCTTGAGTTTTCATATTAAATGCGAAGAAACTTTTTCCCCCACCTATTATATACTGTGTCAAAAAAACTCTGTCGAATCTGTAAGGGGCATATTGGTATCCCAATTACATCACCAAATAAAAATAAGAAATATTAAATATTCTTGATGATTCTCTGATCTTCTGATTTCTTTATGTGACTTTTTTTGCCTAGTGAATCACGATTTTCTTGACCAATTTGCCGCAATCACCCCAAAATCTAGCAAATTTTATAATGTTTTTTATAATTTTATAATTTAAGCATCCACCTTAGTATGTTTGGCACCCAGTGACGGTGTCCCTGCCACCGTAAGTATTGCCATATCAGATTCCTCATAAAAAATCGGGTTCATTTAAAAAGTGAAAACAATTATATAATTAATGTAACCGGATATCGATACCTAACTATACTGGCCAGACAGGGTTTTCTTATCACATTGTTTATTCAGGTAACATAACATACCATCACGCCTGTATTCCCTGAAGGGTTAGGCAGAGGCGTACTATAATGTACACCCACAGTTCGCCTGATATGTTTAGGTCCCATGTTATAGGGGGCGAGCCTATAGCCATTAACCGGGCACAAATCCAGACTCCGAGCTGCTATTGAGAATTTCATAGAAAACTCAATAACACTTTGCTCGACCTGGGGATTGAACCCAGGACCTCTAGCGTAGCAGTTTTATTCAGGTATTCTTCCAATTATTGATATCTTTAATTATAATAATATTAGTTTCCAGGTAGGAATATCAGGACGGAGAAGAGATCTCAATTCGACGTTTGATGTAGACAAAACACTAAAAAAACAGTCACCATCACAAAATGGACACGAAACACAACACAAACATGTCATGTGTGAACGATGTGTGCGACGATGTTGTGTAATGTTGCCAATTAAAACACGAAAAATGTTTTAACAACACGGTTAGGTATCATAATCCACAGTGCTGGATGAAATAAAACAATTTGATATTTTGTATGAAATTTATCATAAATGTTTTTTTTTTTTTTAAACGTTGTGAAAAGTGTGGGGACACTAGGATTTTCTCCTGTATCGTGGGTGCGTTTACAAACACAAATTCTCACAAACACAAACACCCAGACCCGTAACAACTACCTGCAGATCATACAAATATTTGCTCCGTGTGGGGATCGAACCCACAACACGTTGCACAGAAGCCGATCGCTCAGCCGCTACGCCAAACGTGTCGTTTATTTATATATACTTCTATGCACATTAATGGTACATAAGGCGGTCTCTGCCAGTCAACCTTCAGGTTAGAAGAAAAAATAACTAAATTACGGTACCTACGGAAAGATGAATTAAAAACCTGCATAGGTAAAAAAAAATTCAGTAAAAAAATAATTTATTTATTACGGAAATTAATTCCGTGTTTATTCCTTATACTTGAAACTATTGCTATTGGGCGTATTTATGCGTTTCTCTATTATGAAGAGTAGATGGCGTTGATAGCGTCACTTGCATAGATTCAAACTACGCAAATCCTTAGCTTTACATGGAAAAAACTAAGCTTAACTCGACACTGGGAAAATTTCACGAGGTTGCAGCAAAAATGCTCAAATTACAAAATGCAACCACAACATACGCATAAACCAGGTGAGCAGCCATTATGTATTCATTTAGTGATTGCACAAGGACACGACATCTATTGATTTAATAAATGTATTTTTTTGGAACCCAAAATGATATAGCGCCAGTATTACTCGCTAGATGTGTTACTATCGTCTGTCATGACTGTCAAAGTCTGTTCTTGACTCGGGTTCTTGCTCAGAGGAAAGTGTCTGTCTTTCCTCTGAGTGTTCTTGCTAGCTAAGTACCTGTGTCCCTGCCTGATACAGGGAACCCTGGCGTACCTATAATGTTTTCTTTCTCAGAAAGGATACGCAACGTATAAACGTATAAATAAAATAGAATTTAATGGTCTAAAACACCAGATGGCGTTGCTATCAAAGTATTACTTTTTAAATCTGGGATAATTTATATAATCAGTTAGTGAAGTGACATAGCAAGCTTTAAAATTTAATATAAATATATATGTAATTTTTACTACATTTTCTGTATGCATATCCGAAACATTTCTTTGCATTTTGTATTCAATATAATTGTTGTCTATGGTTTTTTTTAAACAATTATTTTTATTTAATTTGAATCTTGCTTCTTTATTTTATATGTAGTCATTTCCTGCAAATAATAAAATTATCAAAATGAACTATTCATTAATAATTTTATAATAATGGTCTACCACACTTACTTGCATACAACGGAACGGACACTATAGAGGAGTTTAGTTTATGGTGTGACAAGTAACCTCCAGCGTCATTTCTGTACTTTTAGAGTTTTTAAATTGTAATTTAAATTTTTTTAAACAATTTATTTTTATTTTAATATAAAAAAATATTAGTATTTTATTTTTTCTCTAAAACGTAGTTATTAAAGCAAAATATTTTAAAAGTACGAAAAATGTTGGTATTGCTCCCGCGTGTTTCCTTCCCGCGCACGTCGTACTAGGTGGAAGTTGGTCATGGTCGTCCGCCAAACGGAAAGCCGCCATGATGGCTTTCTGTAAAGTACGCTCAATATGTAAAGTTTCGTTATTGTTTTTCATTAATTGTGACTGAGTGTGTGCAAAAATTAATCATGGGAACGAACTAGAGAGTGCAAAGTTTAGTTTACGGTCCCTTGGGACCTCCTAGTGGAGCTATAAAGTGTTTTAAAAGTGCATTTTTGTGTCGACGCTAGCGTGTTTTGTTCTGTCAACAAAATGTCGAAGCTCTCGTTTAGGGCGAGGGCCCTGGATGCGTCGAAACCAATGCCCATATATCTCGCCGAGGAGCTTCCGGATTTACCGGACTACTCGGCGATTAATCGTGCAGTACCTCAGATGCCTTCTGGAATGGAAAAAGAGGAGGAAAGCGTAAGTATTTTGCGCATTTAGATGTTAAGTCATCGGGAACTACTGTGTGTCGGCCATTACGTTATGTTTCTTATTCTCACCACTAGAGGCGGTATAATTTCTGTAGAAATAATTAGTTTTCGAATACTTTAAGTATGTTGCTTTCTACCTACATGAATGAGGTGCGAAACTTCGTTTTTTGGAGTAATATTTTTATGTCAACAAATAAGTCGTAGAAACCTTAAATGCGAAAGTTATTGTCAAATTTTGGCGCGATAATCGAGCACATGGTGTTTTTTTACGCGGTGCGCCTTCGTTACGCTTATTTGTCGATTCCTCAACTATTTCCAGTCGGATTTTGGTGATTTTTTTATATGTTTTTGTCGAATTTACTTAGTTTTTTGGTGTTAAAAATTATAGTAAACCGGCGGTCGGGTCATATGTTATTTGTTTACAAACAATGGATGCCGGCAAGCGCAACATTTTAATTAACTTTCGAAAGTTTTGCAATTTTATACAAACAAAAACACTATTTGTATTGAAGAATAATAAATATTATTACAGTTTTAACTACTATTTCTCTGTATCTTCGGTATTTTTTAAAATAAAAATCCGTAATTATTTTGTATTGTTTAGATTTGCTGTCTGGACTTCCTCAATTACAGTTGAAATTATTTAAACTTGACCTGTCTAAGTTAATATTACTTAATTATTTTGTTTATAATCAGTTATTTTTTTTAAATGAATAGAATTAGCTAAGTAGGTAATGTGATCTTTTTAGGTTTAAAGTTATACATAATACAACCAATTATAGATAACTGAGTGTACTACATCAGGGATTGAAGAAACTAATTAATTTTAATACATAATTGTTTTATTTATTGACATTACCAAAAAGGTTTCGAGCATAAATATATAAGGGATGGATATAAGGGTAGGCGGAGAAGAAAAGATGGGTACTGTGTGAGAGATTATGTGATAACAAAGCAATTGAATGAGGAGATGATGGCTGATAGAGATGTATGGAAGAAAAGGACATACTGTGCTAACACCAAGTAACTTGGGGTAAGGTCAGTTATAGTGGGCAAAAAGTGGAGTGATACATTGAATCCTCTCATCGCTACAATTTTACCAATACTAAGACACACTTTCAATTTTAAGACTAGGGGGTGGATTTTACTGATATGATAGTATGTTATATGGACTAATACTTGGACATCTGCTTGATGTAAACTTTCATAAAACCTCACGTTTTACATGTCATATCTTACAATCCTTGTTTTCTGTCTCATTTTAGTTTATTCTAGGTTTATCAACATCATTTACCTACTAATTATTAACCTATAGCTGTGTATGATTTTGTCGTAAGACTACCTTATTAATGGTCCTGAGCGCAACTGCTACGGTAAGACGTCCTGGATTTGATTCCCAGGTTGAATGAAGTGTTATTGGGTTTTTCTAGGAAGTTCTCAATAACAGCTCAGAGTTTATGATTTGTGCTGAGTTAATGGCAATAGGCTCGGAATTTTAGGAAACATTTGGAATTTTAGTTCCTTTTAGAGGACCTGCTAATAAAGAATTCATAGCTTTTTTCACTGCAGGCACAGGTTTTTTGTAAAAAAAATAGAAAAAGAAGACTATAGAAGCTCATAGAATAACAACACCTCTTTTAATAGTAGTCCGACACACCAAATAGTTTAAGGTCAGTGTCTGTTATTTCTGTTAGGATGACCTCATATGGCTAGTTAGCACATCATTGTACTATGACTATTTAAATAAATTACTGGTTGTGTCACTGTTGAAATACAGCGCTAATAAAATAAATAACTAAGACTGAAAGGCTAGGCTTTCAGGAATTTGGCAAAAAAAAATATTTTATTTAAGTAGGCTTTTTATGTTTGGTAGTAAAAGTATCCCATTGGTGTCATTGACTCGACCCTTAGCATGCAATCATATGAAGAAACATTCTAAGATAGTCAATTTTGTTGTTGTTTATAAAAATCAACATGGCAACTAACAATGTTTATTTATTGAGTATGTACATCTACAGCAAATACATAAATATAATGTGCTAATATTATTCATAGTTGTGCAGGAAGTATAGCGTAATAACTAATTGTTGAGAAGGGCTTTGTCAATCAACCTGACAAAATTCTTGCAGACAATTTGTATTGCTGCACCTTCAGATAATATTTTTTTATTTGTATGTAGGTATCATGTCATCTTTATTATTATGAAACATTCACATTTACTTATGTGTAAACAAAGCCCCACAAAACCATTTTCACAGTTTGTCTGTGGGAAAGACTAACTAGCATAATTAATATACAATAATTACACAATGGTTACAGTATTTTTAACTTAGAAAAGTATGTATATATTGTATTTGTAGCAAAGTTCATCTTATCCCTATAAATATTATGTTGGATGTTCCAATACACTAGCGAATCGCTCGGTTTGGCGGACAAGCCAATGAGATACACTGCGATTGTATCCGTTGACTCATCCATTATCAAGAGTTACTATTGTCAGTGTGTTGACGCTTGTGACATGCAAATATTTACGATGGAAAAGTAATAAAACCTGTCGGGATGAGGCGTTTGGCTAACATGCTTCACGCGACATATTCTGTCCTCTTCTTTAGTCATTGTCTGCACGAGATACCGTCGACATTGTTACAGAATAAGCGCAAGACCTGAAAGTAGTTTACTCGATTACAGTGGTTATGTATTCCGTGTCCGGTTATAGGTATTACCATTGGACTGGGTCTCGAGTTCGAATGTAAGGTGCTTTACAAGGCCACGGACCTGTAACTTCGCGATCATGTGCGAATTAATAATCAATTATCACTCCCCCTTAAACGGTGACGGAAAACATCTTGAGGAAACCTGGATGCCTGAGGGATTTATGATGTATGCAGTCTGCCAACTAGGCCAGCGTTGTGGACTATAGCCTAACTCTTGTCATTCTGAGTTGAGACCCGTGCCCAGCAATGAGATAATAAATGAGTTGATAACGATGTGAGCCTAGCAGGCATAACTTGGCGACAAAATGTGTCATTTTCCATGCTATTCATTGATGATTTTTCGGTCTACTCTACTAAAATACAAAATGACGAAATACTGCTTGCTACGATGACTTTATTTTTCTCGATTACTACACGGATATGGGTACCTACCTACCAAAAATGTATCGCTTATTTCGCTCCAAGTTCGTGTAGGTACCTACAAACATTATTTCCACGGCTGACTCATACTAACGCAGTAGGTACTTGACGATAAACAGCTGATGGCATTTTTCCACTACTCGTATATTTCGCAAACATGTTTTATTTAAGTACATAACTATAGATAACGCTGTCCACGTGCGAACATGCTCGATGTCTTTCGATTCGCTTCGAGCAAATTCGAACCAGTAAAGCCTTAAAGTGACCGTCTACTTAGTCTAGTGATTGTAAGCGCGACTACTACGCTAGAGATCCCGGGTTCGGGTCCAGGTCGACCAGTGTTATTATGAAATTTTCAGTGTTAGCTCGGAGTTTGAATTTGTGTCCGGTTAATGGCAAAAGGGTCGCCACCTATTACATAGGAACAGTTGTCTATAGTACATTTCTACATCACTGCCTAACACTTCGCGGAATACAGGCGTGTGTTAAGTTGTTATATGAAAAGCGCAGATTCTGAGATACAATGAAACCTGTGTCATTTATTAAACCTCTGGGAAACCTTCGGGGAATACAGTCGTGATGGCATCTTATCGACTTTATAGCTTATTCTGTGTCTGTGTGATGGGGGAAAGTGCAAATTATATGCAGTACCACGTGTGGCGTATTTGTAAAAGTACTGCGTATTGCTCACTGCGTTGTGCCCCTCACCTTGAAGAGATGACAGTGACAACGGATCAAGATTCATTTTCCCGGCTACATTTACTTTCAAATTTGCACACTTAGTCCGTCACACACCTAGCTGTAATATATATTATAACGAGTACACACGGAGACGATGCTATAGTAGGGGAGCCCGTGATGCTAAATGTGGATTTACTCGAGCGTCGTGGGGACCTATTAGATATTGTAGATTAGATGATAGGAAGCATAAAAGGTTATATAATTTTTCCCCTTTAGTGGTGGGGAAAGCGGCTACAGATTTTCAAAAATGTAAAAAAAAACAGATACGTGGATATACATAAGCGTGTCAGATATTGATATTTTAGAAGCCCCAACGTGTCCCTGATATCAATGGTATGTTTATCTGCCGTTTTGCGTGGTGGGGGTGGCCATACGGAATCGTAGAAAGTAGAAAAAAAATGGATTTATTCGAGCGCGTCAGATATTCACAAGAGATGTTAAGTGAACCCTAAAAATGCTCCCAATTCAAAAGACTGACGATTCGGAAGTGACGCAAGCTGGTGGCGAATTTTCGAAAATGTAAAAAAAAATCGTCAAATTGAAATACTCGAGCGTGTCAGATTTTTATAAGGAAGGTTCATCATGATGTTCTAGTTATGGTAGCCAAAAATCTGACGTTTATCTTGAGGGGTTTTGTTAATCTGACGATTACAAAAAATATTTAGTTATTTAAATTTTCAGTAATCGTAAAATTACAGTGTAAATCGCACAAGGACCCTTTTGGGACCGTGGTGTATATCAGCTTTTTTGTACTTTGTCGATTCGCAGCTTGGTGCGAAACATAAGTAGGAGGTCTTGATTTCGGATGCAAGGCATGCAACTCTAACTTTTCACAATGAAAGTGTATTAAATAATTAATTATCACTCGCTTAAACGGTGAAAGAAAATATCGAAACCTGCATGCTTGAGAGATTTTAACGACGGCGTACGGAGCTATAGCCTAGCCCCTATATGTAGGATGGTATAAAATCAATAGTTTTTAAGAAATTTGAATGTTTAATTTCTTCTTTGATATCTCAGAACTTGGCATTCAAGTTAAATTTTGACAAAAGAAAGTTTACTTTTTGGGTTTACCTAATTTATGTTATGACGAACATAAATTAGGTATTAGCTTTTACTAAAGTAACATAAACATAAAAAGGACAAAACTGTTCAACAGCAATAATTATATTAAATATATTATATTATAATTTCTTTATTCTAATATTTATTTCTTTTACAATCGAATCGACACGAGTCGATTGAATTTGCGTGTACATAGTGGTCCGATCTAAGCTTAAAATAGTCTTCCGTCTTTTCGCACCACGGTGCGAATCGGCAAAGTACAAAAAACATTCGGACCATGGAAACATCCAAAATATGGATATTTTAATCCTACATGCGATAACTGGCGACAACAGCAATTTTCAAAAACTGCAGTAGGTTTTTAAATGGTTTTAAAAACGTTATGATTTGTTTGATAAGTATTTAGGTATAAACATAAACTCTTCAGTAGATGTGATCCTCACCAATGGAATTCGTTTTCTCCTTGCTTTATATTGAGTTCCGAAATAATTGGAATCCATGGACAAGTACCTATAGGTAGATTTTTGTATGTCTTGAAAAATACCAGGACAAATAAAATAGTGCAGTTCCAGTTATCTTGTCTCCCTCCAACATCTGCTTCCGCTTATAAACACTTGTTTCGTGTGTTGTACTAATTGCAAGTGTGGCTGGGCAATGAACTGCCTCAGAGGTGGTGCGGAAATGTGTGCTTAAATGTTGTACCTAATTGAAAATACGACTTTCCTACAGTCTGAAATCGCGATAACTCGAGAACGGTATTTCTTAGGAAAAAAGTACTTATACTTTTTTTGTAGAGAATTTCACGATCTACAACTTGTCTCTTATCCATTTTTCCGGTAGCTCTCACCGTTTCAGAGATATACGCGAAAAACTAAAATTTTGTCTGGAATATAATCTTCAAAGACGAATTTTATTACTTCGGCTTGTGGAAATCGGCAGATTATATTTTTTTCGTGATTCATGCATTATTCCCTTAATTATAAAAAATTAATTAACCGCGCTCGAGAATGTCAAGACATCGTTTTTTTTTTACAACTTTGTGACCCTCCCAATCCCTTACGTTACGCTCAAATCGTCAGATTTTCAAAATGTATAGCTTTTTAGCTAGTAATTAACCCACCATAGCTTAATCTGACGCGCTCGAGTATTTCCGAGGATCTATTTTTTTTACAAATCTGATGGGCTGCCCTAGACGTTCGGCCATATATATAGGGCTCATATTTGGTGGAGATACTCAATAGGGTGCAAGGTATCTCCCCTATGAAAATCTGACGCGCTCGAGTAAATCCAAAATAACATCATGGGCTCCCCAACTACTATAATATATATTTTGCCTTCATTTCATTGATGATCCGCCTATATCATAATATATATATATATATATATTAACATGCAATAATATTAATAACGGTATAGGTTGGTGACGTCACAGAAAAATATAATAATAATTTATATTAATATATATTATAGCTAGATCTTCAGATGTTAAGGGGTTTAGGTGTCGGACCAAGCTGTCATTGTCGTGCGTGGCCAACGCCATGGCTGGCTATAGAGCAAGGGAAGTTTGAAATCCGGCATACCCTGTTGCCTACCCAGTTGGCAGACGATCCATGAGAATTTTCCATACTATAAACGTAAAAAGGTTGCATACAACGAGTTTCCTACGACCCTCCCTTCTGAACGTTCACCTGGTGTCTACTATTGTCAATTAACAAGTCAAGGTAAGCAGTGATTGCTCCGGCTCAGTGCCGTAATTAGCCTTTTATACGCCCGGGGCGAGCTCCTATAACTGTGTGTCCCCCCTCTGGAATCTGCGCCCTGTGCCTGGGCACTGTAGGCACCGCCCTACTTACGACACTGCTCCGGCTGCCCTCATACTAAGATTGACCTTCGCAATAGGCACCCCTGTTATGTGTTTATAATCTGTCCACTCGATCTTGGTGATTCACACTGTAAATTACCAAGTGCGATACTTACGTTACGAGTCACGATGTTTATATAATAATCATGACTTCGTATTTATACCTAGATGCAACCTTGGTCATAAGATTTCTTCTTTCTTTTACTATTATTTTTATTTCTCACTGTTTGCAGCGGTTTTACTCGCATCCCAAGGGACTTTTTGAGACAAAAGGTAGCCTATGTCCTTCATCAGGATGCTATCGGTCTTAACTTCTTGCCAAAGTTTATAGAAATCTGTTTAGCTGTTTAGGCTTGAAAAGGTAAGAGATAAAAATATAACCCTCCTTCAGGTGCAGTCAAGTCAATAATACCTAGTGTTGATTTTGTTTTCCCTCGAACCTGCGTTATCACCATGTCAAATGACTATGACATTTTACCTATACAAACATTTCTATACCGATGCTTACTAGCGGCCGGTTTTTTAGTAAATTTGGTTACTAGAGACAGGATTTTGGCAGTAGCTGTATAAACCTTAAATGTCAAAATCGTATATTAGCAAATCTACTGACAGATTTGTTATAGAAACTGGCCGTAAAACGACACAAGCAACCGTTTTACCGTCTATAACTGAGAACGTAGTCCCTACCTACCTAATTGGTAATTTCCTTGTGAGTAATGGATTCGGAATGGAGTAATTAAGATCTGTCTTCGTATCGTATTTGTATGTCATGTCATGAGATTTGCCATGAATTGATAGAAGCTATAAGAAAAATAAAAAAATACGGGTAGGGAACATTATTTTCGTTTAGTCAACAGATTCACTATTGGCATAGTGGTTGTCCAAAAGGCAAGGGTCGCGAGTTCGATTCCCGCACGAAACACACCAATGTCCCTGAGGTCTTACAAAATATTAGTGTGGTATGTTTTGCTTTGGGTGTTATTGTATGACAACATTTTTCTTTGTATGCTTGCTTACGACAGGAGAACTTCCTAGTGCACAGTTTAAAAAAATAAAAGTTTATCTCGTCGTGATACCACGTAGCTTAGCGATCGGCTTCTACGCCACGTGTTGTAGGTTCGATCAAATATTTGTATGATATACAGTTAGTTGTTTGAATATGTGAGAATTTATGTTTGTAAACGCACCCACGGTACAGTAGAAAATCCTAGTGTAGGGAACGATTAAAAAAGAATTATTTGCCATATTCCAAGTGTAAATCCTCGATAAAAATAAATACCTAAATTAAACTACGAAACTGAATTAATAAACGAAATAAATACCCAAATAAGTAAGCCCTTTTCCTTTGTTTTATTTAGGTTCACATGCAGACATTTTTACTTATTTTCAAATACAAGATTACAAAAGTAACTACGTACTTAGCACTTTAAAATGTAATGAATGTTGCGCTTTCGGAGTTCCAACATTTTCACTGACATTCAATTTCATTACTTATTCACCTACGAGCGACTGGCGAGCACAGAGTCAGTAAAGACAGCTTTTAAATAAAATAAAATTGCGTACATATTCATAAACTGGAATCAAGCTGCGTTACGATTTATTTTAACATTGATGAATACCGTATTACTTATTTATGATAGCGTGGATGTGGTCTCTTTAAAACAGAGTAAATCACTGAGGGATAATGTAGCTTTTATCAGTGAAAGAATTTTCCCTGATAATCCAGAATCCGGAATCTTTAGTAATTGGGTTTTTCTATGAAATTCTTAGCAGCAGCTCGGAGTTTGGATTTGTACCCGGTTAATGGCAATACACGCACCCCCTATTACTGAGGAACTAAACATACCGACCAACTGTGCACTTAGAACATTTAAATGAGGTCCTTCAAAAAGGTCAGGTGCGTAGGGGGTGGTACTTCAAAAAGCGCATGTGTTATTTCACGAGCGAGAAGCGGAATGGTACGGAATCCTTCGTGCGCACCACTCGCACTTGGCCGGTTTTTAATCATTATATCATTTGGTATTCATTGCCAACGCGTACAACCTACTTCGTATTCATAAATCCCTCAAGTCTCAAAAAATCCTTTGAGAAGCGAGTGAAACCGCGGGCACAAGCTAGTTATCAATACGATTAAATAATTCTGAACCTAACTGATAGTTCTAATAGAGCTATACTCCGTCGACCTCCCATTTTTCTAGACGTTAACATAACAACAACATAAATATTTCAATTTGTATTCAGCGTATTCCCTGTGTACATCACTGCCGGATAGAAATGCTATAGATGGATTATAATTTTATTCGCATCCGTCTCCCCCTATCTAGGGACGTATAAAAACTAGCTATCTGTAAAGGTACGTGACGTAAGCGTGTTTTTCTAGCAAGGAGGTAAGGAGGTGTTTGCCAGCTTTGAATTTCGAATTTAGCGAAGGTTTTTTTACTGGTACCATAGATTAAATAATAGCTAGTATTCTGTACTGTATATTATCGACCTGTATTGTACCGCTATTCTAGGGGCAAAAGCCTTTTGTATGTATTAGAGACGGAATTAATACCGTATTATTTTAATACTCATTGCGTGTTGGTTATTGTAAAACAATTGATTTCAGATTCCCTCACGATGTTTTTCCTTAAGGCTTAGACGCTCTCGTAATCCTAATTTGTAGTATTTTTTAAATCTAGATGGTTCTTAGCTATGTAAAAGTAATAGAAATCTGTTCAAACTGCACGTTAGGGGATCGGTTAGAGTCACTTTGCCACTTAACTACCATTGGGCCGCGTGTCGTAGTTTTTATTCCCGAGTATTTGTGTTCCACAGATATTTGATTTGAGTACTTTGGGTACTTTGTGTCCGTTAATTGTATGTTGGTATAGTCCCCCGCGACACCGGGCTTTTCGAGTTCCCTAGTGCGAGAGATGTCTATTTCAAAGGAACGCATTTTGTATCTACTTTAATTTTTCAGAACAACATATAATATGCATACCATCACGCCTGTACTGCTCTCAGATGAACAATTTGTTAATTTGTCAATAGGTAAAAAAAATTACAATTAAGTAAATAACTGTTCAAAGATGATGTAGTAACACGTATTGGAAAGAATATGCTGAGATGGTTTGGACATGTTGAGAGAATAAATGAAAGACGATTAACGAAAATCATTTATAAGGCGACTCGTAGCAGCAGCGTCGGTACAGGCCGCCCTAGCAAAAAGACGTACGCCGATCTTAATAATTGGCGATTTGGTAGTTCTCGCAACCGGCGCGTATGTATGAAAAGATGTATCAATGTGGGAAGCAAAAGATATGTGTAGGTGGCAGTCTATACTTTCGCCTACCCCAGTGGCAGAAAGGCGTGAGTGTATATAACGGCCATATTCATTAGTCTAGTAAGCAAGCACGACGGCTAAGTGTGTGGTTAGATTCCCAGGACGAGCAAAGTATTATTAGGATTCCATTACTTAGTAGCTCGGAGTTCTGATATGCGCGGTTAATCGGCTCATCTTTTATTATATAGCATCTAAAAGAATGGCGAATCCCCACAAGGTTATATTACTACAACTCTGCTTTACACTTTTAAATTTTATTATAAAAGAAAATAAAAAATCTGGACGGCGTTGGTAAGTGATTTTGTGCAAAACAATTTTCGTCATTAAATTAACCACTGCCCAATAACACAATTTAATCAATTTGTGTTATTATTCGGATTCAGATAATGTTAATCTAGGTTCTTACAATACTACTTCGTGCAAAATACTTCACTGGAAACAAATGTAAGTAAATATTCATATAACTTTGCGTGGTTTGATACTATTTTCGGGTCGTTGATTTCCAGTGAAGTAGTAGTAGACGGAATGGTACGGTAGGAACCTAGATTATTGGTATCCGAATCCGAATAAAAACACAATTTGATAAAATATTGATTGAATTACGATTAATTTTGGTATTAGGTTCATGTCCGTCGGACCCTTAAGTATATATCTCTTTTGAACATTTGTTTACCCTTAATCCTAAAATAACCAACTTAAAACTTCAAAACACAAACATCCGTTTAACTTTACGAGAGGAATACCTACCTCCCAAGAACGAACTTTGAACAAAGGTTGTTGTTACCCTTTGCACGGTGTAAACGAGCTTTTAGTACCCAGTGTTTCCGCTTAAATGGTCCCTTCCGAGCCCTTTATGCGTTGCTTACGTCATCAGCTTCATATCGCTCAGCCGGTCAGGCAATTTCATTTCATTAGAGACAGCCCACTCTCTGCGTATCGGATAAGCTTTGGTGTAGGGATAAATTATAGTGTTATGTTACTGATCAATAAGATGATTATGATAACATTTGTGTTAATAACAATTTACCTTATTCCTAATGGACAGGGACCTTCTTATTAGAAAGACAGGGTACGGTATAGCGTATAGTTGAAACTTGTAAGCACCGTTTGTTTGTAAATAGTCGATAGAGATTGAAAACAGACGAAAAATCCTTAACTGCAAATGCTTAATACTGAATTACGCTTTACGACTCATCCAACATTTTTGCCAGGGTCCATAAAACGATGAAACAAGCGCTATTAAAAAGTCAACCCACAGTCTCATGAATCGATTTTGTATGCAAGAGTATCGGTGTATATTTTTTAAAACATCTGCCACGTTGTTCCACGGAAAATCAATCGTGTGCATGAGCAAAATATAAATGAAGCTGTGTTCCCAAGTTCTGATTGGATTTTTAATTGGACGAAGAGTGAAGTCTGTGATACGTAATTTAAAGAATTTACAAGGGGTATAATTGCTCCATTAGTGTTTCACCTAATAACAGATAAAGAAGTTATTCCACACTAGTATTTTCTACTGTATCGTGATTCGTGGATGCTTTTAAAAATATAATACCTTTCACGCAGACCCAGACCTTTTAGCCATTACAATATTGGGTTCGTATGAGAATCGTTACCGCGACTCGCGGCGCATAAGCCTACCCTTGTCCTCAATTAGATATTAGAGCTGTTAAAATAAGTACTTCTAAGCTCTCGTTCAATTCAAATCAAAACTATTCTAATCTACATATACTCGTAAATGATATATCTACGTGACTTCAGACAGTTTCAATGCAGCACATACATATTCCATTTAGAACTTGGAATTCTAGTTGTCCTATAAAAAGCCTTATGGTTCATTCTTGGCATCCATTTGGCTTCATAAAACAAAGCATGAATAGATTATACCAAACTTTACTTTTAAATTAACTGTATCCCACGATGCTGTGCATTCATCTTGTCATGCCCAATCCCTTGGGAATTTAAAAGCAACCGAAATACCAAATTTCAATTATATGTTTTGAGATTTTGTTAATCAGTGAGTGGTATTTTTCTTCGGCACGAATGGGCCGGCTCGACCGGAGTGATACCATAGCCTCACAGAAAACAACGACGTTAAACAACGCTTACGTTGTGTTTCGCCGAGTAAGTGAGGTTACCGGAGGCCCAATCCCCTTTTAAACGGTCGGCAACGCACTCGTGACTCCTCTGGTGTTGCGGGTGGTAATCGCTTACCATCAGGTGTTCCGTCTGCTCGTTTGCCCTCCTATCCCATAAAAAAAAAATTAATAGACGGAAGATTATAAACATACCCAACACATGCAAAACATGTAGATATTCGAATTATCTCACTTTAATGGAATTTTGTTAATTTGGCTATGACCGCAGGGTTGAATCAACGTTTGACGAAGGGTTTGGCAGCTGGTAATGGAATAGGAAGGATCTGTTACATTAGTTATGGGTAGGAAACCATTGTAAGCGAATAGTTGGCAAAACAATATATATCGACTAAGTTGGTTTATTGTCTTCCTGGATGACTTATTCTTCTGGCAAATGTAGCTTATAGCTTGGCACGAAGAACTTATAATAACGACTTTACTTAGAAAAGCGTCTAAGTCGCGTAAATATATATATTGTATATGTAGGTATATAATGCATATTCGATTCCCAGGTCGAGCAGAGTGTTATTGGGTTTATCTATAAAATTCTCAGTAGCAGCTCAGGCTAGCCCTCTTATTTCATGGGACCCGCGAACTTTTGGAACTTATTAGCATTTTCTTTTGTACCTACATCTCTGCATAACCTTTTGGGGATACAGGGGAAATGGTATATTATAACATCCAATAGATCTTCAATATAGTGTAGAATCTACGTAATATGCGTTTTCCAGATTTTACAAATCTGGAAAACGTACACATTCGTACACCTTTTCCTGGCGCGATTTTCTTATATGGAGTATGGAACCCATATGAACTACACGACGACATAAAAAGATTAGCTAGTAAGCAGATCGATTGCGAGGGTACTCACAGGCCGGTGCACCTGATTATCAGTTAATATCGTGTCGTGAAGACTTCGAACTTAACTTGACCTTCTCTCAACCTTTTGTACAATTACAAAGTTGAGAAAACCTAAAGTCAAATAACTACTTGAGTACGAAGTGTATTTCCAATTCGATAAGTCCCGTTTCTTTGTTAGAAATAACTTGACAGCCTTTGAAAGTATGATTTACGATAATATATTGGTTTCCTTAAAGCCCTGTTTGTAGCTGTAAAAGGTTTTCTTCCTTTACGTAACATTCTTTTATGTATTGTTATGTAGCGCAACGATTGTATATAAACGGACTCTTATAGAAATACCAAAGAAATATAAATTATTGTACTTATTTTCGTATGCTTTACTTTGAGCTTATTCGTCAGTAAGATAGAGCTGAGTAATATAATGTTAGTACCCATATTACCGAGATCAACCAAGATGTATGTTAAAGGACTAGTAAGTTAAGCTTTTTTTGAAGCTCTCTTTTACTTTCCCATTGCTGGGCATGGGTCCCCTGATCTCTCCACAGAATAAGAGGGATCGTGTGATGCTACGGCTTCTCTGTTACATTTAGTTTGAGCTGAAGTGTGTGCCAAGGACGAAAAGCAAAAATCTTGGGGGACGAAAAGCAAAAATCTTGGGCGAGCGCAGTACCTTTAGCGATCTACATAATGTTAACCTAAATTGGGGTTTTTTTAATCCTGTACTCAAAACGTTGAATGGCTTATAAAGAGCTTTTTAAACAGGTTTTTGATAAGGTGAATATGTTAAATCCAGTTGGCTATGTAAAAATAACCCTAAAGAATTATTCATTCATTCCATCAAGATAAAAACGATATTGGGAATTTTCCTTTCGTGCTTCCATCGGAAAGGTGTTTCCTTTACGTTCCTCAGAGTTCCTCCGGGACTCTGTTTTTTATGTTCATAATAGAAATCAATATTTAGGGGTAATTTTACATCACACTGAATCATCTGCCGTTTTATCGAGCGGTTTGTGTTTTGCAGTGACTAATCTCAGCATTATGGTAGGTGATAGTGCAATCTTTAATATTATAATACGTAATAATAATATACTTATTTATTTATTCTAGAATTATGTACATACATTTTACATGTAAAAGGTCTGTTTATTGGTCGATTACTAAAAATGTTTCAGACTAGTTATTTTAGTAAAGGAAAAATTTGAAAAATTTGCCTTCACATTCTGAGTTTACGTCATAAGGTGACGTATGTCAGGCGGGTGGGGTTCGCGGTGGCTTAGCGGTCAGAGCGTCTGGTGTATCTAACCAGAAGACGCAGATTCGAATCCTGCCCGCGATTGAATTTTTCCTTTATTAAAATAACTTTATAATCTTAGCATGGAAAATGCAAAAAAATCAACAAAAGAAGTTTACTTTTCACCTGAAAACTACAGCCTACCTTATAAAAATGCATATTTCATTACGAAACGACAGAACGTATGCCTATAAAGAACCTTCAACATTTTATGCAAAACTTGTTTAGTCATCAACCTTCGTTGGTTAATTAAAACAAATTGTGGATTTGTGGTTAACCTCAAGGAAATGCTTAATTCTAGGATACAGGAAAATCTATTTTTGAACGTGAATCAAATACCGAAGTTCCGATGTCGTCATCAGGGAAAATTTCGGCCCAGGATCCAATAATAAAAGTTGTTGACAGCTGGTTTTTTTTTAAACGAAAAACAATATCCTTGGACGCCTTTTTATGGTCTGACGAGGGGCGTAAGACTTTGTGTCCGCATTACTTAATGAAAAATTTAAAAATAAAAAATTTGTACTACTAAACTGTAAAAAATTTGTGTGATTGTACCGTTAAGGCGGATCGTTCACCTGAGCCCGCCAAATTAAAATTTCAAGTAGTTTTTCTCAGCTTGTAGGTCTATAATAAGTTCTACATTCATGGCAATAGTAATTGAAACACTAACTATTATACAAAATTCACAATGTTTAACTTTGCTTAAAAGGCATTATTGTAGCTACAAGTAGTGTAAAATGTCAGTTTTGACCAATTACACAGTTTTTGGCTTGATAAGGATTTATAAGTAAAGGTTTTAGTTCTCAGTTGTGAATGTTGTTTAGGTAATGTCGCGATTACTACTGCCATGAATCTAGAACTTGTTATAGACCTACAAACTGCGAAAAATCACTTGAAATTTGAATTTCGCGGGCTAAGTGAACGATCCACCTTAAGTTTAAATAGTGTATAATTTCTTGTGAAATAACTGCCGCAAAAATAGGTGAAAGCGTTTGTATGAACGGTTTGATGGATTTTTATGTTTTTTTTTGTACTTAAGAGATCAAGCTGTGCGGTGTTGTTGTCATCATCCTTTGGATGCGAATAAAACAGCAGGCAACAGCTACTTTCATAATAATTTACAAGCTAACATAAGTCTGTTAGACTCAAGTCTTTAATTACGGGTCCGGATATATTATACTTAACAGGCGATGATTATATTAAAAATACAATTAATAACCGTCCGTGGGCGGAGTCGGGTGCCCATCTCGCGAACGTAAGCCCTTAATCGCCCTGTGACACCCATGGGAGCGGATCTCGTGACCGGCAATTATGGGGGTCGAATTTATTAAAGCATGCACAGTAATGCTTGTAGGAACACTTTGATGTAGGTTCAATAGATCTTCCCTAAATAACTGAGCCCAACTGAGTTGCCACGACTTTTTATTGTTATAAGATGAGAAACAAGCGTACGGGCAGCCTGGGTCAAATCTACAATTTATTGTGTCAATCAACGTCAAAATTGCTGATTTTTGGCAGTTTTGTTTACGCAAATCTGTCATTTCTTACGTCGTTTAGTGCCATCATTCTAATACTATCAAATTAGCAGAGTTAGGCTCCTTATGGTAAGCGGCAATACCAGTTACTACTGGTATTGCCGCTTGAAATGCTCCACTAGCATAGCACTAGTGATTCTTCACTAGCGAGTTATTATCTTGAGACTTCATTGCTAAAACTTATATTATGCCCAGTAAAAGTCTTACGTTGTCCTTCAAACCAGAACCCACCTGTTTCTTACGCGCAGAATATTTAATAATGCGTTGGTACCACCCCAGACTACTTTTGGAGAGGCCGAATTCGGCGAACGTACCCGAATCAAATGTGGGACGTTCTCAACAAAGGCCGGGTTAAGAACATCCTAAATAGACATTCTTAGAGGAGTGAAAGTAGATGAAGAAAAACGGATCTAGTGTGCCAAGGTCGTGGAAGGTGGTAATCTATAGTCTACCTACCACAGGGAGACAGGTGTAATAATATTATGTGAAGCCACCAAGTAGCCACCAAATACGACCTCCTGTGGGTACTGTAACCAAGTTAATTATATCAAAATGATACCCACCTACGCAAGTCTTTTTAAAAGCAAATAAACCTTCACGTAGACAACTTCTATAAAGGCTATGTTTGGAACAGTTAATTCAATATTAAAGTACTTAATGAATACGGCAGTCGGTGACGTCAATTGATGACGTAGGGTCTAGGTCGCCAGTGTAGCCTGTCATTATCTTAGTCGATAGCTGGTATTTTCTTAGAGTTAGGTATTTGTGTGTCGTGACTATTTTATAAATTTTAGAAGTAAAAACGGACTTCAGGCTATTCTACAGAATTGATGGTCAGACAGCAAGCAAATCTATATATAGTATATTCCAATCAAAACTGAAAACTTTGTAAACAAACCATCACTCAACATAAAATCGTCGATTTCATACTGATTTCGTTATCACTTCATTACATTCTGATGTCGGAATCTTCGTAAATACTGTCACTTTCATATTTAACTCGTTTTTTATTGCAATTTCTACTGAAATATGTAAAAATCATCGAATTTAGAAAATTTGTATCAGATTGACAGTTTTTTTTTCTAAAGCTTTAGTGACGTGCTGATCTGTACGATATTGAATGAATGAAAAACAGATTCAAAAACGTGAAGAGGGCAAGCTATTATGGCATTATGCCAATTGACAACATTTCATTTTTGTAACACGCTTTTTATATTATAATTTATTTGAAACTAGATCGAATAAAATAGGATACCTATATTTTTTATTTTCCCGATATTCATATTTCATCATTTCATTTTCATATTTATTATCGATTTTAACGGATTAAATATTCTACTTATATAAATTAAAAGTAAATGAACATTATATCATAGTTTTTTTTTTCGGTTGTGAGATTTTTTATTTGGGTTTCTTTTAATTTTTATCAATAATATTATGCAATGTACGCATTCTCAATGATGCAGTAGGCTTAATTCCTTTATCTCCCAACTCAAAATACTTATTTGAAAGCATAACAGTAGTAAAAATCGAAGTAAAGCAGTATACTAATATTATATTTATAAGAAGTGTTATTATACATAGGTACTAATATCGATGTCGATGTAAAGAAACCAATATCTTCTAATCAAGTTTATTCCATCGAAAGAAAAAATCCATTCACTCATTCGTTCATATACATTATTTTTTGCAATAGGCACATCACTAAAACTATTTAAGGTTATTGACTTTTCTTTGTTTACTAAGTTTTCAGTTTTGATTGGAATAGACTATACTAATATTATGAGGCTGAAGAGTTTGTTTGTTTGTTAGAACGCGCTAATGTCAGGAACTACTCGTACTGGTTGGAATTGTAAAATTCTTTTTGTGTTGTATAGTCCATTTATCGAGGAAGGTTATAGGCTATATAACATCACGCTATGCCTCTTAGGAACGGAGCAGCGCGGGTGAAACTCGGGTCGCTAGTTTATGATAAAATCGGACAAAGTTATGTGCGAATATACAAAGAACCGCTAACTTTGACGACACGTTTGGCGTAGCGGCTGAGCGAATGGCTTGTACGCCACGTGTTGTGGGTTCGATCCCCACACGGAGCAAATATTTATATGATCTACTGGTAGTTGTTCCGGGTCTGGGTATTTGTATTTGTAAACGCACCCACAATACAGGAAAAAATCCTAGTGTGAGGCAACGGACAAGTGCAAGTCGGACTCGCCCACCGAGGGTTCCGTACAAATTTTTACATGCATATTATAATTAATTACAAATGTATAGTCTTCAGATTTTCCCCTATACTTGTAGTATAAGACGGTATTACTTGCCAAATTTCATAGTTCTAGGTCAACGGAAAATACCCTATAAATTTTAATTCCCTTGAGAGTGTCGTAATACGTTTTTGCGGCACAAATGGCCGTATCTTTTAAGTTAACTTAGGAGTTTGATTTTTTTCCAGCTTCAAGAGATTGTAGACCTAAGTATATGGTTTTACCTAATTTCAACTCGATACCTCCGCGCGTTCCCGAGATAAAGGGTCTTGACAGACAGACGGACACAAAGCGATCCTTTTTTCCTTTTGAGGTACGGAACCCTAAAGAACTCAAATTTTTCAGTTCGTAAAAAACTAAAGCCGATGTTGAGACAAAAGCCGGCCAGGTGAAGGGTTTTGTAAACACCAAGCTATACCATCTATTTCTTAAAACCTCAATTTCTGAACCTAAAACCTAAACTTAGTCATTGAATAGGAATTTTATAAAAGACCCAATAACACTGCTTGAACCCAGGAGCTCTAGCTAGCGTAGAGCGTTGCTACGCTCTACGTCAAGTAGCAAGTCAAGGTAAGCATTTTTTGATCCGGCTTCCCTTTTAGATATATTTCATGATAAGTTTTCATATTATCGTAAGTATTTGTTTTCTGGCGACGAAAAAATAAAAACACGGCTCACTTTATCAGCTTACTATCTTATCGTGTAATTGCAGATGCGTCCTAAATAAAGTGACTAAAATGTCCTACCCTGAATATTTGTAATCGTATGTCGACATGCAGCATTACTAGGTAGTTTCCATCAGTACACATCTGCCTAGTCCTTCACGGATGTGATGGTATACATACATATCTAAGAAAGTAAATAATAATGTAAGCAGTACTCTTTGTGTGATTTTTTATTCTATCCTGGACCCCGCGAGCCTGCTCCATTGAACTGTTGATGCGTTGGACTAAAAAGCGGACCTCTATTTCTACAGTTTACAATATAGGTTTATATGATTTCAACACATGTAGCAAGCATCTGCTTTCAAGTGGAACTCATGCACTCAGTTTTGATACCGCCGGGAGGAGCATTCACTCTGGAAAAGGGAAAAGTGTGCCGGTGCATACATCCGCGACGCACTCCACCGTCACAGTACACGTTGATGCTGTGTACATGGGCCGGGTGTATAAATAACTAGAATACACTAATTCTAATGTGTTGCGGTAACAAAAAAAATGTAGTATACCAAGACGTCTGTATTTCTGAAAGATTGGGCTGTGTTCTGGTTTCACAGACTGTTATTAACTAACAGTCTGTTGAATTCTATGTTTAAATAAATGTTTTGCTTTCATATTAAATAGGGGATGAGCCTATTATCACTTACCGGACACAAAATAATACAAACACAGGACTGTTTCTGCGAAAAACTGCTATCGGTATAACCCAACTGCACTGCTCAGGGGTCGAATATCCTAGGGGCGACATAAAGTGAACACATTATATCACCTAGAGCTTATAGTCTGTGCTAGAGGTTATGCGAAGACTAAATTATTTCGTAGCGCACTTGTCATGTTTGCTGAGAACATTAAGAAATAATTATGACCGGTCGGCGCAAGCCTTACAAGTGGCAATACTAGCATATTTTTATTCGACTGCGCCAGAAGGAGGTTATGCTGACACGATACAAAAAAAGACTTTCCTGCCTAGGACTCTGGTATAGTTAATCTTTACTAATATTTTAAAGCTGAAGAGTTTGTTTGAGGGGGCTAATCTCAGGAACTACTGGTTGGAATTGAAAAAAACGTTTTATGTTGGATAGTCCATTTATCGAGGAAGGTATATAATAACATCACGCTATGCCTCTTAGGAACGGAGCAACGCGGGTGAAACCGCGGGCGGGTCGCTAGTTGTCTATACTTTCCTCAGTATTTTAAGTACCAGCCTTCCAACCTTGATGTTCATGAACCTATTCACCGCGCTTTGATGTTGAAATCTAATCAGATATTTCAAAATAGATTAAGATTACATTAACTACACTAGACTGGTTCCATAAAGCAATTTCAGGTCTTTAGAAAATATTTTACGACATTGAGTAAGACGGTTCTTACAAGACATAAAAACAATTTTATTTTTTATGCTGGTAACATTAATTTCATGGCAAGCTCGAAGCGAAAAGGCTTTCTCGCCAATTAATAAAGAAAAAGTTGGTTCATCACACAAAGGAGTAATTAAAATCAAGTTTAATATTGCCTTTGTATTTCATAGTTTTTATTTTTATAAAGTAACATTAAAAGGTTTTTGTTTTTAATAAAGTCAATAGGTTTATATCGAATAAATTAAATAAAAGTTATTTTTTAAATAATGCTCTTCCAATCATTAAGGCTGATCAGTATCACACACACACAAAAAAACAGATATCTTCCCGTAAGGCTCACTGTGTAATATAGATCTCGCAGACTGCCAGGATTTTGCGGGATCGAGTAGGTACTGACTTATCTTATTTCGCACAGATTTTTCTGAAATGATTTTCTGTCAGTGTGCAGACAATGTTAGTATAGTTGGTTTGGTACCTTGGCTGCTTAAAATCAAGATTTATCGTAGGTACTGTAAAGTTTCCATTGAGAAATAATTAAGAAATGTACGAGTTAGTTGCCTTAATAAATTCTTATCACTATTAATATAAATATTTGGCCATGTTGCCATCCACTAATTTACAACAAAACATCAATTAAACATAAAAATGAAAGGACAATTTATGTTTTACTTCTTAATTAACGCTGCTAGGGAAAGTTACCGCGCTTTGAGATAGAAAGGTCATTGCTCGCTGATACCATTTTAGACGCTTCAAATATATTTGAAGCATTTTGAAATATGCAATAGGTAATCACATATTAAGCAACCTTGAGTTTAATTATATCGCCTCATTAGTCTGGCTGTCTGGCCGTATGGCTGTGGACTTTGCACCAAGATCAACTCGCAGGTCTGGCGAAAAGTATTATTAAATTTGTCGGTTCCCAAAACTAGGGATTGGAAATTTGCCCGAAAACCGATGATAAAATCGCTGCATTGCAGGAGTCCTATTATGAAATTTATATCATCCGCTAACCTTTTACCGACCCTGCGGTATGAGAATGCAAACACGGAACGATATAAATGTCTAGTATACGTCAAAAGTCGACAATTTATTCGTAAACAGCCACATGTACACTCAACAGCACATCATGGTATCCAAAACTGTCAAATTTCCTCAATCGATTTAAAATTTAATCCCCAAATAATAGAGTTTAATCCATTGAGGAAATTGGACAGTTTGTGGTAACTTGATGTGCTGTTGATTGTACATAACTTCAGAACATGCCGTTTCCCCAGATGACATATGATCCATGAAGATTCTCCGTACTACGAAAAGGCAAACCAATAATGTCGCAATATCGAGTTTATAATTGATTCTCTCATCCTTCATAGATTATGCGCAAACAATGACGTCACGCATTTTATTAGCCGCTGATATCGGTACTATCTACGTTATCCGCATATCTACGTTGTCGGACACGTTACGCAAACGAACCTAACCCTTTTCATGGTACTGTCTACCTATTTGTTTATCGCGTGTTATCTGCTTTTATAAGCGTGGTTGAATTAATGTGGAGTTCCTGGCTCCAAGACAGTTGAGCGTCCGTCGGGTCACATCGAGTTTTGCTGTTTCGAAGTAATGAAAAGAAAAATTTACCCTTAATAGCCTGGAAACCTGTATTTGGCTTTATGTAGCATATAAGCTAATTGTTTATTTAGTCCATATAGGTATTGGTTTTCCAATACTTAGGTATTGGAAAACGGTTTTGTGTGTTTTGTCTTCGTTTCGCAAAAACAAAACACAGCTGTGGGAGGTTTATAAGACTTCTAATACATCTGTTTTGTACACCACAAATGTGTTGTGACCGGCTAATTTATTATTGAGAACATAATTATTATGTATAATTGCTTTTCTTAGGGGCGGGTAGCACAGTAATTCTACGTAAATCCAAATTTGGATGAAGGTAAAGGAATGTCGCTCTGCGTTCATTAGCGAGCGAACAGCTAGGGCCTTTTGTAGCAAACTTGTACTGTTCAATGTCGTATAAAACGACTTCGTTTATCACAATACATTACTAGAGAAAAACATTCACAGGACTCAATGCCTTCCTTAGGACTAAAATGTGGTCTTCGATATTGATTCATGATTTTTGTCGTCCCATCATCTCATCTTGATATTTTCATTTATTTATTCTTAAACATCTATCCTTGGTTTACCTAATGCCATAATGCTGTAGGTTGACTTAATTCCAAATATAATACTTATACCTAAAAATAGCCAATGTAAGAATTAAAATACAAAGGAAACTACAAAATAATAAAGCATTAGAATAATCTAAAAAACACACTCGCATGTGTCTTTGGGTAACGTAAAATTACACACTATAGTCACTACTAGACAAGTTCGGAATCTCAAATATCCGGAAAATGGTGACTACGGTTTCCAAGGGAAATTCTTTTTACGGCCGTGTCCAGCCTAATATTTATGTTTGGACTGCCCGGCTTCTCTAAGGCGTACTGAGGCTTTCTAGCGATCGAGTATTGAGCGCACGTAGGTATATGGTTGATACGCTCTTTTGACTAAGTAATGATTAACATTGATTAGAAATACCACTCTATTAGGCTTTTCCTTTTATTTATAATTAAAATAGGCAAGACCTCCGTTTAATTCAGCATATTCGTGTTGCATTGTATCTAAGCAATAACGACATCAATATCTCGTAAGTTTCTTTTTCGTAAGATTGAAGACTTCATCGTAAAGTAATTTCCAAAATACATAGAGCCTAAAATTAACTTTTGTTTGGCTTCCGAACTTGGAAGGAAGATTTATAATAAGACATCCCTAAATAAACGCTTCTCCCTAACGTAAATTCGTAAGGCAAAAACTCGACCAACCCTTACTTAACTCAGGTAAATCCTTAATTAAAGAAAGGATTCAGTGGAATTACCGCCGAGTCTCGGATAGAAACCGGCGGACCGGAATATTTATACGTAATACGGTAACTGTCGCACTTACACCACAAAAAAAGAAAACACACAGAAGTATACCCTTGTCACTACATAACAAAGATTCCAATACTTACATATTTATTATCATGGTACTTCAACGACAAGTCTATACTAATATTATAAAGCTAGGAAAGATTTGTATGTAAGTATGTTTGTAACGAATTGGCTCAAAAAGTACTGGACCGATTTCAAAAATTCTTTTGCCGTTAGAAAGCTACATTATCACTGAGTAACATAGGCTATATAACATCACGCTACGCCTCTTAGGAACGGAGCAGCGCGGGTGAAACCGCGAACGGGTCGCTAATTCACAATAAAGTTCATCATTACATATTCTCTCAGGTAGTGGGTTACAGTGTAGAAGTCATTTAAAGAAGTACACAGTACTTACAGGATATTATTTTATAAGAATATCCTGTAAGTACTGTAAATCATTAATTAAGAATACTAGAAACAAGATGACTAGTCTAGAATTACTTCTTGAATACATTTTCATGTACTATTTAATGCTGCATTTCACCAA
Source organism: Acronicta aceris (assembly GCA_910591435.1). NCBI lineage: Eukaryota > Metazoa > Arthropoda > Insecta > Lepidoptera > Noctuidae > Acronicta > Acronicta aceris. The sequence goes on from OU342784.1 coordinate 3,149,492, forward strand.
GTCGGAGTAGCTGCTACTCCTCGAATAAATTCAGAAACGGAACGAAATTTGTAAGAATTGCCGAGTAATCGTAGATCGCAGTATCGCTTAACATCAGCCGAACTGGCGGTCAAGCGTAGCCTATCACGAATAAAAAAAAAGTATTTTGATGAGAACTTATCCGGAGTTTATTTATTTATGACAACTTACGAAACATACACTAATACAAGTTTATGGAATGAGTTGGTGAAATGCAGTCTTAAACATAGGGTCGCCTTTATGTCCATGAGTGGACGGACATGTGTGCATATAGAATTGTTTCATGTTCGTTCGCCCATACTGGTTTTGAGTCAATAAACACTGCAAGGAAGTGCAAGGAGTTGTAGGGTATCTAAAGTGCTGAGAATAACCGTTCTGTACCATGGCACGTATCCAGCTATAGGTACATCCAGTATCAAATGGCTTTGTATTTATCGGCTCTCCCTAAAATGAAAGGTCTGCGAAAACTGGACATTTTGTGAAAAGGACTACATCACACGTGTTGTCATGTTGGATTCGTGTCGGAATATCATAAATGACTGTAGCAACGATCGATCGATCTGCTGTGTTGGCATCCAATGCAGTTTTGTGCAGTCTAAACTCTTCAATAGACCACCCGCTGTACGCCCAATGGTCCCAATAAGAGACAAATCCGTCGATAGATTTGGATTCTGACATTACTTGTATGAACCTCATGTCAAAATCTTATCTCTAGTAAACAAATTCACAGAATGTTTCGTTATTGGGACCGGCCGTAAGTCAAACTATTATCACGCCAGCATCCCCGAAAGGGTTAGGCAAAAGTAGTTTTATATTAATCTTCACCTTCATATCGCAGACCGCATGTTTTTAGATCATGTTTTATGTATAGGAAGCAAGCCTATTACTACTAACTGGACATAAATGCAAACACCGAGGGAGCTATTGACGATTTCATAGATAAAACCCAATAAAATTTTGCTCGACCTAATAATCAAACCCAGAATCTCTAGTAGTCGCGTTTACGACCACTACACTAATGAGGCAGTCGCTAGAATTTTGTAGATTAGTAGATTTAATTCTCATAACAAAAGCGCAAATAGATCTAGTACTTATTTTTGTAAAAAAATATCGATAAAGTCACGTGGCTCACACATGTTAAGCATGAATGAATCAAATTAAAAATACATATACCTAGTTCACACTTGCTATAAACAATAGGTTATTCTGGAAACAGAACGTTATATTTGCCAAGCATTCATTATAAACCATCATTGATATAAATAACAAGCAATATGTATGAATGTGGAAGAAGCAAAATAAGTTATATGCAAGAATTGCAATTGGCGGTCTGTATTCTGCTTACCCCCGTGTATGTATGTATGATATCAATAAGTATATAGGTTATGTACTTCTTTCATTCGAATACGTGATCGACAAGAACGTAGTACGAATTATTAATGTTTTTTTATTTTCTATACATTATTATATGTTTCTATACTGATAACATACAACTTGATTCAACTGTTTTATAAAATAACGATGATCGACAGACGGTGTGTGCGCAAGTCCTTTGATTTTACTAGGTCTAATAAAGGAGGTTAGTTTTAATATTTTTTTATTACAATAAGATGACAATTAGCCTCCTATGGATAATGGCAACTGCTGCCTATAGACGCCAGCAACACCAGTAGTATCACAAGCGCGTTTTCATATAGTTAAATCTCATATTATGTACAGTAATTTAAATGGCTACATTACCCTTCAAATCAGAATAGAATAATGTTAGCACATTATTACTTAGAGACAGAAGACGTAAAGGTATTTGAAAGTGCATTGGTACCATAATGCTAAGTCCAGCAGAAGAGTCAGCACATTATTACTTAGAGACTGAAGACGTAAAAGAAAGTGCATTGGTACCATAATGCTAAGTCCAGCAGAAGAGTCTTACCACTTCTAATATTATTTTCTATTATATTTTTTTATAGATGTGAGTATGAAAATTCTACATTTTTTTATTGATATTCGAGACAGTTCCAAGTCATCGGCTCTGAAGGTACCTAAAAACGTCACGAATTGCTTTTATTTCTCTGAAAAAAGTAATGATTCACAAGACACAAATTAATTTGATCAGTATACAATAGTGCAAAATGTGTGCCGTGTATTTTATTTCCACGAATGTCGCCTTTACCCAACGTTAACCCCACACAGCGATAACGTAACTATCATCGAATCCCGAGTGCGTACGAAGACATACAGCTGACACGAATGTTTATCGCTGAATGAATGTGAGTCAGACGGTCACGTGGCGCGTAGCGTGTAGACGGACCAAAGATTAACAAATTAGCAGACCGGACGGCCCGGGTTATCGCGGTGACCACGTATGTTTTGGAAATTGGGATGGTTTCGTTAATTAAGTATTACGTATTTATTTTACAAGTGGCTGTAGTAATTATGTACACTGAATAAGTTTATGTGGTATAAAACTTGAAATACAATAGAATTGTTTTTCTAAATAACTATTCTTGTGAAAGTTTCCGCAGTCTGCATTATTTCGTTGACCGTCTTAATTTTTGACGCAATCTTCAAACTAGGTATGAAATTCGAAACGTTTTCTTGACATTGTTTAGCCAAAGATTTAACATAATAGAAACCTCGAATTAACTTCAATGCCTAGTGGTCCTGAGCGGGACTGCTACACTAGAGGTCCTGGGCTCGATTCCAAGTTGAGCAGTGTTATTGGGATTTCTATGAAATTTTCAGTAGCAGTTCGGAGTTTGGGATTCCTGCCCGGTTAAGGGCAATAGGCTCGCCGCCTATTAAGTACAACCTAAACATGCCGGTGAACTGTGGCTGTACATTAATACGCCTCTGCCTAACCCTTCGAGGAATACAGGTATGTCATTCTTCTAAGTCTTAGAAGGCCATCTTCAAGAGACTCAAGCATATTGGAAAGTCGAGTCTGCATAAATAGTCTATCAATCGTTCTCGTCGCCCCCAGCACACACAATACGCGTAGCTGCCCCATGCTGATGTGAACCAAGAAAATGTTACGAAATAGTATTCACATTAAGCTATTTTTCCAGTATACACTGATCTCTCATTGTCTAGACTTTCTGTATAATGAAAGGTCAGCTTATACTAGATGCCGTGCGTACAATGAGGTTTCTTTAATGTTGCTAAATATAACATAAATTGCTCTATTGTTAGTGCCTGTAAAAAAGATACTATTTTAACTTTATTTGACTGTCCTCTTTTTTAATAACTTTACGGATGTTGCTATAATAAAAAAAAAAGCTTAATGGATCATTTTATGTACCTGACCTAACACTGTCTCTTTTAGAGACGTCATTACTGATCTAACATTTATGACACTTCTATGGTCAGAGTGGATACTTTATTTCTCTAAATTGCCCTTTAAACTGGAACACAATATTGATTAGTGGCAAAAAGTTGGATCATATAATAATGGCTTTTAGCAAAGGCAAAGAGAAGTAAAGAGGGGCGTTTTTTGGACTCGATTGCGGGATCTGGTCTATAACGTCATGGCAGTCCATGTTCATATCACAGGCTACCCTTCTGTACAATTTGCTTGTTTCCAGTCTTTCCCCAATAATTTTGAGATCGGGGTGGATAAGACAGGATCTTACCAGATGCCGCTAAATATCACTATATTTCATGAAGGGACTGCTATTGGACTTCCGCGACCCAATTTCTGGGCAATACCGATATTCTATAGACAGATTCTCAGGTTTTTTGGGCTTCTGACTACAATTAACGGATGGCATAGCTGTTCGTATGGCAACCGGGACCGACGTGGTGTTTGAGGCATGGAAATCCCACTTAAAAGAAATTAAAAAATACTAAAAAAAGAATTGGCTTATTATGAAATATTACTACGTCCATTGGTATTCTGGCCAGTAGCCAGTGGGCGCCGATTCGAACTGGTTACGTGTGTGGGCGTTTTTAGACGCCAGTAATCACTTCAAACAGTAGAAATTGAAAATTGCTATGGATGATAGCCGATCTCAGTGGCTATTGTATGTGACCTACCACTGGTTGGAACTTGGAAGGTTGAGGTGAAGAATACAATTCAGAAAAAGTTCTATTACGTTTTCATGGCTAAACTACTGAACAGATTTCTATAAAGTTTGGCAAGGAGACAGATTTCGCCTAAACAAAATAGGACATAGGCTATATTAAGTGTTATAAAATAGTAGATAATCCTTTTGGGATGCTAGTTAAACCACGGGTAACTAATATAATTGCGACAAATAATTTTATCGCAACTCGTTAGATAGCTTCGACATGTGTCGATTATGTATGACGTGGCTTTGTCAAGTTTTGGTAAAACGGTCTCATATAGGTACTACAGTCACCAACACATGGTATCCTCCTATCAAATTTCTTCAATCGATTTTCAATTTAATCTCCAAATAATAGAGTTTATTATCCATTGGGGAAATTTGACGGTTTGTGGAAACTTCATGTGCTGTTGACTATACAATGACAGTTCTATAGCTAGTACTGGTGGGTGTGAAGAGTAATTAAGTTCATTGTGTTTGGAATATAAAAATATGGCGGCTTTAATGTTGAAACGTCAAGAATAAATCGTAGTAGGCGGCAAGCCAAGTTCCTTTTACAAATCTTACAATGTATTATTATATTTTTTCTTAGTATTAATAACCAAACTGCGTCATTAGCCTAGTGGTGCTGAGCGTGACTGCTATGGCAGAGGTCCTGGGTTCGATTCCCGGGTCGAGTAGTGTTATTGGGTTTTTCTATAAAATTCTCAGTAGCAGTTCGGAGTTTGGCATCTACGCCCGGTTTATGGCAGTTGCCTCGCCCCTATTACATGGTATCAAAACATACCGGCGAACTGTGGGTGTACATTTGTCTAGTACACCTCTGGTTAACCCTTCGGGGACGATAGGTGTGATGGTATATTTATGTAATAAACATAACAATACCATCACGCCTTTATACTATGGAGGGTAGTAGTGAGGGTCACCTCACTACTACGGCGACATTCACCGATACGCCAATCGTGTAGTCAAAATGTTACTTTTTAAACAAGATATTTCATGAATACACACAATATTACACCATATTAAATTATTTTCCCTACCAAGAATGCCATTAAAGCAATAATAATTATGTATAGATTCTTTGTTCAAACGTAATTACTAATGAACATATTCTTTTAATCGGTATTATTAACATAAAGCAAAGTAAATTAGTAGAAACTGGTTTGATGTTATCAATACATTTTGTTTATATAAAATAAAAATACCATAATGATATAGGCACTTGTCGCTAGAGATACAGTTTAGGCACCTCAGTATATACATATAAATGGCTTCAACATCTGAAATTGTGTCAGAAAGTACCCATGTAAACACACGGTCCTATAATATGGCCCAATAAATTCTAGCTGTCTCTCTCCTATAAGCAGTGATAGCCTAGTAGTATGACCGTTCGACTGCCAAGTCAAAGGTCTCGAAATCGAACCCAAGGCCGCACCTCTGACTTTTTGAAGTCATGAGCGTATTAAATAGTTAATTATCACGCCCTTAAACGGTGAAGGAAAATATCGTGGGGAAACCTGCATGCCTGAGAGATTTTCTCGACGGCGTGTGAAGTCTGCCAACCCGCACTAGGCCAGCGTGGTAGACTATAGCCTAATCGCTCTTATTCTGAGAGGAGACCCTTGCCCAGCAGTGGGACAGTATCATGGGTTGATTATATTATGTCTCTCTAAAGATCACTGCAGCAGACAAAAATTTCCGACAGACATTAATATATGTCGTTGAAAAAACAATTAAACAGCATTGACTCGCAGCAGGGCTCAAAACCAGGGTTATATTAACACAAACACTAAGTAACCAACTTTCTATGGGGCCCTTGTCGTTTTTAAGATCGAAAGAGAGAAATGACTCGTTAAAAAAAGGTTTGTCCGCTGACCTTTGGCCGACACAAAGACGACAAATCTTGTCGACTGCTCGAAGCCTTTATATATTAGCGTCACGATTTTTTTTTGCTGACGGTGACCTCATGTTTCAAACCAGCTATTACCTAAATACCGTTTGAATGACGTCACTGTGTAAAATGTGAAATATATTCTAATAAAAAATGTAACTGTAAGAAAAACCAAAATAAATAGTCACTCAAAATAAATAGGAACTCAAAATAATTTGGTGTAGTGAGTAGGTATTAAATTACTCATATTTGTCTGCTCTGACAGGTTTCGACGTCGAGCTGCAATATCGATGGACACAATCCATTTACGTAACGCCATTAGATGGATTGATAGCCTGCATTCGATAAACCAATGCAGTGGAGTAGACATGGGCAATGATGTATCATCTACATCATATATATTATATAGTATCTTCTATCAGTATCCAAAGTTCTTAAAGTTTATTTATTTATTTACCATCATCATGCCTGTATTTCCCGAAGGGTTAGGCAGAGGCGTACTTAATGTACACCTACAGTTCGCCGGTATGTTTAGGTCCCATGTTATAGGGGGCGAGCCTATATCCATTAATCGGGTACAAATCCAGACTCCGAGCTGCTACTGAGAATTTCATAGAAAAACCCAATAACACTGCTCGACCTGGGGATCGAACCCAGGACCTAGCAGTCGAGCTTGGGACCGCTAGACTAATGAGGCAATTTATTTATTTAAGTATATATATACTTTATTGTACACCAATAAAAAACACAAATATCCCTTTTTCCAATTTCGTAGGTTATCTCAGCCAATGTCTGCGTCGCATAAAGAAAGTAATCTAACCTTACTTAAGCCCAAAGTAAAGTTCTAAATGATGTGTGCCCGGTGTCACCTATATTGATCTGGTTTCCCTAGTTCCGTGAGAATGTACTTACATAAATCCGGAACCCTTATAGAACCACTTTGTTGTCCGGCCGTCCGTCCGTCCATCAAGGTCTGTCTGTCATGACCCTTTATCTCGGGAACGCGTGCAGATATCGAGTTGATACCATATACTCAGGTCTACAGTCCCTTGAAGCTGTGAAAAAATCAAACTACTAAGTTAAAGTAAAAAAAGATACGGCCTTTACGCCGCAAAAAACGTTTATTTCAACACTGAAGGGAATCAAAATTTATTGGGTATTTTCCGTTGACTCAGAACTATGAAATTTGGCAAGTAATCTTAAAGTCTTATTCTACAAGTATGGGGAAAAATCTGAAAGCTGTACATTTGTCATTAATCCTTGGTGGACGAGTCCGACTCGCACTTGTCCGGTTTTTTTATTCGTTATAGGCTTACGCTTGACCATCAATTCGCCTGATGTTAAGCGATACTTTTATGTATTGTATTGACAAACTAGCATACGGGCGACAAGCAAGCAAGCGACAACCGTAGCCTATAGACGCCAGCAACAACAGTGGACCGGTACACTCATGCGTCTTGAGATCTCAATTGTTGTCATTTGTTTTGTAATGTCACTGGCTACATTACCCTTCAAGCCGGAACACAATAATTTTAGCACAATATTGGTACAAATCCAGGCTAACTCAGAAGCAGGTTTTTACTGCCTCAAAACCTCCCAAATATAACTATTTTGTGAGGAGTTTGATGCTAAACCAAGTTTCATTTTAGCCAACTTATTTTTTGACAAATAAATAACTTTCTTTGTTTACCTACAGTTTCAAATAACAACCGTTAATTGAAACAAAATATTTACCAAAAAAGAATTCTGTTTACATTTTACTGGGATAACGACTTTCGGGGAATGTGCGATTGGATTCCGGGATATTGTTTTCATAAACAAAGGGGAGATGACAACGTGAGCGATGGTCGTAGCGGGAGTGACTTGGAGTTGTAGTACCTACCTAATTGTAAAGATTCTATATATAAAATGATTCCTTTTCTTAGATTTTGTTTATAATTTAAAAAAAAAACCCGATAGGAAAACTAACTTTGTCCTCCCTATTTATTCTAGGAATCGCGTTGTAAGGAAGACAGCTTCTTTCAGACTTGAAAATATGTTACCAAAATTGTCACTTTCCTCACTGCCATTTTCAATTCAATTATCGGGTTCAGGCAGTGCGGTCTTTAATGGGCGGTGTGACAGTCCCCCAGAGCGCCAGAATATTTGAAGCCGGCCCTGGACGTCAGGATAACAACAATGAATTGTTCAAAACTTGTAGAAATTTAGAATTATAAATGGTGAAAATTTATATCATAAAGAGGGAAATTTTATATAAATACATATCTCTTTATAATACATACTAAATTTCTACTCACGAATGAATGGCTGCCTGTTTTCTTATTGTATAAAATCAAATATGTTTGTTACTAGTTTTCCACGATCAAATTTTTTATTTTAAGGGTTAGGAGGGCAAACGAGCAGACGGATCACCTGATGGTAAGCGATTACCGCCGCCCATGGACACCCGCAACACCAAAAGAGGAGTCACAAGTGCGTTGCCGACCTTTAAAAGAGGATTGGGCCTCCGGTAACCTCACTCACTCGGCGAAACACAACGTAAGCGTTGTTTAACGCCGGTTTTCTGTGAGGCCGTGGTATCACTCCGGTTGAGCTGGCCCATTCGTGCCGAAGCATGGCTCTCCCACGTGAAGTAATACAAGCCCAAATAAAACAAGCCCTATCTTTTGTGGACCAATTTTTGACTATTATGGATTAATAGCACTCTCGAAATTGGGGAGGACTGCTAGACTAATTAACGTTACTTTATTTATCACTTTACTGCAAACAGCGAGTGGTGGCGAATCCCGGGGAACATACCCTTGCATACCATAGTATACAGAGGTATCGTGTGGTTTTATGTCGGTTAATGACCGATATAATGCTCCCCTTCATTTGTGATCAGTAGAAACCACTTGATTCAGAGTTCCGCGGTTTTCTATTAAAATTCTCAGCAGCCCGGACTTTGGATTAATGTCCGGATAATACTAATAGGATCGCCTCCTTTTACAAGGGTCGAAAAATCATACGAGCCATATTGCTGTAGTCCACACACCTACACCGCTGCCTATCCTTTCGGGGAATACAGGCACAATACTAATCGCAGCTTATTATACAGTAGCCGAATAATTCCAAAATCTGGTAATGAATAAACATTCTGACATCATAATAATCCTGCCAGGTGCACACGTGTACCGAGTTCTAGGAAACGCTGCTTAAAAACGGGCGTAACCATAAAAAGCATATTATCCAAACAACGTACGTATATCTACATGAAAAAGTATTTTTACTCATTCCCATTTATTTCCATAATTATTACCTTACTGCGTCAAAAGACGGCGGGGTAATGTGGTTTGTATGTATGTTTGATTCTTTATCTCCATGAATTTAGTAATATTTGATTAGAACTCGCACTACGTACTACAACGCACACTACTCGGACTACGTACTCTAACTACTACTAGGATTTTGACATTACTTGTATGGACCTTGTGTCATCTCTAGTAAGCAAATCTATCGCTCTATTCGTTATTAAGACTGGCTGTAAGTAGGTTGAACAAATCTGGTTTCGTGGCCAAGATCTATATCGCTAAGGCAAAAGAGTTATTTATTTTAATAAAAGAGGTGTTTTAAACTTCTTTTCAAGGTTACATAGGGTGTTTAAACAGCAACCAACAGCTGTCATTTCCTGTCGCCAGTTTTTTTTGTTAAAAAAAAAATAACTTGTTTTAAAGCCATTAGAACATTGTATAAATAATGCAAATCATTACTTAATTGAATATCGATGAGCATAAAAACATATAAATCGCTCGCGGTTTCACCCGCGCTGCTCCGTTCCTAAGAGGCGTAGCGTGATGTTATATAGCCTATGTTACTTAGTGATAATGTAGCTTTCTAACGGCAAAAGAATTTTTGAAATCGGTCCAGTACTTTTTGAGCCAATTCGTTACAAACATACTTACATACAAATCTTTCCTCTTTATAATATTAAGTATAGCCTACCGGCCGGCCCCGCCATCGCACGCTATAATTTTTTTGCGATCCTTGCTTACGACGTTCCATCCACAGTGTATAAACGCAGACGAAACGTAGTACGCAATGTCGTCATAAACGCGTACTGGTTTTAAATACTACGCACTTGGCATTTTTGAATGAAGGACCTCACAAATACAGTTGGCCTCGTAGGGCGTATGACCTGACGACCTACGACGTCCGGTCCCCCTTATAGATTTCTTTTGTTAATCGCGTCATTTCATTGTTTTGTTACTTTATGTAATTCTGGCATTGTTGGCAGGATTGATAGCTTTTTTAGAACTTCGCATACCGAGAAATTGATTACTGCTATTTCAAAAGAAACTTAACCAGATTTGATCGCGATTTATAACTAAAAGTCATTCAGTAGACCCAAGACTTGAATATGAAAAATGTCGAATGTTCTTCTCCAAGGTCGAATCTATCTGTATCGCATTTATATACTACTAGCGGCCCGGTACGTGCTTCGCTACGTATAAAGCGAAATACAGCGGACAGCGGACAAAACCATTCCCAGATCCCCAATTTCATCAAAATCGGTCCAGTCGTTTGATCTAAACCATTCCCAGATCCCCTTGAACACACACAAAAAATTTCATCAAAATCGGTCCAGTCGTTTGAGAGAAGTTCAGTGACATACACACTCACAGAAGAATTATATATATAAAGATTATTATATCAGTATGGATGTTACGCCCGTTACTCGTACATTGTCGTCTTGAGACCTCGGTTGTTAAGTTTCATTTACCCCGTATGGGCACTGAGTGGGCTATATTACCCTTCAAACCGGAACACGCTAAGTAAATGTTGGCACATTATTAATTAGTGGCAGGATACGCAGCAGAGTTCTGCAACCGCAGATCCCATGCTTAAAACATTCGCAAACATCTCTAGCTTTTATCCTCCAAGCACACAACTAAACGTGCGCATTCCTCCCTTTTAATAATGGCAATAACGGTGCTGGATCCGATCCAATAGTTCGGAACATAACAGTAACAGTTGTTTTGTATCGAGCCCTTGATGGCCGTCTGAACGTCTGTGCAGTTATGGAAGCTTTAGTGAAAATGTTATTCTGTCACTAACAGAATTGCGACGTCATTTGCTCATGAATGGAAGCTCTGTTAATTTAGAAACGTTCATATTTTTATTGTTTTGTTTACCTGAAATGGAAAGTTTGTCGTCAGGATTCACGGAAGGTTCTACCATTATGATACGAGGCATCTATGATGGTCATGTCAAGAACTTACTTATCCTGATAGGATGTCTCTACAACTTTTTCTTTCGTCAACAATACATAATGAAATACTGCAAATTAATATTGCATTCAGATTCAACTATTTCGCATAGTTGTTGTTTCCTTATCAACACCAAAACCGTCTTAGAACACTTTACTGTACTCCTTCTTTTTATATTCTAAGCTTCGCGTTGTTGACACCTTTGTATTAAAACCCTGTACAAAATACTGCAGTATTTAGAATCATACAAATATATTAATTGCACGCCAGATGATATTCACTTAGGGTTTAAAACTCGATTACACTTTAATGTCAAAATGGAAGCGGGAAAGTCATAAATTTGCCTACCAAGCACTAAACTTTGTTAAGCAAAAAGTCTGGCAATAAGCCAGGAAATCTAGGACGAAGGAGACTGCACGATATTTTCTTTAGCCTTTTTAGAAAAACCAGCGTGAATATACAAGTTCTAGAGCCAATAATGTTACCTACCGTGGTTGGAACAACAAAACGTGGCCGGAATTTATTATTAACGATCAGGGTTTCCTCATCAGTTTTCCTTGGCTGTTTTGCTAGACAGTTATATTCTACACATATGTTGCTAAGCACTGCCCTAACCCTGCATTAATGAATATCAATTTATTTCTATAATGTCGGGTAAAACGTGATCGGGAAGAGGGTTAAATATGGTACTGGTTTTTGGTTCTTCCGACGTCGTCTTTATGTGACAATGGCTCAATTTTATATGACATTTTACCTGAAGTTTTCTATTCATATTGTCCTATAGTAGGATCATAAATCGACGGCATTTATTTACTAAAATTCGCAACTGCAAAACAGAAAGATTGGTCATATTTTGTGTGCCCGCTCCGCAATCCCCGATTAGGTTCTATTCATCCCTGCGGCCAAATACTGCAATGGCAAATTTTTAAAGGATATTTTGACTATTATTTATTTACATCATGCGAACTGGCGGTCAAGCGTAAGCCTGTCATGAATAAAATAAAATACTATACTGACTTCTGACACACGCGAATATTTATGCCTTATACTTATTTATACATTATTACTACATGGTTATTTGACATGTCATATAGAAGAAAATACCACACGAATCCACCTTTTTGATTATAATAGTGAATCGCTTTATTTTCGAATAGTTTTTTTATGACGAAAGAACAAAGGAAAGCTCTGCATGTAACACAGAAAATTGAATCTGTATGCAATCTCTGTTATTGATTTCCATCTGAACGGTTTTCATTGTATTAATTGAAACCAATTAATTTCTCTATTGAAATATTGTCTTTGCAGTTGGAAGTTATTAGATTTGAAATCGTATTTACACAGATTTCATTATACCGTCAGTGGAATAATTAATTGGGAGTAGATAAAACATAACTAAATTTGTAGTACTGTAGTTGTTGTCCCCCCCCCCCCAATTCACTCTCTTTCTAAAGGACTTTTTGAGACAAAAGTTGAGTCTGTCCATTTTGAGGATTCAATCTATCTCCTTGCCATTTTATCGAATTCTGTTCAGCGGTTCAGGCTTGAATAGGTACCATATAAACAGACAGTTTCTTTCGCATTTATAATATTTTAAGTATAGATATAGTCTTTAAAGAACTTAATGGAAATAAAAGAAATGCTAGAGTTATGACTTCAGCGTCACAAGTGCGTTGCCCGCCATTTAAATGGGATTGGGCCTCCGGTAATCTCACTCACTCGGCGAAACACAACGTAAGCGTTGTTTGACGCCGGTTTTCTGTGAGGCCGTGGTATATCTTCGGTCGAGCCGGCCCATTCGTGCTGAAGCATGGCTTCCCTCGAAAAAATAAAATTGAACATTAAATAATAAGACTTAACAAAAGTCTCAAGAATTCAAAATGACAAAGTGCGAGTTATACCGCTGATGTTGTTGCGTCTATGGACTGTGGGTGCAGATTACCATCAAGGGTCCTATAAGCTTACAGCCAATTTTTTTTTAATCAAATTTAGCGGCTATTTGTTTGATACGAGATATAATGAAGACAGCATGTCAAGTTGGCTTACGTCACGAAATAAAAATAGAAAGGTAGAAACTGCACTTTGGATTCCAACTAGCAACCTCTGTACAAACTGGTCAACATTACGTCTAGGTCAATGCGATCAACTGAGAGAATAAATAATGAAATATGTGACGTAACAACCGGTTTGTTGGGATCACGCGTTAGTCATCCGCTGTGGCAATTATTGTTGGCGTCAAACTTTATTATATTTGTGTGTATCGGGTAGCTCAAAACTATTTTCACCATCTCTTCAAATAGGCTTACTGCTTGTTTAATTAAATCTTAACTAGACGCTGACTACAATATCCATCAAATTCTAGTTTAATGTCAAAAAGAGCCGGAACTATTTTAGAACATTGACTAGTAGAGGCCTGTCCCGGCATCGTACGGTTGGACATTATTGAAGTTTTAGTTAGATTTTTTTTTTAAGTAATAAATATGGCCTATGTTACTCAGGCATAATGTAGCATTCTAATTGTGTAAGAATTTTTGAATTCGGTCCCGTAGTTTTTGAGTTTATTCGTTACAAACACACAAAAATACAAATCTTTCCTCATTATAATATTATTATAGTATAGATTATAAATAATTTGAATTAGAATTTTCCGGAGGGCAGAATCCCCACGTACCTTGATTGCATTAGATTTAGATATAATGAACTTACATCTTTTTATTATAAGTGGAAATTAGTTCTTATACAGAAAGCTTAAAAAACTCTTCAACGCTCAAAAAGAAACCACGAACATAATTGCTACATAAAAAGCCGTTTTTAATTAAACCGCTGAAGACAAACGTAGACGTTACGTAAATCGCCGATGCGACATTGGGGAGACGTACAATAAAAAAAAACGGGCATCGTTCCAGTGACAGTATTGCACCGCGGAGACACGTATTAATGTGAAGACTTCCGCTGATTTGATGCCGGTGTTCGTTTTATAAGATAAGATACTAGTAGTTTGCCGCGGTTTCACTCGTATCCCGAAAGACTGAGACAAAACGTGGCCTATGTCCTTCTTCAAGGTCCAATATATCTTTATAGGTACGTTAAATTCATTCAAAATTAGTACAGCGTTTTTTTGACCACCTGAATCGGTAGACGAAACATTGCAATCTGTCTTTTTGTTAAGTTTTCCTCTTTGATTAATTTGGGTAGAGATAGAATATAATAGACCTTTTGTCTCAAATACTCCTTTGAAGCGAATGAAAGCGCGGACAAAAGCTAGTATTATAAAAGAAAAAGAAATAAGTACACCCGACAGTAGGGAGACGAGCTACAAAAAAAAGCATGCAGGTTTTTATTTATTTGGAGATCATTATGTTCTTTTTATAAGCTCTCCGTGATAGGTCACTTTTATCGTGTCCTTGGCGTTACTTTAAATAATTATATATTTAACGACACGATTGGCGTAGCGGTTGAGCGATCGGCTTCTGCGCCACGTGTTGTGGGTTCGATCCCCACACGGAGCAAATATTTGTATGATCTACAAATAGTTGTTCCGGGTCTGGGCGTTTTGTGTATGTGAGAATTTGTGTTTGTAAACGCACCCACGATACAGGAGAAAATCCTAGTGTGGGGGCAACGTTTTTTTTTTAAAAAAATTCTTATCTCGTCTCCCGTCTGCAGTTAAAAAGGTTATCATTAATATTTAACACTAATACATTCCATTAATATTACAAATATTTATTGTCACCAAAATAGAATGATATCACCATACGGTTCATTCGTTAAATTTCCAGATGATTATACTCATTCTGATCAAATATTATTTGTTTCTGTTATCGGGTCTTACAAAATATTGTGTAACATACTTCGTAAATTATTTGTCATCATCTATGCTCGTAAGACGGTTAAGAATATAAATCCCCTCCACGTATTAAGGAGTCTGCTCACTACACTGGCACACTATTCGTAACATCAACAATTGTAAGCGAGAATATTTCGCCGGTGCCGATACGCTCCGTGCATGGTACACGACGGTGAAGGAACGGTCTAATGGGCATAGTCTGATACTTCTCCATAAAAATAATATTTTTTGTCTGACACGTTCCTAGTACGGTCATGGTATGATACGGTGTAGTGGACAGTCTCCTTTAGTAAGGAACGTGTGTTGCAAAAGTCAACAAAATCCAGCACGCTGGGTGGTTAATTATTCGCTTGACTGGTTACCACCCCCACGTATAAGACCGGTGCCAAACAGTGTGTGTGTGAAAGCCAGACCATGTAAGAGTAATTTATCACTGGTTACGTGTGTAAAAACATGAGTATCTAAATTTATTTAGAGACTACTACCTGGGCGCGATAAGTTGAGACCTGAGCGTAGTGACGTCACAGACGCGTACAAAAGAAAAATATATATCACAACAAACCTCTGCCCGTGATTTCGTCTGCGCTATTTTTTTTTTAATTTCGCCGATGTTGTACGCGAATACATGCCCGTTTTATATGTTTTTTTTTACACTGTAATGTAATAGTGTAGGTATACCGTCGGCATTTCAAGTATTAAATCCGTTTTAAGAATATATAAACCCTCTACATCGCTGCAAAGTATGATGCAAACAGTTCGCCCGCTTGTCCTACATTCAAAAGTAATGGGTTATATCTGGTTCATATAGGTTCAGGCGGTGTCTGGATTATTTCTCATATCCTTGCGACATATTTGGCACACTGTAATACTTATTGTGAACAGCCTGTATAGAAACTTGTGCTTCAATATAGTCTATTGCAAATATTTTGGAGTTTGTAACTGTGTAGTGCTGTCCTTAGTCCTGAGATCTAATCCCAGGTGGAGAAAAGTATTATTGGGTTTTTCTATGAAATTCTCAGTAGCAGCTCGGAGTTTAGATTTGTGTTCGGTTAAGGGCTATAGGCTCGCCCCCTATTACATGTGGCTCAAGCACACTGGTTAACCGTGGGTGTACATTAATCCACCTCACCTCTACCTAACCCTTCGGGGAATACAGGTGTGATGGTATGATTTTAAAGACTGCATTTACGTTTCTACTTTAATATTATTGACCTAAATTGCCAACGAATCATTACTGTATGTTTTATTGTTTCGACTTTTATTTGATTTTACAATTACTCGATATCCCACGAACGCTTTACTGTAGCCTTAGCACGAACAACTTGCGAAAAAGTATTCGTATCGTCATGGAGACCAATTTGTATGAGATTTGGACCAGCGCCTCTATCGTGACGATACGAATACTTTTTCGCAAGTTGTTCGTGCTAAGGCTACTGTTATGTTGTCGCCAATAAAACAAATGACAGAACTGAGATAGTACTTCAGCTTTTATTGCCATCGTATTCAATTTAATTTGGCTTTTAAAGTGCCTGTTTTATACGATTTTAGGGGAAATATATCCTCGGCTTTCAATCGAATAGATCTTAAATTTGGATAGACATGCGGGTACATGAATGTTAGAGTGTTCTCAATCTATACAATAGACTATTTGACTGATTATTTTTTATAGTCTTACGCAAATGTTTACCATAAATAGAACCCATCAACGAGAACCAAATTAAAATCGGCTCAAAAATAAGGAAGTTACAAGCATTTTAATTTTATGCTAGACAGAGAACGCACTATACTTGTTTATGGCCTCACAAACCGATGAGCCATACAAATCCTATAGGTACTAACACTCATTTGGGGGAAAGAGACAAAGCATCCCCACTCAATCCCCACCAAAAATTTTAAATGCTTATATCTTTGAACTTTATTAACACACTAGCTTTTGCCAGCGACTTCGTCCGCGTGGAATAGTTACTTTGTTCCATATGAACTTTCATCCTCTATTTCACCCCTACATTGTAGGTCGAAATTTATCAAAATCCTTTCTTAGGGGATGCCTACATCATAGTAGCTATATGCATGCCAAATTTCAGCCCGATCCCTCCAGTGGTTTGGGCTGTGCGTTGATAGATCACTATGTCAGTCAGTCAGTCACCTAACGTAAGAGTAGACAAATATAATCAGAAAGCTCCGAACTGCTAAGCTATTGGGAGTTACACGTGTTATTGTGATTCAACCATAAAAGATAGACATTTGCTGTCGTGGAATATTTTTTATATAATTTTAAGGAGAACATTTCCGTCATACATGATTTCTGTGTAGCTTTAACCATTAAGGCTGCACACGCGACGGAAGCTTAAAAAATGGAGTAAGTTCTCCTGTTTTCCCAAGATTTCCCTTCACTGCTCTGCTCCTATTGATCGTAGCTTGATGAAAAGTATACTATAACCTGCCCAGGAGTATGAAGAACAATTGTACCAAGTTTCGTTGAAATCCGTCGAGTGGTTTTTGTTTCTATAAGGAACATACAGACAGACAGACAGACAGACAGACAGACAAAAATTTTACTGATTGCATTTTTGGCATCAGTATCGATCACTAATCACCCGCTGATAGTTATTTTGGAAATATATTTCATGTACAGAATTGACCTCTCTACAGATTTATTATAAGTATAGATTTAAATTATTTTTTCAGATTACGATTTGTATTTAATTTAATTTTTCACTCAGCTTGGTATTTTTCATTATTTAAACATTAGTCAAATACCCTATTAAGTAAAATCAATTCCAAATTGTACAATTAATTGAAATTTAAACTTCTTAAAGATATTGTGTGTTTGTAAACGTACACGCGCTCGATGCAGAAGAGAATCCTTGTATGAGCCATAAAAAAGGTATAATGGGTACTTTCTCACATATTATTTACTGAACGAACCACGACCTAATTGCGGACGTTCTCAAAAAAGGTCAGGTTAAAAGCACCCTAAACCGACGATCATGCATGAGGAGGTTAATGAACGTATGAAGCGAAAGTTGTGTGCAGGGATCGTAAAAACTGCAAATATATATATGTCTGAATATGTGTATGTATATTTACTGAACTGTACCTAAATGATCAAATGACTTACGGCCAGTTCCTATAAGAATCTCATCAAATCTGTAAGTGGATTTTCTTACTAGAGATAAGATTGTGACATTAGTTGTATGGTCCTTATGTCAAAAATTCAAAATTCTATCTCTAGTGAGCAAATCTACTGACAGATTTGATATAGAAACCGGCCGTTATAAACCCCGGCTTACCGTCAAACTAACAGACACGTGGCACTACCAGTGATTAATCCAATTATTTTAATTGAATCAGACTATATAAAAGCTACCGAATTAATTAACGAAGTCGCAGGCACCGTTTCAACTTGATTTCAATTTTTTATTGAGTATTTATACGGTTCATTTGATACTGTGACTGATTTCATTAAATGTATCGCACAGAAAATGATTTCATTGCATTTCTGGTACAGAACTTTTACACTAGAAAGCCGCTCTTGGCTAAGTAATAAATACTCTGATTAACATGTACATTTTAGCTGCGCTTGCTGCGGTTAGTGTTTGGATGGGTGACCATTCTTAATATCGAGACTCCTCGGATGATAAGCCGCAGGCTGATCTTAGAAACTTTGTTCGGATTTTCATACGAATTTCACTAATAGAAAGAGGGATTATCCAGGATACCAATATTAAAAATGCGAAAGTTTGGATAGATGTTTGTTAATCAATCACGACAGCACGACTGAACGGATCTGCTGGTCTGGAATATACTCAAATCTGAAGTTCACGCAAATGAAGTCGCGGCCAGAAGCGCTAGTAAGCTATAATTTATAAACAAGCGCGTGCGAAGCCCAAGCGGGTGGCTAGAAATGTTAGTATTACCTATATAATTCTAGTATAGTTTACTAGAGAGACTGCCTCATTAGTCTAGTGGTCCCAAGCGCGACTGATACGCTAGAGGTCCTGGGTTCGATCCCCAAAGGTCGAGCAAAGTGTTATTGGGTTTTTCTATGAAATTCTCACAACGGCTCGGAGTCTGGATATGTGCCCGGTTAATGGCAATAGGCTCGCCCCCCTACATGGGATCTAAAAATACCGGCGAACTGTGAGTGTACATTACGTACGCCTCTGCCTAACCCTTCGGGGATATTATATTATTCAGCCATTATCGTTCCTTTGCAGAGAAAACCGGCTCCCACCGTTATTTCAGATCTTGATTTGGGCTTACTCTCCTAGAAATATTGAAGCTCATCCCGCATAATAAGTTGGCCACATTCATTGCACGACAATCGCGTCATACTTAGCGTTCATATATGAAGTATATCAAGAACTAGATGTCGCAATATCTTGTCGCACCTGTACTGAAATTCTTACATGGGTGAAGGAACGCCGTCGTACTGTAATGAAATTCTTTACCAGACTTAATTTTTGCAAGGGATTTCTGTCTGGCATATTTCAAATACAATTTTGCTAAAAGGCTGCCGTCCTGGAGATGTTTTAAAAATGTTGGTGTTCTATCATCAGAGTAACCGCGGCAAGCAGTACAGTAGTTATTATTACATCAATACACCATTGTTATTAATATTAAGCTAATATCATAGCTTCTTTGTGGATCTTTATCAATATCTCGCATTCAATGACAATGGATGCGTGGCTTCTATTGCTTTGTAGCAATGACTATGATTGAGTAGTTCCCGTTTTTATTTATTTATTTGTTTGTTTGTAAGAATATTGTAGTCACCGGTTGTTACAGTATAAAATGTCCAAAATATTCTTCCGTTTCCAGCGCTCAAATCTTTGTCGTATCGTGTAAAGATTTGAGCGCTGGAAACGGCGCAAAATTCAATTTTTCTACTGAGAAGAATTGAATAATAATATAACAATCACTAAGAAAGTGTAAGGAGAAAGGAACAGTTATTGAGTTTTCCGTAACATTGTCGTCTAATTTCAATTACATTTAAACATCAAATTTATCCTTTAAAAAGTCGTCAACTGAATAATAACATTTATCTAGTAAAAAGTTAAATAGTTTGATTTTAGATGTCATAGGATTAATTTTTTTGAAAACATCAGGCAGTTTATTATACACACGGATTGCCATACAAAAAACATTGTTAGAGAACACAGAAATTCTATTTTATTTTTTTATTCGTGTTAGGCTTACGCTTGACCGCTAGTTTGCCTGATGTTAAGCGATACTGCGATCTACGATGGAGCGCGCTTGCCTAGAAGAAACCGATTCACTCGTGATTTAAAGACACCCAGATTATATCTATCAGGGAAGACCCACTCTATGTGAAGGTACGCATAATTTATGAATTTTACGACTCTTTCTAATTACAATATCATTGTGCATATCATATAGAGGTTTTGGATGTTATAATATTGGAAAGTTCTATCTGCAGTCAAGTCAAAATAACCCTGCGTATCTGAAGTTAGCTGTTCGCGTGTAGTGGAAAACGATAAAGGCACTTAACTTAAATAAGTGTTTTTGTTCACAAATGGCGAATTTAGTTAGGTCAATATTCACGAATGCGATACATTTAAGTACAACCCCAAATATTTTGTCTTTACATTGAGCTTTTATTTATTAAAAAATTACCACTGCAATACTACTTGCGGACAACTTCAGACACCTACAGTTGTATTCCCCAAATAGGCAGAAGCTGTAACCCAAATTACGCTGGTATATTTTTGGCCCCGCGTAATAACGTGGGGAGCCTTTCCCAATTAACCGTTAACCGGGCACAAATCCTTTGTATAAAAAACTCCAAATACATTTTAAGTTACAAAGTTAGCAGTAAAAACGAATAGCCTTTCAAAATCACCCGAAGCGAGTTCCATCAATCGAATCCGCTTGCTCGATCCTTTACAAATTAGTTATTTGTTTTTTTTTTTAACAAAAAAACGATCTGCGCCCACGGAATGCGAAGTCCGGAGCCTAAAAATAAAATAATGGATCGATCAAGTTCGTATTGTCATGAGAACGGATGTTTTTAAAAGATTTATTTGCGTTTTAACATCGTTTTTGATAGTAGAGTATTAATGAGCTTGTGTGTTTAATCAAATGTGTGATATTCTTACTCTATGTGGCTCAGTATATTCACGATTACAAATATCGGGCTCCGGCAACCCTCCGCAGCCTCACCATCACTAAGCTAATGGATGACGGATGTCATGTGTTCGACAAATATTTGTAGGTGCTGATTTCTAAAATAAAAATGTAACGACGGAATTTTGTTATTAATGTAAATAAATAAACTGGTTTTATTTCAATAGATATATTTTTTTTTATGGGATAGGAGGGCAAGCGAGCAGACGGATCGCCTGATGGTAAGCGATTACCGCCGCCCATGGACACCCGCAACACCATAGGAATCACAAGTGCGTTGCCGACCTTTTAAAAGGGGATTGGGCCTTCGGTAACCTCACTCACTCGGCGAAACACAACGTAAGCGTTGTTTAACGTCGGTTTTCTGTGAGGCCGTGGTATCACTCCGGTCGAGCCGGCCCATTCGTGCCGAAGCATGGCTCTAACACGTAAATTTTTTTGTTAAACACAGGTATTTGTTTCAAGTTTGGGTGTACTTTCTGACCGTTGTATCTCATGTGTTTATACAGTTATACAAGGTTTGTTTAGTACTTTTTTTTTAAAAAAAAAGCTATGAACCCATGCAAAAACTATAGACTGAAATACCCTTGGCATACAATATGAGGGCACGTTATAATTTTCTGCCGTACAAAGGCAAAGCTAGGCCAGTTGGAAAGGTATATTCTGTTGACCTCATGACACGCAGACCTATTAATGTTACGATGACGCCACTAGTATGACGTCATTATCGGCGACCGATAATAATTTTTTCAAAGACATTTTATTTATCACATAGAATTTTTGGTTTAAAGCTTGTTTTGTAAGCATAACCGTACTAACGTAGATCCACACTTCGCCGGTATGTTTAGGTCCCATGTAATAGGGCTGCTGCTACTGAGAATTTCATAGAAAAACCCAATAACACTGCTCAACCTGGGAATGGAACGCAGGACCTCTAGCGTAGCAGTCGCTAAGGATAACTAGACTTAGAAGGTAGTTAATCTAGCTAGATGAATAAGGACGATGATGGCTGATTAGCCCTTTGGGGAATACAGGCGTGATGGTATGTTCAGTTATTATCGTCATAAAGCAGGGCTAAGGCCGCTCTATCCACCTTTACTTCAGTTCAGTTCACCTTCATTTCTTGCAGCCAATCCTTCCAATAAATTCGTTCCATCGTCTCCTTCCTGTTGCATTGTCTTACGTTGTGTAGCGCATCCTGTATCTATTTTCAACCGACTTCAACAAAAAGGAGGAGGTTCTCAATTTGACTGTTTTTTTATGTTTGTCACCTCACAACTTTCGACTGGGTGAACCGATTTTTATGATTCTTTTTTAATTGAAAGCTGGTTTTTCCCGTGTGGTCCGTTTCTGACGATAGCATCCATGAGAAAACCATATACTTACTTAAGTCTTAAATTTGCATTAAGTATGTGCGCGAAAAATGGACGAATACTCAATATCACGCCAACCGATTTTGATGATTCTTTTTTTGATCGATAACTCATACTTCAGGTGGTCCCATAATTAAAAATTTGGTCAAGATCTGATCACAAAAATTAGGAGAAAATGACAATAACACGTGAATGATAACGTTGTCTAGGTATGCGTAAAATTCGGTAGCGAAAATAAAAGTTCAAACCTAATTGAAGGCACCAACTTCCGAAACTGTTATTTCATGTTTGCATTATTTTTATGTTGTTGAAGGCGGTTTTACTTTTTTTTAAAAGGTATTTTATTCTCGTTACCAAATGATAAATATAGGTTCAGAAAAAAATATTTTCATTAATGGAAAAGCGATAATACGCATTCACCTTAAAAATACTCTGAAATAGTCTGAAATAATTTTCAAGCTGCGAAAGGCCCATTCTTTTTAGCTTTGAAGAATTCCATTCCCAATTACAAGCATCATTTAACACAGCCTAACGAGTCGGGTATACACTTATAAGTGGGTTTTCTTGCGTACTGCAGCCGTTTTGAGGATAATGTGTATCGATTTGGTTCATCTACCAACTTAATTAAGATATAGAATCAGAATGTGTGTTTGCCAACCTTTGCGTAAGAAATACTAAGAAGTACGAATAATGATGTATTATGCAGATAGAAACTCGACGAGGCACTTATTTCTTTTGCCCGAAATACCTCGGCGGAAAGCCATCAGTAGTTGGGAATATATATATTTAATTAAGATACCTTAATTGTATTTACTTAAATTAACATTTAAGTCATAAAATACCATTCATGATTATATGAATCTATCTACAACTCCATAATTATCTATATTATTGCACGTTAGCCTGTCAGTCCGTCTAGTTGCCATGGCGACAATCCCGTCATGGACCATCATTACACTTTGATAGTATGCGAATATAGATTGGCAATAATAAAGTCGAAAATTGTATGAACTCTATGATTCGCTTCGTAGCGTAATGAATGCATTGATTAATTTGGAAACGGTAATCAGGGAGCTTTTCAGTTTGGGATGTTGTTATTATTTATTCAAGTGTATATATTATTTTACTATTATATTTTACAAAATCAACTGACTGTTTTGTTATTGGAACCGGCCGTTAGTGGACTACTATTGATATAACCAGACTGAGAAGTCATATGACTTATTGATAGTAGTCATACCTCAGACTTTTGAAATGTATAGCGTGTACAATCGAGTAAATTATTGAAGTGAAAACTTCTTTAGGCGCATTGAGCAGTTTTTGGGTTATAAAAAATCAGGGTATTAGCGTCATCGTCACTGAACGCTTTCCATGAGCTATATGTATACTGTGTATTAAGTGTACTTTTTGGGTGAACAAAAAGCGTGAAACTCGCGTCATCGTCACCGCACGCTTCCCACTTATGATCAATGATTAAAGTTTAAATTTGTCATTAACACTTCTTTACAAACCAATAATAATAATGTAATAGCTCGACGTTTTCACTTCTATTGGCAGTCCCCAAGGACTGCCCGCATTGTTGTTTTATTCATATTTTTTTATTAAATAACTCGGCAAACGAGTTGACGAGTTAAGTAGTCATCGTCGTCTATGGACACCTGTGACACCAAAGGAGTTGCTGAATCGTTGCCGAATCATAAGAGCTTCTACGGACTGCAGACTGTCAGAGTCGCAGCAACCGAGTAAGAGTCGGAACACACACCAAAGTGTTTTACGACAGACTCCGACGTAAGAGTGATTGCCAGCCAGGTAGAACATTGTTCTACCACCGAGCAAGTCAGATATTTTCTCGTCTCTTACGAGATGCCTATCTGAGTGGCAGTGAGGAACCGTATTCTGAACCGTCCCCCACACGGGGTAAATTATTATGTAGTCCATGTATTGTTATACCTGACAGCTTGACCCTATTTAAAAAAAAATGGATTTGTGATTTCATCTGGTTCAAGTGACGAGCCTTTCTTAATCCGTCACTCAATTTAAGTGAACCACGTTTTAAGAGTGTTCGTCGCAATAGTCTGAAAATTTAAGATAAATAAGCTCCGAGGTCTTTTCGTAATTTCAATTCTCATAATTGAATATTGATTTTGTATCTGAATTCTTTCAGTTGTTATTCCGACAGCACATCCTGGTGATCTTGATTTATTTGTTCATTTTTTTTTATCTGTGTGTTATACAGACCTTATCTCAATAAATGCGTTATTCTTTCTATCGTTCTTATTGTTTTGATTGTCGTAAAGAGGAAATAAATCTATCAATCTATGTATTTTGTTTTTAGGTAGGTACCGGTTTTAATTTGGAATACCCTAAGCTTTTCTTATTTTACTTCCGTACGTTCCGGAACGTACTAATAAATGAAACAAGGTTTTTGTGTGTGTCATTTATTTCATCATGTATTTAATTATATTGTATATTTTGACTTGTGCCACTATCGAATTCAGCTAATGAATTCTTTAATGACACAAGTCAAACAATTGGTAAAAAAAACCCACGTTCGCAATGACGTAGGTAATTGATATTATGCTTTAACGAACTACTTCTGTTTTACAATATTTTGACTTGTGTCACTATTGAATTCCGTCAAAGATCTCTATATTATCTGTAGACTATATAGACGCTATTATGTATCTACATAGACAACAGTAGCCTTAGCACGAACAACTTGCGAAAAAGTATTCGTATCGTCACGATAAAAGCGCTGTTCCAAATCTCATACAAATTGGTCTCCATGACGATGCTAAGGCTACTGTTCAGTAGCCTTAGCACGAACAACTTGCGAAAAAGTATTTGTATCGTCATGGAGACCAATTTGTATGAGATATGGACCAGCGCCTCTATCGTGACGATACGAATACTTTTTCGCAAGTTGTTCGTGCTAAGGCTACTGGAAAACGGGATAAATATTTGGCACATGTAGGTATTTATCTACATGACTGCGACAAAACAAAGATGTCGTTAATATTATGTTATGTACATATAAGTAACTAACTTTTCCTATATCTGCCTATATCAAAAACTGTTTCAATGACCTCTTCTCAGAATCTTGTGCCTTATTCGAGAAACACTCCTATATTATATTCGATATTATGAAACCCTTACCCTTATATCTGTCCCTAGTGCAGGCTTTATTTTCTTGCCGCTAGGGACGTCGCAATTCAGTGACAGTAAAGAATTGCGATCCCTTGACCGCCGAAAATCGTGGGAAAATATGAAATTCTCATACCATGTTGTTACCCGGATTGCAAATAAATTGATAAGAGTGACAGATAATTTTCTGATAACGTAATGATAAATTGATAACTGTTACTTACTTGAGTACGTAAATTTTTTACCTAATGTATGCGAAATAAAAATATTGAAGAATAACAATTTCTCTGTTATTTGTTTTCAGGTAAGTACCAAGCAGATTTATTTCATCGACTCAACTATACGGTAATGTATATTTTTATCAAATAAGTACTTGGCGCAGTTACGTTTCAATTTACGCTTCTTTGTCAAAATACATCACGACGAATAAATAACCATGCCCCTAATTATGTGTCAAATCGTCATTCGAAGACTTTAGAATTGTTAATTGTTGACAGTTT
Organism: Acronicta aceris; assembly: GCA_910591435.1. NCBI lineage: Eukaryota > Metazoa > Arthropoda > Insecta > Lepidoptera > Noctuidae > Acronicta > Acronicta aceris. The sequence continues at coordinate 3,175,728 of OU342784.1, forward strand.
TGTCTACGAATTCGTCATTCAAAGACTTTAGAATCGTTAATTTTTGACAGTTTTGTCTACGAATTCGTCATTCAAAGACGAATTGTTAATTTTTGACAGTTTTGTCTACGAATTCTGTCAGTTCTTATGTCATTAATTGCCATTGGAGGACCATTGATGCCATTGCAATAGCAGACTTGGGTAATTCTAATACACGCTATACATTAAAGAAAAGAAAAGAATCAACGTAAACAAAACACTATCTACTTTATAATCGTCATTAATAATGAATCTTTACAATCATCATTATTCTACTCTTTGTAGGTTTATACAATCAAGTTTTTTTTTGTTATAAAAGGGGCAGTGTTCATTTTCAAAGTATTTTTCTACAAGGTACGATTTTAAATTGTAGCGCAAAATACAAAGTACTTGCTATATATATAACAATGCAGCGCTTTAGTGAGTTGTTGCAAACATTATTAGAATTCCACCGGTCATTGCCAGCGACTGCCGGTTGCGCTTTTAATGCAAAAAACATTTCACTTAGACTTTTAATAGAAACACGCTCGGCTTTACCGTTGTTCCGAGTGTACCGCGATGTATAGACTGGAATTTAAATTTTAGTTCCAAAATATACTTTAGTACGTTCAGACTTTAAAGGAGATTTTTTTTATTTTTTATTAAAAACCTCGGTGCTTTTATTTTGTCTACAAAATAAACGCACGTCAAAAGCTGAAGGACAGAACTTATATGAAGTGCCATGGAAATTCCCTAAGCGTGTTTTCTAGACATCGATCGGGTATTCCCTATTTTCTGTCTCCGCCCACGCTATGAAATACCCTAGTTATTTTTAGCGATCCTCACCAAACATTGGTAAATAAAACCAAAGCTGAATCAACTGTAGATTGTTTTGATGCTTTAAATAGATTATGAAATATTTTTTAAATGCGATGCGAAAACTAAAAGAACTTATAATGTTTTACGGGTCCTTCACATAACAAAATTTGCTTAGAGGTAGGATAGGAGATTTGACATTACTTGTATACTTATATTGTTAAAACACTACATATCTGTAGTAAACAAATTTACTGACTGATTGGATTGGATACATCCGTTAAACATTCAGTATTTGCACTATGCTGGTCTATTTTTTATTCAGTTACATTAACCGCTCGTGTAACTTAATCCTCAAAGAGGAGAGTAAAGGGTGTTCGGAACAGGATCAACTTTAAAGAGGAATTGTCGGCATCATACTGTTTAACGAACTATGTTTGGTGTAGGAAGATTTCCAATTTTCATCACCATCATCCCGAAGAGTTGGGCAGAAGTATGTTAAATCGTTTGTTGATTTGAGTTCAATAACAATATAAGGTGAGCCTATTGCCATAAACTCCAAGCTGCTACTAAGAATTTTACAGGAAAATCTGGAAATTGTACTCAGACCCTCACACTGAATATCAGTCAAAAAACAGTCTGATGAATATGTTTTACGCGAGTAATACCAGATTACGCGTTAAATAACACACTAATACGACGTCATAATCGCCCTGTCGCTCCGATGTACACGAAATAGGATTTATTTCAGTTCAGTTCAAATATTATGAAAGCACAGATCGATCCCGCACTTGCGCATTACCGTTATGATCAAAATGTTATCGTAAATTCGTAATTCTGTTTATCGTGCAGATGCAGCGAAATTCTGGGAATCGATCTTTGAAATAACGTTAAGTTTAAGAGTCCCTGAAATAAAACTGCATTTTATCGTGATATATTGATATTTTTCTTATCAGATCCTTTACAGCATCAATGTTTGACGTCTTAATGTTAAAATTACTAATAACTACTATATACATACATACACTCACGCCTTTCTCCCACAGGGTAGAAAAGTATAGACCGCCAATTGCTACGATTCTTGCATACTTCTTTTACTACCTACCTATATTTTTGTTAATTATTTGCGTTCCGATTCAGGCAGAATCAGCTCACCGTGTGTGTACTTTGGTTTTACAGTTTTGGGCTTGGATTTAGATTTAATGGTATCGGGGTTTTTAATTAAGAAGACACGTCAAATAATTTTTGGTCCTCCTTTTAGCAAGCAGTGTATTGGGTTTTTCTATGAAGTTCTCAGTAATAGCACTATCCAGAAAATCAACTTAGGGAGTTATGTACAGTCAACAGCACATCAAGTCACCACAAATTGTCTTTCCCCAATGGATAATAAACTATCATTTGGAGATTAAATTGAAAATTGATTGAATAATTCGCCTCCAGTTCTGTGTTACCGTGCAGCTTACAGTCAGTCATCAATAAGTATAGTCACGAATTAAAAGGAACCGGCGAATGCTTGCGGTCAAGAAACTTTATTTTACTTAAAATATAGGCGCCAAAATGCTCGCCAATGCTTTGTTATATAAAGGACAAACCTGCTCTATTATATCATAACAAAGGAGTTTTTCCAAACTAGCAACACAATAGTTGCGATAGATTGCTATTGCCAAAATCGGTTTCAGTAAAAAAAACTTGTTTTGTTAGCGATAATGTATCTTAATTCGTATGTTGTAAGGTGCAGTATTGAATTCCTAGGCTGTATTATGAATTTATGATGCTAAAAGGTGGTACGTGCGTTTATGGCAGTTTAAATCGATGTAACTTGTTATATGTAGAAGTAAAATTTTGTCTAGTTTTCTTTAAACTACCTCATTAATCTAGTGGTCATAAACGTGACTGCTAAGCTCCGGGTCCTGAGTTCGACTCCCCAGCTCCACCAGTGAAAATTTTGAGAAAATTCAATATACTAAGGATAAACTGCTTGTCAAACTTCGAGCTTCTGATTTTTCATTAACGACTACCTGGATCGATGGCTTTACGTGCTCTCCGAGACACGATGGGGTCTCGATGTGGCGCCCATCCATAGACTGACCGCGGCAAGCGCAGTTTAAACTTGCAGATCTATAAGGGTAGCTATTACTTAGAGCTCTTCTAGCGATCACTGTAGAAACTAAAATTTGCATACAAAACATTTACCTAGACGCTAGCGTGTCTCGTTCACTAAACTCGCTACAGTTGTACCCAAGTTGTGGCTTGTCTGTGCAACAGACACTCCTTAAAACTAGTTTTGTGGAGACTGAGACATCTCATTTCCGTTGTTTGGACCGTGCACGTGTCATGTTAGTGAAATTGTCTCTTAGTTAAACTGTAGTTGTTGTTTCTACAAAACTGACTTAAAACAAGTAGTTGAATACTTCTTTTTTTTTATTCATGATAGGCTTTAAGCTTGATCGCCAGTTCGCCTGATGTTAAGCGACACTTCGATCTACGATGGAGCGCGCTTGCCTAGAAGAAACCGATTCACTCGTGATTTAAAGACACTGAGATTATATCTATCGGCATACTTCGTTGGCTGAATTTAATAGTGGCACAAGTCAAGATATTGGCCTTTCGAGATTCTTGTTCTAAATGACGTAGGTACATTTGATGTATTCAAAAACCAACATCATAATTATCAGTCGGTATGCATTCAAGAACCAACATGCTAGTTCATAATATTTTGACTTGTGTCATTATTGAATTCAGTTAACTAATTATTAACAGTTTTTGTTTGAGAGTCACTGTAAAGAATGTGATGATGATGTTAACGTATAGCAAGTAGATACCATCATCACGCCTATATTCCCCGAAGGGTTAGGCAGAGGCGTACTAATGTACACCCACAGTTCCACCACAGTATGTTTAGGTCCCATGTAATTGGGGGCGAGCCTATTGCCATTAACCGGGCACAAATCCAGACTCCAAGCTGCTACTGAGAATTTCATAGAAAAACCCAATAACACTTTGCTCGACCTGGGGATCGAACCCAGAACCTCTAGCGTAGCAGTCGCGCTTGGGACCACTAGTCTAATGAGAGCAAGTAGATTTATTATATTATGTAAAAAAAACTTACACAAGCAAATTTGAGGGAATCAACATACAGAATAACGTCAATTTTCTATCTGTTAATAAAAAAAACAATGAAAATTATAGAATATAAGTAAAGAACTATGCCCAGGTTACTATTTTTATACCACTAAGGTGGCAAACTAGCATACGGCCCGCCTGATGGTAAGCGGTTACCGTAGCCTATGGACGCTTGCAACACCAAGGGTATCACTCGCGCGTTGCCGACCCTAAGGTCGGTAAATTAAGGAGGAATAGTTGGGCTGGCATAGGAGACATGCTGCCATGCATGACAGCGGCGGTAACAAAACACCATCGGTCCCCCCCACTGCCAACACAACGCTTCCTCGCGGAGCTCTGGCGACCTTGCTCACCGTTAAGAACACAACATAGCATGGAGATATGTTATTTGGCTAAGAATTTCTGCAAGGTTGAGGTACTTCCCCAGTCCAGCAGCCCCAATTGTGAGAGGAATACCCTACCTCAGTGTTTTTCAACCTCTTTCATGAAACGGCCCCTTTAGTATGAAGAAATATTTCGCGACCGTTGCTTTTTTTATGTATTTTATTTTGTGACAAATATTCAATCTGACATATTTATTCATTTTCGGATAAATACATACAAATGTTTAAGATGGAAGAGATCTCATAAGTTATTTTTATTTTTTGTTTATTTGATACAAATGATTATGTCCTTTAGTTATCATTTTTCTTAATAAATAGTTTTAAACTTTATTGTTTTTTTTACTGCAGTAGCTTTCCCAACCTTTTGCAACTCCGCTTTAGAAGCTTCGCGACCCCCCTGCGGGTCGCGACCCTCACGTTGAAAAACACTGCCCTACCTCTATTACTTCGAAGAAAGTAGATAAATACAACTTCCTGCGTCTTGTTTTCCATCCTCCTATAAATACTATAAACAACGATTAAACACGCTACCCAAACGGGTGCTGAAGACGGTTATTGTATAAATTATCAAGAATATAATATTTTGTTCAAGATCAAACTAAATCACATCATAGCTCTCTTATAGCTCGATATTATGTTTTCTTAAGTAGCTCCTATGTACAGACATGTAGTTACAAAGCATACTTTCACGCCTGTATTCACCGAAGGGTTAGGCGAGGTTTACTATTGTACACTCACAGTTCGTCAGTATGTTGATATTAGCACAATTTGTGACATTTAGACAACTATATAATATTTGTACTAGCTTCTGCACGCGACTTTGTCTGCGTGGACTTCAGAATCAGGTCCCATCTGGATAAAAAGTAGCCTATGTGTTATTCCAGACTATAATCTATCTCTATGCCAAATTTCATCCAGATCCGTTCAGCCGTTCTGGCGTGAAAGAGTAACAGACATCCATACATCCATACTCACAAACTTCCACGTTTATAATATTAGTAAGTATATTGAAAGATATATTTTAATGAGATAACGCAACATACTTTATTTTACAATAGTACAATTTAGATTCAATCATATTGATGTGGTCGTTATTCTTTTACAACAATACACATTTTTATAACATTTGACGTAAAAGTACGATGACCGATAATGATCTTGAGCTCATACAGATTAATTATCATAATAGTTATGAATGTGGGAATCTAATTAAAGCTTGCCAAGCTTTCATTATTAACTGGTTTATTTGATATCTAATGTCCGTATCGTTCATTTCCAAACAAACCTACTATAAGGTAGTTTATTAAATACCTGACTGCATTAGATAATGCCAGGTACCGGACGCCATATTGTTTTTCAATGACTAAGAACTCCCTCTTTAAAAAAATTGGGGCGAATGTAACGACACTTAATTCTATGGCTTAAGAGTCCGGCGGAGCTTGAATTGTCCACAAAAACGTAATACCAAAATAAATCGTAGTTCAGACAATATTCTATCAAATTATGTATGTTATTATTATTATTGTAGCATGTACTTAGCGTTAATTTTTGGTGTGTAATAAAGAATATTCTATCTATCTATTATTCTGATTTGGATACCATTAATCTAGGTTTCTACCGTACTGTTTCGCCTACTACTACTTCACTGGAAATAAAACATCGGAAAATCGTTCCAAACTTGGTAGAGTTATCAAAAATTGCATTCGTTTACATTTATTTCCAGTGAAGTATTTTGGAAGAAATTGTAGAGTAGGAACCTAGATTAACGGTATCGGAATCCGACTAATATCAGAATTTGATTAAATTGTAATTGTAAGGGAAATTCGGTCCGCCGGACTCTTAAGGAATCGTTCTTACTTAATTATACACAATTAATTAATTAATCGCAGCAAGTGGCAGTCTATAGTTTCTGCCTACCCCTGTGGGAGAAAGGCGTGAGTGTACGCATGTATGTAATTAAATAATTGTATTAATAAATACCCCTAGAATTTGTCTCCTCGTCACTACCGTTGCGACGTGTCGTGGGTTCTATTCCCTTTATTTATTCACAGATATTTCTACAGTTTTTCTAGTCTGAACTGGATGTACGGACGTCATGTTACTACAAACAGTCAATTTTCCCCAATGGATAATAAACTCTATTGATTGGAAATTGAAATTGATTGAAAAAATATGACAGTTTTGGATAGGTACCATGATGTGCTTTTCACATGTATAAAGTTTCCCGTGAACCCTAGTTCGACAGCACTGACTTTTATTTTGAAATAAATTGTTATAATCCTTACTAATATTATAAGCGTGTAAGTTTTTGAGTATGGATCGATGGATGTATGGATGTTTGTTACTCTTTCAGGCTAGAACGGCTGAATGGATATGGATGAAATTTGGCACACAGATAGATTATAGCATAAAATAACACGTAGGCTATTTTACTATATACTATTTTTATCCAGGTCGGACCTAATCCTGAAGTCCACGCAGACAAAGTCGCGGGCAGAAGCTAGTATATTATACATATTATATCCTCCTTGTTGAGCGAACTACTCGATAAAAGTTTATGGCGTATATTACATAGGACCTAACTAAAATATATGCGATCTATGTTCGGAGAATACAGGCGTGATGGTATTTTTTTATGGTATAAATTGTGATATCCAGGCCATTAATTTAATAACTTAACATTAATTATAAAGTTCGTGGTTACACGAACCCACGTTACTCGCAGTTGTTGACAGGCCTAAACATAACCGTCGAATAGAAAAATATTCTGTATACATCTGTGAAACGCCTCCGACTAAACATGACATTTTCATACCTAGGATATATTTAACCAACACTCCAATGCACCCCACTGTTTTCCTCCTGATAAGAAAAGGACATAAGGAAAAATCCATCTATTTTTGGGTATACCGCGGCGGTATATTTTCTGTTGCGGTATATCGAATAAAGAAATAGTTTCTGAATAGGATTATCCTTAAATATGTTAGTTAATTTATAGAGGTTATGTTGGCGTACAAGTTTTGTTCGGGGTTAATAACACCATTGTTGTAGGGGATAGAATGAAAAGTTATATGCAAGGGTGGCGTGCAAACGGGCGGCAGGTGATGATTGTAGAAAGGTTTAATGACTACACAAAGAAGGAAATAGGGTTGAGTCTCTCAACGTTCACAATGTTTGGACCAGAATTAGTAACTTTTGCATTTTTGGGAGCTAACACTTCGTATTTGAATGAGAGTAGCACAAAAACGTGGTGGATGGCACAACCTGAGAAGGAACTACACGCGTGATCGTATATTTAAAAAAAATAGACAACACATATTTGACCAGTTAAAAAAAGTTACCAGGTTCAAGTCCCTTTTGCCAAGATCATACTGCTAAGTCCAATAATAAACATTGGTTGGTTTCTTCCTATTTGTATATGTTATAGATGTCTTGATTAATTACCGCAATTACCGCAAGCTAAATGAAGGAACGAGGAGGAGGAATACTTACTAAAAATGCAGAATTATCTTACGAGAGAGAATTATTAACAGATACGTTCGTCTATTCGTACAGTTAATTATAGAAAATTATATATTACGCGCAGCTAATGCAATATTAAATAAATTATTTGCGCCATGTTACACGACCGTGATTTACTGTGTACCTTGCCTTTCAAGGTCGACAGGCCTACGTAAGCATGGGCATAGTAAAGTATTACGCTTATTCATCTTACGGTATGAGAAAAAACTACTCGTTTTGATTGGGTACTTATGCTGAGATGTCGTGGTCGATGTTTTACGTCTAACACGACGTAATTTTGTCGCCGAATATTCTTAGGAAGGAACTTTGCCTGGAATTGCGATAATGGTACGATAAAACTATGTCACGGGACGCCTATTTACCTAATAAATTCCCAAAGGAAGACCGTTATACTAGCACATAAGCAGGTTATCCTTCGGGATCTTTAGAAACAATCAATTCCTGGTAATTAAAAACTGATATACATATTTGTTTATTTTTCCATATTACTTAAAAGAAAATACAATATATCTACTACGTATGGGTGTTATCTGTCATATTAATGAATTCTCAATATTGATTACACCAATCTCCCCAAACTTGATGCTACGAGTCGATTCCATAATTATCACTGTTATTTTTAGCTGGGAAATAAGAAATAAATATTATTCTCAATAAGCAGAAAAACATATTTTTATTATTGACTTGAATTCGTTGACTGAATTCAATAACAGCAGAAGTCAAAATATTATGAACCAGAAAGTTGGTTCTTTAATGCATAAAATTAAATCCGTCATTTGGAACGAGAATGTCAAAATGACATTATTTTTACTCCAGCAGTACAACATTGAAATCCGCATCCAATTTCGTGTCGTTTTTACGTGATGTAGGTAAGTACAAACATACAGCCAAACTAAATACACTGTTCACCCACCACACAAACGTATGGTTTGTCTAATACGTTACAATTGATTTCAAGGCATTAGTAATAAACAAACCAATCCAATCGGCTACGGTTACTGGAACTGTTACATTGGCGCATACCGCGAATATTCTCGCGATAAATGCTTAGAACAAAATTAAAAAAATATTCCTTTTTCCTTCATTGAAATAACTTTATAAACTTAGCATGGAAAATGCAAAAAAAAATCACTAGATAGAAAAACGTGTAGTTCATCTCGGCCTCTCCTAGTGATCGACACAGAGCCCGATCTTCGGCTTTCCTCGTCCAATCACTGCCAGCTGCCTTCCGCAAGTCGTCACTCCACCTGGCCGGCGGGCGCCCTACACTACGTTTGCCTAGACGCGGTCTACACTCAAGAACTCGTTTGCTCCAGCGTTTGTCGGTTCTCCGACATATGTGACCGCTCCATTGCCACTTCAGCTTACTAATCCTTTGAGCTATATCGCTAACTTTAGTTCTCTGACGGATAACGTGTAGTGATATGACCATTTCAATGCCAAGGTTTCGACTTCCAATCCAAGATTTATGTTTTATTTCATGTGTATGTTGTATGTATATTTCTTTGACACGCTCTGTAGCCTAAACGGTTTGATGGATTTTAGCTTGAGAGGCATCGTTAGATTCGTCTCAATTGTGACTTTTTGAGAGTGACACTGAGTATATAAACTGTATACTCAGTGCATACTATATATATCTTTCATAATGCGCTAAGCCAAGGAGTGGAACACTCTTCCTGCCTCTGTATTTCCGAATACGTACAACCCGTATATATTCTAAAGTAGGGTGAACAGGACATCTTCTGGGTAAGCTCGCTCCACCGTCGGCCTCATCTTTGCCCCGGAGGCAAGAATGAGGTCAAGAGCAAGTCCATTTTTAATAAAATAGTGTAAAATAAAGGTAAATTAAAACAACAAAAAACCTGACTGCTGCCAAAAGAGATGGAAACAAAATGATCAATCTTAAACAATCAATCATTAGGTCTTTGGAGTTTTTAAGGCGATGCCTCCGACTTGATGAGATTTGATATGTTGTTTCCATCTACTTTGGGAGTCGGGTTTTGGAAGTGTGCGTTTACTAAGCTAAACTCGGAGCTGTTACGAATTTCATCGAAAAACCCAATAACACTCGACCCGAACCCAGGATTACTAGCGTAGCAGTCACACTTAGGACCACAAGCCTAATGAGGCGAGCATGACGGAATACTATCAACACTATACCGCGAAAAACGTTAACATAATAAAATAAATAGAGATAATATTGGCGAATGATTTTAGCGCGATCCCCGCTAAGCTCGCGTCGAGCCATGCGGTTCGGCCGGGCCTCAGGTCGTTGACCCACGGTTGCGTAACTGTTACTGCCGAATTTAAGGATACGACCGAGGGAAAGAAGACGTATGAATAACATTTTACTGACGATTATTTTTGTACGGAGTTTAGAAATATAAACTTTGTTGTATCCAAAGAAACATGAAAAGAAAGAAAATAAATTATGTATTCATTCATAAAGGGCACCTGAGTACAGAAAGGAAAATAATAATAACTAGATAAGTACTTATTAATTAAATTGTGGTACCCGAGTGGACCTTACAAATCGGTCCAATCTCAGCATAATGCCGAATTGAACCACATATACCTACAGTTCGCCGGTGTTTTCGGGTCCAAATTGATAAGCAAGCCTGTTGATATCCTGGGCACAAATCCACGTAATCTAATAGGTATACAAAAATTCAATGACACTGGAAATTGAACCCACGCTTAGTAGCCGCGCTGGTCATAACTCATAAATATAGATGGGTTTCTGCCCAGGCATTTTGGGCGAAAAAAATAAATGCCCTGGCATAACTCATCTCTACTCGTAAACAATGAAGCAATTTTTATTAATAGTCATCATATTTTTGATGTTTCTATTTACAAAATTGACATAAATTTTATTTAAATGCACTATTATACGAATTAAAAAATAATAAACTATTAACTTGCATAATTATCAAATTTTGAAATTACAAACTTATTAACGTAATCACAAAAGTTCACATTCCATTGCTACCAACATTTAAAGAACCCCCATTCAGAAATCAACTTAAACTGCATGAAACTAAAGTAGCCATTTGAGTAAGTGACCGATGAACATATTGTGTTAGATTCTGAATTGAATCAAGGTTGAATGAATTCCAGAGAATTTTGTGGTTCCCTGCTTTACAAACCCTCTTCTTGAAAAGTTGCGAAGTTCAGTATTCAGTCAGTATACCTGACGTTAAACCAATTTGAATTGTGAATTGGATAAAAGATTCTCAGAATCTTGAAATCTGGAACCGTACACTTCTCAGTATTGGGTTTATGTTCTCGGAAACCTCTCAATAGTAAACCTATATTATCTTACTGGTTGTTGTCTGTGGTTTCACTTCCATCACAAAGCACTTCTCGAGACAAAAGGTTACATTTGTCCTTCTCAATGGTCCAATCTGTCTCTATACCAAAATTCATTCAAAATTGATTCAGCGGTTTAGGTGTGATAAGGTAACAGACATAGTTACTTTTGCATTTATAATATTAGTATAAATAAGTTAAGTATGGATTTTGAATCTGCGTATCAGTGCACTGATACATGTCTAATTAATGTCGTCGTATATTTATTTACTATAAGCACCGTTGGTCTTAATGCGGTCTTAATGCCATAAGTTATTTTCTGCCTGACAACCTTAGGTCACCCTTAGTTCAGTTGGGTGGTTATTACCGAATACACCGAAACTAATTATAAACAACTCCTAACATCTATACCTATAATAAAATTGTAACAGGCCGATGTCTGTACATTATAGATATTAAAGAAAAACTAATATGCAGGGTTTTGATTAGAACAACAGATGCCAAAATAACCATTTTTAGAATTTTTGTCTGTCTGTATGTTTGTACGCGCATCACGCAAAAACTACTGCATGGAAATGAATTCAGTTTTTACAGATGTATTGCTAGAGGTCTAGCTTAAAATCTGGTGCATGTTTCATCTTGATACGCCGCCTAGAATCGGACTTATAGTACATTTATATTTTTGGGACGAGAGTGAAAATGCGGGCAACAGCAACTAGTATTCCATAAAATACTATATTTTTTGTAATGTACTAATTAAAGTGTTGGTTTTAATTAAAGCCATATAATCACCAGATCCGTCACTAACTTCGACATAAATTGGGTCAATACTTGAAGCAAGCAGTAAAGTACATACATTGTCCTAATTCCTGTTGACTTTCATGATTCCACTGTGAAATATCGGGGGTGAAAGGCGATTTTTCACATAGAATTATAGCTGTAATGTAAAGGGGAAACATTTGTACACATTTAAAACGTGAGTTTTCCGTGTTTTTGGTGGTAAATTTACGAGATATTTACATACTTTTTATGCTCTTTGCTTTCACGGAATAAGCGACGCTAAAGCTTTCCTGTCTCCTTTTACAAATATTGTTAAATTGGGGAGTATGTCTGTTTACTGTAATGTAAGTGGAGAGGCTAGGTGTGTTGCCCCTCCAACCAGGCGGGTGATTTGCCTGGCGGGCTACGGGCCGACGGTTTATCTCGAGCATTTGTATACATGCAAGTTGCGATGCAAACTTCACTTGCGCGATTCAGTATTTGTCCGTCAAAGTTTATACGTAGCGCGATAGATGTCGCTACATGTACCTTTTTATAGTCTCTAAAATCCTCATGGAGCTGGGGAGGCGGCAGGCTATGCCGTTCTCCTACCGATTTAAAAACGTATTCGCCTTTTCTAGCCATATATTCATGGCTATGAGATTCGTGACATTCGCCATGACCATTATGAGCTCAGGCCCAGCCTGGACACCTAGACCCTGGACACCTTCAAAGGTACTTATTGTTATGGGCCTATCGTTATGTCAAGTTTAAAGACGAAGCTTAGATGCTAAACACGCTTCAAAAGACATTATGAACTTTACTCGGCCTTTCTCTTTCACTAGAAGTAATACATACGTACATACATATTATTCCGCCTGTTTCCCATTTAGGTAGGCAGAGACTAAAAATTTCTATCAGCTTCGATACTGGCAATCTTGCGATATAGTCCGAAATATTGACTTACAAAAGTATCTTTAAAAGATCTATTTACAGAAATAAATATCATTTCTCGGTTATGCAAGGGTCTCAATATATCGAAATGGTCACCCATCTATGGACAAACCGCGGCAAGCACAGCTAAACTTTGTACATCGATTGATCAGCGTAGCACGTACTTAGCCACAAACATATAATAAAACTAGATTAAATTGGCGTTTACTGTATAATTTTATTGCTCCATTTCCAACGGCTGTCGTGGTCCGTTATTACTTAGATTAAGAAATGTGGATACGTAACAGTAGATTGAGCTGTGTTGTAGACTTATCCAGCTTAGATCTATCCAGCGAACACATCGCGGTGATTGAAAATCAATTGAGTATGCTATGTATATTATTATAGTCGTCCCGACTTCAAGACGCTTTTACGTATTAAAAAATATGTATTTTTATGTGTTTGTATTTTTTTTATAATTCTACACACACACTAATGTAGTACTATTGAGTATGAGTTCCAGGTTTGATTTATTATTTACTAGCGACTCACCCAAGGTTTCACCCGCGTTGCCCCATTAGTAAGAGTCGTACCGTAATGTTAAATATATTAAAACCTTCCTCTTGAATCATTATATCTATTAAAAAAACCTCATCAAAATCCGTTGCGTAGTTTTAAAGATCTAAGCATACATAGGGACAGACAGACAGCGGGTAGCGACTTTGTCTTATACTATGTAGTGATTGGGTCTCTAACAAGGGACACACCAGACATTCAATACAATTATTTTAGTCTTTTAAATAATATTTTCCTTAATTCCATACAGGCCACATCTATGACAAATTCAGTTTAGATCGAATTAAATTAAAAAAAAACGTTTGATTCTCAGAATGGGATATACGTAATTAATTAGATTTTTACTAAAACATTCTCAGTTACAGGTTAATGGCAATAGCGTCGCCCCCATTAAGAACCTAAAAAATGAGACTGCCTCATTAGTCTAGTGGTCCCAAGCGCGACTGCTACGCTAGAGGTCCTGGGTTCGATCCCCAGGTCGAGCAGTGTTATTGGATTATTCTATGAAATTCTCAGTAGCAGCTCGGAGTCTGGATTTGCGCCCGCTTTATGGCAATAGGCTCGCCCCCGATTACATGGGACCTAAACATACGCGCGAACTGTGGGTGTACATTAGTACGCCTCTGCCTAACCTTTCGGGGAATACAGGCGTGATAGTATGTTATGAAACGGGAAAATTCCTCACTGAATTCATGAGAGACACACAGAATGAATGAATTTCTAAATATATTTTCTAAAAAAAAAATCCACATCTTAACAAACTTTGTGCGACTTTCGTCTAAAACGTTTACATTTAAGTGTCTTCCTTCTTGCAGACGATATTAGAATTTATAAGGTTAATTTTCCAAGGCAATGAAATTACAAAACACCTTAATATTCATATTTTGCAATTACTCACTAATTTAGACATCAAACAAGATATACTTTAATTACATTTTTAATATAATTTCATTTCGCTTAAAGCTGCTCGTGATTGAAATATAGCAATAATGAAACACTTCTTTTAGGTTTATTGTAAGTCTTCATTACTCTTAATTACTTTATTTATTGTAGGCGTAAAGGACCTTACCCACTATGCTGTATCATGCCGTAAAAAAATTACCTAAACTCTGAATATCACGCAAATATACGTCCGAACCACGACTTAAGCCCTTATTACGTTGATGGTAGGTAGATACATTTGGTACAGTGTAGTGGGTGGAATCCGTATTACTTATACAATTCTCAGTGGAAGGAGCTTACGTTATCGGCCTTCGTTGCCTAATTTCCCAGGCAGACGTTACATATGCTGAATAGAGATGTCAAGGGCGTTTAGAGGCAGACATATTAAGTGGAGAGCTAAGTTAACTAAGACGCTTTTATGCCACTTATGCGTACCGTGTTGTGTATTCTGAGGTTCTAAAATGACTATTTTTGATGAATAACAGTATTATTCATGGACACACGGTTACCCAACGGAACGGGCCAGAATCACTACATAGTATAAAACAAAGTCGCTGTCGCTGACTGTCCGTCCCTATGTATGCTTAAATCTTTAAAACTACGCAACGGATTTTGAAGCGGTTTTTTTAATAGATGGAGTGATTCAAGGGGAAGGATTTAATCTATTTAACATTACGCTACGGCTCTTAGGAATGGGGCAACGCGGGTGAAACCGCGGGCGGGCCGCTAGTACCTTATAAACATAAATAACTTTTATTTGTTCTACACTTTACATATACTTATAGGTCAGCTTGTGTACCTATGTAGTGCACGTCATGTAGTCGTGTGTCCATGTGAATCATATTGTGACGTACCTAAGTGAACATTAGATTCAACAAATGTAAGATTGGAAGTCAATTCGTAGCAATGATAAACATTGGACTGGTTAGACTCCAGCGAACTCTGAATAGAGAAAGGAAAGAAGAGAGGAGTGGTTGTACAAGAGATGGTTGACTATTTATTAGACACGGACATCTTCTTAAAATGTTTTAATTAGAGACTTGCTTTCAATTCTCCCGTTTCTATAAAGTTTAACAAGTAGCTCTTGCCATTTTGCTAGTTTCATCAAAAACTTGCTCCATGTGCAAATAGCTGAAGAACTTTCTGTAATTCGCGAGTCTGTAAATGCAATATCAAGGGAGACTTACTTTATTCAACACTGGTACCAAATTGTGTTAGTTTATATATTTGTCCTGTCTACTCTTGTCGTGTAAGCAGAACTGTAAGTGTATAAGTTTGTAGATGACATGGTGTCTTACAAATATTAGAAACTAGCTTTGTGGAAAATAGAACATTACGCGAAAATTTAAGTTAATACACCTGTTTTCATCCTTACAATTTTAATCAATCTCAAAATCTTTGGGCCGATTTTAAGGCAAACTGTCATACTGACAAACAGTCTTAAACCGGTAAATTATGATTAAGCGTCGCATCATCATCACTACATAGTATAAAACAAAGTCGCTGTCTGTCCGTCCCTATGTATGCTTAAATCTTTAAAACTACGCAACTGATTTTGAAGTGTTTTTTTTAATAGATTGAGTGATTCAAGAGGAAGGTTTTAAGCTATTTAACATTACGCTATGGCTCTTAGGAATGGGACAACGCGCGTGAAACCGCTGGCGGGCCGCTAGTAATCTCTAGATTGCAACCAAAAATATACAATCGATCAGTGCATGTGATTCAAGGGAATATTACTTTTACTATTTTTCTTTCGCACACTTTATTAGTTTGGCATTGTTTTTGTGTGTAGAAATCCTCAGGGACTTCCGCCGCCCTGGGAAGGCGACGGAGCGTGTCGGACGGACTCCACTTACGTCAGGAATGGCCTAAAATTATATGGAACCGGAACAAATTAATGTTAGCACATGTACCAACACTGAAAAACTTAGTAACAGAGTTCTACCAGTTTACAATAAGTCAAGACCTAACATTATTCAATTGTAAAATTACAGTCTATATTAGTGAAAGCCGACAGCATAAACTTCTATATTATGTCTTCAATGTTATTTCCACCGCTGCAATACAATTTTCTCTTACCCCACAGAGTATAAAAAATGTATTATATTTTTTACGTCCACCACAAACCTCACTAATTCATTTTCTTCGTACTATTGTGTCGCGGAAATGTTTTTATATCCAGGAAATGCGTAGTCTCTGAGTTTTATAAAGGCGAAATACCTTGGAAACTTTTGTATTACCTACTATTTTATTTTTTAGCATTTCTTTGTACTGGGTTCGGAATTCTTTGCCGGAATGTTTTCTTCAAATCAAACTGCATAATTATTCTGATGGTCCTAAACGCGACTGCTACGCTAGAAGTTTGGGCTCGATTTCCAGATAGAGCAAAGTGTTATTGGGTTTTTCTATGCAATTCTCAGTGACAGTTCCGAGTCTGGGATTTGTGCTCGGTTAATGGCAAAAGGCTCGGCCCCTATTAAGTACATGAATTTAATTAAACATGTGCCGAACTGTGGGTGGACGTACATTCGTATGCCTCTACCTAACCCTTATTTATTTATTTGCTAGAAATATGGTGTTTTACAAGATCTTATAATAATACAATAATTGTTCTTCATATTTCACTTACTTATCTTTTACCTTCGGGGAATAAAGGCGTGATGATGATATGTTTGTTAAAATCAGCCACGTCTCAGAGATCAGACTCAACATCCAGGTTAGCAAACATTATTCAATTTAAAAACCCATCTCATTCCACAACATTCCCTCAAGAAAAACTAGATAGACGTAACTGAATACGTATAGGGGCGATGTAGCAGAGCGTTAAGCCCCGCCCTACATCCTTATTCTGTGGTTTACACTCCGATGACGTAGGTCAATGACATTGCTGGACCGATGCACTTTCCATTTGAATTGAACGAATGTCCCTATAGATTTCTAGCGTGTTGTGTTTATTTTCGTGAATTTCGTGTCATATGGTACCTATGCGTAGATTCCAAAGCCTCCATTACATAATTATAACATAATAATCAACCCTTTATACTGTCCCACTGTTAGGCACGGGTCTATAGCCTAATCCGTTTCAGTATAAGAGGGATTAGGCTATAGTTCACCATGCTGGCCTAGTGCGGGTTGGCAGACTTCACACGCCATCGAGAAAATCTCTCAGGCATGCAGGTTTCCTCACGATATTTTCCTTCACCGTTTAAGCGCGTGATAATCAACTATTTAATACGCATATGACTTCGAAACGTCAGAGGTGCGTGCCTTGGGTTCGAACTCGAGACCTTTGACTTGACAGTTCAACGGTCATACCACTAGGCTATCACTGCTTATAAGGCCTCCATTCCTGCTGTGTATTTATAAAATTTACCAATAGTTATTACAACGTTCTTAGAAGAAAAATATTACTACTTATAAGCGAATACCACATGCTATTATTTGTTGGAAAAGATTATTGTTCTATTGTTTAATAACCATTGAGTTTGAAATAGTAGAGTTACCAGTTATCTGAATTATCTGTCCGAATTTCCCATGATTTACCCTAGTTCTCATTCCGACAGGAGTCCAGTGCCCAGCAGTGGGACAGTATAATGGGTTGATTATGTTATTACCCTAGTTTTGAGGGGATTACCTTTTCGTAACCAAACCTTTAGCTCGAAAGCATCTCCTATGCATCCTACCTCCTAGCATCTAAAGTTGGCGTTGGACAGTCAAAGTTGGTGGCGTAAACAAAAGATTCGATCAAATCAAAGGCACCGACTTCCGAAACTGTTTCGCACATAACATAAAAATAATGTTATGTTTTTTGAAAGCGGTTTTATAAAGATTAAGATATAAATAAGGGCTTTTAAGAAAAGGTTTTTAGTTCTCACAAGTGAGAGATGATATTAAAATTATTTATATTGTATATCGCGGTTCCATATTCGTATTTGCTAACACTTTCCATAATGGATTTTTTAACAGATTAATAATATAATATACTTAATGTGATAAATATTTACTCATTCGTTCAGTTAGCAATACGGCTTTCATTTTCCTACATTTTCTATCTTTCGCTTCCATTTCAATCGTGGCTTAGTCTTTTATTACATTGCTAGTGGCAGGTAATTTCAATTGCAATTTTTCCTAATAGAAAAGAATAAAAGTCTTGTTCGTTCAATGTTCTATTTTAGTATTCCAGAGAAGCTGGTTTTTGTAATGCCGAGGAACTTCTCAAAACTTCAAATAGGCGTACTAAAGTACACCCATAGTTTGCCGGTGTGTTTCGGTCCCATGTAATAAGGGGCGAGCCTATTGTCATTAACCGGACACAAATCCCAAACTCCGAGCTGCTACTGAGTATTCCACAAAAAACCTCAATAACACTGCTCGACCTGGGAATTGAACCATTCGACTAATGAGACGGTTATGATTAAAACAACAAGCAATAATTTATAACATATTTTTTTATAAAGCTTTCTAGCAATATGGATCGCACATTACTAGCATTCTTATTAACCCCTCATGCTAAGCTAAATGCTTGTGTTACGAGTGGGTTTACGTCGGTAGTGCAATGGGTGGGTTTCGAACCGGCAACCACATGATCGCAAATCCTAGACTTGTCTGTGTTTCGCGGTGTCAATGTTGATCTGGTTTTTCGAATCGTGTGGGAATTTCCCCAAAGCCAATTACAGTTTCTGAGATTGCGAGATTAGCCAGTGTGAGCGAGTGAACGATATTTCGTTTTCGTGAAAGCGATAATTTGTTACCTGAATAAAGATTATTAATCGACGGTTTTTATTCCGCTTTTAGAGTCTAAAAAGTAGGTGATTTGTAGAAAAATAATATAGTTGGACAATCAGATCAAGATGGGGACCTCAATGTGCCTCGATTACTTCCCTATGTATATGTACGACAATATTCAGCAATATTGATTGGTTTATGATATAATTAGCTTTCAGCCTCATTTCAGTTCCGCCAAAGTACTTGTAAGTACCTACAAGCTAGCAGTTCTTTTGCCCGGAACTAATATTACATACCATCGCCTTTATTCCCCAAAGGGTTATCCAGAAGTGAGGGGGCGAATAATGGGTGTACTAAGGTACACCCACAGTTTGCCGGTATCTTTAGGTTGGGCACAAGTCCAAACTCCGAGCTGCTACTGAGGATTTCATAGAGAAACTATAACACCGCTCGATCTGAGAATCGAACCCAGGACCTCAAGCATAGCAGTCGACACTAGACTAAAGAGGCATTTAAAATTAAAAATTGGAATAAATAATGCGATAACCTTATGAAATTCTGTAAAAAAATTGATTGTGAACCTTATACTGACCATAATATTACGAAAATTCCAGGACATAAAATACTTCAGTAATTCTCTGTAACCCCCAAACAAATCCAATTTTGCCGTCAAGATACACTCGGCGACTGTATGCGTCGGACCGTACTGTCTGGCTGTTTCAATTACCAGTACATCCGACCGTCTCTTGAGACATTTCGAGAGACCTGTTACGGTAGTTATATTGTTTATTATATTCACGTTTCCTTCCCAAATAAGGGGGCTCGATTCTGTGATTTCAAGAATAAGATTTATTGTATTGAATAAGTGATACATTTTTTGCAACAATAAGTCTTACTAGCAATGTGGGTCGCACATTACTAGTATTCTTGTTAACCCCTCGTGCTAAGCTAAATGCTTGTGTTACGAGTGGATTCGCGTCGGTAGTGCAATGGGTGGGTTTCGAATCGGCAACCACATACATGATCGCTACCTCCGCTTCGCATGTATCAAGATTTGTCGGGGGCCCCTCGACGATCGATCATTTAAGTGAATCCATTTACCTATTGTAGGTATGATCTTTTATGATTAGACATGTTTTTTTAGGGGGGACTTTAACGTACGATATAAAAGCTAAATTGAGATAAGATTTTACGTCACGTCGGGGCCCCTGTAGCCCTGGAGCCCCATATCATTGATATTGATACGGCTGATACAGCGGTACCTACGCCCCTGGTTAAAAGCATAGAGAAAATATCTTCACTGTGACCCCCGGCCACACTAGGTTAAACCAGTCTCTTTTTATGACGCGCGTTTATGCTGTAGAAGTTCTTGTAAGTTTTTTATTAATTGCCATTTGAATATATGGTCCTATAAGATGCATGACAAGTTCCACAACTATGTTTTTTTTATGTTACGAAAAAACTTGAACTTTAAACTGGAAATACAAAGGTGTTTTGTAATGACACTTAAGATCATTATTTCACACTTAAGGCAGGATTTAAAATATGTCGAATTCAAATGAGATTTAACAACGCGCCGGTTTTTTTTTCAACAAACAAATTCTCATATACCCAAACGTCCAGACCCGGAACAACTACCTGTAAATCATACAAATATTTGCTCCGTGTGGGGACCGAACTCACAACACGTGGCGGAGAAGCCGATCGCTGAACCGCTACGCCGAATGTGTCGTCAGTTTTACTGCTGTTATTTCTGACATCTATAGACTGCGGTTGCCGCTCGTAATCAGGCAGCTGGTACAATTGTTTGTCATGAATCATATTATAAAAAAAACTAAAGTATCAATGGTAGGAATCACCATCACCTTTCAACTCCTCAGAATTTAAGATAACATTGGCCTAGCAAGTACTGATGCGTTTATCGCACGTGACCGCTAGTTAAAATCAATTGACTTTTGCATGCGTGGGATGATAAAGTGTTAGTATGAACTCCATTCATGCTCTTATCTCTCCACTACACTGTTTTGATAGTAAATGTGTACCTACAATTACACATGTATGTATATATGTAACATCGTTCAGTTCCGCAAATCAAGAGGTCATGTTCTGATTAGATCGTCAATTGAAATTTGGATAAATGAATATTTTTAGGATGATTCATTTTGCATTTAAATGTAAATTCCAGGTATTCTATTGCGAAACTCGATTTGTTTGGACTTCAATTTTTTTATGGGATTGGAGGGCAAACGATTGTAAGCGATTACCGCCGGCCATGGAAACTCGCAACACCATAGGAGTCACAAGTGCGTTGCCGACCTTTTAAAACGGGACTGGGCCTCCGGTAACCTCACTCACTCAGCGAAATACAACGTAGGCGTTGTTTAACGCCGGTTTTCAGTGAGGCCGTGGTGTCACTCCGGTCGAGCCGGCCCATTCGTGCCGAAGCATGGCTCTGCCACGTTTGAATACGCGGATGCTAATCGTTAGGTTAGATATCCGTGTAAGGCAAAGTGTTAATAGAAATTCTTAGGTCTAGTGTGATCAGTAGATGACGACAGGCTTACTGCCTATTACAACGGACCCAAAAGCAGTTAGGCAACATTTTTGTGTACATTAGTAGGTATACAACATATAATTACGCCTGTTTTCTGCGAAGGATTAGGTAGAGATGTACTAATGTACGCCCACAGTTCGCCAGTATGTTTAGATCTCATGTAATAGGGGGCAAAACACATACATTAGTTCACCTCTGTGTAAACTTTTGATGTATATATGATGTATTATATGAACTGTTTTATACCCTACCAAATCAATCTTTATTAAATAGTTAAGCGCGTGATAATTTCACGCGCTTAAACGGTGAAGGAGAACATCGTGAGGAAACCTTCATGCCTGAGAGATTTTTTCGATGGCATGTGAAACTGTACTCAGCCCACTGTAACTGCACTGCCCGCACTAAGCCAGACTATAGCCTAATCCCTCTCATTCTGAGAGGAGACCCGTGCCCGGCAGTGGGACAGTATAATGGGTTGATTATGTTATGTATATATGTTATGTAAATCTCTTGTAAAATCAAGGACCTCAATTTATGACAATGGTACACAAACTGTCTTAAAGACTAAATCTTTTTCTGAAAAAGAAATTGAGCAGAAAATTGGAAATTCAGTTGGAAAAGATTAGTCTTCTAGAAAATACATCTAATAGGTTTATTTTTTTATTTATATATACTTTTTGTACACCAATAAAAACGAAGAGACAGGAGACAACAGTTTTACAGTTATACAATGGGCAGCCTTATCGTGGACTGCGATTTCTTCCAGGCAACCCAACCATAGATTTTTAGGTAGTTCGATAATTACTACAAACAAGAAGTTTATATCGTCCCATATTGTTATTTGTTAAATTCTAATACGTTCAGACTCAAGAGATTGACTCAGGAGATAGAAATAACATAACCCACAGTATCTCACGTCCGGAACGGGTCCGCGAGATAAATGGGGATCAAAAAGATCTAGAGCAACAAACAATCCAAATCTAAATGATTAATCCAATAGTCCAAAAGGGTGGTCGAATTCCATCAATTTATTGGTTGGGATTCCCTCCATCGACGTGGTTTATAGGCATCATTAATTTCCATTGATATAGCGGTAGATTAAATTACGAATGAATTGACCTCATTAGTCTATTGTTCCTAACGCCACTGCTATGCCAGAGCTGGATTCGATTACCAGGTCCACTAGTGCTATAGGGTTTTTCTATGAAATTCTCAATAATTGCTCTGAGTTTGGATTTGTGCTCCGTTAATGTGAATAGGACAGATTGCTTTTATTGTGACTGCGGTTTGGTATATCGTCAGAGCATTGTTTTTGTGTTTCTGGAACAATCACATATTTATTAAGTATTTATTCTATTTCATACTATTGTAATATTAAGGAAATAACGAAGCTATATAGTAATAATGACAATAGGCTTGCTTTACATGGGATCTAAACATACTGGCGAACTGTGGGTGTATTTTTTTTTTAAATAAAGCTTACTAGTAATGTGGGTTGCACATCACACACAACGTCGGTAGTTCAATGGGTGGGCTTGGGCAACCACATGATCGCAAGTCCGAAGCCCTAGCCATTAAGCTACCGCAGCTTTTAAAGTTCTGCCTAATCCTTCGGGAAATACAAGCGGTATGGTATATTTTTGGCATTTTCAATTAGTAATTCTGTGACAGATCTGATTATAATAAAACGTCTCCTAAGATACTTGGAACTTAAAAAAATACACACATTGCATAACATGGCATCACGCCTGTATTCTGAAAAGGCTCGTGGCCAAATAATAACTAAGCTGATCAACCAATATGCAAGGATCACTACGATCTGTGTGTGGATGAGTAACCATTTTTTAACATATCAAGATCCCTGCGTGCCTCGGAGAGCACGTAAAGCCGTCGGTTTCGGCTTAGTGATAGTCAGAAGCCCAAAAAGCCTGACAACCAGTGTTATCTTGAGGGTAACGGTATTGCCTAGAAATTGGGTTGCGAAGGTCTGATGGTTATCACTTCGTATTTATTGCCGTATCTGGTTAGACTTGAAGCTGACCCCAACATGTCGGGGATACTAGGAGGATAGATTCTATGGAGTTCAATGACCCGTCGTACCTATACCAATATAGCGTGGAATTCTAGTTCGGTCCAATCAAAACGCTAGGTCACCTTTGACTCATTCCGACCGCAGTATCGCGTGACTTCCAAGAGTTTTGGTCAGTTATTTTTGTAAAAAATTGTATACTTGATGAAAATACACAAGGATAAACGACCATTTCGAGTCTCAACTTATTTATAAAATAGGGCGAAGACTAACACACTGTCGTGATCAATAAGACAGTTTAGTGATTACCATCGGTATAGGTAGTGCTAATTTACCTAAACTGCGAGGAACAAAATCGAAAAGTAGTAGTGTAGCCTTACGACTTAATTTTTTCTGTCGAATCGACGAATTAAGTGATAGCCCAAAACTCGGGACAATTTTAGTCCCAGAAAACATGTTGTCGTAAGGCAGTCTCCACTTTCCTTTCTGTTCCTCGAAGTTTACTTACGAGACCTCTCATTCACTCATTTCGTAGACACAGAACTATCTTCTTATGTAGAGCTCGGCAAACATCTTAGGCAAAGAACAAATATGGCGGATGACAAAGATGGCGGAACTAGGCGTCCCCTTCATTATATTGTCCAAGTTATTTCAATGGTGATTGAAAGTGAAATAATTCAGTAATAAAACAGACTCATCGCTATTCAGCCGTCTGCATTTCAAAATACAGGTCACATTTCGGAGTTACGCTAAACTAACTATCCTATTTGCATTGCATTATTGAAATAAATTGCTTAAGTGTTTTCGCTACTCTATTTCCATATCAGTATTCTCAGAAGCTCGCTTTTAAAAAATATGAGGAAAAACACGTCTGAAAGGCGTGTCTAATAATGCATATAAATGATAACATTAATATCATTAAAGAGTTACTTATGCGAAAAAACTGAAGGAGGCAAGCAAAGTGAAATAATTTGTCACAGTCAGCTACCATGGAGTAGGAAGAAATGGAATACCTCATTTTGTCACAGGTTCTACTGAAGCTTGGATGCTAAGACATTTAAATATGACTAGCGTTTCCAATTAGCAACATATCGCTGTCTGTCTAAGTCGCTCTCTCTTTATCAGCCTGATAAAGGAGAGGACAAATCAAACCGGGATCAACATTTTTGTATGAAAATATTCCCTGTTAAATCTTTTTACTTGTGTGTATCGTGAGCGACGGATACTCGACATCTATTTGTGTTACCCTGGATACACAATATTTTAACAAGTGTATGAGAAGCTGGTACCTATACCTATAAGAAATAATCCATACTGATTTCTGAGATTTACGAGAATATTGGACATATTGGCATAAAACCAGTTTTTACAGTTTTTTTCCCGTTATAATTACATTAATAAAAAGGGTTTTTGTTACCGCGAGAAACAATCCAGTTATTATTTGAAGGGCGCGAACCGATCGCTTTAAATTTTGATAAGGAAAAAAACAAAAATTCTTTTACACCATAACATATCTAATCGACAATCGGCACTGAAGTTTACGATAAAATATTACCGCAGCGTTGTCATTCGTTGGAAACAATGACGTAACATTGCGGCTTTGAGATGCTGACGACTTGTGGGAACGATTCCAAGTTGTATAGATAATACATATATGCAGCTCAATGGCTTTCCTTGAAATTATAAGCTGAGTTCTAGTTCAGTAACGACCTCCATCAAAGTTTGCGAAACTATTATCGATATTTTGAAATATATTAACTTTCTAGTTTGCTAGTCAAATCCGCGCTTATGGAACTAAAGTTTCTTAGTCTTTGATACGTCGGTACGATATTGTTTGTGTATTCACGGAGCTGATCGTGTACCGAAAGTCTGAGCTCTTTAATAAAGTATTGAGTAACTTAAAGCACAAGTTAGTTATTGTCCATCGAGATCATACATTAATTATGTCGACGTGCGGCAAAATCAGCGCGATGTAGGTAGTTGATTACCGTCAACGTTAATGCATTTTAATCAAATGTGTGGCTGGCGATATTGTACGGTCGCATACTTGCGTAATTATAGTTAAGTTAGTACCAACAGTTCATAGCGGCTCTCGACTAAAAACTGGACACCACCGTTCTTGGACATAGGAAAATTGACAATTGTTTTTTATAACATTACATACCATCACGCCTGTATTCCCCGAAGGGTTAGGCAGAGGCGTACTAATGTACACCCACAGTTCGCCGGCGATAGGGAGCGAGCCTATTTCCATTAACCGGGCACAAATCCAGACTCCGAGCCGCTACTGAGAATTTCATAGAAGAACCCCATAACATTTTGCTCGACCAGGGGATCGAACCTAGGACCTCTACCGTAGCAGTCGCGCTAGGGACCACTAGACTAATGAGGCAGTCTGATTTTTTTTATCGGGTTTTAGTTTTTTAAGTTTCGTTTTATTATTATAAAGTCGCGTTACTAAACCAATAAATAATCACTTCGGATTTCGTTCGAGAGCGACTCGCTTGTTCCTATTCTCCGCTACATACATAATACGTCAAAAACAGACACAAATATCTTTCTTCATTAAAAAATGACAGTAAATTTATTGCGGATCATGTACGCGCAGAAAACTTAAGTTACACCAAAACTACTTTAAACTTACCTAATAATAAGCTGAAACGAATTATTCTGGGTCAGTGATGTCACGGGCTAAATTGTTTTAATTCAATTTTAAACTTATCATCATCAATGATAACATTAACAGGGTACTTTCTACACTATCTTTCTCTCCTGATAGCAAGGCTGTCGTAAATACTGGGACACAAAAGCGAAATAGCTTACCAATGACTTATCGGCCGGTTTAATGGGGTATAAATTCGAGATGGTGATATTTAGGACAGTTCCAACCCCCCAAGATTTTGATCTTTATGTACATTGACGGTTTTAAACTTACCACGGTCTACTCATAATTAAGAGCTCAAGGGAAAACATTAAATTCTACGTGAGAGAGTCATGCTTCGGCACCAATGGGCCGGCTCGACCAGAGTAATACCACGGCCTCACAGAAAACCGGCGTAACGTAAACTTCTGCTCCTATAGGTATGTAAAATTCAGTACCGAGCTTTAATATTCAGCATATTTAATATACGGCTATAATTGATGGAACTTGGTTTAAGGTTGTCTCTTATCTAGAAGATAAAGACTAATTGTAGCTCCATTAGAATCTTCTTTGAATCTTAACCTAAGTCATCTTGCCAGCGATACTCCATCCCAAGCTGATGTCATTCCCCAGCCACATTTCTTTCAGATCAACACAATTTTTATAATAAAACCCCTTTATCTTTACAAAAAAAGATTCTTTTCATTCCATAAGATTTTAATCTCTGAGACTACAAAGGATTTACCTAGTCTTTAGCATTATTAAGATTCTAAGAACATGATAATTTATTTTCATTAGAATCGCCGCTTTAGATCCTAGCCAGTTTTGTGCTAGGGCTTGTCTAGTTGGATGTAAGCTTCTGTAATCGGATAATGTCGGTCGTGAATAGTTTTTATAGCCTTTTTATAGCCTAGCCTTCTCTTGTCGTATCTTAGCGTTTTACCGGCTTTTTGCCAAAGCCTTTGCATTCAAGAGAGATTTTCTAGAATGTTACATTTTGTTATTAGTGCTAAATACAATATTACATTGAATTTATGTATATAATATAGAAGATCGCCAAAAGATAGGTTATCAATGTGTATTATTTTGGGACTTGAAAGTTGAAAATTCAATTGCGTTTTTATCCATTCTTAATTCCGAAGGTTGTCTGCGAAATTGTTTGCAACATAACATTCTGAAAAATAAACAGAAAAGAGTGCATAACTACCCAACCCGCCTAGCCAAAAAGAATAAGCTGGATTTACCTAAAGTAAGTAATTATTTTGGACAAAGAACAAGAAAATGGATCACGCCATCAATAATTAATGATTTGCCCAAGGATCTCTTAAATAGTGTTAAATCCAAACGACAGCTAAAAATAATTCTCATGAAGCACTATTTATCACTATGTCCATAAGATGTTGCGGGTGGTGTCTCGTTCAAATATTATCAATGGATTGGAATCGAATGAGATACTTTACCCACATAAAATATTTTTTTTTTTTGTTGTTAATTTATAGTAACCTTAGTTAAATATCTTTTTTTTGCACGCTCGATCTTAAAGCAAATTATTGTATTAAAATAAAAAGAACTCCTTGCCGACAAACTGCTATGCAGTTTGGCATAATATTTATTAGATTAAGCATGTAACACTTGGTTAAGAAAAAAAAAAATATATATATATAATCCTTAAAATTAAGTGTTTATTATTCTAATGAACTAATAATGAAAGACTATAGAGGTTTTCAAACAAATTCCCAGTGTTCTCCAGACCCCGAAATAAGGCCATCGGCGTTATCGCCACGTTAGGAGGGATAGATCGGACATTGGGAACTTTTTCTTATAAAAATTTTGATTTCATTTCCTTCTTTGTCAGTTTGATATATGAAACTAGACAGAGGGATTTGCTACTCAAGACAAAAGGGGTAACTTAACTAGTAGTATTATCATGATTTTGTTCGATGTTCCGTGTATGGCATATTACGAGAAAGAATCCAGTTTAGTGATTGCTAT
Organism: Acronicta aceris; assembly: GCA_910591435.1. Classification (NCBI taxonomy): domain Eukaryota; kingdom Metazoa; phylum Arthropoda; class Insecta; order Lepidoptera; family Noctuidae; genus Acronicta; species Acronicta aceris. The sequence continues at coordinate 3,204,029 of OU342784.1, forward strand.
TACACTGCACCACTAATTTGTATTCCTGCGCCATTTCGCTTGTAGCATTCAAAGTACTAATGCGTAATAAATGTCCCTACATCATATTAATGTTCTAATTATATAATCTTCTATGCGTTCCATGACGTAACTGAGGCGATAGGGCGTTAGACTCTCTTCCTATTGACGTAGGAAAAGAGTCTACTACAGGAGTGTTATTTCACTAACAAAGCCAAAGATTCACTTTATCGCAACGTACCGACACGTGCAAATATACTCTCTTCCTATGTCATACGGGAGTGTTATTAACATTCAAGGGCAACGACCCACTATATCGTAACGGACACGTACAAATAAAATCCTTCATACAAATAAAATTATTCTGTAATAACGTCTGTTAAAATAACTGTAAACTCTGGTGCATGTTTCATCTTGATACGATGTTTATCGTATACGAGTATAGGTGTTATGTGATTTTATTTAATTTATTTTAATATTAATTATTATAACAAATTTATAATAATTAATATTAAAATAAAATTGTAAACTGTGCGGTAAACGAACCGTGAAATTCTAATAGAGAATTGCTGTTTCCATTTTCACTTAGTGTTGTAGTGTTCGGAGTCTTATTATTACCTACTAGATCATACGCGACTTCATCGACGTGGAATTTAACAAAAAATAAAAGTAACTTACTTAAGTTACTCTTTATAACATCAGCTATCTGCCAGTCCTGTCAACGGCCCAGCCGTTTCGGAGATTAGCCGGAATAAACAAACTGTCAAAGATATTAAAAATTGTTCTTTGTTATAAGTACTATTGTATACTTTCTTATGCATAGGTACACTTTCATAGTAAAAACCTGTTAATGTTATTTTGACATTAAAAATAAACAGTTAATTTGTTTTTACTTGTATAGATTCCGTTTATGTTCCACTGTATTGGACACAGGGCTTTAAGCTGGTATTTCGAAACACATTGAAGATAGTGCCCCAAACAATAGTACGTTCAGAAATCTCTGACATGACCTGCTATTAAGCTTTGAAAGAAGAGCACTCTGAACCAATAAAGGCTCGACCTCACCGCGAACAATTCATGATCCCGCTAATTAATGTTAAAACAATTATGTGAGAAACTCACCATTGTGAAAAGTGCGTGGAACCTTTTTTAAGTACGGAATTGTTTAAATTGTCTTGAGACTCGGTAAAAAAATATCTTGTAAATATAATAAAAAAAAATATTAATAAGTGCTTGGTAATATTTCTCAAAGACACAACGTGAAAAAATCAGATAGGTAATTACAACGAGCGTTAGATTTACTGAAAGCGATTGCGTATTCGCCAATCGTGCTGTGAATTTATTCAGACACAATAGCAAATACAGTGGTCATAGTTGTTTGTATAACAACCGGGACCAACGGCTCAGTGTTAAGAATGGTCACCCATAGGCTGACCGCGGCAAGCGCATTTTAACCTAGCAGATCAGTTGATCAGTGTATTTATTATTTAGCCAAGAGTAAGGTTGCCAAGTCCTAAAATGGAAAATCGAGCACGAATTCATATTTAGCCGGACATACCAGGACACACTGGTTTTTAAAACAAGAAACAAATGGATACTCTATTTACGGTAGAGGTAGAGTTACATGCGCGCTTTCGTTCAGCATCTTATGGCGGGGCAGGGATGATCAAAAGCCTAATAAATCCGGACAGGCTGGTCTTGTATATTTGGCCGGACATGACTGTAAAAAGCTTGACATGTCCGGCTAAATTCACACAACTGGAAACCCTAGCTAAAAGTCCTCAGTCAAAGCGAAAGCACTCATGTGTAATATAGTTTTCAAACGATACTAACAGAAGTTTTTTTTGTCCACAGGAACATCATCTCCAGAGGGCAATATCAGGCACTGGTCTGATAATACCAACGCCTGAGGTATGCCAGGTCAGCGACCTAGAGTTCTACGAGAGATGTTACCCGCCCGATTACAAAATGCCCAAGCAGCACATTCATATGCAGCGTAAGTCGTACTATACAATTTGGTCGTGTTATACACATTTTTTAGGAGCGTGACTATACGCAGCCATTTTGCGATGTTTTTTGACAGATAAGGTTTTTTTTTCGTTGAAGTTTTTTAAAATTCGCAATAACGGTCTTATCAAAACTTTGTAAGGTAATTAAGTATGCTCGGTGGGTGCTGACCTCATCCATTATTTTCATATCTAGAGATCATGTAATTATCTTGTAAAGTACGTCTACGTTAAAACCTCCTGTAGTGCTTATTGCCATAGAAATAAATGTGAATTCGCTACAGCAAAATGATCACAAATAGCATCGTTCTACCCTCCCCCAACTATGCAGGGGTCGACTCTCAGTTTATCCAGATTCGGCTGAATGTCAGTATTAGATACGAAGCGTCTGCCATTAGGGGACTTAAAATTGCCACTAATGAATCACAATTTTCTTTTTCCTTGTGTGTGTGACCGAATCACAAACAAACCTCAAAATCTTACCATACGAATCTTTAATACTGTATACAAAACTAGCGGGCCCGGCAAACGTTGTCTTGCCCTATATCATAATCTTCCTGCCCCGATTTTGGTATTTGTGGTCGGCGCAGCATGTCCTTTTCTTCCATTCATCCCTGTCAGCCGTCACCTCAATCATTCACTGGTTGAACCCGATTGCGGTGCCCCCTACCGGCTCAAATTATGAATCTAAACCATCCAGGGACCCTTTTAAACAAACACAAATGAACCTAAACCACCCAGGGTCAATATAACTATAATAACGTCACTCAATTGTTTTGCTTTCCCGGAACCTCTCCACTAACACTTAAACTTTATGGTATGGTATTAAAGTTCAAATTAACTTTTAAGTATTATTACGAATCAAGTGTATGGGGTATAGAAAAGTGTTGTTTTTAGACCTTTTCAGGCATTTTTTTAAATTTTTCTCTCCGTAAGAATCATCCTCATACTTCAAGGAATATTCTAAAAAAGAATTGGCCAAATCGGTCCAGCTGCTCTCGATATTTGCGCTTAGCAACACATTCAGCGATTCATTTTTATATTATAGAAGATAGCAAAAGTTTTAAGCTCGCTTGCACCAACTTCTTAAACATGTTTAAACTATTATTGTAATGTTTATTAATACGATTAAAAGTGTCCCTTAGTATTTAAATTTTAAACGTAATAATAAACATTTCATATATACATTATTTGCTACCAAAATAAACCAACCATACCAATCTACTTTGTGTCTTCTACGGTTGTGGAACTTCACGGTGACGTTCCCGGAATATGTCATTTCTTTGGTAAACATTTCCGTTTCGCGGAATTGGTTCAATTCCCACATGAATCTGTGCCAAGGACGTATCTCTGCTGAAATCGATGAAGCCTTAATCATAAAATAGGTCATCGGTGAGGTCCTAGAATATTTTAGCGCAATTGGAAAAAATTCGCTAAAATATTCATTTTCAAAGTTTTCATGAATTGTTATCTATAGAAAGGCGCGTAAGTTTGTACGTGGGATGCTCCATAAGGCTCGCAATACAGTTTTTCTCTTTACTAAATAAAAGAGGTCTTATAGAAAGGGTAGTCTAGGATTCACAGAAGACTGTCACCTCTGCATGGTACATAAGAAATTATTTGCCACAAGTTATAAAGATCCTAAAAGAATTACGACCGATATCCCGTCTCAGTACTTGGCACTTCCATCATGACATTGCTCCGGCACATCGGGCAATTTTAACTCAAGAGTTTTTGAGCCAGTCGGGACTCACACTATTGGAACACCCTACCTACACCGGACCTTGCGCCTTGTGATTTTGGGATTTACAAGTGAGGCACAATTAATAAGTGCTGTGATAGGGCTTGTGCTCCTGTTACAAAATATAAATGGAAAGAAATATTTAGTAATTAATATTCAATACTCAATACTCAATTCGTTTATTGCACTCCACAATGTTAACAGGTGTTAAAAAATAAATATAATAGTATCAATCATGGACCCTGTCGGGCACGGCAATGTAGGAGAGAGGAGGAAGGCTTATGTTTTGTCGTGTATAATATAGTATCTACGTATATTATTTGGTAATTACCATTTCTTTATTTGTTTAGTTTCACTTTATTTATATGTATGTATTATTATTAATATTTTTTTTTATTAGATAATTTCCTTTTCATTATTTATTTAATTTTACTTTATTTATATTTATATATTCGTTTTGATTTTCTAGTACTATTTGTATTAATTAGTTTATTCATATGCAAAAATGTGTGATGTCTAATCGCATGTATTTTGAAAAATGTTATTAAATACTATACTTTTGTTTTGTAAAACTTTTGGAGCGTACCTACGTACAAACCTAGTTATGTAAATATAATATCGTAACCAAACATTTTATATTTGCATTCAATTCGTTACAGTTAATACATACATAGACAGACTAGATGTGTTTTAGAAAAAGAATTTATTATTATATTGTGACATCGAATTTTATCATCATTATCATATCAGTCAAAAGACGTCCACCGCTGAACAGAGGCGTCCTCTATAGCTTTCCACAAGAAACGAAACCGTTATATGCCGCTTGCATCCAACGACTCCCAGATTCGATGACGACCCTCACCAGATTGTCCGTCCATCTCGTTGGAGGAGTATACTCGAGCATTATTTTGGGAACGGGTCAGAATACTGTTCCTCACTCCCACTCGGATAGGCATCTCATAAGAGGCGAGAAAAGGTAGTAGAACCTCTTGGGGTCTGACTGGCTGGCGACCACCCTTATGTCGGATTCTGTCGTAAAGCACCTTAGTGTGTTTCGACTTTTTCAGAAGCACTAAAAAGCGACATTGATTCATGGTGGACATTCCAAAAACTCGAACGAAACGCTTTAGTCCACTTTTATCATGCATAGTTTTATCATCTCGCTAGATATGATCTGGGTCTCTTTAAATCACGAGTGAATTGGTTTCTTTTAGGCAAGTGCGCTCCATTGTACTCTGATCGCAGTGTCGCTTAACAGCAAGAATAAAAAAAACTACAGCAATGTATAAACTTAGTACATAAATATTTTTCTTTTTAAAATGTCCATACCATCTGCAAATATTATCTAGTTTTACATCGCTACATCTCATCTGTCATATTATTTCCAAACAGTAAATGTGCTATGCGTTCCTTGAAACCTTTAACTCTATTGTAATAAAGCCTAAAATCAACAATAGAAACATACATGGCCTAGATAATAGTTGACATTGATTGGTGAAGCTTATTAGAAAGGATTATGACCTTTACGGATTTTTTATTTGAGTAGCTTTCGTCTGTTTTTTGTTTCTAGGAAGCTTATAAACGATACATTCCTATTACTGTCAAAATCCTGGGCAAAGGCTTGTGATAAAAATGAGAAGGGTCGGGCATAGTCCCCTAGGGTGGCTAAAACGCGTCTCGCGATTGTCGTCATTATCTCGTCTCTAGCCATTGTCCCGACGTATTGTATGCAACGACGTATTGTTTTGGGGCGCGTATGGTCGTCTTGTCTTCATACTTCCATGCTTGCTTGAATACGGAAGCTAAGCAAGCACCATACAAATTAATTACGTATGTATTTCTTGCAACGGACTGCCTCATTAGTCTAGTAGTCCCAAGCGCGACTGCTACGCTACAAGTCCTGGGGTCGATCCCCAGGTCGAGCAGTGTTATTGGGTTTTTATGAAATTCTCATGATTTGTGCCCGGTTAATGGCAATTGGCTCGCTCCCTATTACATGGGACCTAAAAATACTGGTGGCAAACTGCGGGTATACATTAGTACGCCTCTGTCTAACCCTTCGGGGAATACAGGCGTGATGGTATGTTATTTTCTTACAAAGCGAAACAAATTCTTAAAATATACTTGCCAAGACGTCTTCCGTCCACATGACATGAGATTATCCTGTAAAATTAATGAACTAACTTCACATTCTGACAGATTTGTATTGGATAAGTGAGACAAACAACCTTTTCATCCCTTTCTTGTTCTAATTTTGTTTTGATCTTTGCTGTCATCGAGGAAATAACTTCATCGACATTATTGCAAAAATCTGGGACATTTCTATTGATTACAGTTTCTTTGATTTGTTGCATGGGTTTGTTATTATTATTCATCAGGGTTGGTGACTACCCCTGTAATTCAGGATTCAATGGTAACTAATTTAGAAAAATACCTATATATTTAAAATGTGTGTATGTATACGTATTTGATTTATCAAGGTAAACATTGTGATGGACACTACCTACTTGCCCGAGAGATTTACAAGACGGGCGCGGCGTGTGAAGTTTGCCAAACCGCACAAACGCCCATTAACAAATCTGTCAATGGATTTGCTTACTAGGGATAGAATTTTAACATTACTTGTATAGACATTATGTCAAAATCCTATCTCTAGTAAGCAAATCTACTGACTGATTTGATATTGAGACTGGCCGTGAGCTAGCTTGATGGACTGTAACCTAACCCTTCTCAATCTGTGTGGAACTGGATACCCTTTCCCAATGGAACACAATGATTATAAGAAAAATAGAAATGAATAAAGACTATTAATTTATTTTTTAGGCACTAGGGTTGCCAGATGTCCGGCTTTTTACAGTCGTGTCCGGCCAAACTATTGGCCTGTCCGGTTTTTGTTCAACCACGCCTCACCAAAAGAAGCCGAACGAAAGCGCGGGAGCTACTCACACAGACATACATGTTTCTTCTTCATTCAGAAAGTAGTGTCAGGCTCACACGGCAAAATGTCCGGCTAAATATGAACCTGTGTCCGGCTTTTCTATTTTTAGTCCTGGCAATGGCAAATAGAAAATAGTTATTGTGTTGAGATGTTACAATTCTTAAATTGATGCCTAGAGAGTAGTCTTTTGTAATTGGCAATACCCAAACCAATACAAGTACATTATTATTTATTTAATTTGCCAATACTCAGAATGTAACTACTGTCCCTGCCTTTTACTCGGGGATCAAACCTACCATTAAACGGCACAAAACTAAAGAAACGTCCAACACCACCGGAAGTTGCGCTTGCGGCGCATTTGAACGCCATATGCTGCGCGCCATCTGTATGTATCACCGGTTACTCGGAAACGGCTGTGTCGATAAATACAGCTCTATAGTGCGTTGTGCATTTTTAGAGTTCCAATAGCAGACGATTTTTACATCATGTATTATAAATGATCTAAAAATCATACCATCACGCCTGTATTTCTGGAAGGGTTGTGCAGAGTACCTACACAGTTCACTATTCCCATGAAATAGGGTGTGAACCTATTGCCATTAACTGAACACAAATTCAAACACCGAGTTGATACTGAGAATTTCATAGAAAAATCCAATAACACTTTCCTCGACCTGACAATCGAACCCAGGACCCGTTGTAACAAAATATTTCTTGTTATATATTCATATTTTTCTTTTTTTTAAATTTAAGAGCTCAGCTCTTGTTTTTGGAGCAATCGCCACTGTTCTCTATTTTCTGCTTCCAGTTTTACCTCTTGATATGACGCGATCCCCACCCTTTCCTTCACGTGTTCCACAAATCTTCTTCTAGGTCTTCCCCTTACTCGTTTTCCTTCAATTTTACCTTCTAGTATAGTTCTTATAATTTTAACTTAAAGGTCCGGTGGACGCTGCATTTCCTGTGAAAACGTTATACCAAAATAAATCGTAATTCAAACACAATTTCATCACATTGTTCTGAGAGGAGACCTGTTCCCAGCAGTGAGACAGTATAATGGGTCGATTATATAATTGCCTCGGGTCGGAATCAAATACGCAGCGGAGCGGTTGCAGCGAGGCAACCATATACACCAAACGTACAGTCAGCTCGTATACATTCTATTGATCCATGAAACATAAATGCTTGTATAAGCAACAACAAAACGTAAACATAGATTCAGATCAATATCGACTAAGCTCTAATATCCCCGAGCGATAAAATACAAATCCTGTTCCAACGAAGTGAATGGAATATTTCTGACAACGATGCTGAATGTCGAACTAAAGTCAAGTGAACGAATCGATCCCGCATACCTACACTGAAAATGATACCAATTCTTGCGGGTATATGTCCCTACACATCTCTATAAAATGAATACATATATATATTTTGTTTCTTCGTCCTCTATGCGTTCTTATTCCATTCATCCGATTACAATGAAACATAGGCCGCGTAGGTTTTTGACAAGAACAAAACATTGCATGCCGAGAACAGCTAGTATGTTACGGAAAGTTGACAATCTTCTAATAAATGGAAAAGCTTCAAAAATGATTCAGAAATTATGACTCTAAAATAAAATATGGCTTTTGATTCAAAATGATTGCAGTTGCATTGACCTTAATTATGTATTTCAAGTTTTCTGTTAGGTATTTTGTTTGTTTGTTTTATTGTTTTTTTTAAAAAAACGTTGCCCCACACTAGGATTTTCTCCTGTGTCGTGGGTGCGTTTACAAACACAAATTCTCACGCACAAACACCCAGACCCGGAACAACTACCTGTAGATCATACAAATATTTGCTCCGTGTGGGGATCGAACCCACAACACGTGGCGCAGAAGCCGATCGCTCAGCTGCTACGCCAAACGTGTCATACTGATAGTAAGTAATCGAGAGCAAACGGTGAAGGAAAACCTCGTGAAGCAACCTGCATGCCTGACAGATCTTGAAGACGTGTGAAGTCTGCTAACCCGCATTAGGCTAGCATGGTCGACTATAGCCTAACCCCTCTCTTTCTAAGAGGAGACTTGTGCCTAGCAACGAGACATTATAATGGATTGGTGATTATGAAAATGTAATACTCATTATAGAGACAAGTAAGGACATTGACTTTTTACTACATAAGCCATCACTATGAACATATTTTATTTGTGCGAGAAACGAGTTAGGGTTCTGTATTTGATAACAAAGAAACCCCATAACTTTAGTTATTTACGTGGAGTACTTTCAACTGCGATTTTTCTATAACAATCAATCTTGACGGTTCTGGTTATGAAAATCAAAATAACCAAGAATATTTCTCATGTTACTGTTAGACAATCCTCTTTTTATTAAGCGTTGACCTTTTGCAAACCTAGTTGGTCTAGTGCATTTAGAATGTGTCCCTGAGTCATGCGTACTTAGCTTGACCTAGGAATCGAATGTCACTGGATTTTTTTATGATTTTCTCAGCAGCAGCTCATTGTTTGGATTTGTGTCCGATTAAAAGTTAATACCGGCGTGATGATGGTATATGTAGTGAGTGTGGTGTTTTTTATGCTCATGTTGCACCACGATCTCAGTCTTTACATTTATGGTCGTAAATGGTAGACCTGTACAAATATTCTCAAAGAAAACTTTTTTATTGCATTGTAACAAAATGTCCAACAAGCATACGGGGTATGCCAGATGGTAAGCGGCAAACGCAGGCTATAGAAGCCAGCAACACCTGTAGCTTCACCAGTCACTGCACGTTTCCATCTTAAGAAGTCAGTTGTTAAGTCTCTTAAGCCCAATATTTGACTGGTTACATTACCCTTCAAACGGGAACGCAATAATATTAGCGCATTATGACTTAGTGACAGAATATTTGGCACTTTGGAAGTCCAAATCAGCAGTAGACTTCTGGCTCCTCAAAATCGTTTGCGAAAACATAATATTTATGTAATACTAGCTTCTGCCTGCTACTTCGTCTACGTGGACTTCAGAATTGGGTCCGACCTGGATAAAAAGTAGCCTATAAGTTAGTCCAGAGTATAATTTATCTCTGTGCCAATTTTATCCAGTGCCGTTCAGCCTTTCTGGCGTGAAAGAGTAACAAACATTCATACATCACATCACTCACATCACGTTTATAATATTAGTAGGGAAGTAGGGATTTTTCTTTCTTAAATTTTTCAGAGATGTGTGGAAAACCGAGATGGAGGCCTTTACTCTGAGTTGGAATAAACTAGATTTAGTATATTCTTCAAAGTTAAAAATAGATGTAGTTATATATACTGAACCCATCCTTAAACACAACACTTGGCCGTTTCGTTTTTGTATACATTTCGCGGTCTCCATTAGTCATCGTACAGCATTTTACTGTGCGCAGGAATCTCGTTGAGTATGCGGTTAACGAACGCATGTATATGTTAATTTTAAATAGTCTCCGCAGTACCTTTTGAAATGTATTTTAGGTCACTTTTTGTGGTATCATAATTACAGTGTCAACCAACCATGTTTCGTATAAAAGAATATACATGTTAAAGGTTTTTTGAGAATATACTTTTTTACGTGGGAGAGCCATGCTTCGGCACGAATGGGGCGGCTCGACCGGAGTGATACCACGGCCTCACAGAAAACCGGCGTCAAACAACGCTTACGTTGTGTTTCGCCGAGTGAGTGAGGTTACTGGAGGCACACATCCCCTTTTAAGAGACCGGCATCGCACTTGTGACTCCACTGGTATTGCGGGTATCCATGGGCGGCGGTAATCACTTCCATCAGGCGATCCGTCTGCTCGTTTGCTCCCCTATCCAATACAAAAAAATATACATATGAACATCAACCAATTTGCTGTCCTATTGGACTCTCCAAGAATGACATGACTTCACACGATGCCGTCGAAATTTCTCACACAAGCAGTTTTCCTCACGATGGTTTACCGTTTAAAAGAGTGATCTTTATTTGTACGCACATGATTTTGATTACTGACCATTGATTGCAAAATCAATTATATGTCGTACTAGCTTCTGCCCGCGACTTGGCTGCGTGGATTTCAGAATTGGATCCGACCTGGATAAAAAGTAGCCTGTGTGTTATTTCACACTAAAATTTATCTCTGTGCCAAATTTCATCCAGATCCGTTCAGCAGTTCATGTGTGAAAGAGTAACAAACATCCATACAACCAGACATTCAGACTCACTAACTTTCACGTTTATAATATTAGTAAGGCTGGTTACTGTAGATACTCTATCAATAAAAAAATATCGAGTCAGTAAATCGGTTTATACACATAATATAGTTGTATTATAACCAGCGCTGTGGCATTATGTTTTTTAATGTCGCAGCATTAAGCTGAATTAGGGTCCTTTTTCGGCCTCGTGCAGGGTTTCCACAATATTTTTTTATCTTAGTACCTATTTTATGTACTAAACTAGCTTTTGCCAGCGACTTCGTCCGCGTGGAATAGTTACTTTGTTCCATATGAACTTTCATCCTCTATTTCACCCCTACATTGTAGGTCGAAATTTATCAAAATCGTTTCTTAGGGGATGCCTACATCATAGTAGCTATATGCATGCCAAATTTCAGCCCGATCCCTCCAGTGGTTTGGGCTGTGCGTTGATAGATCACTATGCCAGTCAGTCAGTCACCTAACGTAAGAGTAGACAAATATAATCAGAAAGCTCCGAACTGCTAAGCTATCGGGAGTTACACGTGTTATTGTGATTCAATCATAAAAGATAGACATTTGCTGTCGTGGAATATTTTTTATATAATTTTAAGGAGAACATTTCCGTCATACATGATTTCTGTGTAGCTTTAACCATTAAGGCTGCACACGCGACGGAAGCTTAAAAAATGGAGTAAGTTCTCCTGTTTTCCCAAGATTTCCCTTCACTGCTCTGCTCCTATTGATCGTAGCGTGATGAAAAGTATACTATAACCTGCCCAGGAGTATGAAGAACAATTGTACCAAGTTTCGTTGAAATCCGTCGTGTGGTTTTTGTTTCTATAACGAACATACAGACAGACAAAAATTTTACTGATTGCATTTTTGGCGTCAGTATCGATCACTAATCACCCGCTGATAGTTATTTTGGAAATATATTTCATGTACAGAATTGACCTCTCTACAGATTTATTATAAGTATAGATATGCTCTTTCTGTGTGAGTCTGAAATAAAATGTTTTCTTTCTTTCTATTAAATTCATACACAATTGCCGAATTCATAACTTTTTCGGAGTTCATTGACAAACTTGTGACCATTTTACATTGTAAGTCATAATCAAATCACATTGCCAACGCCCCTTCAAACGCCCTCAATGTTTACGTTCCAATATTGGACACAGAGGGTCCCTTATGAAATTCAATTAAACCCGTCCTGTTGGGTTCTGTAACGGGAAAATTAAAGGGCGAATAATGTAAGACATTTTTTATGGCCGTAGAAGGACCACGTTGCTAGAGTTTTTAGGACATACAGTGATTTATTTTCGAATAACATCGATATTTTTTTTATTAGTAACGAGTTATATAAGGATCCCTTTCATTACTATTTATCACTACATAGTATAAAACAAAGTCGCTGTCGCTGTCTGCCCGTCCCTATGTATGCTTAAATCTTTAAAACTACGCAACGGATTTTAAAGCGGTGTTTTTTTTATAGATAGAGTGATTCAAGAGGAAGGTTTTAAGCTATTTAACATTACGCTACGGGTCTTAGGAATGGGGCAACGCGGGTGAAACCGCGGGCGGGCCGCTAGTTAAATATACGCAACGCAAAAAAATAGTTTCTCTAAAGGAGTCTGCCTGTAGCAGCGTAATTCCTAAATCTATTTCGATAGTTCTTTTTTTGTCCGTTCAAAATCGATTTACTTAGCCTTTTATGGATTATTCTGTAAAATTTATTGGGTGATTTTATTATAATTATTATATTTTTACTGTTCTTTTTATAGAAACTGGATAATATTATTGTAGGAAAGGAAAAGGACTATAAAGAAATATAATTTTACAACAAACATAAAAAGTTAATCAATAATTATATTATTTATGGATATTATAAAAAAAATACAAATTATAATCGGATACACGTTATTTATGTCCCTAGGGTAAATCAAACTTAAATCCGCATACTTACCTACCTACTTATATAGTTATCTCAAGATTTTTTATCCTATTTCCTTAAAACGATGGTGGTTACTCTCGCCTTAAATATTAGATGGTACCATCGCTGGAAAACCCAAAGGGTTACCGTACCGGTACGTTATAGGTTTTAGCTTGGGAACTTAAAAGTATTTTTGTATTGTTTGTAGAGTAATTCTGTTGTACAAAACCTTTTAGAGACCGTTTTTTGTCCGAAAAGCTTTTAAGGATTTTTTCCAACTGATACGTTTTTTTATTCTACACCAGTATTTTCTCTTATGTCTTGGGTCTTTTACGAACACAAGTTCTGACATACATAAACAGCCAGACCTGGAACAACTACGTACACCGGGTCGGACTAGGCTTTATACTATAATAACATAGGTACATATCATTACGCCTGTATTCCCCGAAGGATTAGGCACAAGCGTAATATCATACACCCACTCTTTATATAATATATTAAAATTCTTAATCATGTAAAATTCTACCATCAGTTTAAATGTTTTCAAGTGCACTAAATTGAAGGTTTGGCCCTATAGATAAGGTCAAAATAGTTATTATTAATATTTGACACAACCGCAGTCTTTGAGGGACGCCTTTGTTCTGCAGTGGACGTATATTGGATGAAATTATGATGATAAATAAAAAGTATTTAAACTTGAAAATGGAACGTAATTGAAATGAAAGAGTGAATGGTTATTGAAAGAGGAGAAACAAAATGTTTTTTAAATTAAGTATATACCGTAAGAATGTTGTCTTTCAACCTAGTTTTCATTGTCTGATTTATTTATGTTTTTTTTAATAAAAATCAACAATCCGAAATCATTTCATTCTATATTGATTGAGTCTCCCAATCAAATCCGCTTCACACTCGACCTAAACTTAGCTTCACACGCAGCTAGCTACAGACAGATAGAATTGAACGAAACGGTTACAATTAGGTCAAGTAGATCTTCCATTCAAGTGGTCCTCAATATAGCATTCGATACCGATTTGTCATCATTTTGGCGTTGACAGTAAAATTGACAATATTTCATTTTTTAACACCATATTATAATTTTATTTGAAATTAGATCTAAAAATAGGATACCTACCCATACCCATATTTTTATTTTCCCGATATTCAATTATTTTCATATTTATTTTCGACTTTGAAGTTCTTTCTATTCTAAACAGACGTAATGACCAAATGACGTTATTAATACGGTTAAAAGGGCTAAACGATGATATGACGACATTTTTCTGACCCTTCCAATTTTTTTTTATGTCAATTTGGCATTCATATCTTATTTCGTTGTTGATTTACTATTATTTCGACAAAAAATCTTTTTTCTGAGTTTCCGCCGTATAAGTGACGTCATCACACGTTTTTAATTTTTATTTTGTTTCTTCGAAATGAAGAAATATAAAAAATAAATAAAAATATTTCGGTATTCAAGATAGGAGAACAAAGAAACGATATTTTTGTTTTGGTAACTTATTAATTCTGAAATGTTGTCAATTTAGTTCTAGCATAAAGAAAAAAAAGTAGCCTAGAAATATGAATAGTGGACTGCCAAGTTGTAGGTCTCGAGTTCCAATTCAAGGCACACACCTCTGACTTCGCAATCATGTGAGTAATTAATAATCACTCGCTTAAACGGTGAAGGAAAACATCGTGAGGAAACCTGCATGCCTGAGGGAATTTCTTGACGGCTTAACAAGTCTGCCAACCCGCAGTAGACCAGTGTGGTAGACTATATCCTAGCACCTCTCATTCTGAGAGGAGACCCGTGCTCAGCAGTGGGACAGAAAATTTTTTAAAATGGCTAAACGGGGTGCGTTAAGGCGTCACAATTTGGATGATTTTTACAGTTGTAATCTATACATATAAAATGCTTAGTCCTGAATGACAGACTGACGGATCAACGCACAGCCTAAACCGCTGATCGTAGAGACCTGAAACTTGGAGAGTGTGTTCTTTGTATGACGTCCGATAAGAAAGGATGTTCCGAAATTCTACCCCTAATAAGGGGGTGAAAAGGGCGGTGAAAGTCTGTCATTTTTAGCGGGTGAAACCGCGGGGTACCTACAGGTAGTCCAACTATTATAATATCATAAACTAGCTGTTGCTGGCGGTTTCACTCGCGTCCCAAACGTATTTACTTAAGGGTCAGCGGAGCTGGAATTGCCCACAATAACGTAATGCCGAAATAAATCGTAATGCAGACAATATTCTATCAAATTATGTTATTTTTCGGATTTGGATACCGTTAATCTAGGTTCCTACGGTACTATTTCGTATACTACTACTTAACTGGAAATAAAAGAACGGAAAATTGTTCCAAACTTGGCAAAGTTATCAAAAATTGCATTCGCTTACATTTATTTCCAACTTAGATTAACGGTATCGGAATCCAAATAATAACAGAATTTGATTAAATTGTGTTTGAATTACGATTTTTTTCGGTAAGTATTACGTTTGTAAGAGAAATTCGTTCCGCCGGACTTTTAAGAGAGAGAGAGAGAGAGAGAGAGAGAGAGAGAGAGAGACCCATCTACTATAACATGGCAATATTTTGATATTGCTCAGAGCGACTTTCCTACACAGCCCAAGGGAAATTACTACTTTTACTGTAGGCACCTACGTACATTATTACGTTATCAGTGCACACATGCTGCTTATCCATTTTGAAAGCGTGCTCTCTGAGCGTGACAATTTGGATTCGATCCCCGTGTCGAGTAAAGTGTTATTGGGCTTATTCTGAAATGGAATTCTAACTATACGCGCACCCTGTCATCTACGGATGTTTATTCGTTTATGGGGTGTTGATTTCTATTTAAATTTTTGGGGACATGAACTCGCTTATCGACTACTACGCTAGAGATCCTGCATTCGATTCCCAGGTAGAGCAAAGTGTTATTGTATGAAATACTCAGTAGCAGCTTGCCATTAGAATTAACGCTATTCCCATGAAGTCAATGATTTAGCCGTAAGCCAATTTAACTTATAATATGCAAAAACATACCTAAATAGATTATATCTGACCACCTACAACTACCTCTACTCGTAAATCCTTCAAAAACAAACTGAAAACACATTAAAATAAGACCCATTTTTCAACACATTCGTCTTATCGGGTATTACCGCCCCGGATATTGAAATTGATACCAGGGAACCCTTTGTAATGCTGCAGTTTTTTTGCTATTTTAGGGTTTTGTTGTTCAAAGAGATCAAGTGTTATTTATAGGTTGGGGTTTTTTCAACCCTCCGTTGCTACCTGCTTAAGTACTGCTGATAGGGTTGTTGGTAATATTTTGATATGCGATATCTTTAGGGTTGCGTGCTACAAAAATATATTCGGACACCGCTTCACAATTACAGAAATACTTATAAAAATATAGGGTGTGGAAATTCTGTATTTTTAATTGAAAACAAAAAGAAACTCTCCCAGTAGTATAGTGGTCGTCAGCGCTACTTTTACGTTAGAGGTCCTGGGTTCGATTCCCAGGTGGATAAATGATTTCGAATGAAAATTCATTGCGGACGAAAAGTAGCTATAATATAAATAATATAAGTAGCTTAGCTTTAATACTATTTGAACAGAAAGCAGCCACTTAAAGCCATCATCGCACCCATATCGAATTGCTTTTACGATCTCATTAACATTAGTCAGAGCTCGGAGGCTGTTATACCGAGAAAAACTTTAATGACTCACTTAATATTGTATTTCGCGATGCAGAACACATTAAAGGTAATCAATACGCACCTGTTTTTATTATTAATACGAGTATTGTAGAGGTCTCCTACCGAAAAAAAAATGGCAGTCACAAAACAGTTTTGTTTTGGTTGTGGCGAGATTTGAGACGTGTTTGTATCACATCTATATTTCTATACTAATATTATAAAGCTGAAGAGTTTGTTTGTTTGTTTGAACGCACTAATCTCAGGAACTACTGGTTGGGATTTGAAAATTATTTTTGTGTTGAATAGCCCATTTATTGAGGAAGGTTATAGACTATAGACTTATATAACATCACGCTAGCGGAGCAACGCGGGTGAAACCGCGGGCGAGTCGCTAATATACGATAAAAATTCATCGTCACAAGGATAGGACAGTAGTCGGCAGTTGTACATTCTGCTGTCTATACAGTACTGTCCCTTTCCCGACGTGTTCTCACTACCGGGTCTGCATAAGAGACAGCAGTACACAGCTACTGTGTTACTAGTTCTGGCCTGGTGCTTCTGACTCACTAGTTGCGTGCGTATGGAGCGAGTGACGACCCAGTCGCTGTCCTTGTGGGAGTGGGGGAAGGTCAGTGGACAGTAGAAACAAAAAGATTTGAAGTAGCTGACCGCAACTGACAGCAACTGTCCTTCACTGTCCGCCACCTGCTGGATCTGTGAAACCTAGGCTTAAGTTTGTTATGCAATAAGCGAATGTCCTGTACTAAACCAAGGATAATTATTCTTTCATTCTAAAAATAGAAATCTTTGGGGATGAGAAGCACAGGATAATCGACTTATTCGATTAAGATTTAGAGATATTCAAAGTTATGCTTCCATCAGTCCAAAGTCTGTGTGTACCCTCATATTCGTATTCAAATACTGCCTAAAATAACGTAAGCCCAAGTAATTGATATCTACTTTCCTATAATTGATACCGATTATACCCATAGCAGATCCTCTGTGGGTATAATCGGTAAAGAGTTAAGTACAAAGACTAATGTTTCAGCCTCTTCACAGAAACCTCGAACGACGCTTAAAATGTACTCAGTCGTACAACACAATAATACCTCACAGTAGGACACGACTATAGCCAATTGCAAGCGATAGATAAATTGCTCATAGAGCCATGCAAAACCACTCTGTGTCTGTGTGTAACCTCTGCGAATGTATACATGTCAAACTTTGTACGTGTGCGTAAATGACGGACGCACATTAGAAGAAATATGCCACGATCCGTTTGATGAGATTTGTTGTCTTAGGATTATTTTGTTTGGTTTCGTTTATCTTATTTTTTTAAAGGGAAAGTTAATATTCTATCGTAAATTACCGAAAAATAATAATTAGTCATTAAATATAAACAGTCACGGGAATGTACGATATTTCCAAATATAATTAAAAAAACATCAAGCATTCTCCTACCTACGGCCTCCAACAAAAAACACGGGGAAAATTAAAAGAAATATTGTTTTTCGCTTCCATTTTGTATTTTTCTTTGACATCAATTCAGCGTTTTAAATAGCATGAAATTGAATTGGGAATCTGCGTCTTTGAACGGGAATAAATTTGAATGTGATTATTTTTTTAAATGAACATGAATGAATAACTGCATAACTGCAAAGTACACATGGAGATGGTATGATTTTGAATTGAATAAAGAAAGTTATATATGTAGCTGATCACTTTGCAAATACAATTGATACCTTTTTAACCCCCCCGACGAAAAAGAGGGGTGTTATAAGTTTGTAGTGTGTCTGTGTGCCTGTCTGTTGCATCGTAGCGCCTGATCGGGTGAACCGATTTAGTCGAGTGTTCTTAGCTAAATGTTTCAAAAAAATCTGCTCAGCCGTTTGAAGATCATCATCTGTTTTCTTGATGAAGAGATAAGTATAAACAACTTCCACAGGTCTGATCGTCTCGAAATTTTAAATCCTTGTCAATGATATTACAAAATCCTGCAGCATAACCCAACCTGCCAGAAGAACTCCTCAACGGTTTACAGCATTTATGTTGTGTTTAGGCTCAAACGATGCGTTTTGGCGAGCACATGAGCAGTCCCCCGACACAGAATAGTCTTGGATTAAAATATTCTACTTATAGGTATTTATCATAAAGGGACTATATAAAGATTTTATTTTCCGTTTTAAAGAATTTTGTTTCGGGGAATTTTGTAATCTTTAAATTTTTAATTTAATATTTTTTACAAAAGAAAATGCTATACTTTAGATATTCAAAGATAAACTGTATGGCATTTTCGTATCACGTTATTATCGTATACAATAGATTATAATAATATGAGAGACGATTATTAATTTAACTAGATACCTATCATATTAGCTAAACAGTACATTTTTTATTTTCAATAGACAACTGAGCTTGACTAAATCTCCTGTCATACATAAATCTGGAAAATATTATTTTGTTATCACTACACACAATAATTGTAAAGAAGAATTACACCGGTTATCAACATCAGCATTGTATGGTGGAGGGCACTGTATCCTATTAAAATACCACCCCAGAATGCCCTCTGTGCCCGAACGAAAATCGCATTGACCTGCTCTAATAATATCCGACCCCCAGTCTACGCAGACAGTTATTCCATTGTCTATGCAGTTATCGAACCTGAATACAGGTATAGAAGATACCTATATCAAATTAATTAGTTCCCCTATTCGTGTATACACAGCAGGTACCTTGTGCCGGTTATTTGAAGGTTCGCCTTTTAGAGCTTAACTCTCCCCTAATACGTGAGGGATTTAGCGTTTAATTTAGACTGATATCTGATACATTTAATACCTGTTCACCTAGGTATTATAATGTTTATTACATGTAGACCGTACGCTAATATCTGCAAAGTGATTATAATTGGTATGATTTAGATGTTTTTAGGGAAAGGTAAAATCCTGACCATAAGACCAAAAATTCGGTTCGATTGAGCGATCGGCTTCTGCGCCACGTGTTGTGGGTTCAATCCCCACACGGAGAAAATATTTGTATTACTACAGGTAGTTGTTTGAGGTCTGGGTGTTTGTGTATGTGAGAATTTGTGTTTGTAAACGCACCCACGATACAGGAGAAAATCCTAGTGTGGGACAACGTATTAAAAAAATAGATTAATCTTTCGGAGTTACAGTAACGACAAATAACAAAGTTTATTGTCCATAAATATACGTTCAAGTTCAAGGTACGCCTAATCATTTCATAATTAAATGCACATAATTATAAAAATATTACCGTATGTTTCGCCTCTACATATGGACGAAAAAGTCGGTTTAAACATGCATGCATGTATTTAATGTTTGTCTATAACTTACAGAACATAATTGTAAGCACCCTTTTTCTAATTGCAACTTATGATTGCTGTTACTTTAAAATTAAAAAAAGAGAAAGAAATGTTCTAATTTTCGTCCGTATGACGCACAAATAAACTTAAGGTGAAGGCGTTCGCTTGGATCGCCAAATTCCAATTGCGTTTTCTCAATTTCCATGTCCATAAAACATTCCAGACACATTGCAGTAACATTGCACCAAAATCTCCCTCTGCCAGTTAAACCTCGACATATAGACAGATCTATCTCCCGATATACAACCACGTGTGCGTTTGTCTACGCACGCGTCTGGTGATTCGATTACGTTAGTCGGAGCCGTCAGCTGTGTGGCGCGGGCTCGGCCGGCCAGACTCGGCCTTCGTAGAGAATGATAACGGACGCCGGCGACAGCGGCCGTTTGGAAACGCGATATAACGACAACATAATTACATATTACAATTTGTTTAATGAATTTACCATCAAGCCTGTCTCCCCAAAATGATAGGCAAAAAGATGTACAGTACACCCACAGTTCACCGGTATGTTTTTAGATCCCATGTATAATATAATAGACGGCGAACTCGGCACAAATCCAAACTCCCTCGGGAGTTGTCCTGCTACTGACAATTACGTAGAAAAACCCTACAATATTGCTCGACTTTAGAAACAAAACCAGGACTTCTGCTAGCAGCCGCACGTGTAACCCAACCAATGAGGCAGTTTTAATCATTTTGTGTTGAAATAATGTCAAGTATAAAAATACAAAAAACTTATTTGCATACAATTAGAATACAGGTTAACCATTTCGCCGATAGTTTTCAGTAATCATCATTTTAAAACGTAAGTATTTGTTTCACTGGTCCCGAGTACGATTTAATATAGAGTATTGAGTACAGTTCACAGTTCAAGCAACATATTGGTATTTTCTATAAAATTCTCACTTTTTTGGAGTTTTGATTTGGGTACGTAAATACGTACGGTATTTAATACGTGGGAGAGCCATGCTTCGACACGAATGGGCCGGCTCGACCGGAGTGATACCACGGCCTCACAGAAAACTGGCGTCAAACAACGCTTACGTTGTGTTTCGCCGAGTGAGAGGTTACCGGAGGCCCAATCCCCTTTTAAAAGGTCGGCAACGCACTTGTGCCTCCTATGGTGATGCGGGTGCACATGGGCGGCGGTAATCGCTTACCATCAGGCGATCAGGCAGCTCGTTTGCCCTCCTATCCCATAAAAAAAACAATGAGACGTAAAAACATAACAGCGACCTGTGTACATCACTACGCCTCTACCTAACCCTCCGGGGATACAACGGGCGTGATGGTATGTTATTAAAACTGCCAGCCAGCTGTGAACGCTGTCTGCCCACACACTGGGCTAATTTGTTGCGTGGATCTATTGATTTGGATGAACACATAGCGACACATCAAGCTATTCAGTTTACCGCCCTTATTCCGTTGCAATAGCGGTGATTTTTATATTGAAACTGTAAAACTTGACATATTTTCGTGTGTACGAGTCCACAATTCCATAGAATGATATTATTAAAGCTTTTAGCATTTAAGGGTTAGTTAGTAATTTTATCATAACGCCTCTATGACAATTGGCGACATCAGAAGCCCGAAAAGTCTGACAATTAGTTTATTGTTACTTTTATTTATTTACTACCTTATGTCCGCGACTTCGTCTACGTCGACTTCAGAATTGGATCCGACCTGGTTAAAAAGTATGTACAATTTCGGAAGACGGTGCCTTCGATTTGGTTTGAACTTTTGTTTTCGCCACCGACTTCCGAAACTGTTATTTTATGTTTGCATTATTTTTATGTTTTTGAAGGCGGGTTTATGTTGTGTAAAGGTCGATCTTCAAACTTGTACACAAATATAATAATATTAATTATGGCTGACAATCATTTCACAGAAACGAACTGTGCGATCCATTAATTTTCCTCCTTCCTTGTTTTTATTGTGGAACGTGTGGTATTTTATACGGATAGATATCCTTAAAATAACCTTGGTTCTAATAACAACAAGCAAACAAGAATTGTATGTATTAGGAACGTCGTTTTATTTATATTAATGTAATCATTTATTCATTAGTTTTTTTCCCTGGATACAACATTATTATAATCAGACCCTTTGTCTACCCAGATGTAGCTGTAGTACTTTACATGAAGCGAATGTCATCAGTAGCCTTAGCACGAACAACTTGCGAAAAAGTATTCGTATCGTCACGATAGAGGCGCTGGTCCAAATCTCATACAAATTGGTCTCCATGACGATACGAATACTTTTTCGCAAGTTGTTCGTGCTAAGGCTACAGTGCACCGCAACCCATTTTCGAAACAATACGCCGATATCCAAATTTAATTTAAGTTCATTTAGAATTAAAATTTGCAATTGCATGGTTATATCAAATAGGTACTAGTTACTCGTATGACTATTAGAAAAAAAAGTATTGCTTCTTGGATACTTTTGTGATCAGATCTTGACCAAATTTTTAAGCGACCACCTCTGAAGTATGATCTATAGATCGATCAAAAAAAGAATCATCAGAATCGGCTGGCGTTAGATATTGAGTTATTCGTCCATTTGTCGCGCACATAATGCAAATTTAAGTTAACTTATAGGTATTCTCATGGATGCCATTGTCAGAACTAGACCAAATTGAAATGGGACCAGTCGGGAAGCGCAGTCCACATTTCAGCGTTATGCATGTTAAAAGAGGACTTATAGCGTTCCGTTCGGGTTTTTAGAATATCCACCATGAAACGATGTCGCTTTTTCGTGCTTCTTGTCGTCCTATAGTAGAAAGGGCGAAGAGAAATAAGATCGTAGAGACCTTATGCACTTTAGGTAGAGTAGATTTTATAAACGCTACTTTACCTGAAAGATTCGGTCGTAGGAATACGGTTATAGAAACGGTTGACGTCATATTTCATATTTTATTCGATAAATCGATAGGTACGGATTTGTAGAGATGATTACTGACGTCACAGGCGAAACGTGGGTGTATATTACTTTTTTATATTGGATAGGCTCTAGCTTTTCTAGAGGCGTAATAATAACCATGTTATTTTACGCATGTATAAATTATACTTGGCCACGCAGAAAAACGTGCGCATTCGAATGCAATTCAAAGCCATCGATGAAAATTTCAGATTTTGAACAAACGCATATTTAGTTATTTACTTAATTGTATAAATTGTTTTCTATTGTTACAGCGCTATGGGAGGAGCAAGAGGCGCCGGAGTACGACATCGACACGGAGGACGAGAGGTGGCTCAAACAGCAGAGGCATCCCGAGCTCACAGGTATAAATGCATACCCGTATGTAAACACTTACTATATTTATACTTGATTTTATAAACCTAATACCTACTTAGACTAGACTTGAAAAAATTTCAAAGAACGCCACTTGTGTGCGCGCCAGTACCAACCTACGCACGCAACACAATTCTCAGTAAATCTGTCAATAAGTATTGTGCGTTGGTACTGGCGCGCACACATGAGATTCTCAGACAAGTCATCTCTGAAGTTAGCTTTTCCGAAGGGCTGCGCTGGTACAGTTGCATAAAAAAGTGATTTGGGCAACATTTACTAGGAAAATAAACACTATTGGGAAACATTTATGGCCCCGACTGCCTTCTGCATCGATTGAGTGGGACGTATGTATTGATAGAACGTTAGAGAGTGATTGAGAAAAAACGCAACGACCACGCACTCCTGATCGCGCATGCGCCTCGCGGTTTTTATCTTAAAATTGTCTACTGCGCAGCCATGTGCGTACAACTTCAGACCGGCACGGCTGCTTTACTCGTACTGCAGTCTATCGAGCATTGACGAATAGGCGATTGCGTTAATTGAGTGTTGCAATTTATCACCATCGTTTCATTTACTGTATCATCGGCCTAATATCGGCATCTGGCGACCGATCTGCGATATAAAGACAGCTAACGGACACAGTTCAAGAAGAATAATAATAATATACATTATAGGAGATATAAAAATCCGCTACAATGAAAGAATTTGGGAGAATTTTGCCATTCAGGTATAACTTGCTGAAACAGAACAAATCAGTCAAACTCAATTTGAAATCTCAAGTGATCATTTCCTATTCTTATTTTACGAGACCCCTCAGTGCCATGGAAAGGAAGTTAAGCCTTCTATCCCTCCCCGTTCCCTGTCAATCGATTACGTAAGACTGTCTTACCTGTCATTACCCCGAGAGTCTGACAAATAAATACCTACTCTATCCATAGGATGTCGGTATTTCCCAGTTAGTTGCTGGGCTCTGAAGGCCAATTGAATAAAAATATGTTAACAATATAATTCTTATCTAATTTTCAGCGTCATAAATGTCAATACCAAGTAATCTTATAACTGCGAAAATAACTCCGTCTGTCTCTTTGTTACGTTTTCGAATTTCGTATAGTGATGTACCTCAAAAAGCCATTTGTTATGAGAGTGAAGCCGCGGGCAAAAGCTAGCTATTTGCTAATTTAGGAATGCATTTATTTTGAACTATATAACTATATGATTGGCGTATATTGTCGGTTGGTATATACTAATTCAGACAGGAAAGATGTCGAGGATCATAGATCGGAGAAGGCAGGACTATGTCACGCTTGGCAAGTGGATTGGTGACCCCAGGAGTTCAAGAAGTTGCCTTATTAAAGGAGTGATCTGCAATTGTCTAATTATGATTAAATTGTAATTCCTTTTTAGTCGTTACAGAGCATTATTTAACTTTATTTCCAGACCTAAAGTTCGAACAGATGATGGACAAACTGGAGAAGAGCTCGGGCCAGACGGTGGTGACCCTCAATGAGGCGAAGCTGCTGCTGGAGAGGAACGACGACCTCGTCATCGCTGTGTACGACTATTGGCTCAACAAGCGGCTCAATACAGTGAGTGCTGTCTCTTTCTAACATACCTGAGCCCGTACAATGACATGTTTTACGATAATTTTGAAGTTGTGACTATTGTGAGAAAGGAATGGCACTTCGTCTAATTTTTTTTTATCCTGGCATTGGTCTTATGATGTGGTTTACCAAATAAACGTGTTTTCTTTCTTTCTTTTTAGGGTTCCGTACCTCAAAAGGAAATAACGGAACCCTTATACGATCACTTTGTTGTCCATTCCTGCGTCTGTCAAGACCCTCTATCTCGGGAACTCGTGGAAGTATCGAGTGAAATTAAAACCATTATACTCAGGTCTACAGTCCCTTGAAGCTGTGAAAAAATCATACTTCTAAGTTAACGTAATAAAAAGATACGCCCGTTGTTATGCCACAAAAGAACGTGTATTTCGTCACTGTTAATGGAATCAAAATTTAAAGGGTATTTTCCGTTGATTTGGAACTATGAAATTTGTCAAGTAATACCGTCTTATACTACAAGAATAGGGGAAAACTATACATTTGTAATTAATTATGATATGTACCTACAAATATTGTACGGGACCCTCAGTGAGCGAGTCCGACACGCACTTGTCCGGTTTTTTTTCTATGTAATATGTAGATCGACATCCCTCTCTCAATCGCAAAAAGATCGGAATTTCACGTCATGGTTCAGCATCAATGCCGTATCTTGTAAGGGGATCTTTTGCCATTAACGGAGCACAACTCCTAACTGCTACTGAGAACTTCATAGAAATACCCCATAAGACTTGATGATGTGTCATCAATATATTCATAACATACCATCACGTCTATTCCCCAAAGGATTAGGGAGAGGACCAGAGGTGTACTGCTGTAAATCCACAGCTCTCCGGTATGTTTAGGTCCTATGTAATAAGAGGCGATTCTTTTGCTATTAACCAGGCAGAAATCCAAACGTCGAGCTGCTACTGACACTCACAGAAATCTATACTTATAATAAATCTGTAGAGAGGTCAATTCTGTACATGAAATATATTTCCAAAATAACTATCAGCGGGTGATTAGTGATCGATACTGACGCCAAAAATGCAATCAGCAAAATTTTTGTCTGTCTGTCTATATGTTCGTTATAGAAACAAAAACCACGACGGATTTCAACCAAAATTGGTACAATTCTTCTTCATTCTCCTGGGCATGTTATAGTATACTTTTCATCACGCTACGATCAATAGGAGCAGAGCAGTGAAGGGAAATGTTGGGAAAATGAGTGATTCATGAGAGAAGTTTCAAGCTATAAAACATCACGCTACAACCCTTAGGAACTGGGCAACGCAGGTGAAACCGCGGGCGAAGAACTAGGGCAAAAAGTAACTATTCCACGCGGACGAAGTCGCTGGCAAAAGCTAGTCCCTAATAATACTTGACGATGTGAATAATCTAATCTAACCAACCTTTTTAAAAGGAGATAATATCTTTATCCACAGCAACACCCGCTAATCCTGTCGGTTAAAACTGAGAACAGGCCAGGGCAGTCGTCCAACAATCCTTACCTGGCGTTTAGGCGGAGAACAGAGAAAATGCAGACCAGGAAGAACAGGTGAGACGTGATGAATGACAGCATCAGGTGGTAGAACCCTGCTGAGTCTGGGTTGGTATCAACATCTGGACGTACAAAATGATCTGAACTAAGGAAATTGAACTATATCTCAAAGCAATAAAGGCTGTAGAATGAACACTGTACACGTTAGCTGTCATTCTAACATGTATTTTATCCCATTGGGATAGAGTTTAATTTCTTTAGCTGCAAGATTTAAGGACCCTTTACTCGACCATGGCGAGGACCTCAGGACCTATATTTTATATTAGGCATTCATAGTTTTGTTTTTATGAATAGAATTTTATGAATTAATTTGTTGAGATAAACCTTGTCTATAGTACATTCACGCTCAATGCATTTGAGTACAGTTTTGAGTTGTTTAGTTTCTTTACATTGGCTAAGTCTGCAAATGAGCAGACGAGCCACTTGATGGTAAGAAGTCATTGCTGCCTATTGGCACCAAGAGGTCTTACCGCCGAGCATATCAGATATTTTCTCGCCTCTTATGAGATGCCTATCTCGGATGTCAGTGAGAAAATATATTCCCCCCCCCCCCCCAAACTGCTAGCTAAAGTCGTTCCTTAATGCCTGTGATCCAGAGGTAGACCCTCCCCCTTCCCCGAAATAAATTCATGACTGGTTTAGAGTTCCAGCGCCCTCCGAAATGAATTCCTGCCTACGGTATTGCTCTAGTTTCTTGAAAGTTTTACTAAATATAACATTACTTTATTAAAGACCATTATTGATGTTGAAAGATTGGTCGCAGTGATAGGGGATAACCCTGACCGTGTTTTCCTGAAGTATTGGACCCGTATGCAAAACTACGGGTCTGATACTGCAGGAAAATATTATATATAAATTAATGATTATAATTATAATTAACATAGTTATTGAGCCTAAAATAAATGATTTATTATTATTATAAATTATTTCCAGAAAAAACGACGAGAGCTCATACGAGAAGATGCTGAAACTCCGGCGGGACTTGGCTCGGGCGCTCACGCTGCTGGAGCTGGTGGCTCGGCGGGAGAGCGCCAAGCGCGAGCTGGTGCGGCTCACGGCGCTCATCGCCGAGAGACGCTACGCCGCCGGGGACTTCGCCAACCAGCTGCTGCCTGACCCACCGCCCAGGTACGTTTGTCCATAAACGTACCATCACGCATGTATTCCCGGAAAGGTTAGGCAGAGGCGTACTAATGTACACGGTTACAGGTTTGGGTCCCGTGTAATAGGCGAGCCTATTGCCATTAACTGGGCACACATCCCAAACTCCGAGCTGTCACTGAGAATTTCATAGAAAAACCCAATAACACTGCTCGACCCAGGACCTCTAGATAAAAATAAAATAAGATAACATCCTTACTAATATTATAAACGTGAATGTTTGTGAGTATGGATGTATGGATGTTAGTCACTCTTTCACGTCAGAACGGCTGAATGGGGCTGCACATAGATTATAGTCTGGAATAACACATAGGCTACTTTTTATCCAGGTCGGACCCAATTCTGAAGTCAACCCAAAGTCGGCGGCAGAAGCTATGTATAACATAACATGACAACAACATCATAACGTAACATACATACTTACATATTTACAAAATACAAAAAGTTTAGTCAGCATGACTTAAAATACCTATAAACAGCTGCAGAGTCGATTTTAAATGATAATGGTGACGATATAAAGAACTGTAAAGCGTTTATCAATAAACGATTGAATCTTATCACCATCTTTCTCCACCCCCAGGCCAGCGTACACAGCGGTGCCGCTGACGTCAGCATTCCGTCGAGAGGCGTACCCACTTCCACACTACACACCGCGACCACCGCCCACGCCCGTCGACCAGCCCAGACAGGTGAGCGACCATTACTTTGTTATATACACTACCATGGACTCAAATCTGCTATTTTTACTGTCAAAAACATCTATACATTTAATATGGCTGACTTGGGTCCCACTATCAGATACAGAGAGAAATATTTGCCTATTACATCTCGAACTGTTTAAAACCACGTTTATACTTGGTACAGGGAATGGTTTACATAGATTTGTTACAAAAAAATAATATTGTTAACAAGATATTCGGTTGATGTACATTCTCATATATCTCGTTAGAAGGTTTATCAAAAGTACATTGTAGGCAGGTTTCTGAACGTCCATTATATCTGATGATGGTCACCATTTTATTACAAAATGAGCTTTACCAAAATTTATGTATGAATGTTTGTTTGTTCATTAAATAATATTACAAAAGTTACGACTCCTATACAATTTGGTATCATTATCATCATCATCAAGTCTACCTGCCCTTGTCCCCATTTATTCGGGGTTGGTGCAGCATGTCCTTTTTTCATTCATCCCTGTCAGCTGTCTCTCATCATTCACTTCCTTTCCCCTTATATCTAGGCAGATATAAGGGGAATAACACAATTCATCCATCTATTATTAGATTTCCTCTCCAGTCATATTTACCACTTTTTTCATTTCAAGACCACCAATTGTTTTCTGTCACTGGCACCACTTTAAGACATAAAGGTTAAATATGCCAATTTGTATAGAAGTCGTTGCCAGCCAAACTCGCAACCAAAAACTATATAAAAAAACACTGAGCGTTTGTAAGCGAGTACGATATCATGATGGTATGTTGCCTTCCAGCGAGAAAAGCGTCCGTACAAGAGACGGAAACACAGGCATCCCGTCGTCGGCTCCGTGCAGGGGCTGAGAGGTACGTAGCGGACTCTATACGTGTACATCATCAACCAATTAATGGCTGTCCCATTAATGGGCACGGGTCTCCTCTCACATAATAGACTGGTTAGACAAAGCCATCTTACGGCCGGTTTCTATATCCTATCTGTCCAGTAGATTTGCTTACTAGAGATAGGATTTTGACAGTAGCTGTATGGAGCTTATGTCAAAATTCTGACACATAGGATATAGAAACTGGCCGTTAGGCCATTCAGGGGCCCTTGGGCATAAAAGTTTGGGGCAATTTTCAATAGTAAAAAAAAAGTTTTTAAAGACCTAGGGCCTGTGCCACTTATTGAAGACGGAATTGAGTTTAGGCTATAGTTCATCACGATAGCCTAGGAAGCTTTATATGCCGTCGAGAAAATCACAGGCTGGTTTCTTCACGATGTTTTCCTTCATCATTTAAATAAGACTATTCTCTGGCTTGTATGGCCATTGATAGATGCGCTGGCGCATTTAGGATGGAGCCAGCTGCCCGGACACGGACCCTGAAATGACCAGGGAAGCTAAAAATGCCATTCTTGGTGGCCATGTGGCTACACAACTTGCCATATAATGTCTAGTATACGCTGACCTTGGATTGTTTAGGCATTTCGTACACGTAGAGGTAATAATGGGCGACAGAATATTTTTGAATGGCGCATTTATAGAAACACGCACTGCGCTAAAACGCAATTTATGTCACTGGTTACATGTGGTGGCGTTTAGGTAGGTTCCATAATCGGCACACCTACGTATTCTTTAAGGCCCTTATTCCAAAACGACAGAATAATGACACTATAAAATATATTACCAATCTTTGTCATTCTGATAAAGTATCTATTAGCAATTTGAAGTTTTTATAAAGGGGTTAGAAAAAATATCTTCGAATCCAATCCCTGAAGTTTCAAATTGTAGTTTTTATTATCACGTAAACGATAAATCGCCTACAACAGCAGTATAAAAACAATATGGTGGTGTTAATGTTATATGAAATAAAAATTAAAACCCTGAAAAATTTTATTCGCATTTTCAGGGCTGGTTTGTAGTAAAACATCCCTTTTCATGTTTTAAATGATAATTATGTAAAAACTTAACTATAACAATTTTTATATTTTTATGAATAAGGAGGTAAGGTTCTATATAATATCCTGATTTTCTTACAGATAATATTAGCATATTTTATTTACTTGTATCCTGTAATATAATGCTAATTATGTTATAATTTCAGACTCGGGCGTGTATACTTCTTCGGAGGAAGAGGGCAGCAGCCGAGCGGAGGCCGCCACGCCACCAGACGACGGACCCTTTGCATTCCGACGGAAGCCCGGATGCTATTACGAAATGGTGAGAATTATTGCTGTATGCAGGAGATTGGGATAGATCAATAAAGTTGTTTTTATTGTGTCTAATCCAGAGAAATTAATTCTTTGTGAGAATTACAATTTTTTTTTTAAAGAAAAATTTTACTATAAATTTGAGTCTATTACTAGTATTCTTAAGTTATTTTTTAATAATGGAAAAAAATCAATCGCGGGCAGGATTCGAACCTGCGTCTTCTGGTTTGATATACCAGACGCTCTGACCTCTAAGCCACCGCGAACCCTACCCGCATGATTGAAATTTTGCCTTTACATTCTGAATTACGTTGAATTTTTTCCTTTATTAAAAAATAACTTAATAATCTTAGCATGGAAAATGCAAAAAAATCACAAAAAAAACTAGTATTCTTGTTAACCCCTCGTGCTAAGCTAAAAAGCTTGTGTTAGGAGTGGGTTCACGTCGGTAGTGAAATGAGTAGGGTTCGAACCTACAACCACATGACCACATGTCCGACGCCGTAGCTATAAGGTTACCACCACAGAACAAAGAAGTACCTAGAAGCAGTAAGTGGGCGTAACCTTGTTTCCACTAGTCTGGTACGATGTACACACCTGCCGTATAAAGTGCTCTCAGTCGCGTTCGCAGATAGCCAACGCGCAAACATGCGTCAAAAACTTTAAAAAATCTTAAAAAAATAATAAAAGGCCCTTTTGTGCCATTTAAGAATACAAAAACCATAGCTGGCGTAAAAATCTATCACATGAAGGGATTTCGTATCATCGGGAAGTATTATTTACAGTTTATTACAATAAAATGATAAAATAAGTTTGAATTTTCTTCCGCCAAACATAGCACAAAAATGACAATCTAAAGTTATCCCTCTTCTTATAGAAATAGAGTTGATTTTCTTTTATTGGCAATCAATTGTTCTAGAATGTTTGCTTAACTAACCAATTTGATGCCGCTATTCAATTAGTGCATGCAATATCGATAAAATGTTATCGACTATTTTTCATTTTTAAAATTACCTATATTACTTTCCAGTATACTAAGAAAAACATTAGCTTGTGATGCAAATTTTTAATCTCGTAAACATGATATAGGGATTTTGTTACTGTAAAAAAAGAATATAAAGCGATAGAATCCGTAAAGTGCGTTATTATAATATGTCTAATATTCACGTAACCGTCTCAGAAGTCAGTATGAATTACGGAGCTAAAACTATTTTAGAATCCAAAATACTAATATAATTAGATGTGCTTACTAGAGATAGAATTTTGACATAAGCTCCATACAGCTACTGTCAAAATCCTATCTCTAGTAAGCAAATCTACTGACAGATAGGATATAGAAATCGGCCGTAAGTCATCACTCTTCCTTTTTTGATAGTCGAGTAAAAATACTATCACAAATGAATGTTATGTTACTCTACTACTTCATGTACTTTCCAATTAAAATACCTAGGTATCATTATGAAAAATATAATTATTTGTGTAATTATTCACATTATATCATAATTTATTGACCGCCTCATACACAAGCGCGACGACTGCTACGCTAGAGGTCCTGGGTTCGATCCCCAGGTCGAGAAGGGTTATTGGATTTTTCTATGAAATTCTCAGTAACAGCACAGAGTCTGGATTTGTTACCGGTTAATGGCAATAGGCTCGCCCCCCTGTTACATGGGACCTAAACATACCGGCGAACTGTGGGTGAACTAATGTTTACCCACAGTTCGGCGGTATTTTCAACTCAACTCTTCGAGGAATGCAGGCGTGATGGAATGTGTATTGAAAACCGGTAATCAGTTATTTGAGTTGATATATTTTTTTAAGTTAAATAATTTATAGAAATATAAATAATTATGTTGATATTGTTCAAGTCGAATGCTATTTAACGGTATGTTTAGGTCCTATAATAATAGGTGGGCGAGCTTATCACCTTTGACTGGGCACAGATCAAATCGATCCGAGCTGATACTGAGAATTTCACACCAACACCCAATAACACTGCTCGGCCTGGGAATCAAACCCAGCATCTAGCTTAGAAGTCGCACTTGGAACGACTAGACTAATGAGGCAGTTTAATTTGCTTGCTATGTAGCTGATATCTCATAAAATTTTACAACGCACTATTTAACAACGTTAGTAATACATAATAATAATATAATAACAATACGTACTAAACTATATTATATCAGAAACGATGTTTGGTAATTACTTTAACATTATATCTTCACTTTATTCACTTATTTCGTAGTATCTTTATCGATAAGTTCACAAGAATGTATTATATGGACACATCACTATTGTCGGTATGCGTGAAACACTATTTGTCATTCAAAATCTTCTCTTATAACAAGCACAATAGAGTTTAATTCGAAAAAAATTGTTATAAATGCCATCTAGCGCGGAGTAGCGGTACTTCATCGTATTAAAATCGATTTTAACTCCAAAAGAAAATAGTTGTAAAAGGTTACAAACCTATTTGGTAATGTGAATTATGTGCAATTGTTATAAGGTTGAATTCAATGCAAATAGTTTAGTGCGTTAAATCTGATCGTGATTGTTATTTTTGACCAGTCATAATCCAGTTACAATAGTGTGTGTAAGACGTAAATGTGTGAGTTTGACAACACTGGTTTTCATACAAAATAGGCATTATGCTAATTCCACCTATTTAATGTTCCGTGGTTACCACCGCTTTGCGTTATTTACTGCTTCATCGGTCTAGTGCAGTGGTTCTTGACCGGTGGTCAGCGGACTTATATTACTCGTTGCTGTTGCCCGCAGTTTCACGTCCCTCACGTCGCAAAAAGATTAACATACTATAAGTCCGATTCTAGGCGGCGTATCAAGATGAAACATGCACCAGATTTTAAGTTAGACCTCTAGCAATACATCGGTGAAAACTTCATTGAACTCCATGCAGTTGTGTTTGCGTGATGCGCGTACAAACATATGGACAGACGGGCAAATTATAAAATGTTATTTTGGCTTCTGTTGCTCTAATAAACATAACATGTTCATGTTCCATCTTTGACTGGTGACTGAACGGTTAAACTGTGTGTGATTTCACTCTGTGCATAATTTACATTTATCTCTTATAAATTACAATATTCTCATATAATACTACTATAAAGTGATAACAAAACTTTGAACTAATGAAATATATCAAGATTACTATTGAAAAGTGCATATTTACTGTGTAAATAATCAAAACTTCCGAATAACGTCAGAATAACCGGTGAGTGCATGACAAGTAATTTTAAACGCAGTGCACGGCAATCGCACGGTTAAGCGGTGCGCGTACGAGATAGATTAGCGTGCACCCGCGTTAAGTGACGTGTAGCTACGTGCGCGACATATAATAAACAAACACAGACGAGTCGTCACTTTGGACTTGAATCTGCCTCAGGGAGGATTAATAATATATATATAATTTTTTTTTTTTTTTTTTGAATTTTATCAAATCACTCATAACTGACAATGGATGATATAACTGAACAATGGGGATGTTGCAATAATGTGAATGACACTGAAATAGATAATAAATGTATAAAATGCGCTACTTGCGGTAAGTCATACCATTATGCCTGTCTTTCGTTAAGGGAATCTCCGAATAAGCAAGCATCTAAAACCTGGAAATGTCCTAGCTGCTTGAGTAGCGCACCAAGAATTTTTAGAAACGATACTACACCTATACGTAATGTGTCGATGAATAGAGGCAGTAAAAGACCCGCCACGGGCGCTCCATCTCCATCACCACCATCACCCTTGCCTAATAAAGAGGAAATTCGATACATTATCCAAGATATAATTAAAACAGAATTCAGTGAAATGTTATTGCAATTTAATAAAAGCATTGTTAGTGCTATAAATAAGGAACTAGAACCTATAAGAGAAGAAGTAAAAGAAATAGTAAAGTCAATGAGTTTCATAAACGATAGTTTTGAAGACATGAAAAAAGCACAGACTTCCGCGAACGAAATTATTCATAAATTAGAAGTAGAAAATACGGAACTTAAGAGTACAATAGGTGAAATGCACATTCGTATTAACAATTTGGAGCAACAGTCACGTTCTAACAACTTGGAGCTACAATGTGTCCCTGAAAACAAAAATGAGAACTTATACAACATCATCACCAAACTCGGTCAAGTAGTGAACTGCGATATAAAAGATAGGGATATAATGCACTGTACTCGAATCGCTAAAATCAACCAGACCAGCTCTCGTCCCCGTTCCATAATTGTTCAGTTAGCTTCACCAAAGCTACGAGATCTACTTCTGGCATCAACTATTAAATATAACCAAGACAACCCAAAAGAAAAGTTAAACTCTATACACCTAGGATATTCTGGACCAAAAAGTACTCCTATATATGTAGCAGAACATCTTTCACCATCCAACAAAGCTCTTCATGCAGCGACAAGGATAAAGGCTAAGGAAATGAACTACAAGTATGTGTGGGTCAGAAACGGCAAGATATTTGTAAGGAAGGAAACCGGCGCAGAATACATATTAATCAAGAACATGCATTGTCTGGGTAAAATTAAATAATTTTTGTCATTTGTATTGCATGTTTAAGTATATCACATTTTTTTAAAATTCAACAATTTAAAAATATATTACCAAAATTGTAGAGGCTTGCGGACTAAGACCAATAGTTTTTATCGTAACCTTTGTTGTATAAATTGTGACGTTGTAGTATTAACGGAAACTTGGTTAAATTGCAATATACTTAGTAGTGAGTTATTTGACGATCGATATATGGTCTACCGTAGGGATCGCGAGACGACAGGTTTTCGAGCAAATAAAAATGGTGGTGGTGTACTGATAGCGGTTTCGAAGAAATTTAACTCAAAGATTATGGATAACTGGCAAAGTAAATGTGAAGATCTTTGGGTCACTATCGATATATCAACAAATAATGCATCACGTCAAATGGCTCTCTGTGCGGTATATCTTCCACCCCCAGTATGTTCATCAGATATTGAACACTTTATAAATAAATGTAATGAAGTTTTTGAGACATCTGACATCCCTACATGTATAATTGGGGATTTCAACTTAGGGAACATAGACTGGGAAGAAAAAGCAGATAATAATCTCTTGTCTAAAACATGTAATAGGTTGTTAGAATTTATGCATATTAGTAAACTTGCTCAGCATAATAAAGTAAAAAATTGTTCGGGGCGTATACTAGACCTAGTCTTGTTTCCAATGTCATCATGCTCAGTGACCCAATCTAGCTGTGCCCTAACCATTATCGACAAATTACATCCACCTCTTGATATTACCTTGTCGCTGTTGAAATCATTTCATCTCCCTTACAATAAAATAATTACGAGGCCAAATTTTTATAAAGCAAATTACGGAGAGATTAGAAAATACTTAACTGAACAAGATTGGGATCAAATATTTAACGAAAAAAACAATGTAGACGACATGTTAGAGGTATTTTATAAAGTTCTGAACATTGCTATAGACAAATTTGTACCAAAATGTAAGCCTATGGTTGGTCGCTATCCCCCATGGTTTGATAAATCTATTATAAGATCTCTGAAAGAAAAAAACAAGTTGAGAATACGTTTTAAAAAATATGCAAACCCACTGGATGAAATAGAATTAAAGTTGGTTAATAAAAGATGTCAAGATTCTGCTAAGACCCTATACAATACTTACATGAATAATTTAGAGGCAGAGATGAAAAATAACCCTAAACTTTTTTGGAATTTCATAAAGACCAAGCGCGGTGGAACAAGCTCATACCCATTGACTATGACTGACGGACAAATTTCTACATCTCATGGCCCAACTATTTGTGATTTATTTGCAAAGTACTTCTCCTCAGTCTACACATCTGACTGCGATACAGATTTCAAGCTTGATCCTAAACTGCAGTTTTTGGAAAACAATAGTCAATGTCTCACAATTCCGTGCATTGATTCGGGTTTCTTACATAATAAGCTTAAATCTATAAATATAAAAAAAGGACCAGGACCGGATGGAATACCTCCTTTGTTTATTTCCACTTGTGCAACAGAGCTGACAACACCACTACTGAGAATTTACTGTATGTCGCTAGCTACGGGAACTTTCCCACTACAGTGGAGGAAAGCAAAGGTGGTTCCAGTACATAAATCCGAAAAGAAGGAAATGATCTCCAATTACAGGCCTATTTCAATCCTCTCCACCTTCGCTAAGGTCCTCGAGTCAATAATCTGTACTCACATCCAATGCCACTTACGACCTTACTTGAGCGAACAGCAGCACGGTTTCGTTTCATCCCGATCCACCTCCACTAACCTAATAGGGTTCACAGAGTCCCTGATACAAGCTCTGGACTCAAATACGCAGTACGATGTAATATATACCGACTTCAGCAAGGCCTTCGACAGAATTTCCCACTCTATAATAATTAAAAAATTAGGAGCATACGGTATCACCGGGCAATTGCTGAAATGGCTTAAATCATATTTGTCCGAGCGTGAATTTTATGTTGTTGTAAACGGTTTTCAATCGACGAATTATTCCATTACTTCAGGAGCCCCACAGGGTTCACACCTTGCCCCAGTACTATTTAATTTATTCATTAATGACCTTCCTCACTGCTTTCGATTCTCGGAATGCTTTTTATACGCAGACGATTTAAAGTTTGCTAAACGGATAGAAACACCAAGTGATACAGAGCTCATACAAGAGGATTTGAATCGTCTCGTTCAATGGTGTAAATGTAATAAAATGGAATTAAATACCAAAAAGTGTCGCCATTTAAAATTTACTAGAAAGAATGAAATTATAAGAGCGGAGTACTTCATAGGCAATGACAAACTGCAAGAGGTTGAAGTAATGAGGGACTTGGGTGTGTTGTTTGATAAAAAAGTCACGTTCATACCCCATATTCAACACATAACCAAGAAAGCATCAAAAATGTTGGGGTTTATAATTCGAAATGTAAAAGGCTTCAGAAAATGTAAAACGAAAATAATGATCTATAATAGTCTCGTACGAAGTATCATAGAATATTGCAGTGTAGTATGGAGACCACACTACGCCTCACATGCACTTACCTTAGAACGGGTTCAAAAGCGTTTTTTGTGGCATTTGGCTTTCTCTAAAGGGAAGACAAAACAGCTACCCTCATACAGCTCTCGACTGCAATATTTTAAAATACACTCTTTGAGTACACGAAGCGACGTCATAGATGCACAGTTCATGTTTAAGTTGCTTAGAAATAAAATAGACTGCCCTAGTTTACTTAGTCTGCTGAAGTTCCGCGCACCATCCAGGTATCCTCGTAACAAAATTACACCACTATGCCCGCCACTGCGTAGAACAGTCCTTGGCGCACATTCACCTATCCCCAGATTATGCCAAATCCTTAACAGTTGTAGTGACTTAATTGATATACACCACGACAATTACACACAATTTTATAAATCTATTATCAGTCACTTCTCTCAAATTAAATAACTTTAATTTTTTATTTTATTTTATTAGATTTGATGTTGGTATAAATAAATAATGTACTGATTCTTAATACCTAAATATTAACTGTGTTTTGATTTATCTATAATTTATTATTTTATTTTTATATAACTTATTTAGGAATCCGTTATTAATTTTAATTGTAAATTAATTAAATTTCAATCAAATTTTGACGATGTTAAAAATTTTATGATTTACTTTTTATTTTCTTTGCACTTTGTAGTAGTACCTATAGAATTTTGTCATCTTCATTTTGTTTTATCCAAATTATTGCTCTTATGATTATTATTTCAAATAGATTATGTAATATTGATAATTCATATTAATAACCGTTGTTAATGTGCATGCTGTGTTAGCCTATAAGTAATTGCTGCGCTCATAAATGTATAAATATAAATCCAATTAACTATATATGTATTAGCGTAAGCAATTGTTGGCTGACCATAAATAAAAAAAAAAAAAAAAAAAAAAAAATAACATAACATACCATCACGCCTGTATTCCCCGAAGGGTTAGGCAGAGTTGTACTGAATGTACACCCACGGTTCGCCGGTATGTTTAAGTCCCATGTTATAGGGGGCGAGCCTATAGCCATTAACCGGGCACAAATCCAGACTCCGAGCTGTTACTGAGAATTTCATAGAAAAACCCAATAACACTGCTCGACCTGGGGATCGAACCCAGGACCTCTAGTGTAGCAGTCTCACTTGGGACCACTAGACTAATGAGGCAGTCAATGCTCTTATAAAGACCCCCCATATTAGTACTTCTTTACTCTCTATAATTTACAGACATCCGCCTGTTACAATTTGATTATAGGTACAAATGTATCCGACTATCGCGTACATACATACATATACATAACATACCATCACGCCTGTATTCCTCGTAGGGGTAGGCAGAGGCGTACTAATGTACAACCACAGTTCGCCGGTATGTTTAGGCCCCATGTAATAGGGGGCGAGCCTATTGC
The DNA here is from genome assembly GCA_910591435.1 of Acronicta aceris. Taxonomy (NCBI): domain Eukaryota; kingdom Metazoa; phylum Arthropoda; class Insecta; order Lepidoptera; family Noctuidae; genus Acronicta; species Acronicta aceris. Next base: position 3,242,876 of record OU342784.1, read on the forward strand.
CATTAACCGGGCACAAATCCAGACTCCGAGCTGCTACTGAGAATTTCATAGAAAAACTCAATAACACTGCTCGACCTGGGGATCGAACCCAGGACCTCTAGCGTAGCAGTCGCGCTTGGGACCACTAGACTAATGAGGCAGTCAATAAAAGGTGTGTACTAATATACACCCACAGTTTCCGGTATGTCTAGCTCCCATGACATGTCAGTATTTTTTACAATAACTAATAAACTAGACATGTCCAATGAACTAGAAAATTGATAGTGTGTGTTTAATTTAGCTTTGTGTGTGTAGCCCACGTCGACGCTGTACGGCGACCCCGTGGACCCGGACGATCCCTCCAAGGCGGGCATGTTCGAGCACGAGCTGGATGAGAGGCATAGGTCAGTACCAAACACCTATATTGTTGCGCTAAAATTGAAAATTGCATCAATTAGTTTCTACAGTGCTAGTAAACCACTAAAAAAAACAGAACAGTTTTATTCAATCGATAAGTGCCATATAAATGAATTACATTTTCAAATTTCGCGCTCAATTTGATGAAAACGCTGAGCGCAGTGGAAGCCTTATTTCTCCGTGGTTATGACGTCATTTAGCTGCTGTGTCTCCCAGTAGGAAATAGCACGGGGGTTTGCTGGGTTGTAATATTGACGTAAAAATAGTACTACAAAAAGTTTGATTAAATGAGAGATTTAATGATTTCTAAATGTGTGTTTTATTGTTTGGACCAACATGACTCAATGTCGCCCATTAAAATAATGATGATGATGTATGTACAGGTACACGCTGACGTCTGTGCGGGGCGGGGGCGGGGGCGGCGGCGGGGGCGGGTGCGTGGGCTTCGCGCGGCGGCGGGCGGCGCGCGGCGGCCGCGTGGCGCTGGACCGCACGCGCACGCCGCTGCACGACCTGTTCACGGCGCTGCCCTTCGCCTTCCCGCACTCCGAACACTACAAGCGCGACAAGAACGAGGAGGTCACTATATAAACATACATACATACAATATGAATCAATGAATTATGTATCAATGTCGAAGTGGCAGTCTATAGTTTCTGCCTACCCCTGTGGGAGAAAGGCGTGAGTGTATGGATGTATGTATGTATAGATAGAATATTCTTTATTGCACACCAAAATACAAGTTACTTAATGGTAGGTACAATGGGCGCTCTTATCGCTAAAAGCGATCTCTTACAAACAACCTTTGGATGGAGTGGAGAGAAAAAATTAACTAATAAAAAAGCAATCTGGCGTACATAAAAAAATTTGGGAGTATGGATATTTGTTACACTTTCACGCCAGAACGACTGAACGAATCTCGATGAAATTTGACACAGAGATAAATTATAGTCTGGAATAACTACTACTATGCTTTTTGTCCGGGTCGAATCCAATTCTGAAGGCCACGCAGACAAAGTCGCGGGCAGAAACTAGCGTTGTTATACCTGACATGTAATGTAATAATTTTATTAATTACTAACTGCCGGCAGCGCCGGTAAAGGTCGCCCTAGAAGGACATACGCCGATCTTATTGGCGAAATCCTTCAAAAAGGTCAGGTGCGTAGCACTCGCAACCGGCGTGTATGTATGAGAAAATGTATGAATGTGGAAGAAGTAAAAGAAGTATGCAAGAATCGTAGCAAGTGGCAGTCTGTAGTTTCTGCCTACCCCTGTGAGAGAAAGGCATGAGTGTATGTATGTATGTACTAACTGCCGTCCGCAGTTTCACTCATATCCCAAAAAGATTAACATACTATAAGTCAGATTCTAGAATCGAGATGAAACATACAACATTATTTAAGTTAACCTCCAGCAGTGAAAACTACATTCAATTCCATGCAGTAATTTTTGCGAGATCCACGTACAACATACAAACAAACAGACAAAAATTCTAAAAACGATTATTTTGACGTCTGTTGCTCTAATAAAAAGCAATTAGTAGTTTTTCTTCAATATCTATAATGTACAGACATCGGCCTGTTACAATTTTATTATAGGTTGATATCGGCCTGAATTTGTCACCTGAATTTTCTCTAAAAACTCAATCGCATAAGAATCGCTGTGGACATGCTAGAACGAGTCAATTCCGACCCAACATTCATGAAACGCATTGCTACTGGTGACGAGAGGTGGGTTTAATGCTTCGGAGTGGCCCCTTCCAACTGAACCGAAACCGAAAAAATCACGCCAAAGTCGATCAAAAGTTAATAAATCTTAAAAACGATAAAACAGTGACTGTTTTTGCGAAAACTGACGCCACAGTACACGCGGCCAATATGGCGGCGTTTAAATCTCCCATAAGATACGGTTGATTGCAGTTTTGAATATTTATTTTTATGATGAAATATTAATATTTTTGTCAAAGAAATATTTTTACGGTGTTTTAAAAATGTAAAATATTTATTTAGTGATGTTATAATGATGACCGATCTGTTACAGGTGGAACTCGAAACAAAGGCGCATAGAACACCGAAAGAAATGTCCCGAGACTACCACACGAGCGGCAAGTACCCATGGAGGCACGCCTTCCGGCGGCACCTCTCCCGCAACCCGCACCTCTGGACCGTGTCCGACACGCCCGACACGGCCGACGTGCCCGACATCAAGCCCGAGCCGTCACACAAGTCGGACTTTCTCACAGACAGAACAGACTCACTCCCCGATGTTATACAAGACAGTGTTAAAAGTGATATTAGATTTAGTGCGAGGACTTTAGACGGTGTAGTGAGAGAGAACCTGGAGAGGGTGATGAGGAAGAGGGCCTGGAGTGGATGTTCGGACAGCAGTTATGATTCGGACGAGAGCTTACAGCCCGTTGAGAAGGAGTTTGAACAGTTTATCAATGAAGTTAACAAAAAATGGTGAGTCTTTGAACAATAATTAATTTTCTTTATTAGGCTTAAGATGGCTACGCCTGAATGTTACTGTCGTCTATAAGCTGTGATTGCAGCATATTATCCGGCAGCCTATATGCTTCTTAAGTATAACTATTATGTGTTGGGCATTAAGCAATTTTTTTTAAAAAGCTTACTACCAATGTGGGACGCTCATAGTATTCTTGTTACCCCTCATGCTAAGCTAAATGCTTGTGCTACGATTGGGTTCACGTCGCTATTGCAATGGGTGGGTAACTTGCTCGGAAGTCCGACGCCTTAGCCATTAGGCTACCGCCGCTTCAATTAAATAAAACTCCAATCAATTAATCAATTTAATTGCAATTAATTTAAGAGCACCAATTTAATTTAATTTAGTTGCAAATAAATTATAGCAATAATGTGTTGGGCATTACACAATCAAAATTTCGATAAATTAATTTTGCAATTGATTAATGTATTGAACATATGGTTGGTATAATAATTTTACTTAAGAAGCATATAGGCTGCCGAATGGTATGCTGCAATCACAACTCATAGACGACAACAACATTTGGGTATGGCAATCTTGCGCCCTAAGTTGTAAAATCTTACCTATGTGCCCAGTAATTTTAATGTCTACTTTACCAATCAAACCGGAACACAGTAATGTTAGCAAATGCTTAGCCACAGAGTACTTGGCAATGCGACCATTATCGATAATTATATATTCTACTACCCGCCCGCGGTTTCACCCGCGTTACCCCATTCCTAAGAGTCGTAGCGTAATGTTAAATAGCTTAAAACCATCCTCTTGAATCACTCTATCTATTAAAAGAAACCGCTTCAAAATCCATTGCGTAGTTTTAAAGATTTAAGCATGCATAGGGACGGACAGATAGCGACAGCGACTTTGTTTTATACTATGTAGTGATAGTGATATCGATTATTAGATATTCTTTCTTTCTTTCTATTATATCTTATACCACTTACATTTCAGGTTACATTTCCGACCAAAAACACCGCCGCCGTCGCCGCCCCTTGAGGACAAACACGACGACCAATTCCCCGTCGCTCTAGACACACCGATCTCCGTAGAGCTGAGAGCGGCCGAGAAACCGCCTTCAGACACCTTAGACACTTTCACTACCTCAGAATTTACTCTCGGAGAGCTTTACCCGGATTTGAACGCCGATGTCGACAACAGTGGGAGCAGTTTGGACATCAGTGGCGATGATTTGCTCACTGAAAATTTTACAGGTAAGCTGAAAATTTATTTTAATATTATAAACTATGTGACCTGTGAGATGTTCGTACTGGTGATAGATTAAGGAAAAACAGATCAAATTATGTACCAAGAACCATAAACTTCTTGTGTGTGGCCATGCCTGTTGTGTTGCCAGCTCCCATTTTTCTTTTTTCTCTTATCACGCAACCTTTTGCTAGTTTTAAGTTATTTATGATTGTACAGTTGAATTTTGATTTGTTGTGCGTTATAAAGGCGGAAATAAAAGCTTTTTCTTTCTTCTTCTTCTATGTTGACCTGTCCAAATTTTTAATAAATCTAAAAAATCCTGAAAAAACACTTCAATACTCAAACAACTTTTCCAATTTTTCTTTTTACAAATATAGCAGCAATGAAACATATTATTATTTATCGCATATAAATAAATAATAATAAAATTATGTTCGTTGTTAATCCCCTCTTATATCGTTGCTAGATGTGAAAACAACTCTCGTTTTTTGCCCCGAAACCACTGAATACTTAACAGTGGAGCGATGCCAATCTGGTAAAATTCAACGCTGCCAAGACCCAGGCGTGTCTGTTTTCCGCCAAAGAGTCCATTCCAACTGGCTCCTACTTTCCAAGATGTATCTGTGCCGATAACTGACCACCTTGAGCTCTTGGGCGTTACTCGGACGTCAACCCTTAACTTTGGCTCTTATATAGAGTCCAAGGCTCAAGTAGCTGCCAGAAAGCTGGGTATCCTCTCGAAGGTGCGTCGTTACTTCACGCCGGAGCAATTGCTCATATTGTATCAAGTTCGGTCGTCCATGGAGTACTGTTCACACGTTTGGGATGGATCGGCTAAGTACCAGCTCGAGGCGTTGGAATCCGTCGAGAAACGCGCCAAGAAGCTCATTCGCAACGACTCCCTTGTCCAGGCTTAACTCCGAAGTCTGGGATATCCCCGCAAAGTTGCTAGCTTATGGGTATTTTATCGGATACATTTCGGTGAGTGTCTGTCAGATCTCCGCGATCTTATTCCCCCTAGCCCTTTTTATTATCAGACGACCAGAGCGACGAAAAAGCGACATCGCTTCACGGTGGACATTCCAAAAACCCGAACGAAATGCTTTAAGTCCACTTTTATCATGCGTACTGCTGAAATGTGAAGTGCGCTTCCCGAGTGGGTCTTCCCTGATAGATATAATCTGGGTGTCTTTAAATCACGAGTGAATCGGTTTCTTTTAGTCAAGCGCGCTTCATAGTAGATCGGAGTGTCGCTTAACATCAGGCGAACTGGCGGTCAAGCGAAAACCTATCAGGAAAACATAACAGTTGCTTTTTTGATAGCGAGGAGATATATCGCATCTGCATTCCAACAAAACCTCTCCTTTTGATCTCATTATGGGGTAAAAAATGTCACGCGAATTTCTATGAATGTATAATTGAATAAAATCCCATAATTCCAGGTCTTACAGAAGCGCAAGTAGAAAGCATATTATCGGAAACGGATCTGAAGGCGTTAGCCGAGGAGGACGACAAGAAGATCGCGATCACGGACGACATACTGGATGAGCTGGTCAATAACGTGGACGCTAAGGATTCTTTTTTATTGCACGGCCAGAGCTCGGACGGGCGTGCCGACTCTGGCCCGAGGAAGAGAAAGGTACGCTTACGAACAAGCAGGGCCGGATTTAGAGGTTGGAGGCCTCGGGTAACAAAGGAGTGGAGGCCTCACCCCTAATTATGTTCTAAATATAATGATCAAATATTTCAGACGAATTTTTCAATAAATAATTTTATTTAAAGTGAAACCAAATAAATTCTTTTAATCATATCATAAACAGGAATTATCTGAAATAAAGTTTTAGCATTAACAAATGGAACCTTCCGAGCTTTTTTCGATGAAAAATCGTTGATGATTTCGCTTAAATCCAACCGTCACACACAGTTTTGTCCCATCTTACGTTATTATTCTATGTACTAGTGTTTACTCGAAATTTGAAAGATTTTTTTTTCGAAGTCTATTGTTGGGGCCCCGTCTTTTGTGCAGCCCCGGAATCCCCTAAATCCGGCCCTGCGTACTAGTAGCGTGGTAACTATATAAGGTCCATAAGTGATTATATATTGACAAGATTTTGCGTCTCCGAAACTTATTTTATGAGTCGATATTGCTAGAGTTGGCAATGTCCACCCTTCCTTCCCCTGCTACAGGTCAGATCATGTATTTTTGAGGTTTCCATAACAAGTAAATAATAATAATCTTTTATCCCCAGGCGGAAGCGTTCGGTTCCACCATCGTGAACGTAACGAACGCGGATAAAGAACCCATATACGTGGACCTGGTGAAGACCGAACCGCCGCCACCCAAGATACCAACGCCCAAACCCACCAAGGAGGAGAAAGTCCCAGACGCGCCGGCGCCCGTGCCCACAGCCAACATCATCGTCGAGGAGGTCAACGAAGTACCACAGATAAGAATAGAGAAGAAACGGAAAGAAGATACGATAGAAGAAATTCAGTTAGCGCATGGAGTTCAGTTGAAGACTGTGCAGACGAAACACTCGCCGTTGAAGAAGCATATAATTACGTCGGCCGGGCATCGGAGGGCGAGTGACGTAACAATTGTTACGTCAGTAGCTTCAGAGCCGCAGCCGCAAGTGCAGCCGACACCGCAGCCGCAGATTGTCACCGTCGCCGTGTCTGATAGTTTGAAGGTGAGTTGTAAAAATTGTCAAAAAAGTCTTTATATACATCTCTCTGTGTAATAATGCCCCAAGTAATAGTGGGCAAGTGTTTAAATAATAATAAATGCTCATAGAAAGACCCAATGAGCCTCTCGATTTGGGAATCGTACTCAGGAACTTAAGTGTTAGCAGTCGCGCTTGGGATCGCTAGATCTCATGCAGCCGAGGGCATAGCATAATTCAATTAAGACTCGTTTAAGTTCATGCCTGCGACTGCGTTAGATTGGTAATCTTGTTTCCATATTTTTTGGCAGTTGGATATTTTGATTAAAATAATTAACTTTTTAAAATAGTTAACTTAGATTTTTTTAATATAGGCCGATTCCGGCTTGACGTTGACTTCTGGGACACTCTTAATATATTTTTTTAAATTTCAATTGTGTGTTGTAATAGGTGCGGCTACAGAATCATTTGCTGTCGAGTCAGTCAGGCGTGCTGGTACAGAACGGACCGTTCCAGCCAGTCGTCGCTGTGCCTGTGCAAAGAGACGCTACTGGTATGTATTACAATTATTTGAATTATAGGTATTTAATTCACCAACGAGTGATGACATTTCACGTAATTCACTCGTTTTTCTCAATTCATTTGTTTCACGTATTGGATTAACAGTGTTTTGTTTGTTTGAAGGTACGGCCAGTGTGGCCAGCGTGAGCGGTGTGAGCAGCGTGAGCGCAGTGAGCGCAGCGGGCGGGTCGGGGGCCGGCGGCGCGGGGCCCGGGGCGGGGGCGGCGGGGGCGGGGGCGCGGCGCGTGGCGGCGGCCCCGCTCGTGTCGCTGGCGGGCGGCGCGCTGCACAAGCACGTGCACGTGCACGCGCCGCACGCGCTGCACGTGCCGCCCAGCAAGCTCAAGGTGCTGCACGCGCACCCGCTCACGCAGAGCCAGCGCAGCGCGCTGCTGGCGCAGAACCGCGCGCTGCACGGCCTGCCCGCCGTCGTGTCGCTGGCCGCGCTCGACAAGGCGGCGCCCGGCTCCGTCGCGCAGCTGTTCGAGATCAAGGGCGGCGCGCTCGCCAAGGGGCCGCACCTCGTCAACGTGGTGCGCCAGGCGGGCGCCGACGACAAGCGGCGGCTCAGCCTCAGCCTGGACGGGCGCCAGCTGGTGCGCGCCGCGCTGCCGGCCGGGCCCGTGCGCCACCAGATCCAGCTCAAGTCGCGGCCGCCGCAGGTGAGCGTGGCGCCGCGCGCGCTGGTCGCCAACCTGCTGCACAAGGCCGTGCCGCTGCCCCGCGCCGCGCACAAGCTGTCGCTGGCGCCGCCCGCCCAGCCGCTCGCCGCCAACGTGTCCGCCATAGCGTTCGCCGCGCCCGCCCAGCTCAAGCGCCGCCTGGCCGGCGCCGCGCGGCCCGACGCCGCCGAGCCGGCCGCGCCGCCCGCGCCGCCCGCCGCGCCCGCGCCGCACCGCGCCGAGCGGCCGGACCCGGCGCCGCACACGCCGGACGGTGACGACGTGCGGCGGCACATGGAGGTCACGTGACGCCGCCCCGCGCCGCCCGCCCCGCGCCCGCCCGCTCACCGCATAGCGCCGCTTCTCCACTTGTTTAAGGCTGTGAAATAGTTAATACGTGCCACGCTGCGGTGAGGGCGCGCCGCCCGGGACGAGCACCGCGACGATCATTTAAAATGTCTATGACGGAGCTCGGAGTTCGACGACCTGCGACGTCCGCACCGCGAGACGTAACCGACGGACTGTTCGACACCTAATGTACGATAAGCCTGTAGAATATTAATTTATATTACTTTGTACGCGGCCGGCATGCCCTCACTAGGTTTTTTTAGCAAAAGAGACATTCATAAGTTTTGTTTTTTCATTTAATTAAATAAAAAGCGCGCGCAAGTTCGTCGAGTGTATATTTAAATGTGTATGAGCATAAAAAATGAAATAAAAAATAATTAAAAAATGTGTAAAATAATAACCGCATTACTGTGTATCATATAGTTTTATGTGTATTATAAATAATGAAAATATTTACTTAATTATTTCGTTCACTGGCCGGACCAGTGCTTGAATGTTGGATGTGAAGTTAATTAAAAAAAAATTGTCAAAGGATCACGTAATGTTCGTCATACATACTTTTACACATATACAGCAAACGGGTTAAGAGAACTGGCAGGCGGCATATATAAAACCATCGCTTAAAGATCTCATAATCTACTTAATTAATAAATCTCGTGGACACCTCTTTGCTATAATTATGTAAAACTTTAATAAACCACAAAATAGTCTCACAGACAACGAAAATAAACCCAAACCGAATTACGAATTTCATGATCAGTTAAATGACCGACCGATAGACCACACTAACTCACTCGAATGAAATGCAAGATTTGGAACATAGTTTAATTAATTTTTTTGTCAATGAACCACTGAAATGTTTAACGATCAATAAAAACAAAATTAAAATCCGTTGCAAAATAAGAAAATTATAAGCATTTTAATTTTATGCGTTATATAGCGAGTAGTGACGTCAAGTCTTTGGTGCGTCGTACAAATTCTATATTAACATTAGTTTTGTGGGAAAGGCACAAAAAATCCCCAACCCACGTTTATCTTAGAACTCTATTAGCGGATTTAAATGATTTTATTCATAATATGGATTCTATTTTTCAATAAGCCTAGTATTTATTTAAATAAATCAGACACCAGTCACATATTGGAATGACAGATTAGAAAAAAAAACTTCATTACCTTCCAACTAGTTTTTTTATTTAATATTATTTTGTGTTAGTAACATTAATTTATTGTTAGACATTGTACATACATATTAGTATCGCCACTCTTCTAAGTGGCATCTTGTAAAATAATGGGATTCAGCCACATCTGGTTAGACTGGAGGCAATCTCCAACATCGTTACATTTTATTTGTTTCTTTTTTTTTTATTAGACAAGCGTATAAAATCTATAATGTTATAAATATAAATCTACTTATCGAAAGTCGGCTTGTGTTCTGTCGTATAACATTTCAATTTGTCTTGAAGTCTTCCCCAATCAAATAAAAATAGCTTGACGAGCTTCAATTATTCAAACACAGTCGCGAGTAGGAATCCAGGGATGCACCTCTGACTTATCGAAATCATTCCCATAATAATAATTAATTCTCACTCAAACGGTGAAGGAAAACATTGTGAGGCAATCTGCATGCCTGAGAGATTTTCTCAATGGCGTGTGAAGTCTGCCATCCCTTAATATCCTAGCGTGGTGGACTATAGCCTTACCCGGCGGGAGACACGTGCCCATTATACAGTAGTTGATAATAATCCAAACACGATTAAAACAGTGTTATTTCAACGATTGTTATTAGAAAAAATAATCGTAATATATTGTTAAAACTTTGAAATATTGATAAATGTGTTGTGAGTGAATGTATAATATTTTCGCTGTCAAGATTGTTTACGAAGTACCTATGCACAATATATTGGAAAACACAAGTAAAAATATAAAGAAATTAAATCGTTTATAATAAAGTCAGACGGCGACAAAACAAACTTCTTAATAAAATAACAAATAATTATGCCGGTCAGTGCTCATAACTTTACCCTCGCATTCCTAATGTTAGCACTTTATAAGTCATATTTAAACATTAATTAACGTAATTTAACCAAAATAAAATCAACTGTTTGTATATAGTTGAAAAGGTTTATTTTAGTTTGGTCAAATAACGCAAATATGCCATGCTAAGTGAAAATATTACATTTATAGTTGGCACTACTGATTAATTTGTATTTAGTTTGGTATTGCCATAGTTAAAATTACTTCCTCTATGCCAATACCCCAATGTTGTGTTCATTTTAAACCATTACGTGATCCTAGCATATGTTAAGGTCTATTTTTCTTGTAAAAAAAACTATGTAAAACGGAAATGATATAACTTGATGTGATAGATTTATATCTACGACGATATCTGGCAACACTACTTACGAAATCGTGGAGATTATGGCTACACTCGAAACGATTCTGGTGGCGGTGATGCTATATTAAAAATAATTAAAACGACGCGGCTTAATACCAGCTTACTTTAGAAGGAACAGTAAGAAAATTGTACTGAACTGAAATGTTTTGGGTCGATGTCCCACGCTGGGCGCCATTTAGTGTGCAACGCTTATTTGTCTGTCAAGGTGTGTCCTCACCGCATGTATTCCAAAACACAGTCAACTATGTAAACAATATATGCTAAATACTTATAATGATATCTCATAGTACAGTAAATAACAGTAAAACAACAGTGCGCGTCTGAACTTATCCGCAAGTGATTTTGTCGTGGTCAATTTTAATGTAAAAAGTCGGTTTTTAAAGACAGTTGGGATTCGCATTCGTGAATATTGTCTTTGCTGATTTAGATATTTTTGCATAAGAACACTTGGCCAACAACTTTATTACCAATATAAGCTGAGCTCGCATTTTATACGCTTTCTGTACAAGGAGAGGTCAGCTTTTAGTGGCAATTATAGCTTGACTAGCAGTACCCCGCGGTTTCACCCAATAAAAAATTACCTTAGGAGTTGAATTCCCAAAAATCCTTTCTTATCGGATGCCTAACGTCATACAAAGAACACACCCTCCAAGTTTCAGGTCTTTACGATCAGCGGTTTAAGATGTGCGTTGATTCGTCAGTTAGTATCAGGACAAAGTATTTTATATGTACAGATACGGTAGTTGGAGGGCTGGAGTTGCTCCCGTAAGCGGTTTCATCGACGTATTATTAGATATCATTATAAATACGTGTCAAATAACAGATGTATCCAATGGCGTTCTATGATAGGCTAGTTGACTGATATTTTTTTAATGGTCTCATAAAAAAGTTCACCATAAACAGAGCCAAACAAAAAAAACAAAATCTGTTCAAAAATAAAGAAGTTAATGCTAGACAGAAAGCGTACGTTGAGACGTCAAACCGTGCGTGCGCCATACTAACTCTATGCCGATATTCGTTTTGCGGGAAAGAGACAGCATGCCCACTCAATCCCCACCAAAAAGTTAAAAAATCTTAGAACTTTGACTAGATTTAAATTATTTTCTCAGTGTAGGAATTATTTTTAATAACATTTTTCAATAGGACCATTATTTTTAATAAATCAAAGACCAGTCAACTACCCTATAGACAATTTTTGTTGCGTGCCCGACTCCCGGGCGTGATGGGTCATTAACTGATTAATAATTGCCGTGTACCGAGTGACTTTGAAGGGTGGGAATATTATAAGGCATAATTCCTATAATAAAAACTAACAACTTGGTTCTAAAAGTGCGTATTCATAAAAAAAAATGTTACAAACAAATTTGCCGATCAGCTGAAGTTGCTTTTTGTACGTAATAAATATTATTTCGCACGCAATGTCGTGGAATAGTCTGCCAAATATTTTTCGGGATTTTTCGAAACTAATGGAGCAAAAGTTGTTCGTTTTCATCATAGGAGTGTTATGGGCTTGGCATAAGAACGGAGAGGTGACGGCTTACGCCCAGTTCCAATAACAAATCCGTCGATAGGTTTGCTTACTAGACATAGGCTTTTGACATTACTTGTATGGACTTTATGTCAAAATCCTATCTCTAGGAACGAAATCTATCGGTGGATTTGTTATTGGCACTGGTTGTTAACCTTTCAATGTTGTTACAATTAAATAATGTATTAAATCTAATATGTAAAAATACCCTCCGACGTGAACAGATTTTAATATAGAGTAGGTATCCAAAATAGTGGAATGGAATGATTTTAGCGTAACCTTTTTTAATCAACTTCAGAAAAGAAGGATTTCAATTCTATTGTATTGTTTTCAATGCTTATTTTGTTATCTGATACTATATACTTCCTAAATGGTCCCTTATCAAGTTGGTTGGTATCATCTGGTTCTAAAGATACACCACAAATTCCTTAAAGTTTGTTTTGTTTAGTTTATTTTACTAGTAACAAGTTTGTGTCTGGACTGATTTATGTATCAGTAGCCAAGTCCGTGACGAGGAATTCATTTCGATTGAGAGAGGGGTTTATTTGTGCTCTGGGCCAGAGGAATTCATTTTTGGTCGATGTCTGTATCTCTGTAATTTGAAGGGTAAAAAGAAAAAACCGCATTAAAATCAGCTCATACATTTAGGAGCTATGATGAAACAAACAAAGGTATAAGATTTATAATTACCTTCTCGCGTCGGGGGGTCAAAAATGACACTGAAGTGAGATTCTGAAAATATATTGTTGGTATTTTTAGATACATTTTGTATTACGTTCGCTTCGTTGTCTGTGTACGCCGCGTGTCACTTGATTGGACAAATTATATGGAAACGAGGTTTTAATAAAATTGTATTTATTACCGATTAAACAGGTGTGTTAGTAGTTCTGGGCCAATATTGTCCGTTTGCGTGAGAAATTCTAATACACTGTCTATCCTAATTAAACTAAATGTGTATTTAGACCTTACTAGTTGTCCCCCTACGCTGCAATGCCTCTTTTGTTATTGTTATTTAGTTTTTTTTTCTCACAAACCAGCCGAAGATGGCCCAGACTTAAAAACTGTTTGAAATAGAAACTTGTTAAAATCCTCGCACGAGACCAGTGTGGTAAATCTGCATGCCTAGCAAAGGGACAGTGAAATGGATGATGATTTGGTAAGACTATCATATAATTTTTTCAATCAAGTTCCTTAGCAACGATTCTAATGACTTTTCGAGTATATTAAACAAATAAAATGAAAATATAAAGGGAGAAGCACGATTTATAATATCTGTAAACGTAATTGGTATGATAATTGTAGATTATTAGGGAGAGTGTGTCCATTCAAATTGTTAGAAATAAACGTGTAGAGACACAATTTAGGTAGATAGAAATTAAACAAATAATACTTTTTCGTTCATTTTTAATGTGGCAACATTGGTGATCGCTGTCGGAATGTTGCCTTATGCAATCGTAATCTGCTAATAAAAAAAATAATGTTTTGTACAGCGATCACAAAACACAATATTAAATCGTCTTCAGGTTTGCATTCTCGGTGTTAACATGTAGTTTGTTTTTCGAATACAGATATAATACAATTACAATTGACCGTTCAACTCACTTCTTATTAGAAATTTTGCAGAAAAAAAAGCAAAAAAATATATGTTAAAGAATATCGTGTATTTTAATGTAAATTAAAACATTGGGGTTTTATCTAGCTATGCGAAAATTATATCAATTCGTGTTACGCAAGTGTCCTGTTGTCTCAACCACTATAAAAAAAATTGCGATTTTTTTTTCATAGCAGCTCAACAGATGGTCTGTTAAGAAAAAGAGCTCGCAACAAAAAAAAAGTAACGGTTTAACTATGTCTATACATATATAATTAGTAAGTATCATATACTGTACAAAAAGGCTGCAAATTTGGGAAAAAATGTAAAAAAAATGATTGGCCTCATGTTGTCGTTGGGGCCAATGACATACGCTTAGTAAAATGGATAGGATGATACCTCATAAGTTTCTGAATTCTAGTTTAGGCGGCGCGCGTGTTGTGTGCGTTCGCCCCTGCGGCCTCTAGTTTCCTTCCCTTGTTTGAGCTAACAATGCAAACGTACATTTGTTGTAAATATTATTATTTTGTATCGTTTAGTGCGGCGCGCACGAGCGATCCTGCTCGGCCGCACGCACTGAGCATTCGAGCTTGAGCACGCGAACGCTCACAACCCGCCGCATCGCAATTATACAATATCGCTGTAAAAATGTTTGTAAAAATAGTCATGTTCACAATTTCAGTGTAGTTTTGTTGATTATTTTTTTCAACCGGAAATTGCTGAATAAAGCGACGATTCTGTTTCATGTGTTTGTTTTATTTGTACCGTGAGATGCGCGTGCGCATGCTGCAGTAACCTGTACCAAAATTATGGATTTTCGATGTATGCCCGCTTAATGGCAATAGGCTACTATCGGACGACCAGAATTACGAAAAAGCGACATCTGCTGCTGTCTGCGTAACTAGTGTTGTGGCCTTCTTCGTGTTATTATGATAGGTACTCACCCTAACTGCAAAAAAAATGCTGGAAGACGAAATTATGTCAATTATGTTCAGTTAGAAGATGGTGATGTGACTGCATTTTGACTTTGCGGCTTTAATAGCCTTTTAGCTGGAAACTGTGCGGCCAGAAATTCGCTCAGAAGTTTACATGTTGATTATTAAACCACGCGTAGCGTGTAATCCGCACTGCTGAAGCGCTCGGCGCTTACACGCGTAGCGCGTAATCCGCACTGCTGTAGCGCTCGCGCTCACACGCGTCGCGCGTGCGGCCGCACTCTTGTTTGGATAATAAAATACGTTACGAAGGTGCTGTGGTGTGGGCCGGCCGCACCGTGAGATAATTAGTGCGATATTAGGCCGCAGCCAACGTGTTAAGAGTCCGGTGGACTGAATTTTAATCAAATTGTGTTATTATTCGGATTCAGATAATGTTCATCTAGGTTCCTACACTACCATATTGTCCAAAATACTTCACTGGAAATAGTTGTAGGTACACTGCGCAGTAACATTTCGTTTCAATCTTGAAGGTTGCCGCGATTTACAAATTATGATTAGTATTTTAGCTGTACCACATTCGTAATATATTAAATCATAAATAACTGTAGTAAATTAAATTAAACCCAACCAGAATGCCATAAGAACGTCATATAGGCAATTGTCACCCGCACCACGCTACAGCGCAAAGAGTGTAAGCGAATGTAATTTTCGATAATTTTGCCAAGTTTGAAACAAGTTATTTCCAGTGAAGTAGAAGTAGACAACATGGTATTGTAGGAACCTAGACTAATAGTATTCGAATTCGTATAATAACACAATTGAAATTGTTTGGATTACGATTTATTTCGGTATTACGTTTTTGTGGGCAATTCACGCTCCGCGTGACCCTTAAGCGATTTTTTTTAACAGACTACTCCCGCTCTTAGGCCACAACCCCTGTGTCGCACGGGTCTAACAAACGTACGATTATGGGAGAAACCTAACAAGATTTGAGTAACTAAGTATATAGGTCCCTGATATACATTGACGTGATAAATCGACCCGACCGATATCTATTTGACCCTCCCAAGATTATGTGGGTACCTACTTATTTAAATATATGATATATGATAAATAGGTAGGTACTGTCGTATTCTGCAGCATCAGTTCTATATATTACGGGAAGTAGTGCAAACGTATTACAATTTTAACAATGAAAATTATATTTTTATTATTTCTGCTATTTGCTTTTGTAGCAGCAAGACCGATTTATGACAAAGAAATATCTATTAATAACATCCCTGATATACCAGGTAAGTTATTTTTTAAAGATTACAATGCTTTATTATGTTAAATGTTACCTACTAATACTATTTCTATAATAAATACCTTTGATGACAAAATCTATCCAGAATACGAAAATATAAAAGATAAACAATTTACTCTTGCAGTGTGTTGATAAAATATCGAGATTCAGTTCTATTTAAATCGTTTTCATTTTACAAGTTAAAAAATACTCTACAAACTATTGTATACATATTTACCTAAAAATAACAATCCATAAAAGAAAAAAATTTTTTTTTCTTCCGAATGCAGTTTAACTCGGTTAGCCACGGAAATCCAAAAGTACTGAAAATATAGGTAGGTACTTACCTACCTATATTTTCAGTACTTTTGGATTCAATTCGTTTATTGCACTCCACTATGTTAACAGGTGTTAAAAAATAAATACACTGCCTGTGATGAATTTCTTTTTCACAATAGAGTTTAATTTTATTTAATTATTATTTTCGATCTAAATCAAACTTTTTTCAGATCCAAACTTCTACGATCCAGAGAATATATATAACATTGGAGGAGCAGGAATCATGACAGCCGCGAGGATTACTCAACTATACCAGCGTTCGTAGAAAGGATTTCCTCCTTTCTTATCGTCGGTTAAAAAAGATATTGGATCACGCACACATATCTATCACCTTGGTACAATTCAGCTAGCGCTGCTGCAATCACGTTGGAACTACAGACCACCCGTGCACTATCCTCGCGGCGATGCCGTTGTACCTATTACTTGTATTATATTCTGCGTATAATTTATTCTAAGCGGCTCAAGCTCGGGCAATGCTGATCGCAAACCCTAATATTATATATAGTGGCAAAGCCAACAAGCAATTAAATATCAAATTAAAGAACATATTACAAAAATATGCTGTTTCTTTTAACTTATTAATAATGTCATTGAGTTAGGTAGATAGGCACAAAAATGAATGGTAGAGATGCTTCACGGCGCCCTTCTTCACTTTCTACGGCGTCCCAGGGCGCCGCGGCCCACACTTTGGGAACCTTTAATTTACGCTAAGTGATGGAGATGGAATCATGGCAGGCGCAAGGATTATTCAACTATACCAGCGTTCGTAGAAAGTTCTAAAAAGAATTTTTTCCTTTCTAGAACTTTCGGTTAAAAAAGATATTGATTTATTTATTTATTGGTATACCAAATAAATACACACAATAGTATAACACATTACAATTATTGGCAGTTTTGATCTCGAGCGTATTTAAATTACAGGTAAACACAGCAGTCTTGGTATGTATAGTGTACGTTACATTTTATAATATAATAGGTATCTATGAAAGAACTAATGGAACAATAAAATTGATAAATGGAGACAGATATAATGAATTAACTACTTACATGTTATTGTAGACAGCCTTTATAAATGAACCCAATTTATCACAAAGATATCAAGGTCAGTCAGTCTCTGCGCCAGTGTAGTGATTTCATTTTAAAATGATTTAATCTCTCATCATAGTGTTTGACGTTGAACACCAGATATTGCAGTCTTTTTACATTTTTTTTGTATCTTTTCTATTCGTTGCATATTGTTCTGGTAGAAGGGATACCAAATCACGGAACAGTATTCAACATGACTACGTACCAGGGAATAATACAAGGATTTTAGTGCGATTAAAGACTTGGAACTGTTTTGTATTTCGGTTGATGAATGATAACATTCTGAAACATTTAATAACGGTGTTATCGATATGTTTATTGAAGCGCATTTCAGAGTCAATCATAATACCAAGGTCTTTGATAATTGTCACGTTAGTTAGTCTGGTCATTTATAGAGTAGGTTGTGTGGAATTTTGTTTTTTTTCGGGAGAATTTAATGTGATGTGATAGTTAACTGATGTTAACTTGCATATTGTTATTATTGTACCATATAATAGACAAGCGGTCAACATCTTCTTGCAGAAGCATTTGGTCCCTATTAGAATTAACTATTCTAGTCAGTTTCAAGGCATCTGCGTAAATTTCAAAATATGAGTTACGTATTGAGTTTTTTATATCATCCATGAACATTATGAATAAAATTGGACCGAGATGCGACCCTTGCGGCACACCGGATGTGGGAGTGAAAACGTCTGATGTGTACCCATTTACTACAACTCTGGCTTTCCTAAAAGATAAGAAGGACTTGAAAAAGTCAAGGAGAGGCGTTTTGATACCGTATAAAGTATCCTGCTTTTGCAAAAGTATATTATTATGATATGAGTTTTCATTAACAACGTCGGCAATAAAACTATTCGAGGGATACGGGTGTATAAACAGATGCAAAATGTACATCAAATAAATTTGCGATAACATTCCCGTCACACGCGTTTGTACTATTTAGTGTCATGTAACGCTTATTTTTAATGTAAGTCCGGAAATATTTAGAATTTTTCGTGAAGTTTTTTTTGATCACGCACACATATCTGTCACCTTGGTAGGTACAATTAAGCTGGCACTGTTGGAATCACGTTGGGTCTACAGACCACCCATGCACAATCCTCGCGGCGATGCCGTTGTATTACATATATTCTGCGTATAATTTTACTCCTAAGCAGCTCAAGCTCGGGCAATGCTGATCGCAAACCCTAACATTATATATAGTGACAAATCCAACAAGCAATTAAATATCAAATTAAAGAACATATTACAAAAATATGCTGTTTCTTTTAACTTATTAAGTACTAGCTTTTGCCAGCGACTTCGTCCGCGTGGAATAGTTACTTTGTTCCCTAGTTCTTCGCCCGCGGTTTCACCTGCGTTGCCCGTTCCTAAGGGTTGTAGCGTGATGTTTTATAGCTTGAAACCTTTCTCATGAATCACTCATTTTCCCAACATTTCCCTTCACTGCTCTGCTCCTATTGATCGTAGCGTGATGAAAAGTATACTATAACCTGCCCAGGACTATGAAGAACAATTGTACCAAGTTTCGTTGAAATCCGTCAAGTGGTTTTTGTTTCTATAACGAACATACAGACAGAAAGACAAATAATTTACTGATTGCATTTTCGGCGTCAGTATCGATCACTAATCACCCGCTGATAGTTATTTTGGAAATATATTTCATGTACAGAATTGACCTCTCTACAGATTTATTATAAGTATAGATAGATATACTTACTAGATCCCGCTTGTATTCCCCGAAGGTTTGGGCAGAAGTGGCAACTGAACATGTTTAGGCCAATAACTTTAAGGCGGATCGTTTCGCTGTGCCCGCAAAATTCAAATTTCGAGTGGTTTTTCGCAGTTTGTAGGTCTATAACAAGTTCTAGATTCATGGTAGTTGTAATTGCGACATCAACTATAGAACATTACACGCCTTAAGGCACTTTTGTGTTCTCTCATTAATTACCTATATCACATGCAGAATAGCTGACCCCACGGTCTTCACGCAACTATATGGAGGTCGACTTCCAGTTTATCCAGGTGCTGAACAATGAAGATGAGTCATGGTGTTTTGTACTTCCAATTGTAGATAGGTAGGTACTACCGATTCTAGGCAATAATAAAACACATTGTACAGAAAGAATGCTTTTATTTTCCATTATAAACTATATATACAACATTTTTGGCAGCATTCCTCCCGACGTTTTACTAAAAAAATAATCCAGAGCGTACATCTTTGGAAAAAACTAAAGTTCAATAATAAACGTGGTTTTAAATAAAAACTTGTTAGTCTGTGGTACATCAGACGGTTAAGTTTAAAAAAATATATATTTAAAACCATACGTAAAATGCACGAAAGTAAGTTTTGAATTCCAAATAATTATAGGTAAATAATAAACTATAGGTAAGTAATTTTCCTAATTCTTATTGCAGGTTCCTTTGTCATTTAGTTTTATTGCCAAATTTAAAAAAATACACTAAAGTAGATTAATTTATACGAAATGGGAATAGTTTAAAATGTAGACCCACCGTCCGTCGTTGAATTCAATCACGTGTTTGTCTCAAACAGTATCGAGGAATAGGTGCAGAGTGTGAAAATAAAATCATTTATGTCTGCGCGACTGGCTCACTTGGTGGGGCGAGATTGGCCAAAAGCCGCACGGTCGATTATTTAGACGGACACGACTGTAAAAACTGGAAATCTGGCAACCCTACATGCGTTCTATTATCAAATACATGTAGGTATATGAAAAAGCTTATCTTACGAATGAGTTTTACATATCCTTGGGAGATGTCGTAAGCCTGTTACACAATATGCTTGTGCGCTGTTATATAAAAGAGCAATTACCAACACTAATATTATAATGCTTTATATTTACTTAGTTACGACGAATATGATGACGCGGGCACTTATCCCACCCTAAACATACTTTTTTTTTATAATCAGAGGATAAAACATGACCATGGCGCTGACTTTTCTGTCCGTAGTTTCGAGTTTGTCATGGTCCCTCAGACAAAAATAATATTAGAACAATGTTAATATTTGGTTATAATTGGATCTAAATGGGCCGGATATCAACATATAAATTAATCACTACAAAGCAATTTCTGGGAGGGACGAACTATATTTGAATACGTCCTAAAATATAGTGCGAAAAAAACATCCTTCTGGCGTAATCGGGTAAAAAGAAAAATGAATAAAACGATAAAATTTCGAACTAAAAATCTGTCAATTTACTAAAAGATTTTGGAAATTTTCAATGTCTGTTTAAACATGCCTTGCTTGCGCCCGCGCACTTGTGAGAGAGTGGTTTGCGGGTACCTAAGCATGTAGGTACCTAAAAAAAAAAAAGTAAAACGTACGTTATTTCTTGGTACTGCGCGTTAAAATCAATTTGTATAAATCGGTTAACTTTTTCATGAGAGCATAGAAAATAATTTAGTCATCTAGTTTTCGATCTAAGTATTATATGTAATTTTATAAATATTTCATCAAATCCGTTCAAATGTGGAAATGCCTCGCCATCGCCAGTAGTTTCTTCATCTTCACGGGGCTTGCGCGGTCAGGGGAGCGCGTCATTCCGTGCTATCTCACTCACTCTTTTGGTTTCCAAGTTCAATAATAATGTCCTATCCCGCTCACTCGGTGTAAAGATAGACGGGGGTCATCAAATATTTTGATATTTTTTACATACGGTAGTGATAAGATTGTTCATTGCTAGTTGCTAGATAATATTCAGGATGAAATTGAAAAGAAAATTTAAAACACGTGATTAAGGAAAATAAATATACGTTTTTAATATAATAAAGAGAGTTTAGCAACGTCTCGAGCATTACAACTGCTACTTTTCTCGTGAATGGAAAAAATAGATAAATCATAGTACAGTACGCGCGGCATAAGTTCGCCGGAGTGAAGTTCGCCGTTTTAATGCGCAGTGGATTGTTTACGTTAAAAATTGTGTACTGCGCAACCAAAAACTGACAAACAGCTAACTTCAGTCCGGCCAACTTATGTCGCGCGTACTGTACGTCCAAAGCGTTCATACTTCACGTAACTGCGTAATAAATTGATAGGGCACGCAGCGGAAATATTTTGATAATTGGATGAAAGTATTTGTATTTTTTTAAGAACGATAATTCATTCCTATCTGAAGAGAATAGCTTATTTTTTACAATTTAGATCATTGTAATAAAATGAATAATATTAATGACTACTGAACCTCCCACTTCGATTTGTCGCATGTTTTCAAACCTGTATATGAAGAGGGTTGACTTTAGGAAAAGGAAATTACTAATACCTAACGCCTTTGTCACCATATTTTTACCTGGTGTTCATTTAAAATGGAAGTCTATATTAATTAATAGGTTTCTATTTACATAATTATTTCTTATAAAAATAAAGCTACAGGAAATTTTCTAATATTTTTAGCTCTTACACTACGAGGCCAATCTTTATAAACAGGGTGAGTTGTTCAACGTAGGTAAAATTTAAGTATAGAAAAGTCAATTTGATAACACAATTTGATTTCCGAAACATGGGTCGAACCTTAACCGATTCAGTGCGACAGAATTTTTTTTGAACTATTGCGCCATACCCCAAAGAAGCACGCCTATAGTGTCATCAGAATATTAACATTACATACACGATTTTAGTTAAAAATAGCAATAATTTTACCATGTTTTAATATACCTATCAATAATTACATCACTCTCGTGTCTACCGCCATATTATTAATATGTTTACTATGAAATAAATCCTTGACACGCGTGACGTGTCATCTGCACTGAATCGGAGAAATCACCCTTCCTATTAAGGCTGATCGTTTACCTGAGCCCACCAAATTCAAATTTTATGTGGATTTTCCGCAGTTTGTAAGTCTATAATAAGTTCTAGATTCATAGCAATAGTAATTGCATTACATTAACTGTACAACTTTCACAAGGTATACTAAAACCTTTGCTCAGAAATCGTTATTGTAGCTAAAAGTAGTGTAAAATATCAATTTTGACCATTGACACAGTTTTTGGCTTGTTGGATTTTTTTTTCTCAGTTGTGAATTTTGTTTATTTATTGTCGCGATCACTACTGCCATGAATCTAGAACTGAATTAAAAACTACGAAAAATAACTTGAATTTAGAATTTGGCGGGCTCCGGTGAACGATCAGCCTTAAGTATAAAAAAAAAACGGTAACAAACTTCCCTGGTTTTCAGAAACGCGTTATGATGGATATTATGGACCGAAAATATTTTAAATGTTCATCGATATTAATTATGATACTTTTTAAGAATTAACATACTCACACGATTCTGCAATGTATTTAAAAGATCAACCTGTATTAGATTACGTTTGGATATTTGGAATATTTCTTATAACTTGGCTAAGCTGGCCAGATTTTGGGTGAACTCGGTTTTAATATTTATTTATTTATATCAATTAAAAAAATGAGGATTTTAAAATAAGAATATTCTTTATTATTTTGTTGTATAGGCTGTGATAAGGCTTCAGACAGAAAAACAAAATATATCAACGCGAAATAGTTTATTTCAGTTATAGCATTCGCGAAATAGAAGACATTAGTATCACATTTATTTTAAATACATTCCTTGACAATTTCCGGATACAATTATTGTTTACATAATATTATTTTTTGGGGTTGACTTTAGTACAAGAATATAAGGGCGGGAACATTTGTGACGCATTTTATTGTTAACTACATTGATATTAATAAATCGCGACGTTTCAGATCCTTTGCAGCATCCACGTAAGGTATCTGTTAGTAATTTTAACATCAACCCTACACTTATCTACCAAAGCACTTATCTATCTATATAAAGTATCTGAAATTTCGGGATTTAATAATATCAATATATCAAGATAAAATCAGTAATACGTAGTTTTATTTCAATAACTAATATTCGCGTGGCAAAAATCAGTGTTGCATTTGTGTTTCGATAACATTGCAAGCTACATTTTATTATAAAGTATGCTGAAATGCGTCGACTACGGTTTTAGGTCCAATTTTGTGGTTGAAAATGCGTTTGATTGAAAAAGCCGAAACTAGTGACTGCCTTTAAAAAACGACATACAACACCGATTGGCGTAGCTTGGAGGCAAGCCAATCTAAAAACCTCTTAACCCACCGTAAAAAATATCCGATTTGATAAACTAAGTACTTTTTTTTATAAAGCAGCAATTAAAAAACACATTTCTAGCAATGTGGACGGATATTACTATTACTAGCATTCATGTTAACCTGAAGCAGTGATAGCCTAGTGGTATGACCGTTGGACTGAATTTTGGAAAATAATATAAAACCGACAGTTACATTTTCCCGCCTAAAACTCCCTCTCAAGATGATAACACGCGGATGCGAGTGATGCCCCTGGTATCGCGGACATCTATAGCCATCAAGTCCAAATATAAATAAATAAAAGTCCATAGCCCATATTACTGTAGTTGGAATATCGACCACATTTCAAGCGCGTCATTTTTGCAGTTGACATTATTTTTAGCCATACCTACTTGAATTTAAGTGACCACATTTCTAGTCATTTTTGCAGCAAAACTTGCTTAGACCACATATTAAGACCGCAGTGACCACATTGTACACTTTTACTTTGGTTGTTGAAGTGACCACATTTCAAGCGCCATTTTTCCAGTTGAAACTGCTGTGACCACATTTTGAGCCTTACTTTAGTGGTTTCGGCAACATTTCAGCATACGTGCGTCGGTTTCACTTGAACCGCCGCATAAAGTGTTGATATTTCGTGTACTTAGTAAATATAGGTACAAATATACATGAGTTCACCCAAAATCTCTTGCTACTCAAAATCGTCGGTTATACGACCAGCAATTTGAAAAGGAAACGTGGTTTTATTGTAAAACCATTGAGTATTGCCAAGTATATGTTTATTAACACTATAATGTAAGCTAGTTCGTGTAGCTTTTGTAAATTTAACCTTGAACATTTACAAAAGTACTGGACGAGTCTTAATATACTGTAAGAATCCATCATTCTAATCTTTTCGCCAACTATTGGTTGCAGCAACCAGAATAGACTGAATATCAATATTTTACACGAATTCCTAAAGATTAAGAAGCGGTTGTCAGGCTTTTTCGGGTTTCTGACTACCGGGACCGACCGCTTAATGTGCTCTCAGAGACACGGAGAGGACTTTCGATGTGCTAACTGTTTATTGTAATTTTCATTTTCAATACAAATTGGAATTATAGTCCGTGCAACTAGTTTTTAACATTTCAAAAGTACCTGTGATAATGGTCGAATTTTGGAACTTTATTTTGACTATGTATCTATATGTGGCGTTATTTGAATAAGACAATTGAATAATTGGAGGTCCAGGTTTTAAATAATTTAGTTCGTTTTCATAGGAAATGTAAGTAGGTATTAAGTATAACTTAATTTACGAATTTTAAATAAATGTTATGCAATTCTTAGTTATTATTTTTGTGGATGCAAAATATCGACCATGGGTTGACTCTGTGGCACAGTTGGCTAAAGCATGCGGTGTACCGAACGGACGCAGGTTTGATCGAATTGCTCTCACAATAGATTTTTTGAAGTCGGTTAAATTTACAAACAGCTACAGAAATTAACTATTCGTTGAAAGCTTTCTTCTACCATAAGTTTTTGGGTAAGTCTTGAGTTAAATAATTTTTAGTCCAGGTTTTACTTCATTATCTAATAATTATTGCTCAAATGAAATCATTCATTCCTTTGGAGACTGATCCGTAATGACATTACCACAAAGATAGGTAGATAAATGCTAATGAACGATGTCTTGACATCTTGGTTCCATTAATAATTATTTTACATACATATAGATACTCATGTATGTGAAAGGAGCAAAAGAAAAGTATGCAAGCATCGTATTACTTCAAGATAAATAATTATGGGGATCGGCTAACTTCGTGTTTCCGAAGATGACCGACACATCTAGGCAGTATAATGATATAGAGTTGCCGAGTTGCAAATATTACATCAAAACAAAATACGATGAAGGGTTATATCAGCTCTGTATACATAACATAACATGACATAGTGACACCGGCGCGCCGCTCGCACAGCTTGCAATTATTTTGCTTTTCTTAAAAACGTCGTTGACATTTATTTCATTGCAATAAAGTTGAAATTGTAGATGATTTTTAGGGTCAGACTACTTTTTGGTATTTGTCTTTGATAAGTTACGACGATTGTTTCCAATATTTTCCTATGCCCATTATTTATCTTGAAGTACTGTAAGTGGTGGTCTATAGTTTCTCCCTACCCCTGTGGGAGAAAGGCGTGAGATTGTATATATGTAATAATTATTTTATTATCATATAGCTATGCATCGGTAATGAAGTCGTATTTTTTTTTAACATTTAACCCTTTGACCGCCACTTCAAAACAGAAAAAGCATGCCCTCGGCGCCAAGCTTCCGAATTTTCTATAGAAATCTGTAGTCAGTCGCGTCCGTGGCGTGCTGGGCACATTTTGGTTTGACGTCTAAACACGACTGTGGCGGTCAAAAGGTTAATAAGTGACAAGCTTGTTGCCATTAACCAAGCATTCCGTCAGGCTGTTTCTGACAAGTAGAAAATCAATGTGCCCGACCGGGAAACCGGACCCAGGTCCTCCGACCAACCCTAGATTGATGACGCTTAATTATGGGAAGAAAATACTGGACCAAAAACTATTATATTCGTTATAAAATCAACTTACGTACAGACAATACAACAATATATAAGTTTACAACCATTATTTCCTGAGTCGAAACATTACAATATCACATTTTTTCACCCATATTAAGAAACCTGGCCGATTCTTTGCTAATGTTTTTATCTTTATACAAAATTACTTTTTTCTCATAAATACATTGACTAATTTGGAGCGTGTTCAGACAGTGGGGCAACTGTGGCGATACTGTTGAGCGATTGTTGAACAACTGTGGCGCAACCGTTGGGCGATTGCTGGGCAACTGTGGCGAGATTTTACGTCGCGTATTAGACACGATATTTAAATTGTTGTCAACGAAGATAGAATTTTGATATTACAAAGTTTGGGAATAGATCGTTGTTCTTCACGCACGATACCTGCATTGGTGTCTACGTTTGTATTAATCGTAATAACTATTCAATTTTAACGCTTGGCTCTAATATCCTAACTCGTCTCTCAATTACACGTTATGTGCAGACGTCTGCGTGCACGCATAGCATAAGTCGACGCATTAACGAAGATGCTGTCTTCCGCAGCATGCAGAGTTACCCCGCTCGAATTGGGGAATCAAATGTGGGGAACGGGGCGTCAAAGATTATGTATACCTGTACCGCCTTCTCATTGTAAAAAAACCTTATACAATTGGAGGTGATATGTACTTTGTCGTGTATATAACGTATGTTTTGAGTTCCATGTAATAGAGCTTATAAATCTCTGCTTGCTGTTAGAGCCCAAGCAATCACAAACTAATCAATCTGAACACACTCTTTGTTCGAAAGGGGCGGTAGGTTTTGAAACAACGGTTCGTTTCAAAACGAAATAGGTGCGAAGGCTAGACAATTTCAAATACATTGAAATTACACAAATTATTTACACTTATAATACCTAGCCTTAGGAAAGAAATTAACAAGATTTTTTTTTTAACAAATCGCTAATGTCTAACTAAATAAAAAAAAGTCGGGTTGTTACTTGTCGCACGACTTTTTCGTACGATTGGTTGACCAAAAACGAAATACACCCAGACTTTGTTGCACAATAATCGGAATTTACTTAATATTAGTATAATCGATATGTAGGTACATAAATCAAATCATAGGGCATAAAAACGGCCTTACTACTTGATCGAAAAATTGCTTAAACTTTTAAATATTTCCTCTCAAATCGATAATACTCAAGTTATTAAACTACCTTAGCATCCTAACACCAGTAGAACTATTAAGATTTGTTGCGACCTTTAATCGCGGTATCGATTAGTTGCAGGAGAATTGTCAGTGATGAGGCACTGAGTTGCAGAATTCTTAAGAATAAAAAAAACACTATTTTCTATTGAAAATCATACATATTAATTACTATAAGTATCAACATTTAAAGCATGAATTTGTATTCAACACTGTACACTAATTCTTTGAACAATATGACGACTATATTATAAAAGACCGATATTAAACGATATTGCATAATTGTACAAAATGTTCTTTTTTTATTTCACACTAAATGCCAGAGACAAGACAACACAACTTATAACTATTCGTTGAATTTACAATATTTCCATTCATATCTCGGTAACCTAATAGTCGCACGAAAAAGTCGCAGCGAATAATCGCAAGCGTGCAACATCCCTAAATGATAATATTTTAATAATTCACAATTGTCTACCTAACGACATCTTACGCTAACTTTTGATACCTATATATAGTTTTTTGCTTTTTAATTTAATATTTATTTCTTGCAATTCATTCATCCAATCACTCAACACTACGTCATAATATTTTTGTTTTGTATTTTTTAATTTATTTTTAACACCTAATCAGAATTATTCATAAGAATCGTCATATACATAAAGTTAGCTTCTCCTTATCGTAGAGTATCGATATCAATAGAATAATTTATCGATACTACATCAACGCGATTAGTAGTGACATTGGCATACGTGATGACGTCAGTTTGAATATTTGGTTAATTCTACCGATGTCACTGCTCTCGCATTGAACGATAAGTCTTGGGCCAGCCAGAAATAGGAAAAAAAATACTATAAAAATCTAGACAGGCCCTATTACCTACAAAATATACACTTACATGTAAATTATATTTTAAAAAAATCTCACCATTTTACGAACAACAGTCAGTGTCACCAACTAACCGAGGAGGTGCGATTTTTGTCAGTTTTATCGTTTTTTTTAGTTTCGCAACTCCTGGTTCGCTGTCGATTTTCGATAAAATAATATATCAGTGTCATATTTTCTAGAGTAAAAGTTCAATTATTTTAATATCTAAAATATTTTTCTCTTTTCACTACTTTTACTAGAAAAAGAGGCATGTAATCTTGATATTTACAAATTAGCTCACGAAGTCATGTATAAATCTTTAGTTGAAAGAATATTTGCCTGAAGCGAGACAATAGATAAGTTTAAATTTGGGTAATCTATTAGTTCAACAAAAGATGAGAATGATACCACGACCCTGACGAGATGTAGTTACAATAACGAACAATCGACAAAAGAATTAGGTATACAACGACACTATACACGTATATAGCAACGACATGTTCTTTACATAGATGCAATTATTCAACAAAAGATCCAACTGCGTTTTAACATATTGGGTGATACATTATTATAAAATCCTTGTCAATCCATAAGAGATCCTTAGCTGCCTGCGTACCTCTTCTGTCGAATGTTCATAGCTTTTGGACAACCAATTGTCAACTTCACACTAAATGCGACACTGATACATATTTTATTCCAAGCCCATTCGTCCCTGCAGGGTGGGTGACGGCGTCAAAGGCCGGTTTATTAGTATAGCTAGCATCCCCGCACCTAGATCCCGCCATTTAATTTAGCGGCGCGATTTTGGCTCTGAAATCAATCAGTCTGTTTTGAACCCCGTGACGATACGACCGCGAATTTTATTTACAATGTGGTGCAATTATAATGATATAGTTTACATTAAAGTGATAAACTTGAACGCAGCCGTGGCGCCACAAGATGTTAAAAAGAAATCCACGGAGCGTCAAAACTGAGCCAAAACCTTGCCGTAATAAAAAAAGAAGGAAAACATAAAAACAGTTAAACAGTGGAAAAAAAAACGTATTAACCGTAGTTACACTACACTATTGAGGTCCGATTGTTGTTGCTTGAGGAACGTCGACACACGAAGCGCTACCGCGGGCGGGGCTCTGACGTCACTTGCCCACGTGACCGTTCCCCAGCGCCGGCTCGACGACCTGCAAACCGTACGACGAGGTGAGCGCACAGCCGTGTGTCGTCGTTCCTAATGAGGCTGCAAGGGTTACGCACAGAGATGGGACGCGATACAAGATAAAAAAGGTGATTTGAAAATGATTATGTCTGAAATTACTGATTTGGGCTTGTCGGAATCGAAAATCAGATTATTGTCATAAAAAATATATCTGTTCCGAATAAAAAAGCATTCCAGACAATGTGAAACAAAACAAAAATCCCACCGCTGTGTGTTTTTATACACATTTACATATCGGATTGGCTTCGAAACCCAAAAAGTTTTTATACGAATCCGAAGTGTTATGTGCCTCCCGCCACCAGGGTTTTAAAAAGCGAGGGTACCCAGCGAATAATGTGCGTTTGCAACCCAAAATGGACTTTCCCAAATGTTTTTGAAAAAGTCCAGAGCCCCAGGAGGTCACGATATACACAGCTGCGCGCAAGCTATCATTTAGCTGTTACATTTAGACATTTATCAAGTTTTATACCATAATGAAATAAGTTTTGAATGTATTATAGTCATCTCAGAATGCATTTGCGATACAGTTTTCAAACATGACAGCTAGGGATCAACTGCATATGGTGATTGTGGCGCTACAATTGTGCAACTATCGCGCTGCAAACTGTTGTCAAATTTTACACCATATGTCAGCATTGGTTCGACAATAAGATAATGAAATCTAGCGAAATTACTTATTTCATTAGTGTATAAATAAATCAAACGGAATCAAAGTTTGCCGTCAGACATTGTAAGGTATTTGTTCAGTCTTTCGGCTGAAAAAATAGCAACCACAGAAATGTTGCTATCTATAAAAAATTACACAATCACTGAAGACATTTCCTATACATAATAAAAATGTACACAAAATGTCAAATTAAGTCTCTAATTTCACAAAAAAAAAGAGAAATATTAATTTCGATAAAATAATAATGTATGAAGTACCATTTTATCGAACAACCATTTATACAAAAATACATTTCACTGCAAGAAAAGGTTTCACTACACAGAAATCAGAGACACAGTAATTAAAAAAGCCAAAAATAAAATTGGAGTCACTTTTTTACACAAAATAGCAGCGGAACTTAAATATAACAGCTAAATAATAGAGAAAAATAAAATATTATATCACAGACTAGTGTATATATGAAAATGTTGAAGCAAGAAATATCATGCATTTTTTTTTATTTTAGTCATTTAAAAATATCTGTAATTAAATGTTCCTTCATTAATTGATAGTATTAGAGGCTTTAGTAAACTATGTATAGTTTTGTGAATAGTTAACAATGATTTAGTCAAAATGGTAGTCCAAATTTGTTTTTATCTATTGTCCTGCTCTGTCTTATGAAATAGCGTTTATTTTGAGGAAAATGTTAAACAACCTTTCTGTCGTCTCTTTAAATAGGGAGCTGTGAAAACATTTGGCATTTGCTCAGTAAATATTAATCATTAAAAAAACGTAAAAAATAGTAATCCAAATGTCATTGTTAAAGATCTATAAATGTCAAATTAGGTTGATGTTGTTCAAATAAACACTTCATGATCCCTATTGCTAAGTATCCTAAAAAGTATAAGAAATACAGTGTCCGTGGTTTTCAACTAAAATTATATAAAGTTTACAAAAGCCTTTCAATCCATAGAAAGATTTATAATAAAAAAAATGTTATCATTGTAAGTCATGTCCTTGTTATAACCACATAATACAAGTATTTATTAAAAAAATAAAATGCAAAACTCATCAAATTACGAAATCATAGCTTTTAATTAAATAAAATCGATTTGAAAACATAATAAATTCGATAGATTCCAACTTATACGAACATTTTATGCTAATTTAACAAAAATAATTATGAAATTCGTAATGGTAATCTCAGTTTCCAGTGTTAAGACATAATTCGACACAAAACATGTAATAAATATTGAAAAACTAATAGTGAACTTTCCATTGAAATTGACATAAAATAATATTATTTTAATATTTAGTTTACGAGCCAAGTGTCGAGTTATGTCGTAACGTGCTTAGATTTATAAAATTTAGATTAACAACGCAATTTTAAAGTTAACAATGAGTTACACTGTCAAGAGTATTTGACAATAGTATGAAGGGTTTAAAATACACATGCTTATAATAATTTAGAGCACATGTCGATAAGAAGCTTAATTACAGCACGTGCTTATATTATTATGCAATATATGCTTCTAATGAACATGTGTATTTCAGTATTCCAGATCAAAATATTCTCAATAGTAATTGACACTGAACCGCATATTGTATGTGTTTATTCAAAATAATCCTTATTTTTTTAGAAAAAGTATAATGAAAATATTACTACAAAATTAGCCTCTTGAATCTTAAAAAATAATGTTAAAATTTGAGGATTTCATTTTCTAGAAAAATCTAAATAAATGAGTAACCACGACGTATATTTCAGAAAATCAATCTAATATATTTAACTAAACTACAATAAACTATGAACATACAAAAATCTTATAATTAATTAGCTATCAACAAGCTTTTTAAGTACTTTTGGAATATATATCAAAAATATAACTTTTTTTATTCTATACTACAGTAAAATGGTAACAGCAATGGCACCATATAATTAAGATGTCAAGTTTATTTACAATTTCATCTGCTGAATAACATAATCGCCAAATTTACAGAGAAACTCACTATACTCGCTGAAAAAATTATCAAAATACATGACATTATTATTTTTTGCAGAAATTGGTTGGAAAGATTGAAGATTGCCACTGGGGAGGAGCAGGGAAAATCTTTCACACCCCCGCTTGCTCCCCTGAACACCAGGTAGGTAGCAGCCTTTTGAAAGGGCCCCCTTCTCGACAAAAAGTTTTACCTAAGTACACATTTGTAGAAACAATGCAATGCCACAAATTTTAGGTAGTTAAAATGGTTAAAATGTTGATAGTTGCTAGAATTATTTAGATTTTTTTATCATCACTTTTTAATTTTGTCGTGTTAATTTGGCGAGAATGTTAATATAACAGATATTATACTAATAATAATGGTATTATACAATTGTTTTCATAGACAATACGTTACTTTTTACTTTCCACTTTTTACTATAAAAAAAATATCTATAAAAAAGACTTCCATAAAAACAATTCTCAATTAATTGACATTATAGATTTATTTCTTTTTTAATAAAATCTACAAAAACATTTGTATAAGAAGCAATTCCGTAATACTCGATGTAGCTTTTTTAAAAGCCTAAATCTTAAGGAACGTTAAAGATAAACCCTGTAATATTTTTTTTTTACTTTTTGATCATTTTTGAGCAAGCTTTTTCTATTTACACATTTTTACAAACTTAAATTCGTATATCTATTAACAGGTCAACTTTTATCTAAAGAAATCTATATATTTTTTATTAAAAATTAAATTAAAGCTGAAATGGTAATGTGTTCAGATAGTTGCCTAAAACTAGTTGTTGATTTAGCAACTTTTCAAATCACAAAAAAAAAATATAATTAATATATATTATATGTCTCCACCACATAAATATAAACTATAAATCAGAAAACTATTATCAAAGAAAAACAAAGTAATAATAATATATATATAAAAAAACATATTAGATTATAATAAAATTATTTTGGAATGCTATAATAATGAAAATCACTTTCTTTAATATATAAATGAGTTGTTAGAAATGCGCCGAGTACAGATGCCACCGAGTAACCAATATTATTAAATTTAACTAAGGATGTTAGGTAATTGATTTAAAAAAGACGTTTCCCTACACTAGGATTTTATCCTGTATCGTGGGTACAAACACAAATTCTCACATACACAAACACCCAGACCCGGAACAACCCACAACACGTGGCGCAGAAGCCGATCGCTCAGCCGATTAATTTACAAATGATAATATATATTGATCGTTTGAAGATAAAGTGAATTCAAGTATCAAGTTCATCCTTTGAGAATTTTTAATACTAGATAGGGCTTTCTGATGTTTCCTAACTCAGATGAACCTCTTATTCTAAAACGTTCATTCTATAGACATCAAAGTGACAAAGACAGATATCTATATTAAGACATTATTTCAAAAGATGTTTTGTGGAAGTAAGGGCCAAAGAATTATGTCCTCTAAAGTCCAGAAATTATTAATTATTATTTGAATGTCAAGGATAATGTCTGAAATGGCCTTTTATAGAGCCGGTGGTACTGTTAAGAGTGTACTGATGTATACCCATATCCCCATTCGCCAGTTTCTTTTCAGGTTCTATGTTATAAAGGACGAGTCTATTAACAATAATCAGACATAAATTCATATATCCAATAACATATTACTGATTTCTCCAATTGGACATATTGAAATTGTCTTAATAACGCGATAAAATCCAAAAACTGGTTTTATTATAACCCTGGTATCGAAAGCAAGAGCCTTTCACTCAGCAGCCGCCCAGGTGACCACTAGACTGATGAGGCTTTTCATTAATTAATTAAAGTACCTAATATAATTTAGGTTGGACGAATAATCAGAATACTATTAATTTAGCCGAATACTGGGCGCATCTCTATTAAATACACATCCATAAGTAATAAACTTATTAACTAAATAATAAAATCACATATAATGTGATGATCAACTTTAATAGTCAAAATTGTAAATAGGTATATCTATAAACGTATATTATATATGCATGTATAACGTTATATATTTTTAAATATATCCGCTTTCAAGCGACATAGAATAGCAAAAGCTATTTTAGTTAAATAATTTTCATATAGAAACTTTATAAATATAATTTGCCAGATATGTTTAAGAGGAAAGGTAAAAGGCATAAAAGATGTCTTGACAATTAGCTGTAGATTAAAAAACAATGTCCATGAAGGTTTGCAGTAATCAGTAGAGTAACCAGAAGTTCCACGATGAAAAACCCGTATAATGCCTCTAGCGGCCACATGAAGAACTAGGTTTTCAAAACTAAAAAAAAATTAATTAAGTTAGAGACGCTAGCATCTGACATACTCAATAGTTGGTTTTGGGCTTCCAGTCAATTCAGATGCGTTTGAATATCCATCCATGCCATCAGACATTCGCAGACCAACTTCCTAATTATAGGCTGTCAAGCGAGTTTAGGCTGTGTTCGGGTTTCTGATTTACACTAACGGTTCTCTTTAGTCGTATGATAACCGGGACCAACGGCAAATATGCTTTCTGAGGCACGCTTCTACCAATGAATGTAGCTTTTTCAAAAGTAGCTAAAAATGAAAGACTTTTTGGCAGGTTATTTTTGCTAATTTTACCATGCCTTAAACACATTTGGCAGTGTAAATAAAATATATAGGTGTAATAATTATGTATTTTGGCCCTGTAAATATGTCGTATGTTTATTTATATACACATTTGTACATAAGTTAGATAAATAGCTCGTCAAAATTGTATATATTGTATAATATTAATCAATAAATTGTTTTATTTGTATAGTAAATTGTGATAAGTTGCCTTAAAAACTTTAGTAAACTTGTAGCTTTTTTGCGGCTATGACCATAACTACGATTAATTTTTTTTTTAACTTAATTTTGTTTTCTCTATTCCCACGAGTTCTTTTTTTCATTCATAATATTGATAAAAATATCATATATTTGAAATTGTCGCTCGATGCCAGACACTTGAAACATTAAACGGATTCAGTATTTGCGTTGCTTGTGCCATGAAATTAGTAAAAAAAATATTATAAATGCAAATATGCTGTGATGTAGTTTTGGACTACATCATTTTCTAAAGGCACAAAAATACCTATTAATGTTTTTAAAACGTGGTAAAAGCCGGACGGAGTCGCAGGTACACTAAGTAATATTAAAAAATAGTTTAATCGTAGTTATAACCATAGCATAACTTTTTACTTTAACCTTTTTACTAATAAATACTGAATAATTAAGAAAATTTGTTATTTAGAAATGATTAATAAAATGATTGCATAAAAACGAACTGTTCAATTCCAACTGACAAATCTTTAACAACGCTGCTTCATCTTTTTTATTTAAAAAAAATACGTTACATATTTTTAAACTATATTCAGTATTAATTCGTTAAAAGGTGATTCTCTATTGTTCCAGCAAAATAATTCAAATAGATCCAGCAACCCGCCCTATTTATAACGGAATCAGAATGCCAATTCTGGTAAATTAAACAATATTATATATGTAGCAGATATCAGCATCGTAATTATAAGAGTACTCGATCAATTAATTATTGATCTTATTACAATAGGTATTAAACCTAAACTAGATCGGTTAACTTTGTCACAAATGTGGTAGAAGAAAATTACTTACATCAAGTATTCTTTTCCTGTGACAACTATGTCAAGTGATTTGTTCACGTCGACGTCATTGTTTGATATGGTACCAATATGTGTAAATAAATTATCCGAGCAAAATGCGTTTTTACGTACAAACTTGATTTTTATTGGTGGCATTTTCCATTAATAATTGTATACAGTTTACTTTTTTAAATAAATAGCCGAAGAATACGAGACAAAAATAGGCAATTTCTTTAACGTCACATTATTTTTGATGTGAAGGCATATTTCGATCTGGCGCGTGGGACTCGCGGTGGCTTAGCGTTCAGAGCGTCTTTCGTGATGAATTATAATGTTCCTTATTGGTATTGAAACTGTCAATCAAAGGCAATACTAATCATGGATATTCATGACGGTGTAAGCCATCGCGGGAAGAGAATGTGTGGGCGTAAGCAAAATTGTTCTACCATGCTTACAGACAAGTTTTGTCTTCCAAATCTGTCAGTACTGTCAAAAATCTGTTTAGTTTAGGCTGACCTCTCATCGTACTAAGGCTATATAATGGAAAGTCAGTTTATACTGGCAGGGATAGCTGTATTCATCAAGAAGAAGAAGTCATTTTAGCCACATTTAATTATATGTTGAAAAAAACCTTAGCTATCTAAGTACCCTAGTTTAACCTACCCATCATCTATATGACCATTTTTACTAACCAGAATTGGCATATAAATGTCAATATAAAAACCGTTTAACAAAATATTTTCAGTACTTTCAATATAGACTTATTATGTATGATACTTAAGTCATTGTATTAAACAATTTGACGGTAAACTTACATCTAACAATTCCCCAAGTAAAAATTGCACAGCTTCACATGATACGCGTCATGTGCATACAACAAGGAAAGGAATAGATACTTCTATTCCATACAACTGCTTATTTGTTATCGGATAGATTACAGTGTTTTTGATGATGTAAATAGCGATAAACATTATTAATTATTATATTATTATTCATTGGTACAGAATGATATTTTAAGTCTTTGTTATGTAGAAATTGAATTAATTATTTTTCGGAATTTGACCCCAGACAGACGTATTCAGTCAATGAAAATTATGTTTTCATCAATGTTAAAATAAAAAATAAATGTTAACACAATTAGCACCAAAGCGTTTTTTTTAATGCTGTTATATTCATATCCGCATAATGTTTATCGTTAATGATATTATAATTAGAAAAATAAACTCATGTAAAATATCCGACAACAAATCTACATTGCAAACACTTACGTAGATACTCAAACAGTCAACATTTTCTAACTAGCGGTAAAACTACTATGTACTACTATATAGATTGTGACACTACTCGGGAGGGGGCGGCGGTACTGGTGGGGGCGGCATCGCCGGCAGCGGCGGCTGCGGCTGTGGCGGCGGCGCCTGCGCAACGCACTGCTGCGGGTACATATACCCCTCCATACCGTAGTAGTACCCGTCCATACCCATCCCGTAGTACAGCGGAGGGGGCGGCTGCACCATATAGTAAGGTAGCGGCTGTCTAAAGGGGGGAGGTACATTCCAGTTGCCTACCTTAGGGTGGTGGGGAGCTCCGTTGTGGCGCGCCATTTTGGGAGGCGGGCCGGGCTCGTGCGCGGCGTTCCGTTTCCGCGATGCGTCGAGAACGTCGCGGGAAATCTTGATTTTGAGGCTCGACGTCTGCGTTTGCGTCTGCGGCGGCGGCGGCGGCGCTGCCAGCCTCTCTTTAGGTATTTTGATCTTCAGACCGGGACTCGTCGACAGTTTTTCTTTAGGAATCGTTATCCTCAAAGTCCCGTCCTGCGGCTGCTCCACCGGCTGGGGCGGGGGACTATCCTTCTTTCTCTCTTTCTCCTTTTTATGTTTCTTTCGTTCCTCCTTCGATTTGTCCCGGTCTTTATGCTTGTGTTTGTCCTTTTTCTTTTTCTCTTTCTTATGCCTGTGTTCGGGGACGTCTTCTGCCGGCGCAGGGGGCTCTGCGGCCGGAGGGGGAGGTAGGACGGGGGGTGGAGCGGGCTCCGCTGGTGGCTCGCGTTTTACTTCGGGCGATTTTCGCTCCGTCGCAACCGTTATAGGAGCCGGCTTTGCTAGACTTTCTTTTAATAGATTGGATACTAGTGTAGGATCAGTCTCGATGCCATTGACCGGCCTCGAAGGCGGTTCAGGCTTCCTTTCCGGTCCTCTAGTCTTGATGGACGTACCTCTTTGCGAGTCACGTATGACATTCTCATAGCCGGGCGTTTCGTCTAGTTTCTTGACGACCGGCACTAATTCTGGCTCGGAATTCGATTGTTGTCTTTGCCTAGGTTGTTTTGGTTGTTCTTTAGTGGGGGGCGAGGAGAAGGGGGATAATATAGCAGGGGGTTGCATTTCTCTAATGGCTGCGGTAGGGTCGGGCCGCTTTCTGTGCGGGCTTGGCGGCCTTTGCTCTTGGGTTTGTACGGGGGGTTGAGGTACTTGGGGCGCAGGGGGCGGGGCAGGGCGGGCCTCAGGCTTGGGCCGGTGAGGCTGCGGCTGAGGCTGCGGCCGGCGGGGGGCAGCCGCGGCCGCTGCGGTGGGTGTCGTCGCATTCTCAGGCGAGAATAGCGATGGGGGGCGCGTTCTTTGAGGGGGCTGAACCACTTCGGGTTGAGCAGCAGGGGGATGCGCAGGCGCCGCTGCTGTTGCGGGCGTGGATGTCGACGTCGAGGGGCCAGGGATGGGGGGCCGGTGGTGTCGGTGGTCGTGGGGCGGTTTTTGGTGGTGAGGCTTGTGTGGGGGCCAGGGATGGTGGGGTTTGTGGTGGTGTTGGCTGGACGGCCGCTGGTGGTGAGGGGGGGCTTGCGCACTGGGCCTCGGTGCCGGCGCCCCGGGCCTCGGCTGTTGCTGCTGCTGCTGCATCGCCTGTTGCCGCCTCTCTCTCTCCTCACGCCTCTCCCGCTCCTCTCTCTCCCTCTTTTCTCTGTACAAATTGTAATCAATCTTCTGTGGCTGCGGCTGTGGTGGCGCAGCCGTTGTGGCGGGCACATAACCACCAGGTACGGGTTGACGTCGTCTTTCTCGTTCATATTCTGCAAGAAGATAATTAGGTCATAGATGGTAGTTATGTCAACAGCTCCCTGCAACTTTGCGGGGAGAATAAACACTGGCAGCTCCGTTATGAAATACTGGACAAAATTACAAGTAATGCATTCCAGAATTCCATTATTGTCTACTAGCTTCTGCTCGCGACTTTGTCTGCATGGACTTCAGGATTAGGTCCGACCTGGATAAAAAGTAGCCGGTGTTATTCCAGACTATAATTTATCTGTGTGCCAAATTTTATCCAGATCCGTTCAGCCGTTCTGGCGTGAAAGAGTAATAAACATCCATACTCACAAACTTTCACGTTTATAATATTAGTAAGGATTATTACTTTATTTTGCATAATGTTATTTTAAAAACATACCATCACGCCTATATTCCCCGAAGGGTAAGGCAGAAGTGTACTAATGTATGCCCCCGCAGCTTGCTGGTACATTTAGGTCCCATATGTGGCAAGCCTATTGCTATTAACCGAGGACAAATCCAAACTCCAAGCAGTGCGGAGTTACTGAGAACTGCATAGAAAAACCCAATAACACTACTGCTCGACCAGGGAATCGAACCCAGGACTTCTATTTAAATTAATTAATTTATTTATATTAAGGCAGAAGTGTACTAATGTATGCACACAGCTTGCTGGTACATTTAGGTCCCATATAATAAGTCCCTATTGCCATTAACCGAGCACAAATCCAAACTCCAAGCAGCGCGGAGTTACTGAGAATTTCATAAAAAAACCCAATAACACTGCTCGACCAGGGAATCGAACCCAGGACTTCTATTTAAATTAATTTATATTAGCATTTATATGATACGGTATTGATACTGACATGTACCAAGAACATACCTTTGTCGAAGGACTTGTCGATCTCATCGGCACTGGACGGCGGATGTTTCTTGTCAAACGGCGAATTGGACACGCCGGAGCCCGACGCGTTCGGCAGCGAGTGTGGGGAGCTGCCGTCCGCTGTACGTAACATATAAACGATATAGGGTATAAAGAGACTGCCTATGTACAGTTCGGACGAAAAAACATTTCTGAACTGAATATGTTCCGGTCCAGTGACAACGGAAAATGTGGCATAAGCAAAGAGAGGACTAATCGCCTGCTTTCTTCCTGGGTTAAGGCGGATCGTTCAGCTGAGCCCGCGAAATTCAAATTTCAAGTGATTTTTCGCAGTTTGTAGGTCTATAACAAGTTCTAGATTCATGGCAATAGTAATCGCGACATTAACTATACAACATTCACAACTGAGAACTAAAATCTTTACTTATAAATCCTTATCAAGCCAAAAACTTGGCGAAATCTGTCCATTTGGTTAAAATTGACATTTTACACTACTTTTAGCTACAATCATGATTTTTAAGCAATGGTTTAAGATAAAAATTGTGAATTTTGTATAGTTAATCGCAATTACCATTACCATGAATGCAGAACTTATTATAGACCTACAAACTGCGAAAAACCACTCGAAATTTGAATTTGGCGGGCACAGCGAAACGATCCGCTTTAAAGCAATGATTTTTTTTAGGGTTAAATAAACATAAACCTTTTGTACGTGCCTTTGTTTTTTTTTTGATGATTCATTATCTAATTAAGCACTAGAACTCTCAGAAAATGCTCAATATTGCATGTTTAGACCGGTGTTAACAAGGCCAAGTGTATAAATTTGACAACTATTAATGAAAAAAGAAAAACATAGGGTTACAATATATATTCTTTTTATTCAGTATATGAAATATCTTTTAAATTGGTCTTATATTAAAGGAGGAAATAGGCAAGAGCCAAACCTAGAATTATGACTTTTTACTTAGACTATTCATTCGGATATGCAGTTGTCCTTATCGCACGAATTTGAGTAACCCACGTAGGATAGCGACAGTGATAGTTTCTTTAAATACCTAATTTTCAAAAATCTCTCCGCCTGCATTTCCTCTTAAGGGTCCGGGGAATCTTGAATTGCCCACGAAGATGTAATACCAAAATAAATCATAATCCGGACAATAAACTATCAAATTATATTAGGTATTATTCGGATTTGGATACTGTTAATCTAGGTTCCTACTGTACTATTTCGTCTACTACTACTTCACTGGAAATAAAAGACCGGAAAATCGTACCAAACTTGGTAAAGTTATCGAAATGTGCATTCGCTTACATTTATTTCCAGTGAAGTATTTTGGACGAAATGGTAAAGTAGGAACTTAGATTCGAATAATAACGGAATTTGATTAAATTGTGTTTGAATTATGATTTATTTCGGTATGACGTTTGTAAGAGAAATTCTGTCGGACTCTATTTAACTCTCTTATAAGCTGTCAGTAACATCAAACTCACCAGCTTTGACGTTCATCATTTTCCTCTTGAGCCGCGACGGGCACTTCTCGAAGATGAGCAGGAACTCTGCCGTGAGCTTCTCTAGGAGATCAGTGGTGACTGACCGGTCCACGTACGAAAACCAGTGGCGGCCCTCGTTCGATTGAGGTATCTACATTATACCGTGTACCTTTAGACTATTTTTTATATAAAAAAAAATGATTTTTTACGGACTTGATTTGGAAACTCTTATAGCCTCACTTAAGGAAATTAACTATCAGTTTATGGGAACTTTAAGAGAAAACTAACACAACAATGAAGAGATCAGCGCTTAATACTCAGAATTCGGAGCGAAGTTTCGACGTCACATCTTGCTACGTACGTTCTCTGACTAGCATAAAATTAAAGTGCTTATAACTGCCTTATTTTTTTTTTAAAAAACGTTGCCCTACACTAGGATTTTCTCCTGTATCGTGGGCGCGTTTACAAACACAAATTCTCACATACACAAACGCCCAGACCCGGAGCAACTACCTGTAGATCATACAAATATTTGCTCCGTGTGGGGATCGAACCCACAACACGTGACGCAGAAGCCGATCTCTCAGCCGCTACGCCAAACGTGTCGTCGAATTTTTGAACCGATTTATTACTTAATTTTGATTTTATTGATCGGTTTTATTTATGGTAAGTATTTCTATGCGGCTATCTATATCTATTCCTATAATAAAAATGTAACAGGCCGATGTCTGTACATTATAGATATGAAAGAAAAACAAATATGGGGGTCTTTATTAGAGTAACATAAGCCAAAATAACAATTTATAGAATTATTGTCCGTTTGTACGCGCATCATACAAAAACTACTGCATGGAATTGAATGCAGATTTCACCGATGTATTGCTAGAGTTCTAACTTAAAATCTGGTGCACGTTTCATCTTGATACGCCGCCTAGAATCGGACTTATAGTATTAATCTCTTTGGGACGTGACTGAAACTGCGGGCAACAGCTAGTCAAAAATAATAATCAAGTAGACTATTCTGAAAATTTATTCATTCAATAGAAAACAACACTATCCCTGAGTCACACAAAGCTACCTATATTTTATTATAATTACATCCACGCGAACCACGTTGCCGGCGGAAACTACAGTAACATACTTATGGTCGAAATATTTCTGCGCGTCCATTTATCAAGGAAGGTTATAAGCTATATAACATCACGCTGAGCCTTTTAGGAACAGAGCAGCGCGGATGAAACCGCGAGCGGGTCGCTATATCGTATAAAACAACATGTAGGTACTCACCGCCCAATTACTCCATTTCGAAGCTAAGTGTATACAGAAGCAAGCGACAACGGTAGGTCTGTACTGTAGACACATGGTCGTCAAATGCAGACTGTTGGACGCCATGAAATAGGACGTCTGCGCCAGGTCCTTAGGTGCTGCGGATGAAGATACAAATCATGGTAATCATGGCGGCAAATTGTACTTAAATGATAGATTGTTGTGGCAGCAATATTCAACCTTATTTTTTGGGCTTTGAATTGGTTATTACTTATTTGGTGCAATATTTAATATTGATCAATAATATAATAAAATAATTTAATTCTTTTATTTAATATTAATTATACTTTTTAATTGCCTCATTAGTCTAGTCAAGAGGTCTTACGTTTGATTTCCAGGTCGAGCAGTGTTGTTGGGTTTTTCTATGAAATACACAGTAGCAGTTCGGAGTTTGAATTAGGCCCGGTTAATAGAAATGGGCATACCGCTTATTACATGGGACCTAAAAATCCCAACGACACTGTGTGTACATTACATTAATAAACCTCTGCCTAACCCTTCGGGGAATACAGGCGTGATGGTATTAATTAGAAATAACCACGCTAAAAAGCCCAAAATAATAAGTTTGAATGCCGCTGATATACGGGAACAAACTTCGAAATGAGCTCTAGGTGTAAGCAGGTCTTAGGATGAGTAAACGAACTATGATTCTGGTATATTCATATAAGGCATACAGACTTTTCAATTTATAAAAGCAATATAATGGGATGGGCACATACATCCAACTAAATGTTAAACCCTATTATAACTGGTGGAACTCTCTGGAACTAGATTTTTATCTAGAAGTGGGGGACGGGGACGGTAGGGCAAAGCTAGCTTAGGGATCGGCAAATAAAAAAAATAAATCGATATTTTTAAACAGTATCGATAGCTCGGTTCATAATATTATTCGTGGACGAGGTCGATCTAGGAGACGTTGGCGAGATGATCTTGACCGGTTTTTGCCGACGCGGTATGAGGAAGTAAGGAAGGATAGAAAATCCTGGACTGAGTTAGGGGAGGCCTTTGCTCGGCAGTGGGACACAAAACAGGCTATTTAAAAATTGAAAAATATCGATTTTGCAATATATCGACATTTATTTTAAAACGTGCACGAGGTAGGTAC
Organism: Acronicta aceris; assembly: GCA_910591435.1. NCBI lineage: Eukaryota > Metazoa > Arthropoda > Insecta > Lepidoptera > Noctuidae > Acronicta > Acronicta aceris. The sequence continues at coordinate 3,286,454 of OU342784.1, forward strand.
ATGTTAGGACTAAAAAAGGTCATCTAGTAACATTTAATACCAGAGTTGCGAAAAAATATACAATTTAATACTCCAAAATATCGAATATCGATATATCGTCGAGATATACATATATATGAATATCTTTACGTGCGTACTTATAGTACATTATCTGTCCAGCATAAAATTAAAATGCTTAGGTATAACTTCCTTATTTTCGAATCGATTTTTTTTGAGGGACTCTACTTGGAGGGAAACAATTTCATGGGGCCATAAAAAACAGTCAAGCCAATTGCCCTTCAAACACATTTTGCTTTGCAGATTACCGAACTTGGCAATGCCAACTTGGTACCAACAGCATCAGAATTCTCTAAACAGAAATACTTAGTTGAATGTATGCGCAGGAACGTGAGTTGTCATTCATATATTATTTCTAGACGTGTCGTCGGCGGCGCTATGTTATAATTAACACCATTAATATTTGGCACACCATCAAACTTGTAATTAGCTACATATATGTATGTACTATCGGCCAACGTCATATCTAGCCGCCGTAAGGGCTATATTTGCTTGCAGCCTCGGCTACTATACCAGTCCTTACCTACGCATATTAACCAATAGCATCGTCCTTTTTATGAAGTCGAAATCGTATCAAATCGTATAAAAAAAAGAAAAATATTGAAATTAAACTACTTTTTATGGATTTTATCCGGTTATATTTATATTATTTAATTCCTAAAAGCCAACATCACTGTGTGCACGGGATTTTGTTTTCAAATTGTTTAGATATGGAGTTGGCTGATAGTACATAATATGTCGTTTAGCTATATTTATAACATCTTTATAATATTTGTCTTTATCTAGGGGTCCTAAACGCGACTGCTATGCTAGAGGTCCTGGGCTCTATTGCTAAGGCGAGCAGTAGGTATACAGTATTATTGGGTTTCTATGAAATTCTCAGTAGCAGCTCCGAGTTTGGTATTTGTGCCCGGTTAATGACACAACACTATATGAATGACCCGATAGGCGGATTAAGAAATTTTACCATCAAATGAGAAGTGAACACTACGTCTTCTGAAATACAAAAAGTGTTGGACGAATTCTACAAATAATAAATGTGTGACAACCCTATCATAATAGCAATTTATCTATCATCAATCCTAAATAGAATACGGGAATGACCAGGGATTACGTGAGAGTGCAGGACGCATATCATGAAGTAGGGTAACAAAATATGCGACGGTTGTATGGACGTGATTAGGGTGACACACAAACACTAAATTCATATTGTATTCACATACCTTTTGTTCTTTTTCGTATGTAGTAGGTAGGTATACATTGCCTGTTGAGTCGCGGCTTATTTTTTAATTGCCACCGGTCAAGTTCGGTGCGGCTATCGGAAAAGGTCCCGGCTTTGTCTCAATTTTAGTGCAACGTGTGGCTTCCATACTCCGTGTGTGACTTTGATTTTTTAAATATTTGAATATGTGTGAATCTACTGATTTTTATTATATATAAAAGGGAGTGTTGCTGGTTATAAATTAATTAAATAATCGAGAGTATGTATTTTACTGAGTGGTGAAATAAATATTTAACACCACAAATAATGTGCTCATTTTTGTTTTTAAATCCAGCACTAAACGATTAGTGAAAGATAAATTTCAATAAAAGTGTACAAGATAGGGGAAATTAATAATTTAAATATTTTTTCCTGAAAAACCTTTTATTTTCATGTTTTTTACAATATTTTTTTATTTATCATTTACAACAAAATATATTGTCAAAGCATGGAAGTCAAACGCTGCATTGGCAAAATATTACATACCACAAGTAATAGGATACTGTTGCATGGCATTTTAATTAATAGTTTTTAATTGTACACACAGCAAAAGAGTTAGGTCTGTAGGCAACTGACAACTGCAATCTTGTTCGGCTCGACGGACGAATTGAAGGAAAATTATAGGAATGACATGACTTCCACATATTGGGCGTTTGAATTTTCATATGCAAGGTAGAGAATATAATAAGACTAAATGAAACACCACAGCGTACACTAGTCTAAAATGATGACAACTTCCCATACGAAATCAGTTCATCAATTCAGTCTTTATGGAAAGCTGTTTTTTTTAATAATAATTATAACCTATTTAAAGTGATTCTTTAGGATAAGGCTGTCGTATCATTAAATGTCCTGTTCTTGTCGCCATCCGGTACCTATAGTTTAGATTCTTTCATTAATTCGAATATTAGATTGCAGCTTGCCGCGGCCCCCTGCGGACTTAGCTAATTTGTTGGGTGTACATAATTTTCTTTTAATATATTATCTGTGGCATAAACAATATACAATAACTCATTTTTATGCACATAAGTACCTGAATAACAATTTCAATCGCAAGGTATAACACAAAACCGGGCCAAACCGACCCACAGCCGCGTAAAATACCCGAACTGGCCGAAGTTGACGCCGCTACGTGTCTGTCGTACGAGTCGTATGACGTATCTGTAGTATGACGTCATCGGACCGGACACAATGTTAGGACGCTTGTCTCACCTTTGACAAGGTGACACGTCCGTACAACGTGCGTGTGGGGGTGGTCGATGGCGACATCGAAACCTAAAGTCTGTAGAAGAACGTTCTCGTTGAATACCAGGTCCTGCGCCTGAAACAATGAAAAACATACATTAATTATTGATATAAACAATGTTGGCTAAGTAATAACTAAGCTAATCAACTGATCTGTAAAGTCAAGCTGCGCTTGCCCCGGTCAGTGTGTGGATGGATGACCATTCTTAAAATATCAAGAACCGTGCCATCTGTCCCGGTTGTCATACGAACACCTATGACAATAGTTAGTAGTAATCAGAACTTCTGGCTCATGCTTTTTGGGCTCCTGACTCAAAAGCCCAAAAAGAATGGCAACCTATCTTCAGTATTGCCCAGAATATGAGTTTCTTGTAAAATACTGATTTTCAGCCGCATCTGGTTGGACTGGAAGGTGATTTTTCAACTTTTTTTTTTCTTTTTTTTTAAAAACGTTGCCCCACACTAGTTTTTTCTCCTGTATCGTGGGTGCGTTTACAAACACAAATTCTCACATACACAAACGCCCAGACCCGGAACAACTACCTGTAGATCATACAAATATTTGCTCCGTGTGGGGATCGAACCCACAACACGTGGCGCAGAAGTCGATCGCTCAACCGCTACGCCAATCGTGTCGACTTCTTATATACTTTTGACCAACAAGGAGTATTTTTGAGTCTCTATTTGAAATCATTTTTACTTAAAATTTAAGCAAGTCACCCCACAAACTAGTCGGTTTTCTGTGGTTTAATATTTTTAACCCATGATTATTACGAAAAGTAATTCAGATTCTCGTCAAAACTTTTTATTTATCGAGTCCTCCAGTATATAGGATAAAGTGACGTCACTCCAGTGCGTGTCCATACATATCGAATGTACCATGTAACACAACACCTTACTAATTACCATATGACACGAACCAGGTGTTAAATAACAGGCTTCCCAAATGACACGAAAACACTGCGCTCATTTAAAATTACTAGTAGACACGTAAGAACCACTTTGTATGTGTAGCCAAGAAAATAATTAATTTCCAGTTTCTATATAGCAGCGACACAGATGTCGCTCGCTGCCTGTATACATAACTGTTTTGCCGATAGTACGAACGATGACATCTTTACATAATATAAAACAAAGTCGCCGTCGCTGTCTGTCCGTCCCTATGTACCTATGCTTAAATCTTTAAAACTACGCAACGGATTTTGAAGCGGTTTTTTTTAATAGATAGTGATTCAAGAGGAAGGTTTTAAGTTATTAATGATTATCTTTTTGTGATTTTTTTTTGCATTTTCCATGCTAAGATTATTAAGTTATTTTTTAGTAAAGGAAAAAATTCAATCGCGGGCAGGATTCGAACCTGCGTCTTCTGGTTTGATATACCAGACGCTCTGACCTCTAAGCCACCGCGAACCCTACCCGCATGATTGAAATTTTGCCTTCACATTCTGAATTTTACGTCATAAGGTGACGTTGGTAACATCTATGAGAGGCAAGTTACCTTACTTCTCAACCGACACAACTTACTTTTACAGTTAGTTCAGTGTCGTACGATGCCACCTTACCTTTTAACTATCTTTTTGTGATTTTACTAAAAAATAACTTAATAATCTTAGCATGGAAAATGCAAAAAAATCACAAAAAGATAGTTAAAAGGTAAGGTGGCATCGTACGACACTGAACTAACTGTAAAAGTAAGTGTCGTGTCGGTTGAGAAGTAAGGTAACTTGCCTCTCATAGATGTTACCAACGTCACCTTATGACGTAAAATTCAGAATGTGAAGGCAAAATTTCAATCATGCGGGTAGGGTTCGCGGTGGCTTAGAGGTCAGAGCGTCTGGTATATCCAATCAGAAGACGCAGGTTCGAATCCTGCCCGCGATTGAATTTTTTCCATTACTAAAAAATATTAATGATTATGCTACGGTTCTTAGGAATGGGGCAACGCGGGTGAAACCGCGGGCGGGTCGCTAGTTACTGATATTTTTTTAAAGAGTAATTTATATTTATCTAACTATTTTTAGGGTGATAGACAACTCGGCTGCTGAATTCATCTGGGTGGGTAACTATTATTAATTACATTGCCAAATATTCTTCTGCTAAGCAGTAGTGTGCTTATTTTATGTAGCCAGTTAATATACTGGACAAATAAGTTTTACCAACTGTCGTTTCAAGACAGCCCACGAGTATTTATTTATTTATTTAATCAAGAACAATTTACATTGTGTTTGATATTTAGGTAACATGCATAAAATTTACAATTTATGATTATTATTAAACAATTAACCACCCAATTAAAAATTAATTTCCCTCGGTACGGCTACGGTTACCGCTTACCATCGGGCCGTATGCTTGATTGTCAATCTGAGAACTATTAAAGGTCAGAGCGTCTGGTATATCAAACCAGAAGGCGCAGGTTCGAATCCTGCCCGCGATTGAATTTTTTCTTTTACTAAAAAAAAAGTACGTTTTAATAATCATCCTCACCTGTTCTTGGTATTGTTCGGGCGTCAGGGCGTTGACACTTTCACCTCGGTGGAGGCAAACATGGGCTACCTTTATTACATATTCTAATTTTCTTGGCTGCTCCTCCACCTGAAAGTTATTACACAGATTAAATATAGCTAACTTTTTAGTAATTAGGTAGTTATAAGGATCGTATCATGGGGTGCTGTTTCTGCCTGAATTATAAATTATTTTGGTCAATCTCAATGATTGACCAAAATCTATATACTTATAATAAATCTGTAGAGAGGTCAATTCTGTACATGAAATATATTTCCAAAATAACTATCAGCGGGTGATTAGTGATCGATACTGACGCCAAAAATGCAATCAGTAAAATTTTTGTCTGTCTGTATGTTCGTTATAGAAACAAAAACCACTCGACGGATTTCAACGAAACTTGGTACAATTGTTCTTCATACTCCTGGGCAGGTTATAGTATACTTTTCATCACGCTACGATCAATAGGAGCCGAGCACAATTAAAAAATGTTGCAAAAACGGGAAAATTATTTGATTATTTTGTTCTGGGAAGTGACATGGGTCGTTGATAAAGCGGGCGTAGCCGCTGGCGGAAGCTAGTAATTAATAATATTACCTATATTATTATATAGTTAATATTATTAATTATTTTACTATATTATTTATTAATAATAATAACTTGAAAGACTGCCTCATTAGTCTAGTGGTCCCAAGCGCGAATGCTACACTAGAGGTCCTGGGTTCGCTGTGCCCGGTGAATGGCTATAGGCTCGCCCCCTATTCCTAACCCTTCGGGAATAAAGGCATTGGTATATTGTTATGTTTATCATTGAGATTATAGGTTTCGAAGTCAAGGAACTTTTTATATTATATTATAAAAATCCCGACTACGTCTTGTGGGAAGCAGGAAATAGCCCATCAAAATGATTTGTTTTTAAATGTGCCCTATTAACCTTGTATTTAAAGGACCTTGAAATCGTCACTAAAACTGCCTTTGAAAAAAAAAAATACAGTTACAATTTCCTGACAAATTATTGATTTGGTGGCCTTATTATTGAGTATTTGTGTCGATTGATAACGCCCCATAGCACAGTCTGGTTTGTCTACCACTAATGTAAATAAAACATCCAAATAATAATAAAAAAATTGAGGTAGAAATAGTCCGTCTCGGTAGACTATGTCTGAGCTAAATCAAGGCCATCTGTGACAACGATTAATGTAGAAAACAATGTAGGTGTTCTGTGTGTGGTTTTCTTCTTCTTTTGTAAGACAATAACGACATCATCGCATTTCCCTGACTAAATTGCGTCAATCTTCCATTGTAACTATAATGCATATATTTTATAAGTTGCAATCTAACTTTAGAATGGAGGAACGAATCGAAACATAATGTATGTACCTACATAAATAAATAACAAGCTTTCGACAAATCGGGCGTTCAAATAATAATAGTAGTTTCCAATTTTCCATGCATTTATTTTCAATTAGTTTCCGGAAAACGAGCAGATGAGCCACCAGACGATTGGTAGTCAATGCCGCCCATGGACACTTGCAACACCAGAAGAATTGCTGGTGCGTTGCCGAGCCTTAAAAGCCTCTACCGTCTGCAAACTGCCGAGGCCGCAGTAATTGTGAGGGGGAACTGGTTCTCATGCGCAAAAGTAGAAACACACATAAAGGTGCTCTACGAGTTTACGACAGACTCCGACGTAGGGATGGTTGCCAATCAGTCAGAACTTAAGAGGTGTTACCATCAAACAATCATTTTCTCGCCTTTTGCGAGATGCCGATCTGAATTGTATTCTCCGTCCCTACACGTGCTATTACCGATTCGAATGGCAGATTGAACTTGTCTGCAGCTACAGATACGATCAGATATCCGCAACCACTAAATAATCTAAACAATTTCTAGTTTAACGAAATACTATTGCCACGTTGATCAATCTTGTAATGAATACCTGTAGCAAAATGGCTACTTTTGATGTGTATTATGATTCACATAAAAAAATTGCTATGGGTTCTAAATATTAATCGATTCCAGAGGAACTGCTGAATGTTCGGTGCGCTTAGCGCATCTGTATTCGCTACGGACAACAGCGGAATGTGAAGCTCAATAAAAAGGGGCCCTAATTCTCGAAACAACTTATTCCGAGAAGTGTTTAATGAGCCTCAATAACGAGTTTACACGCATTTTTTATATGCCCGAAGTTTCCAAAATAGTTTGGTTGCGTGTCTTACGTTTTTTGTCGGTCTGGTAAATTTTGGCACGGTTATTTTTAATGGAAATGGCTCGTTAAGTCGTAATCGTAACCTGCTTCTATTCAAAGAACTAGATATTTTATTTTGGGCGATAAATTAATATAATTTCTTTCTTTCTTTGTGACAAAACCGGTGAAGTGCAAGTCGAACTTGCGCAATTCACTTGTGCCAATTATTTTTTTCTTAAATAATTTCAGAGAAAGCTGTGTAAGGCTGTGGCATACGCCAGTGATTGGAAAATGTTTTCGGTTTGTCAATTTTGAGGAAGAATATTCAAGAAGCACTTTCATATATTTATCGACTGCTTTGTCGACTCAATCAACGGCCACGGGAAGTTAAGACTGTCTACCTAAGATCTTAGACAAGTTTTTTCTTGAAGATCATTTTTCAAACGATCCATAAGGATACTCCGCACACCAAAAAAGGAGAGTAAGTTGGAGAAATGGTTACGGAGACCAAGTCCCTCTTTGGGTGGCATTAGATTATTAATTAATTAAAATATACGTACCTTTGCAGCGAGGAACAGCGCTGCAGCCGCTATGGCATTCCTGTGGAACTGTGTGAAGGAGTGGAAGGCGTAGAACCTGTGCATATACACTATAGCCGTGTTGATGCATAGTTGAGAGCTGTAAGGTAGCTGGTTAAGGAAATATTTGTAAAAAAGTTTGTCTTAAAAATAACAGAATAAGGTCAATAATCGCGTCTGTCTGAACGCGATAAATAAAAATAAAAACTATCGAACCTTCATACTGTTTTCACGAAGTGATTCATGAGGAAGATTATAAGCGGGGCAAAGCTGGTAAATACACAGGGTACAAAATCAACGTTCAATGTTTTATTTCAATTAGACCAATATTACAGGTACTTTTGAATTGTCTTATGGAGAAGAACTCTCTAGAGTTTGAGTCCCGGAACGTCTCAAGTCTCGAAATCCTGGAACTTTTCGTAATTTTATAAACAAAGCAATTATTAAGAGTGAAATTAACATAAAGTTACTAAAATTTAATTTTCTGTTTAATAAATGTTGATATTTACCAGAAATTAACTCAATTAAAATTCTTCAAAAAAGGCTTACCCCTCTTAAACAAACAAATAATGTTTTTCTTAAAAGTCTCGAAAAGTCCCGGAAATTCCCGGGACTTCGATCGTAGGCTGTCTCGGGTCCCGGGACTTTGAAACTGTCGGGAATTCCCAAACCCTAGAACTCTCATTCGTCGATAGAATGAGCCCCGTCAGTCAGATAATAAAACGCATCAAGTTAATGTTTGTATTTGCCAATAGATGTCGCTACAAGCATTAAGTGTGTCGTGACTGGTAGAATTAATTTTCTCACGATTAAATTCTTGCCATGGAATGTTCATAATCAAACTTGACATTCAAGGTCATTTGTGAGTTACTGATTGAGTATTTCTTACTCCATTGATAATAACGACATCATAATGTAGGTATAAGTGCAGTTTACGAGCCACAAATTTTATGCAGTTTGCTACAGAATGAAATAGGTGGAACAATTCCCAGAAGTGGAATCAGAAGATTGATAAAAATTCAGGAGCGTATTATACTTTGGCAGTATATCCAACAAACAGATGGACAGATATTTTTGCATTTATAGGTAATATTAGTATGGATAGCATGGATGGAAATATAGTAGTAGTCTATTATTTATTATATTATATATAGTAGTAGTCTATTATTTATTATATATAATATAATAAATAATAGACTACTTGTCTGTGGTTTCAGTCGCTTCCTAAAAGGACTACTTGATACTATTTTTCGGGACATAACCATAAAGTAGCCAATACAGGATGCATTCTATCTCCTGCCAAATTTTATTGAAATCTGTTGAGCAGTTTAGGCGTGAAAAAGTACACGAACAATCAGTTACTTTCGCATTTATAATATTAGTATGAATATCGTATCTAAACTCCTAAAGGACCTTTCAATAATCAATACATACTCTAATGAAACAATAGTCTCGTGGTTATAAGAGCAACTGCTACGCTAGAGCTCCTAGGTTTCAATTACCAGGTCGAGTAGAGCTATTAGATTTTTCTATGAAATTCTCAGTATTGGCTTGGATTTGTGCCTAGTTAATGGCAATAGTCTCGCCCCCTATTATATGGGAACTAAACATACCGGCGAAATGTGTGTATGTTAAGTACACCTCTGCCTAACCTTTCAAATACAGGCGTAATGGTGTTAAACAATGTTTTAATGTCTATCATTCGTCTAGACTTTGCGAATAGTATGAATGTCAAGGCAAAGAGAGGCCTCCGCAAAAACGACAATGACCTTATTACCATATCGCAGAAACACCAATAAAAAAAAACTACAATATTTTCCACGCGATTGGAGAATGGAAAAACACGTTACATAAGCTGAATACTGAAGCTATACATGAGTCATGAACTTACGACGATTGGTTCCATTAAATTATACAGGGTGACTGAAAATATGCGACAAATCGAAATGGGAGTTCAGTAATCATTACTTATTCATTTTTTTAAGCGATTACCGCCGCCCTTGGACACCCGCAACACCATAGGAGTCACAAGTGCGTTCATTTTTTAATTTAATTTCCGTGATCTAAATTATCCGAAATATAATCTTATTTTTATCTTCGATGGTGTAAACTAAGCTATTGTCCTCAGGTAGGCATGTATTGTACTTAGTTAAGTAAAAACACAAATAAATAAAGTAAGTATCGATTTATCCAATACATACGCAGATAGATACTATGCGAAGTAACACTTTGCACTTCCTAAAATTTATCAATATTTTTCTATTCACGAGAAAAATGACACGCAGGAGACGTTGCCAAACTCTTCCAACGACTCACATTGCTAGTAAGCTTTAAAAAAAAGAGAACTAACGTTAGCTTCATCGACAAAAATAAAGCGTCTATTAAATTTCACCTGGTATAGTAACTATCAATATTTTGAATAATCCCCAGCAGGGGTTATAAATTTGATAAGCTAACATGCGCGGAAATAAATTTGTCGTCGACCTCTCGTACTTAGATAACGACTGGACATGGGATCATGTGACAATAATGTTGTGTAAGTACTATCTGTCATGTATCACGAAACTTTGATTATAACTGTTCTGCTGGGCTAAAAATTGGCAATTGATGAATCATAGTATGATTCAGATATGAAAATTGGTATAGAGCTACCTACTATGGATTCAGTGAAATTGCTGTTGTCTTTTTTTTATGGGATGGAATAGGGGGGGCAAACGAGCAGACAGATTGCCTGATGGTAAGCGATTACCGCCGCCCGTGGACACCCGCAACACCAGAGGAGTCACAAGCGCGTTGCCGGCCTTTTAAAAGGGCCTCCGGTACCCTCACTCACTCGACGAAACACAACGTAAGCGTTGTTTCACGCCAGTTTTATGTGAGGCCGTGGTATCACCCCGGTCGAGCCGGCTATTCGCACCGAAGCATGGCTCTCCCACGTAAGAAGTAAGTTTTATGTGCTATTATGGTTTTTTAGCACCCCTTGAATAAGATTTGCCAAAATATACATAGTAGTGTTGTCTTTCTCTATACCAAAATTCATCAAAAAATTGCTTTTATGCGTGAAAACCTTCTAACGAGCAGACAGACAATTACTTTTTAATAATATCATAATAAAAAGAATTTATAATAATATCAGTACAAGATGTCCTTAACTTTTTATTTCGGTGGCACATCTGCCTGAAGTTGTTTCACTGGGAAGCAAAAGGATAAATCAATGCTGAGACGACCCCATTAGTCCTAGAGAGACATAAATTGGACCTTGGAGGATATACCAAATACCTCAATATGGATACCTTTTGTCTCGAAAACTTTTTCGGAACGCGAGTGAAACAGCGGGCAATCGCTAGTTTTACAATATTTAGCACTCCAATTATGATATGTATAGAAAACTATGTAGGTAACTATCTAGAAAATGTACTATTGTAGTGCTTAGTATTTGATGGGAGATAACTTTCACTGCCCAGTGAAAGTGAGACTAAACCATGTAACTTACTTTCTAAAATGGGGTACAGTTGCCATGGGGTGATCAGTGGGTCAAAGGATCGGCCACGTCACCATGGGACAGATACTGGAATTAGGGTGTTCCCGTAAAATTGTCCCGAATGAGCAAATTTTACCATTAACAAATCTAACAAAAGAGCATACTTAGCTAATCATTCAAAGTTATTGTGGATTAAAAAAGAACCGTGTTCCCATGGAAAAACAATAGTACGAGTAATACCTACTCAAATTGTTTAATTCCTAAGAAGATTCAGAAAGTTAGGTATCTTAAGGTGGTTTAGGAAGGATTAACGGAGATCGACGAAACAAGTACCTATCCTACATGGCGAGTACGGGTGGACATACAACCATATTGCCGACGTTATCAAAAAAAGGTCAAATTAAGAATACCCTAAACCGACGATCATGCATGAGGAGGATAACGAACGTAGATGAAGCGAAGTGGTATGCTAGATCATATCAAGTGAAAATCTAGTCTCTGCCTAGCTCAATGAGAGATGGGCGTGACGTATGGTGTCCCTAAATAAGGACATACACTCACAAAAAAGACTCGAGATTACATAGATAGCACTACTCAGTGTAGTGGACAATTCACGCTGTCAAACAGAAAAATACATTACACATTTGCGATGTCGATGCATCTTATCATCAAAAAGACGCACCCGCCAGTTGAAAGGTATGAACGTGTAGGTAACAAAGTAATATACACTTGACCTTTTTGAAGGACTTCACCCAAGAGGACGGTGAATATCCTTTTATTGCGCCCCTCCCCTGGCATCCGCTTTACGAATTCCTTTTATAAATAACCTTGAATTTACTCAAAATAGATCTTAAGACGACCGTATTCGGTCGAGATTTGTTGTTACTTTGTTCTTTCCTGAATATCCCAGGACTTTGACGAGGAAATCTATTCAATGTATTGCATCAGAATTTGCAATGTACAGCAGTATTTAACACGGTGACTCATTGATTTTCCTGTAACTGTTTGTCGCGCTAAATAGGTACCTACAATAGCAAAAATACTACTGAATCATAAGTTTCCTTGCATGCATTTAGAAAGAAACATTTGTGTAATTATTGTAATGTTTTGTACCTACGTAGAGTTACGAGTATTGTTAAAGGTATGTGTCAATATTTTGAAGATAAAAATATTTTGATTCATAGTGATAAGAAAGTTGTTTATTCTTTTTAACAAACTTGAAAAAAGCGAGACGTTATTACGTGGTTATTCTTTGTATTTTCTTTACATATCATCAACCCATTTAGGTAGGTACAGCATGTACCTACTTTTCTTTTATTCCCTGTCCTTGTTGCCCGTCATCTCATTGTTCATTCCCTTTCCATAGCGACCACCATCCATCATTTTCTCCTAGCTCCCCATCTTTCAAATTTCATATCAATCACTTCACTTACATGATACACAGTATATGCAATGACCCCTATGTAGTCTATACAAGTATATAATATACCTACATAGTATTATAATTAAATTACATATGCATGTACTCATAAAACAAATAAAACGTACGTCAGTTCATCTTAAAGGCGTCATTGACAATAACATTTTAATGTGAATAGTCACAGGTCACCAACCTTTCGTTGCTATCAACTATTCTGATTGTTGATCGCAAACCTAATCTTAACTAAGTATCTATGTATATTATGACGTGGGATAATGTAGGTATGTAAGCATTAGGTACAGTCAACAAAAGAGTTGTATACACGCAGCTACCGCCATCTGTGTTTTGACAAAGATTGTCTAATAGTCAGCTAATAGGTCTCAAAAAGCGCCTACATAGGTACTAAACCTTTTGCCGGATAATTCCTTTTATATCACACTCTACGTCAAGATGCATATTTCATAAATAAATAAAATATAATATGCATCTTGACATAGAGTGTGATATTTATTTAAACTTTATGCATCTTAAATTATACATAATGTCCTTTCTTACCAATATAGGTATAGGTTCTTTTGTCAACTGTAAATTTTATTAAGTAAATTAAAACTGGGAATATACTTGAATCTGTCCTGTCTGGCTTATTGTATAATGGTTTGATGATGACTGGTATAGAGATAGCTTGGACAAAGGCTAGCTTCATTATCATCACCAACCTATCATACTGTGCCCCTGCAGGGTTTTCTCTCACAATGAGAGGGATCAGGTCACAGTCCACCAAGTTGATGGGTTGGCAGACTTCACATACCATTGATAAAATCTATATGGTAAGTATGCATGTTTACTCACTATGTTTTTCTTTACCATTTAAGTGAGTGATAAATATATATAATAGTAAGTGTTAATAAATGTCAAAGATGCGCAAAAACGTCACATGAAAAAATGCGACATCGAGCCTTCGAAATGGGAAAGACTAGCAGCCTCGCGTTCGGATTGGAGGGCTTTAGTCAAAAAGAATTTTTTGACTTTGAGGAGCTGCGTCGGTCTGAACTTGAGACTTGGCGCGACGAACTGAAAGCCCGACCACCTGTGGTGATCAGTTACAATTACCATAATGGTGTGCTCACATGCCCGCAATGCTCGCGAACCTAAGAAGATTGGCTATTGCAGTCATATGAGAGCACACCAGAGACAACTATCGACAAGGAGATGAAGTAGTTGCCGGGACCGAAATCGGTCTGGAGGGCATCATCATCATCATTTGTTAATAAGCACACAATTTCGAAAAGTCAGAAGATTGGATTCAAAGTCTCAAAAAGTCTTTTTGGATGCAAGTGTATTACAGACAACATAATATTATAACATTTAATATATAAGATGATATTATATATTTAAACAATTATAATTATTAAAACATAGGTATGTAATATTATAACTGTAAATTATGTTGAAGGCCTACAATCTTTATCATATCATTAAAACAGTGCATTACCAAAGACCATGAAAAATTGTTACTTTTCAATGTAAAACAGTTAGAAGGTCAGTAATTTAATCTATCAGGGTCAGGGTTCCTTGCCTTGGCATTCACAATGCAAGGTTTTCTGTACAATGAGCAAAATATAGTGATTGCAAAGAGTTTTTAATGAGGATGTCAGTGTTGCCACTAAACAATTAAAATTATCAGACAGAAACTTTTAGACCAATTCTCAGTCCATGGCAACTAATATGATTCGTGCAGGCACATTATAGGCATCTCTTTCTTTTTTAAAAGAGTGAGCATGAATTATTGTGGTTGTTTTTCGTTTTAATCTTATTTTGTCAGAAAACTTTGAAGGCACTGACACAACAACTCACAAAGTTGCATCATAATCAAAAAAAGTATAGAATAAACAAATAGGTATTCATTTTTATATATTTTTAATAATATTGATAAAGGACAGAACATGTTTACGGCTGTCAAATTAATGTATGCTACTGTCAATAATGGAAAAACAGTCATACTCTATGGCTTTAACCTTTTAGTGATGAGGGACTATTAATCAAATTTTTGTCTTGCTATAGACCACAAACTGTTTGGCAGTAATAGAAGTTCCTGATGCACTACACACAATCATCATTTATTGGTGATTATGATCTCACTTTGGGAGCTCTCAGGGACCACCAGTCCTCTGATAACCGGTTAAGAACCATTACTCTATGGCAAGTAATTTAATTCATGACGGAAAACAGTAGGTATATACACCATTATTTCCCAAAGGGTAAGGCAGAGGTTTGCTAATGTGCACCTACAGTTCGCCGGTATGTTTAACTCCCATGTAATAGGAGGCAAGCATATTGTGTCAATATGAGTGGACAAATTTGACAGAAATTATAACTGGATAGCTCACTCTCTATTTATCTTATCTTATATGGGGCCGAGGCAGCAAGGCCTCAGTGCACTTCGACCCAATGGGATTTAAAAACATACTTACATACAAATCTTTCCTCTTTATAATATTAGTATAGATTCAGTACATCTCCGCCTAATCCTTCAGGGATATTGGGATGAGGATATGTAAGATTTGTGGAGAGCATTTCATCAATGAAAGGCATGGCTCATAGATTTAAAAAGAGAATGCTAATTAATTTCTGCATGTTAGTCAATGATGTTGATAACAGTTTTCATAGAATTTCAGAGGTATTACTGAAGAACAAATGTATTATAAAGTGTTTTGAAGTCTTTTGTGATGTCATCAGTGTTATTATTGTTGTTTCACAATAAATAAAACACATGATAGATTCAACAGAAGGAGGAAAAACAAACATTGAAATGTGGTTTTTCTGCATTTGATAAATTAAAAATAAATTGTAATGTTGTGTCCGGACATATTTTATGATTCATGAGAATCGTGTGAATATATGTACTATTTCTTATGTATTTATGAACCAGATAAGGTTATAAATGTATTGAGACGTAATAATAATATAATCTGAGAATTCTAAGGAATTTACGTTGGTTATCTATGTTTATAGCGTGCATGTAGGTACCAGGAAAACATGATAACGTGAAGATCACGAACGATTTACGTAGAAATTTGCGCCACGCGCGTCTTCAATGTAAAAATCGTTTGTGTCGAGTAAATTTAGCTCGGGCATGCAGGTCGATCACTCATACAGCCCTACGTCACGCGCGCAAGCGTCCCGTCGCCTTACAGCTGTAAGATCAGTGACCTCGAGAAAAAACCACGCTATCATGTGTGACCCTAACCTAAATACAAACATTTCGTAAGTTTTAGGTCCTTTCATACATATTATAACTATCTTACCTGTAGAAAACGGTCCGTTACTCACTGTCAGGCGGGAAATCCCACATTACCAAGCGAAAGTGGCAGCAATGACGCCGCGGGTCACAATCTGAGTTTCGTCATCATTTCACTATATTTCACCGTCACAACACACTTTATATGCTTCTTTATGAATTTAAACGCATGCTAACGATAATTACACAAATAAAAACACATTTCGTTAGCGTGTTAAATGCACTATAAGCACATGACTCGACAAAAACATTGAACTGAAAACACCACATTTTGAAAAAGGATACACTTGAAGCCTCTGTCCCATATCCTGTATTAAATTTGCGGCCTGCTGCCGATAAGCTAATTCTTTATCTGCATCTAAACCGCATTTTCGACTTGGAGAATTCACTAATTGTTCTTTTGTAAAATACCATTTTTCTTGCCCTCCAGCCATTGAACGGATGTTCCGACTGCGCGCGAGAAAGCACGACGGAGAGCAAAGCTCCGTCTAAGTGCGTGAGTGGGAAAGGGATAGCGCTATGACAGCGGCAACCGGACGTAGACCACATTAACATTTGAGAGATTTAAAACTAATAATTTAACATTTTGAATGTACAACACTCATATAAACCACTAATTAAATACTAAAAATTAACTACGTTTTTTGAAAACAGCAAATCAAATAAATAACTAATGATAAAAAATTGTCACAACATAAATTCTTGATAGGTATTCTCAATCGGACGCCATTGTAAAACTTGGTGGTTATCGTAGTGAGGTCTCCGGTGACAAAATGTTGATCTGCAACAATCACAGGTATGTTTCACTTTATCACTATGTTTTATTCTATAGTGTAGACATTTCTCTGTCGTTTGTGCATATTTTTAACGTGATTCATTAACTTTTCAACCATAAAACACAACTTAAAAAATACGGACCTAAATACTCTGTCACACCGTGCAAATGGCCGACCCACCACTGTTTACAATACACTTTACTTTTTCTTTTGTGAAAAATCATTAGTTTATAACATAAATCCCCACTAATGATGCTATAATTAGTAAATTAATTATTTAGACAATATTATGAACTCAACATTCAGAAAATATTAGTAATTAATTAATAAGAATGAATATTGATAATGAACTATTGCGTCGATGAAGTGAAAATTTGCGCGGCTACGTGGATTTGCACGATTGCGGCGAAAACAGAAAAAAATATCTTTTTTTCTGCTCTACTTACATAATCGAACAGTGATTCGCGTTTTTATTTTGTGTTCCATACTTTTTATGATAAACTTATTTTAATCTCGTGTTTTCTATTGTAAAGATCAAACCCTTGTAAAAATATGTTTTCGTTTAGAAGTGAAAATTTCAACCAGCTGAATGCTCATAACATTAGGATTACCGAACGTAAGTCTCATCCATTACTGAATAACTGAGGGATTGAATTGAAAATAAGTAGATAATCCATAAAGAAAATACCTTTATTGTTATTAAAAACTAAACCTGTAAAGTCAAAATAAGAACCGGCAAGTCTTTTTAATACTACCTACCTACGCACTATGTTCATTCATTATACTCATACAAGTTAGAACATATTGTTTTCAAGGCTAAATCTTATTACAATGGTCGATCGCTCAATTCATTCAACATTTTACCAAATATAGTAAACATAAATTAATAATTTGCGATACTACGGTATTGGCTACGCCATTTTTATTTATTTAAATTCGCGCCAAAAATCTACAACGGGCAAAAGCACAAATTTATTCTTCCTATTCATTTTTTCAGTTAATCCGTCAACGTCAACCATGTCTCAGCCTCCGAGGAAGGTGATCCACCTGCCCAAAGTCAGGATGCTCAGCCGTGGGGGTCGTCTATCCTCCGGTGTACGCATCACCAATGTAAAGTCGGTCAGACTTCCAGACCCTGTTGCTATAAAAAAGCAAGAAGAGGAAAAGCTCAGAGCTCAGGTAGCGATAATCTTTATAGACTTATTTCAAATTTGGACCTCTCATAATACAATTTGCCACGGCAAAATATATCTTATATCCTTATATCACACTTGCTTGCAACTTCAGAGCGGCCATAAAGTTTGGTTATACTTGCCAGGGTTGCCAGTCCCGAAAATAGAATAGCCGGACACAGATTCATATTGGGTCGGACATATTGCCCTGAAAGCCTGACACATTGCTATTTAAAAGAAAAAAAATGATAATGAGATAAGTAAGACACTCGCAGGCATCTTTTGGTGGGCCGGGGTTAATGCCCAAAAAAAAAGCCAAAAGCCGGACAAGCCGGACTTTTTTTTTATTCATGATAGGCTTACGCGTGACCGCCAGTTCGCCTGATGTCAAGCACTACACACTGCGATCTACGATGGCGCGCGTGGACTTGTATATATTTGACCGGATACGACTAAACCGCCGGACATACATCTAGCAACCCTAGGCAAATGCGCAACGTACCAAGTAGGTTGCATGTCTGAAGTTGTGTGTGGCTTTTCAGTGGTAAATTTGAGTAGGTATAAAAACTTGGTGTAAAGACTTCGACGTCATAAATGTTCCGTATTCGTGATTGTTGTCCTTACTAATCGCGATATTTTTGCACTAAAATATATCTATGTATAAAAGGGATTTTACCTGCACGGCGGTTCGGAACGGCTCACATCAGATAAAGTACCTACCTCGAAATAACAACGCGCGTATTATGTTAAGCTTATGCAAAAATATCAAAATCAGCAAGGATAATATTTACGAATGCGAAACATAAATGATATTTATTTCTGTAAATAGATCTTATAAGGACACTTTTACAAGTCTTTTTTTTAAACTAGATGACACCGGCATTTCCTAACTGACGACCTCTGAGAAGAAACACCGAAACAAACTCAGAGAATCATGGTCTCTTTTAAAGTCCAGACATAATACTTAGTAGCAAATTATGTGAGTTCCAATGTAAGAAAATGTCTGATATGGCCTTTAGAAGAAAGAGCCTTTGCAGCTTTAAGTAGACCAGTCCCATCTGACGGACATCATTTTTTTTATGGGATAGGAGAGCAAACGAGCAGTCGGATCGCCTGATGGTAAGCGATTACCGCCGCCCATGGACACCCGCAACATCATAGGAGTCACAAGTGCGTTGCCGGCCTTTTAAAAGGGGATTGGGCCTACGGTAACCTCACTCACTCAGCGAAACACAACGCAAGCGTTGTTTAGCGCCGGTTTTCTATGAGGCCGTGGTATCACTCCGGTCGAGCCGGCCCATTCGTGCCGAAGCATGGCTCTCCCACGTAAATTTTTCATTTACGGCCCAACTGTCTATACCGAGTTTTTATATTTAAATTTACCACGGCAAAATCACTTGCGGATAACTTCAGACGCGCGCTGTTATTTTGGGGGGTACTGTACTCGCAGTTTTTTATTTTGACCGAACTGTAAACCACTGCATACATATACCATCACAGCAATATACAGGATGGTGCGAAACTCAACGTCAAGCGAGTACCGGGCGATATGCTAGATTATACCAGTTCTGGCAAAAATAAGAAAAAAATCCATGTCACTTGGCTTAATAGGTATATTTTTGAAAATGTTCAAAATTGACACCCTAGGCTACATCCTTGGTCCTGTATTCAAAAATTTCCCAATTTTGCAGCGTTTTTTTTTGTAACGTAATCTTAATTAACCATGCTATTGATTACAGTCACAAATCCATTATTGAGTATTATTATTTTGGTAAAATAAAATAAGTTTGATTGAGTAATGTTTAAAAAAAGGTTTTTTCTTATCTTTACCAGAACTGGTATAACCTAGCATAACGTCCGGTACTCGCTTGGCGTTGAGTTTCGGGACAGCCTATATACCTTAACACTTCGCAATATATACCTTAACACTTCGCAATAACGCACTCGCAATTCGTCGCTATACTACACTGATATTGGACTTCTTTGTAGGACGACCTCACCTCAAACAGGCGGGTATGCTGTATGAATGTATATTCTTCTATGGCATCACCATCACGTTATTTAAAAATATTTTAAAAGCAAATATTAAAAAAAATATTTATTGATAAACATGGTCAAATCCATAATTACAAATTATTTAATTGAGAACAAAGTGAAAGATCGTTAACATGCTAATGATCACGAAAACAAGAACATTATTATAATGACCGTGATAATGTTAATTTCCGTTTGGTTAAAAAGTAGGTCAGAGGTTTTGCCAACCTCATAAAAAACCTAACTAAGTTAAGGCACTTGGGTAGCCCGCCAAATTCAAGAACTGCCAAATTAGCTCTTTTATATGGCTATATTTAGATCTATTTCAGTTTGATCAGCTCCATATAATTGTATTTAGCTGCTTAGCTCTTGTTTTGTGGAGTCAAGAGTCTTTCATTTAGATGACAATACATTGCTAGTAAGCTTTTTTTTAAAAATATATTTTTAGGCGCCACAATGTCGCGCACGTTTTTATAAGGGTCGATATATCGATATTTTTACTCGATAGTTATCGATACTGTTTAAAAATATCGATATATTTTTTCATTTATCCCTAATTGTTGTTACTTCAGACGCGCAGTTATTAACTGTACCTACATATAACCTGTCTATCTTACACTTACAGCTCCAGAAAGAGATAGTGTCGCGTTCCCGGACTTGCGCGTACAAGAGCTACGAGTGCCTATTACCGGTGGTGTCTGGGCGTCAGTATTGCTACAGGCATATTACCCGGGACCCCACAGCTCCGTACCGGCAGTGTGTATACACCTATACCAATGGCGAGCGATGTCCGATGCCGGCACCTGCGGACTCCAGAGACCATCGGGATCCCGGGTCAGTAAATAATATTATCTATCCATACTAATACTATCTGTCTGTGTGTATATAATAAAATGGGACTGCTTCATTATTCCAGTGATCCTAAGCGCGATAGTGGTCGCGGATCGGACAGGGTTATTTCTAACATAGTGTAATAGTGTATATACAACGTATAACTGAATAATTATAAACGAAACCATTAAGTCATTTTGAGATGCGCAAGCATACTTTTTTCAAGTAATTAATTATACCAGCTAAACGCAAAACGTTTGGCCGCGTATTGTCGTACCCACAACGACTACAATATCGCTGCGCGCACGCATACATAACAATTTGTTCAAATAGGTTTCAGTTTTCCATAACTCGACCCAGTGATGGATCAGGGAGCCATAATTTCAGGTGTTGTAATTACGTCTTCGAGCAAAATTTCACATATTAAAACCACTGTAATCGATTCAGATCAAACCACTTTCAGGTCTTGCGATTATTCTGTTACAGGTTGCATAACTAATAACATAATCAACTCATTACATTGTCCCACTGTTGGGCACGGGTCTCCACTCAGAATGAGAGGGATTAGGCTATAAATATAATTTGTAATAATATAGTGATGTTATTTCCAGGTTATGTTTCGAGCACGCGCGCGCTGCGTTGCACGCTCGCCAGCGGAGTGCAGCAGCGCCCCCACCCGTCACTACTACGGAAACATTGCTCAACCAACTGCAGCATTACGTCAAGTAAGTCAACTGCCCAAAGCAATGAAAGTAGGGTTGTCAAGTGTCCGGCATTTTAAGGTCGTGTCCGGCCAAATTTATACAAGTCCGGCCTGTCCGGCTTTTGGTAATTTACATACCGAATATGTTACTGTCGACAGCGATATAGTATAGTATAGGCTAATTGACTGATATATTTTAACGATCTCATAAAAAAGTTAACTATAACTTGTTATAGACCTATAAACTGCGAAAAACAACTTGAAATTTGAATTTCGCGGGCTAAGGTGAATGATCCGCCTTAATAGGACATTGATGCTTAAACAAGCACATGTTTATCTTTAGGTTGAGGGATACGCAAACCTGTCGACGCTGTGAGGAGGCTGATGAAACCTTCTTGGGGAATGCGGATCGCTAATACACTAGCGTAGTGTTCATTTAGAGAAACACACCTTATGCCCGAATGAAATAAAGGAGCTCACCCCTAAATCTGAATCCTGCAGTTCATAGTAGCTGCAGGATTCAGCGGTGAAATCTAACTCAACCAGTGGCGATCACATAAAAAAATAACATACCATCACTTAAGTCCACTTTTATAATGCGTACTGCTGAAATATGGAATGCACTTCCCGAGTGGGTCTTCCCTGATGGATATAATCTGGGTGTCTTTAAATCACGAGTGAATCGGTTTCTTCTAGGCAAGCGCGCTCCATCGTAGATCGCAATATCGCTTAACATCAGGCAAACTGGCGATCAACATGGCGTAAGCCTATCGCGAATTAAAAAAAAATCACACCTGTATTCCCCGATGGGTTACGCAGAGGTGTACTAATGTACACCTACAATTCAACGGTATGTTTAGGTCCCATGTAATAAAGAGCGAGCCTATCCCTCAATTCCTCACATTCACAACGTCTAACTAAAACCTTTTGCTCAATAATCGTTATTGTAGCTAAAAGTAGTGTAAAGTGTCAATTTTGACCACTGGCATAATTTTTGGCTCGATATGGATTTTTAAGCAAAGGATTTCTCAGTTGTGAATAGTTTATGTAGCGATTATTATTATCATGAATCTAGAACTTGTTATAGACCTACAAACTGCGAAAAATCACTTGAAATTTTAATTTGGCGGGTTCAGGTAAACGATCATCCTTAATCTATACTAATATTAAAAAGCTGAAGAGTTTGTTTGAACGCGCTAATCTCAGGAACTACTGGTTTGAAGTGAAAAAATATTTTTGTGTTGGATAGTCCATTTATCGAGGAAGGTTATAGGCTGTAACATCACGCTACGCCTCTTAGGAACGGAGCAGCGCGGGTGAAACCACTTGCGGGTAGCTACTGATTTATACTAATATTGTTATTACCATCTTCCAGGCCTGAACGTCCGCGCACCACATCCTGCGCATCTTCAGTGTCGGTTGTCAGTGATCCTGCTGAACAGGAACCCATCGATCCTCAAGCTGTCGATCCGTTTAGTAAGTAAAATCCGCTTTTTTTCTGGGTCTAAAACACCATCCCGCCTGTATTGCCCGTAGGGTTAGGCAGAGATGTATTAATGTATACTAACAGTTAGTAAGTTAAGGTCAAGAAATGCTCCGACACAAACCTGCGATTCCGCCTCTGCGTGGCTTACGACGTGATGCAATGCCACCTCTGTTGACTTCCCTGTCTGATAGACGAACTGAAGTCCGTGGAGAGGGTATCTTTTTCTTATGGGATAGGAGGGCAAACGAGCAGACGGATCACTTGATGGTAAGCGATTACCGCCGCCCATGGACACCCATAACACCAGAGGAGTCTCAAGTGCGTTGCCGACCTTTTAAAAGGGGATTGGGCCTCCAGTAACCTCACTCACTCGGCGAAACACAACGTAAGCGTTATTTAACGCCGGTTTTCTGTGAGACCGTGGTATCACTCCGGTCGAGCCGGCCCATTCGTGCCGAAGCTTGGCTCTCCCACGTATAAAATCTATATCTTTTTGTGGCCCCTAATCTAATATAGCTATCAAGCATTTTCTCAAGTGTCTTGAGAAAGTGATGTTAACATCAACAACAAGAAAGTGATGCTCACCCACATTAACGGGGGGAGCTTATTGTCATTAACCGGGCACAATTTCAGACTTCGAGTTGCTACAGAGAATTTCTTAAAAAATTTACAAATGATATCCTAGTCATATGACCGTTGGACATAGATTACTTGCAAGTGATAGCCTAGTGGTATGGCCAAAGGTCTCGAGTTCGAATCCAAGGAACGCACCTCTGACTTTTCGAAGTTATCATGGTGAGGAAACCTGCATGCCTGAGAGATTTTCTTAATGACGTAGGAAGTCTGCCAACCCACACGAGGTCAGAGTGGTGGACTATATATAGGCTAATCCCTCTCATTCTGAGAGGAGATCCGTGCCCAGCAGTGGAACATTATAATGGGTTGATTATTTTATGTAATGGCAAATACATTCATTGCAATTTTTTTTAAAGCGGCGTTTTTTAAACGCCCTAGGGACTTGCGATCATGTGGTTGCCGGTTCGAAACCCACCCATTGCACTACCGACGTGAACCCACTCGTAACACAAGCATTTAGCTTAGCGCGCGAGGTTAATAAGAATACTATTATTGCTAACTAGCTTCCGTCAGCGGCTACGCCCGCTTTATCAACGACCCATGTCACTTCCCAGAACAAAATAATCAAATAATTTTCCCGTTTTTGCAACATTTTTTAATTGTGCTCCGCTCCTATTGATCGTAGCGTGATGAAAAGTATACTATAACCTGCCCAGGAGTATGAAGAACAATTGTACCAAGTTTCGTTGAAATCCGTCGAGTGGTTTTTGTTTCTATAACGAACATACAGACAGACAGACAGACAAAAATTTTACTGATTGCATTTTTGGCGTCAGTATCGATCACTAATCACCCGCTGATAGTTATTTTGGAAATATATTTCATGTACAGAATTGACCTCTACAGATTTATTATAAGTATAGATAAGCTTTGTTTTTTAAAAAAATGTGTATTATTTAATTGTTTAGAGTCCAACAGTGTTATGTTGTGTACAAAATTAAAAATATTGTCTAAATTCCAGAACAAATTGATGCTACTGCCATCAACACTGCGTATGCCACTGCCATGATGGAGTGCGCCAGCTGCAGCGACAGTGACGGGGAGAGCATCACCCTGGGGCCGGGCGGGAACTGCCGCGCCGGAGACCACGAGGACCTGTCTGATGCTGAAGACGCTCCATGCGAGGAGATGCCGCTGTGGTTAGTACAGTTACACCAAAAAATCCATACTGACATTATAAATGCGGCTTTACATGCTTACTGAACCTGGGAGGGGTCTCGATGTGTTAGTAATGGTCACCTATCCACAAATTGACCGCGGCAAGCACGGTTCTTCAGCGTAATTAATAAAGAAGCAGAAATTTTATCTTCAAAACTAGCGGGCAGGGAAGACGTCCTGCCCTGAAAGTAAAAATCTGGAAACTGATCGTAGCGCCACCTCGGGATCCAATTGTATCCCATTCATTCGTTTTCTTACGCTTGCGGGATTTTTCTAAGTATGTACAATCAGCTGCACAAAACGGCAAGGGGAATAAGATCGTGGAGATCTGATGCACACTCTCCGAAATGTATCCGATGAAATACCGACAAGCTAGCAACTTTGCGGCGATGTTCCAGAATTTGGAGCTTACTTACTGACTTTTCTTTTCTTCAGGAAAGCCGGAGTGTACACAGCCGAGGAAGCAGTCAGCGTGGCGAAGTCTGCTCTGCAGTTCTTGCAGACCGCGTATATAAAGCAGATGGGTCGGCTGCGGGTGCTACTGCATACTGCGCGCGCGCTCTACCTCAGAGAGCTTAAAGCGGAACGGGAACAGTTTTGTAAGTAATACACATTTATTACCGTACAAGCTTTCTGCCTGTGACTTTGTCTGCGTGGAATACGGAATTGGGTCCGATCTGGATATAATATAGCGTCTTATTGCAGTCTATAATCAATCTACCCCGTTTTACCCCGTATTTTAACCCGTGTGGGGACGGGTTAGAATACTGTTCCTCACTGCCTTTCAGATAGGCGTAAAAATATCTGACTAGTTCGGTGGTAGGACCTCTTGGGGTCTGACTGGCTGGCGACCACCCTTACGTCGGAGTCTGTCGTAAAGCACTGCAGTGTGTTTCGAATTTTGCACGTAAGAGCCAGTTCGGCGACTCCTCTGGTGTTGCAGGTGTCCATGGAAGACGATGGCTACTTACCACCAGGTGCCACGTCAGTTCGTTTGCTGACGTAATCCATAAAAAAATACTGTACATTTCTGCCTAATCCTTTAGGGAATACAGGCGTGTTATGTTATACAGGATAGAGGTGCAAATATTTGCGTCGGGTGGGAATCCAACCCACGTCACGTCACGTTAGTGGTATGCAGTATGCTAACTTTAACCCTGCAGCTTATATCAATATATGTTTAAATTAGCTTCTGCCTGCGACTTTGTCTGCGTGGACTTCAGGATTGGGTCCGACCTGAATAAAAAGTAGCCTATGTGTTATTCCAGGCTATAATCTATCTGTGTGCCAAATTTCATTCAGATCCGTTCAGCCATGAAAGGGTAACAAACATCCATACTCACAAATTTTCAAGTATATAATTATTAGTAAGGATTTCGTACGTGTTTAAATTTAGTTCAGGCAAGTGGCATTTTATAATTTAATTTATGTCAATTCCCCATGCACCATTAATTGTACTGTTTTAGATACTACGTGCCATCACACCTGTATTCCCTGAAGGGTTAGGCAGAGGCGTGCTAATGTACACCCACAGTTCGCCGGTATGTTTAGGTCCTAAACATACCGGTAATAGGGGTAAGCCTATTGCCATTAACCGGGCACAAACCCAGATGCTACTGAGAATTTCATAGAAAACCCCCAATAACACTGCTCGATCTGGGGATCGAACCCTCTAGCGTAACAGTCGCGCTTGGGGCCATTAGACTAATGAGGCAGTCTGTTTTAGATATTATACACAATAATTATTGGTTAGCCTTTATTAAAACTATTTATAAGATTTTCCCTTGACTATATACAATGTCATAATATGAATTCGGACGACTTGTGGGCTAGACTTACAACGGAGTGGAGCTCACAAGGCGTTAGACGACGCGGGAAGCCCAGATGGAGATGGCGGGATGAACTGGACTCCTATTTGTATAATTGGGCTCGAAATCGTGAGGAGTGGAAGGAGAGTGGGGAGGCCTTTGCCCTGCAATGGGCTTATAATAACAATAATATATACATATGTGTAAATTTATTATATTTCTCCCCCCAGGCAGTATAAACGCTCAATCCCGCAGTGGTCCGCCGACCGTGCGCGAGCGCAGGCAGCTGCGTAAACTTAAGGCGTTCGCCAGCTACCATAGAAAATATGGCAACGACGCCGTACTCGCTAGGAAACTACACCGTAAACGAGCTAAGGTATGTGTTTATTTCCCATAGAGGGAGCTTTATTAACCAACTTCAAAAAGAAGGTTCTCAATTCAAAAAATAGTTTACGGGATTTATTCGTTAAAACCTTATTGTAAAGATGTAGAGATGGGCCAGTGGAAAAAGATCGATATTTATCTCTGGCTCATCAGCAACTCCTCTGGTGTTGCAGGTGTACAGATGGGTTTATGCCAGGGCATTTATTTTTTTCGCCCAAAATGCCTGGGCGGAAACCCATCTATATAGATGGGTTTATGCCAGGGCATTTATTTTTTTTCGCCCAAAATGCCTGGGCGGAAACCCATCTTTTATTTTTTTCGTCCAAAATGCCCGGGCAGAAACCCATCTATATGCAGGTGTGATAGGCGGCAATGACTACTTACCATCAGGTGTTTCGTCGGCTCGTTTGCCGACATAATCAATAAAAAAAAAACGAGTGGAAAATATTGTAAGAATATCATAATTATATTATATTCATACACATTCATTCGGTGTCACGGTACACCTGCTAGGTGATCTTGATAACTTTATGTAATAAATGTTATATTATGCTCCACAGCTGAACGCCCCGTGTGTGAACCGCCCCATCCCGTCTCAAGGGAGATGCACGTTCACAGAGGGTGGAGTGAGGTGCCCCGCCCACGTGCTGCCGGCAGCCAAGCACTGCCTCAAACATATACTGCATGATAGACATCAGGTAATAAAAAAAAAAGTAGATATAGGTAGATATTTGTATTCCTCGAAGAATTAAGCAGATGCATACTAATGTACACCCACCATTCGCTGGTATGTTTGGGTCCAATATAGGGGGCGAGCCTATTGCCAACCCGCCCATCTATACTAGTGGAGTAGCCTAATTCCTCTCATTCTGAGTGGAGACTCATCCCAGCAGTGGGATAGTATAATGGGTTGATTATTATTCTGAAATGATGTATTGTGCAGGTACTGTTCAACGCTTGCGGTGACATTCGCGGCGTGACGTCATGCCGCGAGCCGATCCCCAAGCTGCCGCTGCCGTCGTCAGCGTGCCGATATCACACCGATCCGCCTGTATACACTGTTTTTACACTCAAGGTAAATTATATTACTCTTACTCCTCCCATAAAGTATTTGAATGTATGTAATGTGTAATTAAGAGAGGTAGGGCATAGTGGAATAGAATAATTCCACTCACAATTGGAGCTGCCCGACTGGGGAAGTACCTTCAACTTGCAGAAAATCGTAGTCAAATAACATAGCTCCGTGCTAATAAATCAAAGACCAGTCAGTCGCTTCGAGTGAAGTACTAATATTCATATTTATCTTTACAGAAAGACGGATCGGACACAGAATCAGAATCTCCCACGACATCCGACGACTCTCACATCGAGGAGATGGGGGAGGTGTCGGCTGATGACCGGCTGGAAATACAGGAAGTCCAAGAGGACCCTCAGGAGTTGGAGGCGACGCTGCCGCTGCTGATGCCGCCTGACCTGACGGATGAATGACAGATAGTTGATCTGGTCTACCAGATGTCCAATGACTACATAGTGTGAATATAAAGAACTGGAGAGTTTTGATGAATATTCGTGACATTTATAAGTGAATTTTCAAAACTGATGCGAATAGACATTGGAAAGATGAGGTGTGTTGTCCTCTATACAAAGAGATCCCCCAACAAGGCTATACACCGTGAAATTTAAGTTGTTTTAGAGCAGAAAAGACGGTATTATACTAAACAACCCTGAAATCACGAAAAAAACTCCTGTTCCATACATTTGTGTACTGAACTCGACAAAATGTATGGATCAGCTGTTCATTTTTCGTGGTTTCAGGGTTGGTTCCATAGTAAAAGGTATTCCTAATGATGAGTGTAATACCGTCCTTTCGGTCACGGTATACAGGGTGTTTGGCGCATGGACCGACAAAAATTTTTGGGGGTTTGGTGAGGCCATGTACTAGTTTTCACCCATAGACCCAATGTCCTATATGTCACTGTATTCGAGATACGATTTTTTTTGTTTGTTTTTAAAAATTACCGGAACTATCACCTTTAATACGTTATAAATTTTTAGTCTGTAGTCGTATTTACGCCAAATCATTTTTATTGCGTTTTCTGATGTATTATTATTCTAAATAAAACATAAATTTATAACACTAGATGTAAAAAAAATACTTGTCGAGCTTCCAAACTCTTAAAAATTAAATAATGTATGAAAAATGACAAATTCAAAATAATTATAAAAAAAAAGTCAAAGCTTTTTTGAACTTCATTTAATTTAAAAAGAATGCCTACTTAATACCCTTTCCAACGATATGCCACATTGCTTTGAAATCATTAATAATGTGGTCATAAAACCTAAAGGTACACATTAACCAGTGTCAGGATAATGAAAACACAAAAATGTTTTAAAATGTTTTAATTAAATTTAAGTTACAAATCAGGTTCGAAATGACTGCCTCCGTTGCGAATGCATACACGGCATCTTTTTCTAATTTCTACAGTCGTCGTCCTAAGTCGCATTTCTGCTTTCATAATTTCAAAGGCGTTATTTATTCGTTCGATTAAAATTTCTCTTGTGGGTACTTCAGTCGCGTACACAATTTCTTTTGCACGCCCCCAGACATAAAAATCCAAGGGCGTCAGGTCTGGTGACCTTGCAGGCCAAGGAATTGGGCCGCCTCTTCCAATCCATGAGTTTGGAAAACAGTTGTTCAGATGTTCTCGTACGTCTCGCTGGTAATGTGCTGGACAGCCATCATTTTGGAAAATAATTGGTTCTCCGTCTAATACTGGTAATACCAATTCAGGTAAATCGTCGAGTAAAAAATTCAAATAATTTTCTCCGGTCAGGCGCTCTGGTAAGAAGTGTGGACCGATCAGGTGTATTCCAATAACCCCCGCCCAAACGTTTACACTAAACTTAGTTTGAAAGGAACTTTGTCTTTTCTTGCGGGGATTTTGTCCTTTTTGCGCCCAATGGTGAAGGTTGTGGAGATTCACAATTCCCTCGTGATTAAAATTGGATTCGTCAGTCCACAAAATTCTTTTTAGAAAATTTGTATCTTCTACGTCCGTATGCATCATAAATCGGCAAAAATCCAGCCGTCTCCTGTGATCATCATCTATGAGACCTAGAACAATCGATTAAAGAATGGTACAAACGCGATTTTTATTTTCTTCTGTAAACCGACCTAAGAAAAAAGAATGTCACCCACAATGAATAAATGACTTTTTGAATGGCAAAAACTAACATAAATTTAAAAGTTAAAATTAGAAAACATTAAAGTTACTAGGTATTTATTTGAAAAACGAACCAGTAAAGCTACAAGGATATTTGTAAACGATTAAAATAAATGTATCGTTAAAACCATTTTAAAATACAAGTTTTTTTGTATGCAAAATTTCAGTACAATAAGGTCGAGGATAACTGGTTCAAAATTCAGTCTCATGATTCCGCCTAATAAAATAAATAAACTAAACGTACCTTGAACAGGAGTGTAGTGATACGCATGCTTGCCATTTTCCCGAAGAACTGACCAAACTTTCCAAACCGACCAGTCAAGTCTTTCAGCTACAACTCGAATACTTGTCGTTGGATCCTCATCAAAAGCTTGCAGAATGTTTTCATCAATTGCAACATTATGTTGCCTCACATTAACTCGAGGCTCTTGGAAATTTATGTTTCCAGTCTCCCTCAGACGTCGATAGGTTGTAGCAAACGTCTCGTGGTGTGGTACACGCCGGTTAGGATATCGCTGCTGGTAAATCCTACGCGCTTCACGAGCGTTACAATTAGCGCTGCCATAAGCCAACAACATGTCAGCATACTCTTCGTTACTGAAGTTAGGCATCGTAACAAGTACGGTGAATACTAACACACCAACAGTTTAACAGAACAGTTCAACAAACAAAACTTAACAAAAACAAACTTTAACAAAAAAATAACTGAACTAGGAAAACGTGAAATACACGGGCAGTTCCGATAGCAGAGATAGTCAAATCTTGACTAAACAAGGACACGTCACAAACTCCAACCCAATGATAGACAAAGACAAGAGATATTTTTCATGCGTAAGAAAGAGACAGGCTGTTTACCTGCTCACCATTGTTCTATCAAACGGGTTCGTTGTTAGAGTGCGTGTTCGTTCCTGCTTTGATTTTGACGACATTATTAATGATTTCAAGGCCATGAGGCATATCGTTGGAAATGGTATTAAGTAGGCATTCTTTTTAAATTAAATGAAGTTCAAAAAAGCTTTGACTTTTTTTTATAATTAATTTTGAATTTGTAATTTTTCATACATTATTTCATTTTTAAGAGTTTGGAAGCTTGACAAGAATTTTTTTACATGTAGTGCTATGAATTTATGTTTTATTTAGAATAATAATACACCAGAGAACGCAATAAAAGTTTTAAAAAGAAGATTTGGTGTAAATACAACTACAGACTATAAAGTTATAACGTTTTAAAGGTGATAGTTCTGGTAATTTAAAAAAAAACCAAAAAAAATCGTTTCTCGAATACAGTGACATATAGGACATTGGGTCTAAGGGTGAAAACTAGTACATGGCCACACCAAACCCCCAAAAATTTTTGTCGGTCCATGCGCCAAACACCCTGTATATGTGGCTAAATATCAATTCGAAATACAGTGAAATTGATAGGAGCTAGTCCCATGGCCGTAGGGACATAGACAATTTCTTATGTTGTGTTATTAAAGTAGCTGAAAGTGATTGTGTAAGAGATATAATATTGTGTTAATATTCAAAAAGATGGGATTCATTCACATATAGCGACCCGCCTGCGGTTTGACCCGCGCTGCTCCGTTCCTAAGAGGCGTAGCGTGATGTTATATAGCCATCCTCGAAAAATAGACTATCCAATACAAAAATATTTTTTCAAGCCGAACCAGTAATTCCTGAGATTAGCGCGTTCAAACAAACAAACAGTAAGTCTTCAGCTTTATAATATTAGTATACATGAACTACACTCAACTGAGCAAGACTTGTTCATTATAAAATGGAGCACACCATATGTTGTGTATAATAAACTCATAAGTGTTCTATGAATGTAGTATGGATAATTACCTAGTGATGATTGACTGAGGTGAAATTATTCTTATGAGGAAAGTCATCGACGCCACGGTAGGCCGAAAAACCGCTGGTGAGATGATTTGGATGTGTTTATAGTTGGCTGGCCAGAGAAATCCACATACTGGATGTGGGAGGCAGTGTGATAGATAGGTTTAAATAACCATGTGAACAATATTAGTCAGTATTGTAGTTAAAATTAAGTAAGGAGGTTGAGAAAGAGTCTGACTGCATGGTTGCAGTCTTGTGAATAAATGGACTCTAAGTGAACTTTTCCATGATAAGTGTTGACATGTCTCATAGGTAAGTATTTTAGTGATAAAAATGACATAATTTTATGTAATCAAAATGTTTTTCTACAATGGAACTATCTTTGTGAGATTCAAAATTGACTGGCATTTAAAATAGTGTTTAATATGAGTTCTTGACTTAAAATATGAAAGAATATTATAAGCAAAGACGTTTAAATATTACGAGAGATCGACGATGACCGTTATGCTTTAACATAACGGTCATCGTCGATCTCTTCTCATCTTGGGTTTGATTCCCAGCTTGAGCAGTGTTTTGGGGGTACTCTCTTGAAATTCAGGTGTGGTCCCAGCCTAAGACTTTTTCATGAGTACTTGTGACTAAATAATAGGTTTGTTATATAAACGTGTATGATTTGGGTGGGTGGGGTCGTGACCCCCATGACGTCCCCCTTCGGACCGCCACTGATGAAATTCTCAGTAGTAGTTTGAGATTTGTGTCTGATTAATGGTGATAGGCTCGTTCTTTATTACATAGATATGTGTTCGAAATGTGGATGTATTTTAGTAAGCCAGTTACGCCACTAACTAACCTTTCGTGGAATACAGGTGTGATGTTATATGAGATATAGAACTTCATATCAACATCAGTCTGTTTTCTATGAAAATGTGCCCAATGTTTTCTCTATAACCTTTTTATATCTTAGCTTATAGGTAAGCTATCTAAAAAAGTTAGGATTGTGATATACAAGTATTAGAGGAAGGTATTAACTGTGTTTATGTAAACATTTCCATGTTAAAAATAATCTCTAAATCTACTTATTATTGAATGTAGTCACCATATGCAAGAAAATATAAACAATGAAAGGGATGTCATTCACTTGTTTAGTGATTATATAGTTAGTTATTTTATAATCGATAATCAATCTAAACGACAAAAAATAGTTAATTATTTTCTTTCTTGTCTTGTCTTCATGTCTTTATTATTTGTAGATGGTAGGAATAATATTTTGTGATGATTATATTCCAAAGTTTTGTACTTATAAGATTCTGAATAACATAATAATAATAATATTCATTAAGATAGACTTTATAAAACTTACTTAATTATGGTAAAAACAGAAAGATTCCATGTCTGCAAAACATAATGACACCTTATAGACTATTATAAGATTCTATTTTAAATGAAAACGTATGCATTACAAATATAGGTAGGCACAATACGGTTGAACGCAATGTAAATTGAACCATGAGTAATAGCTTTAAGGTAGATTATTCCAAAAATTGTAATTTTTAAATTTTGGCTGTAGTAGGAAGTTATTATCGAAGCTAAAAATATTATGATTTATCTATAATAATATATTAAATCTAGCTAATTCTATTTTTGTTCCATTATTGTTGGCACGATGTAAATAAGAACTAGTAAGGTGTTCTTCAAATTTAAATCACAATTTTATTATTGCCACCAAAAAATAACGAAGCAAGGATGTAAGTTAATTACATACACAAATACAAATGCATACCAAATAAAAAAGTATTACTTACCAGTGATTTATTTGTTTTTTTTTTTTATCAGACTTCCTCAAGAGCTATTATTTTCCGTATTTAAAAAAAATCAAAATGTGTTATGCATCAGGACGTAACGGGGAAAATAAAACATTTTATTATCATGTAAAAATAAACTTTATTATCAACAGAAAATCAACTGAGCTCACGTAATATTAAAATAGATATCAGACATGTCAAATTTGTAACAAAAAATATAAAAATAATTAATACAATCTATAGAAACCGGAAATGGAATGTTTGAAAATGTTAACATTAAATAAATGCATTTGATAAAGTAAAACTACTAAATTTCCTTTGACATAGCTTAATTTTTAATAACACATTTGGAATAAAGGAGTTTGGAGGCCAATTGTAGTTAACCATTAAGTGTTCGTGAACGTGTGCGAGTGTAGGCAAATGATATACGATTGAAAATCGTGACTTTTTGTGTTCACTCCTCAACTCCATCGAAGCCTTAGTGAAGTTTCCACTGTTTTACTGGGAATTATTCTGTATACTTGACACTGGCAAACACAAAAAGTGTGGCGCCATATAATATAATCCCATGACGGGAACTGTAAATAAATATTACTTGTTTACTTCATAAACTTGACACTGGCAAATACTCAAAAAGTGTAGAGCCATATTCCATGACGGGATAAAAAAGGTGACGGATTTACATTCATTATCTTGCAATGAAACACTTTGTTTTTAGTAGAACAAGAAAACCAAAAAAGTTATTTAGCTGCCTTCAAAATTAGCAAGTGTGTATAAATTACTGTGAACAGAAAGTAACAAGTGAATTACTGTTTTAAAATAAAATATTGTGTAAAAGAATTGTAAGTATTGTCTTCAAATGAAAATTATTTGAAAGTAGCAATCATTGCTATGCCTGCATATGAGTGGGTTCATAATTACAAGTAAAATCGGCCTTCTATGCAAATAAAATATTGGTTAATGTCTTGAAGACAAATCATGTTTACTTGTTATGGAATGCAATAAAGAATTGAATTGAATTGTGTTATTAAAAAAATTAAGCAATGTCAATATTTTTGCCTTTCACCCGCAGTTTTTATTGAGCAATTTATTAAAATAAATTTCGAAATAAATTCGATTGTGCGTTTTTAATACTACGAGTTGCCAGCAATAATATTTCGCATGTGTTACCAACATTATTTCGTCACTAATACAACAGGAATAAATAAAAATGTTTAATCTTAAATATTTTTTAATCAGTCGTTTGTGAGTTGTGTTCGGAAAATTATGTGTTGATATATAATTCGCTAGCTAGTATATATGTCTTAGTGTGATTTAAATAACTAGTATTTAAAATACTACATAATGTATGTCAATCAAGAAAGTGTTTTATCAATAGATGACAATTTTATTAAGTTGACACTATATTCCAAGCGGAAAAATAACATTATTGACATTTTCTTGACCGTCTAGAGTCGGCAAATAAGCACATGGAGTCTACCTTAAAAATTAAACGTAGCTGTTTAGCCAAAGGCAAATAACGACCTGAATTGTTGTTATATTTGTATACTAAATTATTACGCATAGATTGTGTCAACGTATCTATAGTTGGCTGCTTGTATAGTTTTTGCCGATAATTTCTAAAAGTTCCTTTGTAAGTAAATAACATAGTTAATTATTACACAAATAATAATGTAATAGAAATATTTGCGTTACGATTCAAATAATTTCGTGTATGGCCACAGAAACTAACTTGAATAATTAAATAAGAATTATATTTCATTTACAATGAGTACCATATTTTGTGTAATGTAAAAACCAATTAAGAATACAGCAAGTATACACAGGTGAAACTGATCGTTTTAAAATTGTTTTTCCCGAAGTTTTATATAATTATATTAAGAAAAACAAACATAATGATAAGAATTCTATTTCGTTTTGTATATTATAAAAAAAATACACCTACAGGTAATTATAATAAGGAAAATAATTATATGATCAGTAGGCACTTTTAAAACCAATTTAGAATACAGTAGACTGGTAGACCTTAGATAATTTCTATTAAATTATAAATTTTCAACAATTTAGGGTCAATTCATACTCCCGCAGATTTCAGTCGAAGTGAAGCGTCAAATTATTTATTTTTGAGTAAGTACTTAGTTCTTATTTTAGTAGCGTTTTTGTGCATTATATTCTGGAGATAGGGGTATACTATGAAAACGTGATTGCCAAACGAACTTGTCAAGTACGCTGGGAGTGGGATCAGTGTGACTACTTGTGGCAGATTTGGCTATCGATAGTATGGAAGATTATGTCGACGAATTGAAAAAAGCGACAGGATTTGGCAGAATCGAGATTTAAAATCATTATTTTAGAAAATTGGCATTTCAGATTTTCCTGACAGATTTTCAGCTTACGGTAATTATCTATTTTTTAGATGGTGAGTCGGATGCAGGCGTCATATAATCGATCGGTTGACATCTTATAATGATGATGCTATGTAAAATGAATCCATTGTGCTTCGATGCGCTTCGTCTCTGCGCTAGTATGATTTGACCTTTAGAAGAAGTTAATTTGGCAATAAGTTTCGTAAGGCGAAACATTTTTTTTGGTAACATTTACATAATTTTCAGCACACAACTCCATGAAAGCCTCACTCCGTTAATCGTAGGGTTGTCACATCATTTCTTCTTCTTCATCTGCTTAGCTTTCTTCTTTTCCTCTCGTTTCTTTTCTTTTTCTTTTATCGATTTGTATAGTTTGTAGCCGAAGAATACTGTAAATATAGAAAAAAAACTTCATTAGTTTTAAGTGAATTTTTTATGGGATAGGGACGCAAAGTAGCAGACGGATCGCCTGATGGTTAATGATCACCGCCGCCCATGGATACCCGCAACACCAGAGTGCGTTGCCGGCCTTTTAAAAGGGGATTGGGCCTCCGGTATCATCACTCACTCGGCGAAACACAACATAAGCGTTGTTTCACGCCGGTTTTCTGTGAGACCGTGGTATTACGGCAATCACTACATCAATAATTTTAACGGGCTGGTAATGAGTAACCGATTACCAGATCAATCTGCTAAGTTGAAATGCGCTTGTGCCGTAAAAAAATGGATGATTGACATGCCCCCGTATTTCACAGACCTTTTTAAATTAATGACGTCACCACATGGCCGTAGTTAGGGGGAAGGGGAGGGGGGTTCCACTCGCAGGAACTTTAAGGTTGTTACTTATGGTGCCTGGTCCAGTGTTAGAATCACCCCCCCGAAACGAATTCTTGGCCTTGGGTCACGAATGCCTAACACTGACATGACGATTATATCTAAGTATTATTAAATACACTTCATTACACACCAATTTAGGATTACTAGGTTAGGTTAACACAACATTGGCATAGGTATCTTTATGTGATTTTTTTTCCATGCTAAGATTATAAAGTTATTTTAGTGAAGGAAAAATTCAATCGCAGGCAGGCATTGGCATAGGTAATTATAAAAAAGAATATTAAATTACAGTTAAGTATGCATGGTATGAAATAAAATATAAACATAGATTTGTGTGTTCTTATGAGGACATGTCCAGTTGCCCCCGGTTTCACTCGCGCCCAAAAGGACTTTTTGAGACAAAAGTTATCCTATGTCCTTTTCCAACCTCCAATCTATCTCCATACCAAAATTCATCAAGATTGGTTCAGCGGTTTAGGAATGAAAACGTAACTGACAGACAGATAGAGTAACTTTCGCATTTATAATATTAGGAAGTATGGATGTGAACAGACGAGCCACCTGATGGTAAGTACCTAGTCATGGACACCTGCATCATCTGAGATGTTGCTGGTGCGTTGTCGAGCCTTAAGCAGACATAAGGCAGTCTGCAGTCCGTAAGGGCTACGGAGGGCAGGCTGCCAGAGCCGCAGCAAACCAGAGGGTGAACTGGCTTTCACACGCAAAAGTCGATACACACACCAAGGAGCTTTACGACAGACTCCAACGCAAAGGTGGTCGCCAGCCAGTCCTGTTTTGATATCACAAGACGACATTTTACAGTATAGCTCTACTGGACATAAATCCTTGAAATTGAAAACAATATGGCAGTGGAAAACATCGCTACCGTAGTTACCTATCTACTAAAAAATCCCTTCTGCATGATAAAAATCAATTTGTTTCCCTAGCCAATTTAATACCAAAATCAATGCCGAAACATGATAATATTCAATCTCTATCAGTTACGATTACGATAAATCTGCTACCTTGAGTAAACAACTTCGAAATATTTATTCCCTACAAAGATTCATTAACTAAGTAATCCCTTGCACTTTGATTACTTATTTGCTACTAAGATATAGGCTTTCATTTGCAAAGTTTCGGTAAAATCGATTCTGTACTTTAGTCGTATATCACACAGACAAAAACACTTGCTTCACGAAACCACGAATGATTCGAAACCTCAGTATTGTCGACGCCCTTTCGGAAACACTCAGCACACATGTTATGTTGCCTGAGTGGATTAGGCTGCCTAATGTGGGTTGGTAGACTTCACACGCCGTCGAGAAAATCTCTCAGGCATCCAAGTTTCCTCACGATGTTTTCCTTCACCGTTTAAGCACGTGATAATTAACTATTAATACGTACATGCACTTTGAAAAGCCAGAGGTGCGTGCCTAGGATATTCATATGACAGACGCCCACAGTTTGTTATATACTGATCTACGTAAAATCTACACGCGCCTAATTCGAATCTCCTTGCTATTCTGACGAGCTATCCATATGCAATGACTGTCATTTTTATGAAGATGCTGTCTCCACTTGTCTCCATAAATGTACAATTTTTAAAAAACATACCAAACAAGAAAATAAGAAGCAGAAATCCAGCTGCAACCAAATACAGTTTCGTCATCACCGCGCTTTTGATGGCGTCCTCAACGCCGGCTAACATCGCATTGTCTTTGAGTCTCATACTCAATTTATTAGAAAGACCTTCTTTAATTTGAGCTGTGAACCTCGCCTTATCTTCTGAACTCATATGTTTGAACTGTTCCAACACTCCTTTTAGTTTATCCCTTATTTCTACTGACTCCTCATCTTCTGGAGATGTAGCAACCATTTTTTGGAGCACGTTCAGCAGGTCCATATTTTGAATCGATTCGGTCAATTTCTCGCCAATAACTGAGGCGATATTGGCCCCTTCACCGATGGGTATGCCTTGGTCTTCATTTTCCGCCATTTTCTGTTGCGCGGGAAAGGTTTTTTTTAAAGGTATTGGAACTCTTTTGTTAAAATATAATTATAGTTGCTGATGTATTATAGGGAGAAGTGCATCTAGTACAGATGCATTCCGAATGGCGGCTGCGTGCCGCCTTCACTATATCGTCCAAAAATAAGTACTTGTATCTCTAGTTTATTTTGAGAAAGTTTCTCATTGGTTGAGGAGATAAGCGCGGGTTTGGGTTAATATTAAAGGGCAAAGTTTTTCTGAATAACAACATATATGCTATCTATCAATAATAATACTGACTCAATCAATCAGCCTGTGCTTACAAAAACTTGATTGCGTTGTCATTAAAAACCATTAAAAAACAGAGAATGTTTTCTTGCCATTCGGAATTTAAAAATAACTGTAAAATATTTAAAAATGGCAGAGTTCTGAATCTGAGGCGCCCGCTTAGCCCGCCAAATTCAATTTTAATTGGTTTTTCACTAATTGTGTGGCCGTTTATCCATGAGGATCACAGTGTCCACACTCCAAAAAAAGGTCTTAAAATTGTGAGTTCAGAAAAATAATCGTGGTTAATTGTCACGATTATGAATTATACAATATACCACCATCATAGACTAGTACCACCATCATAGACTAAAAATGACAGAAATAGTCTGGAGTAAATGTTTTGGAGTCATGTAGCTAATGGCAATTTTTTTAGAGCCCCAAAATATGCTATGGATAGATCTTTTTAGAAAAACCTAATTATATTTGGATTTGGCGGGACAGGCGGGCGGCTTTAAAAGCTTTTAAAACATAGGCATTCGACTCACCAGTTAGCTTGACACCTACAGATAAACTAACTAACATAATCTTTAGGACAAATACTTATCGTCAGTCCGTATTACGTGTACATATGTAATTGGAAATTGTTTATCTCATTATTGATAATATATTATCTGAATTTTGAAACTGACGAAGAATGAAGAGATTATTTATCATTATTGCTGGCATTTTTTATGTGCAAGCGCGGCTCTAGTATCAGACGAAATCGTATTAATTTGAATCTTTAGATTTTTTTTTATGGTATAGGGTGACAAACTCCCAGACAGATCGCCTGTTGGTAAGCGATTACCGCCGCCCATTGACACCCGCAACACCAGAGGAGTCACAAGTGCATTGCTCGCCTTTTAAAAGGGGATTGGGCCTCCGTTGTTTAACGCCGGTTTTCTGTGAGGCCGTGGTACTACTCCGGTCGAGCCGGCCCATTCGTGCCGAAGCTTGGCTCTCCCACGGATAATAGATAAAAAGACTTGAAAAAATAGTTTTTTTCAAGTCTTTCGAAATTCGTAGGTATTAATTATTATTATTTAAATCTTAAAAAAATTAGAAATCAGTAAGTAGGTATATTAAAAAATATATTTGCCAAAAACAATCTTTGTATAATCAAAATATGTGTCCTAGATTTCATTATCGACTTTTTAAATTAACTGCAGCGCAGAACCGATTTTAATTAAAGTTAGATTTAGATATATCTAATAATAAAAATCCGTAAAAAGTAGTTTTATTTCAATACCTCCGAATAAGTTTATCCATTGGGGAAATTTGACAGCTTGAGGTGACTTTTTGTGCTGTTGACTGTACATTAATAGAAATAACGTTAACTTATTTTATTAAGTTAGGTGGAAAGCAAGTTTTCTCTCAAAGTATCTAAATCTGATGTTTATTTTATTTTATTTTTTTATACCACCAAGGTGGCAAACCTGGTGTTGCAAACGTTGCTTACGTTTGCAACACCAGGGATACTCGACCCTGTAAGGAGGAATAGTTGGGCTGGCAGCATAGGAGACATTCTGCCATGCATGACGGCAGCGGTAACCAAACAACACCGGTCCCCCACACTGCCAACACAACGCTTCCTCGCGGAGCTAAATAAAGTTATAAATTAAAAAAAAGTGTGAATTTGTCACAGTAATAAGAAAGTCTTTTCTTCGTGATAAGTAAATATAGCGTTATATTATACTTTTAGCATTAACATTGAAATTAAACAATCCATATCGCTTAGAAGTCTCCAATGAAAATTCCAAATTAGAGTTTCTCAGAGCAATAGCAATTCTACACGTAATCCTGACTGCAATGTAATCGCCATTGTATTTACGTAATAGAAGCCTTGATAAATAAACATGATTACTCTCTTATCGGTGCAAAGAAAAAATATTGATAGTTATTTTGACCTATATGTCGAGGTAAGGAAAGTAGGTTAGTGATAAGATGATACCTAAGACAGTTGTGGTAATCTCCGAATGTACAAAAAGCCTGACATCCAGGTTATCCTTAGGAAATCGATATTGTCCAGATAGGATTGACTGCAATAGTCTAGTGGTCCCAAACGCGACTGCTACGCTAGCGGTCCTTGATTAGATCCCCAATAACATTTTGCTCGAAAGTGTTATTGGGTTTTTCTATGAATTTCTCAGTAGCAGCTCGGAGTCTGGATTTGTGCCCGGTTTACGGCAATAGCCTCGTCCCTATTACATGGAACCTAAACATACCCGCGAACTGTGGGTGTACATTATTACAGCTCTGCCAAACCCTTCGGGGAATACAGGCGTGATGTATGTAGGTTTGATAGCACTCATCATTATCACTTACAGCCTGAATCTACCCACTGCTGAGTATAGGCCTCACTTTGCTTGTACCACATTTTCCGGTCCTGTGATAATCTTGTCCACGTGGGACCAATGAATTTACGTCATCGACCCATCTCGCTACCGGCCGCCCCACACTCCTCCTGCTTGTCATTGGTCTCCAGTCTGATACAGTGCGGCGCCACCTATCATCTCCACGTCTAGCCAAGTGTCCCGCCCAACTCCACTTGATGATAGTCACTTCATGTAAAATTGGATAAACTAAATCGACCTCAACATAGTTGAGGGAAAAGATTACTAGCTTTACTTAATAGTATTTTTTTTTTAATTTATATTTTTATGGGATAGGAGGGCAAACGAGCAGACGGATCGCCTGATGGTAAGCGATTACCGCCGCCCATGGACACCCGCAACACCATAGGAGTCACAAGTGCGTTGCCGACCTTTTAAAAGGGGATTGGGCCTCCGGTAACCTCACTCATTCGGCGAAACACAACGTAAGCGTTGTTTAACGCCGGTTTTCTGTGAGACCGTGGTATCACTCCGGTCGAGCCGGCCCATTCGTGCCGAAGCACGAATGGGCCATGGCTCTCCCACGTAAAAGTTCTAATATTTTACCATTTAAATCAAAGGATTTAGACCTAATCCTAACTTCTTATAGATAAAAACAGTACCTTATCTTTCCTTTCACAAAAACTTTTAATTAAAACAAATTAGTCGCACATTCTACTGATTTGAAATTAATATACTGTAATGTACATTTCGTTTTAATTAAAACCTACATTCACACTATCACTAATTAGTAACGATTAAATAAAACTACATAAAATATTAGTGGTTTCAAGCAAAACTATTGTTGTTCTTCGCAATTATTGAATTGAATTTAATAATTAACAATATACGATCACGCCTCAGATATTCCCTAAAGGGTTACGCAGAGGCTAAGTAATAACAACGCTGATCAACCGATCTGCTTGTGCGGTCACTCAATGTATGGGTGGTTAATGTTATTTAAATATCCGAGATCCCTCCGAGCCTCGGAAAGCACGTAAAGACGTCGGTACCTGTTGTCATCAGGACATTGCCAATATGACTAAGCTCAAAAAGCCAAAAAGCCTGCATCAGCAACTCTTTTGGTGTTGCAGGTGTCCATGGGCGACGACGACTACTTACCACCAGGTGGCTCGTCAGAGCTGCTGTTTGGAGTCTTCTTAGACGAAACAAGTTTCTGCCGACTACCATATTATTCACAATTTACACAATTTTTACGACATGCTGTTGACAGATCGTAATATAGGGTTTAAGAAAATTATTTCACTCACAAAGAATACAATTATTCACTTCTATGAGGAAAAATATTATAATTAAGATACGCGACAGATCATTTTAATAACCCTACTCATAGTTATGGCAAGACATGGTAGCTTATCCTAAAGGTTTTGGCAAACGCGGATGTTAATTACTACATAATATAAAACAAAGTCGCTGTCGCTGTCTGTCCGTCCCTATGTATGCTTAAATCTTTAAAACTACGCAACTGATTTTGACGCGGTTTTCTTTTAATAGATAGAGTGATTCAAGAGGAAGGTGTTAAGCTATTTAACATTACGCTACGGCTCTTAGGAATGGGGCAACGCAGGTGAAACCGCGGGCGGGTCGCTAGTCTAGGTATATAAGTATACATAATAATCAATTGCCGTGCGTTCGTTTAGCATCGAAAATGGTTTAAATGATTTCGATGAAACTGGTGGGGTGTTCTGAGTATCTGCACCCGAAAAGGTTTATTTTTTTAGGTTGAAATGATCGGAAAAGAGACATTGCAACCAAATGGCATGGCAAACAACAAATTGCTATAAAAGCGAGATAACACCACTCGCTTCCTCACAGATCGACAAGTCTCAGAAATTATCCTACTAATACATATTATAAACGTGTAAGTGTGTGAGGATGTATGGGTGTTTGTTACACTTTCA
Organism: Acronicta aceris; assembly: GCA_910591435.1. NCBI lineage: Eukaryota > Metazoa > Arthropoda > Insecta > Lepidoptera > Noctuidae > Acronicta > Acronicta aceris. The sequence goes on from OU342784.1 coordinate 3,330,136, forward strand.
CACCAGAACGGCTGAACGGATGTGGATAAAATTTGGCACAGAGATAGATTATAATATGGGATAACACATACTTTTTATCCAGTTCATGCATACCGCTGAAATGTGGAATGCATTTGCCGAGTGGGTCTTCCCTAATAGATATAATCTGGGTGTCTTTAAATCACGAGTGAATCAGTTTCTTCTAGGCAAGCGCGCTCCATCGTAGATCGCAGTGTCGCTTAACATCAGGCGAACTGGCGGTCAAGCGTAAGCCTATCACGAATAAAAAAAGTTCGGACCCAATTCTGAAGTCCACGCAAACGATGTCGCGGGCAAAAGCTAGTAATGTATACAAGCTTGACATTTGGCACATAGGTTCCTTATAGAATATAGACCGAATAAATGTTCTACACCTATTATTAAATTGAATTACCATACACTGATTAACCACGAAATCAAAAAAATTACAACTTGCTTAAAATCTTGAAATTTGGAATGTTTCTTATTGGGTCTAAATATTAGCTAAGAAAGGACTTGAGGATCCGAAAGATCGAACTGAATAACTCTTTCACTGGTCTCTCAAAACTTGCAATAATCAACATGGCCTCGCGAAAAAAAAAATTAAAAAAAGACTTACTCAACAACGTGAAAACGAGAAGGATGAATAGAATTGCCAGCATCGACCCGCCAGCGTAACCACCAAACACTTTAGGCACATCACCAGTCAGCATAGCCTTCAGATTCTCCCTAACATCATCAGCGACATCTAACGTATCCAGCATATCAACTAACGCCTTCCTGGAAGGAGTCTTTCCAGGTTCAGCGTCGATCAACGCCTGGAGTTTGTCCAGAGTCGCTTTATCGATAGCGTCCATCTTCGAATAATGATTACGTTAAATTAAAAACGATACCAGAATACATTATTATCATTTGTGAAACGTGGTGACCACGTTGTAATATCGGCACGGCGTGTGCTAAAAGATATGCGCGGAATGATAAGTGGATACGGTATAGTGCTACTGATAATTAATTTAGTACGCTATGAAATATTGCCATAGAGAAGTGGTTTTTAAACTTTTTAATCGGGTTCAAAAAGGAGGAGGTGAGGTTCTCAATCTACTGCATTTTTTTTGTATGTTTGTTACGCGATTTTTCAGTCAATTATAAATAGATTTTAATGATTCATTTTCAGAGGTAGTTTCATAAAAATTTGGTTAAGGTCTGATCACAAAATCTATACTTATAATAAATCTGTAGAGAGGTCAATTCTGTACATGAAATATATTTCCAAAATAACTATCAGCGGGTGATTAGTGATCGATACTCACGCCAAAAATGTAATCAGTAAAATTTTTGTGTCTGTCTGTCTGTATGTTCGTTATAGAAACAAAAACCACTCGACGGATTTCAACGAAACTTGGTACAATTGTTCTTCACACTCCTGGGCAAGTTATAGTATACTTTTCATCACGCTACGATCAATAGGAGCGGAGCACAATTAAAAAATGTTGCAAAAACGGGAAAATTATTTGATTATTTTGTTCTGACTGTGACCGAGTAAATGATAACGTCGTCGACGTTACGTAAAATTCTACTCGCTACTCAAAATGTTGCAATAAAATAACTTTTTTAAAATAATTTGGCCGGACACGACGGGCAAAAACCGAACAAGTCCAGGTAAAGCCGGACATCTGGCAGCTCTAGGTTCGCATGAAATCGGAGAAACCGTACCTGGGTGTAACTTGGATGGAATAGCCATCGTATAATAGGTCTGAACATCAGACATTAAAAATAACCAGTCAAAAGTAGTAGTAAAAAACAAAATAAAAATCAGTTCAAATAATAAGGTAGTTATAAGCATTTTAACTTGTCAATGCCCGTATAATAGACTCAAACACAATACAAAATCTATTGTCATGCTATCCGAGAGTCGGCCTCTCTGATTCGCGGCCTATCTTCACCTCTCAAGCAGATTGCTCAGCCATTCACAAAGAAATTGCGTTTAGAATAATTCTGCTCGATTTTATTATTATTACTAGCGACCCGCCCGCGGTTTCACCCGCGTTGCCCCATTCCTAAGAGTCGTAGCGTAATGCTAAACAGCTTAAAACCTTCCTCTTGAATCATTTTATCTATTAAAAAAAACAGGATCAAAATCCGTCGCGTAGTTTAAAAAAAATATGCATACATAGGGACGGACAGACAGCGGGAAGCGACTTTGTTTTATACTATGTAGTGATAAAAATAATTTTGTCTTTAAAAATCGCGGTCGCTTATGCCTTACGCCTTTATATTATCAGTAATGAGTGCACAAGTGTTTTGTTATCATTAGTCTTACTAGAGCGGGCAGAGACGTAAGTAAAAATGCAATAATTCATGTAATAAATACCTGGTTGATTTGAGCAGGTACCATAATATTTAAGGACACATAATACACCAGATTTATAAATATTATAAGAAATGCTGCTGAAACTTTTTAAAATATGTATGTAAGACTGGTTCGCAAGTAACTATGATTCTGCAGACCTTTTTCAAATATTTTTACGGTATCAAGAATATATAAAATTCTCGAGAAATATATTTAAAAAATCTAATCCTTTATTTTTTTAAATGCATATAAAATTATGATAGTATACAATTTTCGTCCCAAAACATATTCAGCCGGTTAAAACGATAGACTATTAACAAGCATAATATAGCATTATTATTATTTTTTTATTAGAAGGGTATATGTAAAAGCCAGTCTAGAGCACAACTAATAACAACAGCTTATTTATTATATAACATAATGTTTATACCTGCACTGCTCCACTTCTAAGAGGTGTAGCGTGATATTATATAGCCTATAACTTGCTTGATAAATGGACTATCCAACACAAAAAGAATTTTAAAAATCAGTTCTATAGATCCAGAGATTACCCCCCTACAACCTCAAAAACGTTACTTCTTTATAATATTAAATTAGCATAGATGTCAAACATGCGAAATATTAACGAACAAATAAATCGGAGTACTGGTTTCACACTTATGCGAATATTAGACATTGATTGACCATGGATGCTGTAAAGGATCTTAAACGTCGGGAATCAAATACTATCAATACAACGCAATAAAATCCGTAAAAAGTAGTTTTATTTCAAACTAGCTTCCGCCAGCGGCTACGCCCGCTTTATCAACGACCCATGTCACTCACACACACATTTTTTAATTGTGCTCCGCTCCTATTGATTGTAGCGTGATGAAAAGTAACTTGCCCAGGAGTATGAAGAACAATTGTACCAAGTTTCGTTGAAATCCGTCGAGTGGTTTTTGTTTCTATAACGAACATACAGACAGACAAAAATTTTACTGATTGCATTTTTGGCGTCAGTATCGATCACTAATCACCCGCTGATAGTTATTTTGGAAATATATTTCATGTACAGAATTGAGCTCTCTACAGATTTATTATAAGTATAGATAGAAGATAGATAGATAGATAGATAGAAGATAGATAAATCGGAGATTCAGTAACCAATACTTATTGATTATAAATGTAATTTTAATAGTCCATTCCCATATTAGGCCTATGTAGACATAATGCAAAATCCATTTTCTTGACCTCTGCAAGTCAATATGGGCATTGCTTAATTAAACTAAAAAATAATTATTTCTTGGCATGTGAAGTCTTGTTTAAGAAGAAGCAGTGATAGCCTAGTGGTACAACCATTGGATGCCAAGTCAAAGGTCTCGAGTTCAAAACCCAATGCACCCACCTCTGACTTTTCAAAGTCATGTGCATATTAAATATTTAATTATCACATGCTTAAACCGTGAAGGAAAACATCGTGAGGAAATCTGCATGCCTGAGAGATTTTCTCAATGGCATGTGAAGTCTGCCAACCCGCGCTAGGCCAGTTTGGTGGACTATAGCCTCATCCCTCTCAGTCTGAGAGGAGACCCATACCCAGCAGTGGGACAGTAGGACAGTGCCCAGTGTTATGTTATGTGAAGTCTGCCAATCATGCCTACTCTTGCTCATCAGTGATATACCAACTTAATAAAGGATTGATAATCTGATCTGATCTGATTGATCCAATATCCTTTATCTCCAAAACCTTTTTAGGGTGCGACTTGCAAGCAACCGCTAGCACAATAACTATTTTAATAAATGTCTATCAATTTTAAAAAATCAAGTGCTACCATATTTATTGAGATTCTAAGAAACTAAGGTTCTATTTGGCTCCATGAATTTAGTTACTTGAGTTTTAAGCGTGTGTTCGTATCGGAAGTATAAGTAATTTGCGCAACAAATCCGCGAAAAAAACATTTTTAACTGAAAAAATAAGTTTAAGAATATCGGATCACCATGAAGAGAAACTTATATTTTTCTTTCTGTAGGATTCTAAATATATAGAAAAATTACAAACGGATGGTCTTACCTGATAAACTGATGACAATAATCCCAGGAATAATAAATACACTGTTAGAAAATGCGTGTTCTAACGGGCCCTCGGACCCGCCGCTGAGATCCACCATTATCGTATAATACTGAGATATTTCCTCCTAATACTATGTAAAATAGGTCAATTCACTAATCTAGATTATTCAAAACACCATTATCATTGCATTAGGATTAAATTCTGCAAAAATTCTTCAAAATCTTACACCGACACCCGAAAATTGGAAATGGAGATGTAAACGCTAGAGTCTAGCGGCTAGACGACGACAAGTGATATTTTTTTCTGTAGATCCAGATTTCGAGTACTAGTTTTTTGAGTTCGATAGATGACATTTTGCAAATGCAGCAAATGGCATAAGACTAATTCTGGAATTTTTCGGGTAATGGGAATTACAAATTATAAATAAATATTTCATATCGACGGGTAAAAGGCTATTTGACTTAAGCGCCATTTTTTGCGATATTGACTTATATACATATTTGGAATCAGCAAATTTTTCTGCGTATTTCAAGCCATATTTCACTCAAATTGGACGACTTTTTTGGCGGTTGAGTCAATGACGATTTTTGGTATCATTTCGTAATTCACGGAATGAAACGACACTGATTTCTCGATTTTTTTCAAATTATGTATTTAAGTCAGTTTTGTAGAAGCATAAATTTATCTGACTGTTTAATAAGTCTTTATGCCTTTTATGTATTTTCCATAACAGGTCGTTTCAATCTTTCTTACTCAGTCAATAACAAATTATATTGTTATTTAAAGCAATTTTCCTTGATTAATTTTTTTACTGGACGTAATTTAAATCATTTTACCTGGTTCTAAAATATACATCTGTGTAACTTAAATCGTTTTAATCCATTAAACAATGTCACTTGAGCCTTTTGTCTCACAACCGATATAGTTGTTGCATGGAGGTTAAAACATTTTACGTCAAAACAAAAACTACTCCTCAGGCGTATAAGCCGTTTATCCATGTTTATCCGTTTATCCATCTCATACACTGTACTGTTAGTTAAATCATTTTACCTACTTAAATATTCACTATTTTATTAAATAAAGTAAGTATTATTTATTATTATTCTATTCATTTATTGATTTAACTTATTTATATACAATTTTAATTATTTTTATAAAAAAAAACATTTAAAAATATAAAAACAGTAGCCCACCGGTGTCGGGAGCAGAAAAGAGAAACTTCCTAACTATGCGGATTGCGGGCCGTGCCCAGGAGTTCTGTATCAAGCCCATGATCCAGCCACCCAATAAGAGCCTCCTTAGGTGTTGGTCGAGGCTCTTGGCTATTAAACCATTGGCTGACATAACGATTGGTACAGTGATCACCGAATTCACCTCCCACATGTCGACAACCTCGTGTGCCAAATCAAGTTATATAATCTACTTTATTTATTTTTCGGCTTCCAAGAGGTTCTCGTCATGCAGGACTGTGATGTCAACAAATAGTCGGATACTCTCCCGGACGGTGCCATGCCCGACATATGTCAACCGTACCATCCTTCGCGATATATTTCCAGTAGTTATTCGTCATCATAACTTCATCCATAATTGCACAAACAAACCCTTCGGTTTCTCCAAATAGATCTCCGAATCGTAACCGGGAAACGGACGCTAAGAAGTATATACCAGGCTCATCGAGAGTACCCTGTAATAGCGCCCGTGTAGCTTTTTGCTTTGCCATATATTCCTACGATCGTTCGTACTAAATACTACAGGCTTGCGTCAGTTCTCTTTAGCCATGGAGAGAGGAGTAAGTCCATTATCCACTGCAACCACATCTCGATGCATCCCCATTTCAGTTTTTAAGAAATGCTCTCTAGGGGACTACAGACCTCGCGGTTGTGAAGGTTTTTGGGCATTTAAAAATCCCCAACCCCCTCATTTCCGCGGGATGTATAGATCGATCCTCATTACCGAGGAGTGTGGGTTGTACATTCGATATGCCGTTAGCAGTGTACGGACCTTCCCATCCAGGGCCTCAAGTTCAGTCTGAGTCCACTTGAGTATGCCGAATGAGTACATTAAGTCTGGCATGACCTAACCGTTGAAAGCACGCAGTTGTTGAGATTCTCTGTAAATCATACAATCATATTTTTTATCCTCGATGCCCTTTTCTTGCTTGTGGAAATCCCCCCAAGTGGATGACCTACCGACCAAAACCACACGGGTATTTCGCCTCACCACTTTTTGCTGGGGTTACGGGAGCGAGGTTTCATTCCTCCCTGACCCCAGCAGTATGCTCTATGACCTGGTGCAACCCCTTTAAGAATTCAATTATTATAACTACTTAAATAGTAAAAACCAATAGAGCTCTTATTAATGCAAAAAAAATACTATTTATAACTGGTATGTGTATTAATTTTTGTTAATTAAGTTGTCGAAATTATTGTTGGTTATTATTAGTTAAGAGTTTCTAAGACCTTTAATATTTTTTTATACCACTAAGGTGGCAAACAAGCATACAGCCCGCCTGATGGTAAGCGGTTACCGTAGATAGCCTATGAGCGTTTGCAACACCAGGAGTATCACTCGCGCGTTGCTGGCCCTGTAAATTAAGGAGAAATAGTTGGGCCGGCAGCATAGGAGACATGCTGCCATGCATGACAGTGGCGGTAACAAAACACCACCGGTCCCCCCACTGCCAACACAATGCTTCCTCGCGGAGCTCTGGCGACCTTGCTCACCGTTAGGAACACAACATAGTACGGAGCTATGTTATTTGGCTACGATTTTCCGCAAGGTACTTCCCTCAATTTGGCAGCTCCAATTGTGAGTGGAATTATTCGATTCCACTATGCCCTACCTCTCTTAAAAATCAATAAATAAGAAATAACTTTATTTCCTATCTAAAAAATCTACAATACAGTACCTAAGATTTAGTATAATTAACAAAATATAAAAAAGCTCAAAGACCACATTTTCCAAAGTCAATAATTTTCATAAACATAAGTCTATTTTTAAATTTAAAGGCTGTCTTGTGTGCCATTTTTACTTCTACTAATAAAGTTTTCCTTTGCTGTTGAAGTAATCTGCCTCATCAATACTTTATGTATTTTGAGTATAAATCTTTTTACTCCTTTTCATGAGAAGGTACTTTTTCGCTTAAGGTATTTCGACCTGAATCATTGATAACTATTGTGGCGTTTAAACCAATTTTCCCCCGTTAGATAATTTAATTTCCGTATTTTAAATTATTTTGCCTTGATCAGAAAATAGTGCAAAACGGCTTAAGTAACAACTATTTTATTAAATAATGGTTGGTTTTAAATAAATGTATAATTAAAAAATAGATTATATTTCATAGTTTTAATATTGATCTGGTGTGGTTCTGTTTTATTAATACGTTTCACATTATGAATTTTTTTCCAAAAAAAAAAACTTTAAAACGCTCTCCTGTAAAATTACCAAAATGGCGCTTAAATCAAATAGCCTTTTAACCGTCGATATGTAAGGTACCTAATTAATGCACACAATGCTTTTTATATTTTGAATAAAAAAATAAGTTTACTTGTTAGTTTGGCACCCTAGTACCTACAAGAGTCAATTTTTTTTAAGCGATTTTATGACCCTACAAAAGTCAAGAATGTAGGGTGGTGGGTAGTGATGCGACTAGAGTTCACTTGTATTCGAGTGACTCGAGTCACTACGGAAAAAATCGTACTCGAGTGAAAAAAAAACATTAAATCGAGCTCACATGCACTCGAGTCACTCGACAAACAAGTTTATGCCTGTACGAGTATTACAAGTTAACGCACTTGTGTTGTGTTGATGTGTTGAGTGAATGTTTGGTGTTTATTTTCTTACAAGCTTTTATTTTCAAAATGAGTGAAGATAATACAGTAACCGGTAAAAGGCCGCTGGTTTAGAACTGTTTAAAAAAAAATACAACTGAAAAGGTGATTTGTTAATTGTTTTTTAATACCTGAAATATAGCCTCCTGATCCTGATTAGTGGGTCGAGGAATGGAAAACTGAAAATGGAAATGGAAATCACAAATTGTGATTGTGTGCGTGTGTGCATCGATATCGTAGTCATTGCGAGTACCATTGTAGTACAGCCACAAGTTTTATGGTGTGTATGAAAATTTTGGTGATATAGATACCCGTTATAAATACACGACATTCTAGAAAACTCTAGTGTTCGGTTAAACATAAACTTATAACTGATTAATTATTTAAGCTTATGGTTTTATTACGCTTCCGCTTCTTTTAATAGGTACATGTTTTTATCAAGGATTATGTGTGACCGATTACTCGAGTGATTTGAGTACTCGAATACCATTCGAGAGACTCGACCATTCGTGTAGTACTCGATTGAAATTGCAAAATGACTCTCATGACTCAAGTGGTAAAATCGGACTCGAGTCGCATCACTAGTGGTGGGCATCGGGGCTGAGTTGAGATGTGTGTTGAACAGAAAAAATCCAGACTGGAACGATAAAGGCATAAAGGCTAATGTACATTTTTTTTTTTGTATAGTTATTTTATTTTTATTTTATGCCAGAAAGAAGTTAAACTTAGGCAATTTAAACCAAGACGCTGATAGCTCATCAGTGTCTTGAAATGAAATGAATTTTATTTGCTCAAATGCTGCGAAAAATCACTTGAAATTTGAAATTTGCGGGGTCAGGTGAACGATCCGCCTTAAATGGCATGCAAAAAATAAGTCCATTGGCATTAATACATAATAAATTGATCAATTGATGAACATAACAATAAAAGTAGAAATAATTACATGTTAAAATTTAAATAATCTTGAACAGAGTAAAATTATTTTTCCGCCATTTGAGTAATTGACTTTTAGACTAAGGTTTCGGACACCTTGCGGGAGATGGTTGTAAATTCGGCCCGACATGGCGTAACTACTTCAGCTCTTGATTTAAATCGCCCTGTGTAGCACATCGCCCTCGTCCAAATCGCATTTGTCGTGATTTATTAAAAAAACTAGCTGTGTATCCGTGAAACGTGAAAGGTGTGTTACCTTTACCTCGTTTTCCTAATTCTATGGAAATTTCTCAACATTTCGTCTTAGCAAGTTGTTTTAAAGGACAACAGTGAAAAATGTAATTCTTTTACAACAACCGGTGGTTTAAGTTGTATGTATCTAGTCTGTCACATAGATTCTTACCATCGCGCCTGTATTCCCCGAAGGGTAAGGTGTACATGCACATCCACTGTTCACCGGTATGTTTAGGATCCATGAAATAGGGGCGAGCCTATTGTCATTAATCGGACACAAATCCAAACTCCGGGTTGCTTGAGAATTTTATAGAAAAACCCAATAACACTTTGCTCGAACTGGGGATCGAACCCAGGACTTCGTATTTACTTACGATCTCTAGACTATTGGGGTAGTTTGAGGTTTATTACATAAAGCAACCAAAATATTATAAATATAAATTTATTATTGAAAATACACAATTATGTATATCTTTTGGCCTTAAAGTAACATTAGTGTACACAATACTAAAACAAAATAATAACACTAATGACACATATTCAATACAACAGTTCTATGACCTCTATCATACACTTTTAAAAATAAATCATTCTATTTATAATAATCAGGAGTAAAAATCATTAATTTTATAATAGGTATGTTCTTGGAATGTAGGCCCTATAAGCTGCAATGTCATCCGTATATTCTACGATTTCTCCATTTGTAACTGGCAACTTTATTAAAATTGAATTGAAATATTTAAACGGATTTCTTGCCATTTATCGTGCACAAATAAACTGGGATTTTTTCTTTACAGAAAAATACAATTATGCTTTTCGCCCGACCTGGCAGTAAATTTTTATTTGAAAAATAAAGCGGTATAAGTTGCCAGTTTCAACTTCACATTAACAACGTTATTTTATTATAATAATGTTAGTTTATTTACACACCCTGTTACACAATTCTAATAATTTCATTTCAGTCGAATTTTGGACGATTTCTTTAATACAATTTGAAGAACCTCAACTTGAAAAGAATTATCACAGAATATTATGAGGCCATCTTCAAATTTGAAATGAAAGGCTTGAAAAAATTTTGGTCCTATACACCTAAAATTAATTTTTAGTCATAATTTCTGCCAAAATACATTTTTAGTCCAAAAAATCTATTGGAGAAATGTTTCTCTTTGTAAAATTTTAAAAAAATTGTAAAGACTTCTTTGTTTTAGGCACTTTTGGAATGACATTGAGCGTTTTCGCACGTAATCTATATTATTACTTATATCACCGAGAAAATTTAGTTTTTTATTCATAATTTAAATGTTTTGTCATATTACTGGTTAGAATTTCGAGATTCAAGATTTAGTAGGAAATGAAAGAATATTTTATATTATTTTCTAAACTATTATCACCAACACATCAAAAACATTTGTAACCAATAACATGGCAACACATTTGTATAAAAACATTATTTCAGTTCACACAGCGCACTTAAAACTACATTTCTTCCACAAATACATTTATTTTCCTTTCAAAAAATTTATAATTTTATTGCATTTGTCTATACTAAGCTGTATGTACTAAAATAAGGGTTTTAATTTATCTAAATTTTTAACTATTCGATTTTTATTTTTTATGAAAAATGTATTTTTTTTTTAATTTTTCTTCAGAGGGTCGAGGTTATCTATTGAAAAATCATCGTTTCCAAATGAGATACCTCGGCTGAATCCATCCTGAAAATAAAATAAATTTTATTTAATATTGCTTAAAAAACGCAAATTAAAACGTAAATAATCAATTTCATAAATAAATATAATAAACATTATGACATTGTATACTGGCGGATCGTTCTCGTAAAAACTTTTTCAAATGTAACGTAAATAAAAACATTTTTGAGGCGATGTTTTTGTATTTGTGCCAAGTTCAAACTACATTGTATTTTTTTCTTTATTTGGAGGTACCTAGGCAATTTCGTACAAGTTTGTCGTTTCTTAATACTTAAATACATAAAGTATAATACAATGTAATGCCAGTTTAGCACAAAGAAAAAAAAAACAGATTATAACATTTTTGGGTACATATCATAAATTAAAACAGACCGTTATAATTTAAAATGAGAACCATTTGCTTTTAAAAAGATGTAATTCTATATCTACTTTAGGAACGATCACATATTTGCTTTCATATGGTCAATGTAATATTTTTTTCTTGATACCCTTTTTTCATGAAACGATCAAAACATTTCCACGCTCATGTATATCATAATTACATGAATATAAAAGCGAATTTAGTTCAACCTCAACCCAAACATAAAAAAACGTGGTTATTTTACGTAAAACAACGACACAAAACCTTTAACCATTGACAAACAACAACCAAAGACGATCACACGTTTAATATCCTTTATTAACTTACCGATCATCGAGCTGTCAAAAATTAATAAAAAATCTTTTAAAATCTTGATCAATTATCGAATTTATTCTAAGAAAAGGTAAAAACTGGTAACCCAGAATAAGTGTCCTATTCACATCTTATTAATTTGTGGTACTATTTCGTAAAAAAACAACATATTTCCTTTTCTATGCAAATTATATATAGTATGGTAACACTCGCCCACTAGATAAATAAATATGATACCAATTCTGTCATGAACTAATAAAAAAATATATGCAGAAGATACGCACCTTCATTTCCGAAATAGTTTTATCTAGGAACCCATTGAAATTACTGTCCAACTCCACAGTTTGTTTCTCGCTGAGATTTCCAAAACCGTTGAACGTATTATTGTATCCATTGCCAAAAATGTTGCCAGTTTTTTGGGTGTCAAAAGGATCGTATCCACTGAGGCCGTTTGTGAATGAGGTTGTATTAAAAACTGACGTTTGGAGGTTGAAGTCTGTGATGTCATAATTTGGTTTGTTGGACGAGGCGAAAGGCTGGGTTGGAAGTGGTGCGGGCTGTTGGTTGGGGACGGAAAATGGCGTTGACCCAAACAGGTCGCTTCCGTTCATGGCTGGCTGCTGTTGCGGCGTGTGGCGCTTGGAAGCTTTTGGAGGGGGAGCCACTGTGAAAAGAAACGTTTTATTAAATCTGCTGTTAACTGCCGATATCTCACTATCAGTCAATTGCCTCATTAGTTAAGATGACACCGTAAGTAAGTACGCTAGAGGTCCTGAGTTCGATTCCCAGGTCGAGACATTTTCAATGAAATTATCAGTAGCAGCTCGGGGTATGGTATTTGTGCCCGGTTAATGGCAATAAGTTCACCCTCTATTAAGGGACCTAAATATACAGGCGAAATGTGGGTGTATTAATGTACACCCACACGTCTCTGCCTAACCTTTCGGGAATACAGGCGTGATGGTATGTTATTTTATAACCGGGCACAAATTCCAAACTCCGAGCTGCTTCTAAGAATATTTCACAGTAAAACCCAATAACACTTTGCTCGACCTGGGAATCGAACCCAGGACCTCTAGCGTATCAGTCGCGTTGATATACTTACAAAGTGGTGGCGTGGTGGTGAGTGCATTGTCATGCGCGGGCGCAGAGAATCGAGACATCGGCTCCGACTCGAACGCGCGGGGGTCGAAGTCTGAAACAAATAATAAATGTATAGAATAATGTCTGCGTCAGCCATTGCGCAAACGCAATGGTTACGTTTACGTTATTGATCGCTAGCATGGTATACGGGTTGATAATTGAAATTGAATAGACGCGACAAAGTTAAAATATTTAATTCCATGTGTAACAAAAAAAATTAGAGCAAGTGATTAAGAGTCCGGCGGACCGAATTTCCCTTGAAATGAAAATGTTTTTTTTTGAAATGAAAATGAAAATGAAAAACCCTTACAAATGTACTACCGAAATAAATCGTAATTCAAATTAAATTTAATCAAATTCTGTTATTATTCGGATTCCGATACCGTATACTCTACCAATTCATCCAAAATATTTCACTGGAAATAAATGTAAGCGAATGTAATTTTTTCATAACTTTACCAAGTTTGGAACGATTTTCCGGTCTTTTATTTCCAGTGAAGTAGTAGGTAGTAGACAAAATATTACCGTAGGAACCTAGATTAACGGTATCCAAATCCGAATAATAACATAATGACGACTGGTAGAGAATGCCTTGGGCATTATTTAAGTCCGCCTTATTTTCTACTTTTGTGCATAGAAGTATAAATAAATAAATAATTTGTTAGAATATTGTCTGGATTACGATCTATTTCGGTATTACGTTACGCAATACAAGCTCCGCCGGACCCGGACTGGATAATGATTATACTTTATTAGGAAGTATTTTTAAAGAGTTTGGCAACGTCTCCTGCGCCTTTGTTGCTTTTCTCGTGAATAGAAAAAAATACTTAAATGATAGAGTATAATTATTACTTCACGTAGTAAATATCTCCAAAAAAAAACCTCCAAAACCATCATGCATTTTAGTAGGTACAAAATTATAATAATATAGCTTACCACTGTCTGAGTCAGAGTTAAGCAGTAGCCCCTCAAGCTTGGTGCCTACTGACGGATTCTTGTTCGTCGATGACAAGTCACCCAGGAGCTTGCTGAAACATAAAATATAATTAGAATGAGGGATTAGAGGGAGGAATTACCCTCACTATTCTTCCCATTTTAATTTCTCACCCTTGCCCTGGCAGTACCTTGGATTCATCTCAAATATTTAAAATACATCCAATGTTTGTCTGTTACCTTTCCAACAAATATCGATAAAATTTGGCTATATTTAAGGATAAAAATAAGGCATCAGCTAGTGTTTTTTATTGTTTCAGACGAAAACAAGCTGACAAGCCACCTGGTGGTAAGTAGTCATCTTTGCCCATGGACACCTGCAACTCCAGAGGAGTTGCTGATGCGTTGTTGAGCCTACGGACTGCAGACTGCCAGAGCCGCAGCAACCGAGGGGAGCTGGTTCTCTCGAGCAAAAGTCGAAACACATACCAATGCTTTACGACAGACTCCGACGTAAGGGTGGTCGCCAGCCAGTCAGATCCCAAGAGGTCCCACCACCGAGCAGCTAAGATATTTTCTCGCCTCTCACTAGATGCCTATCTGAATGGCAGTGAGGAACAGTACATATTCTAACCTGTCCCCACACGGGGAGCGAACTAGTGTTTCTACATATATACTAAGCTAATGATAAATACAGTAATACCTATTTTACAGGTATGATCAAAACTAGCTAGAATAAGGTTAGTTGCAAGATATGCTTGCTGAGGTCGGTCTATGGATGGGCGACTGCGTTGGGAAGGTCTGATAGCAGTCGCATCGTGTAAAATCCTCATTCAGCCGTATCTGGCAAGTCTGTAAGACGACCTCAATTAAATTCAGAAGGGAAATGACGTCACTTACCCAGTTCCGAAGCTGTGCTTGCCGTTGTGTTGCGGCGGCGGCGTCGATAACAACAAATTGTTGTCGTTGCTGGAGTTGAACGTGTCTGTTGAGTTGTTGGACAACGCGTCTGTCACTGGAACGGAAAAAAGTAATTGAGTAAGGTCTAACTGCTTCTTTATTCTAGTGGTTCTAAGCAATGCACTGTTGGCATGGAAATGATTGACGTGACAGACATGGAATTCATTTTCATTTAATGATTTTATAATTTGCGATTTCACATGTGAAATTTCGCAGCCTGCTACTTTTCGTCCACAATGAATTTTCATTCAAAATCATTTATCACCACACTCGCTATTTTGCTACTTACAATGAAATCGTGAACAAAATGCGATTTCATTGAAACATGTGAAAGTGATTTTGAGCAGGCTGTGAGAAAAAACTCGCAGGTGTGACGTAAGAAAAATGATTTCATGTGATTTTTCACATGCTATCTGCGAAATGTTCCCTGCCTATGCCTAATGCACTGGGTGCCAAACTTAATAAAGCTGATAATGATGTCTGCACATTAAAAAATTTTGCTCGATTTTGGGGATATTGCAATAATATGGGCACGACAATCATTTAGTTATTTATTTATTTAGTTCCTTACATACAAATCATGCATTTTAAATTTCATTATATGTGGGTGTTGGGCGTCCAAGCAAAAAGGTGCCAGTTTCGGCATTTAGTTTCCGAGATATATACAGTTTTGTAAAGTTGGGTGAAAAAATTATTAATGCTCGCTTATCTAAACGTTCATATAGTAAATTACTTTATATTATGATGTTTTTAAGTACTGGAAATTCTAAGAGAAAGTTTAATATAAGGGTTATCAGTGGTCGGCATGTGAAAGTTTGAAAATGCTTTTTCTCAAATCAAGCTTTTTCAGAGTTTTAACTTCCAAATGTGTGATAAAAAAATTAATCAAGTTTTTGAATATTTTTGTAATCCTTATTAACAATTAACTATTATGTATATCGAACCTAGTCTTAACTCAATACCCCTTTTTGCTAAGACGCATCTTATTATGCCCCACTAATTATGTTATTTTATTTGGCTAAATGATTGAGATCCTTACATTCCCCTTTCAGATCGGACAGGTTTTTCTTAACATATTGTATATCAACTTACTCTCACTGTTGTTGTTGTTATTATTATTATTGTTGTTGTTGGTGTTGTTGGTGGTGCCGTTAGCGAAGCCGTTGGCGAGTGTGAGCGACGCGATCTGCTTCTCAAGCTCAGGGGGCGGCTTGAACTCCGTGATGTCCGACAGCTTGTTGCGAGACAGGTACGAAGACAAATCGTCTTTGTATGTTATCTTTGACAACTCCTGTGATAATAGAAAAAATACTTGTAGTAGGTATAGTTGAGGCACATAGTTGTGAAAAATGTTAATATTTTTTGTAGGTTTATATATTTATTTTTAACCCCGAAGCAAAAAGAGGGGTGTTATAAGTTTATCGAGTGTCTGTGTGTATGTCTTTTGGATCGCGGTGCCCAAACGAATCCACCGATTTTTTTTTCCTGTGAGTAAAGTCTCTGGTAAAGGGAAGCACCAAAACATTCTGTACGTGGTGTCGGACAGAGTGGACAGCCAAATCCAGAGGCAAATTCATATCCCAAATAATAATTATTTTAAATTTTACTAACATACGATATAAGTATACCTACTAACATAATATGGACTAGTCAATATTGTGTGCTTGGTCTGAAATAATTATTTTCATTTCATTTCAATAATTTCTTTTAAGTACATAAATAAATTTCTGCTTGCTTTATTGTTCCAGTTAAACGGTGTTTGGTCATTTGGAAGACTACTATTTGACATTTAAGTGTAGTAGTATTTCATTTAAGTAGCCATATAAGCTAGGACAAATTCGGGGAAACCCGAATGGATGGCAACACTTAAATAGAATAAGAGTAATTAATTGGGATTGCAGTAATTACCTGTAAACGGTTTTTGTAAGCGTTCATCTGTAGTTCTAGCTTCTTGTTTTGGAGCTGCATCTTTTGCATTTCAATATATTTGCCATTGTCGTTCAGGAACCGTCTGGAACAAATAAGTTTAAAGTTTGAAATAGTATTTTTAAACATGCGTTGGTTTTTAGGGTTCCATACCTCAAGAGGAAAAAACGGCACGGAACCCTTATAGGATCACTTTGTAGTTCGTCCGTCCGTCTGTCTGTCTGTCAAGACCCTTTATCTTGGGAACATGTAGAAGTATCGAGTTGAAATTAAAACCATATATTCGGGTCTAAAGGCCCTTGCAACTGTGAAAAAATCAAACTTCTAAGTTAACGTAAAAAAAGATACGGCCGTTTATGCCGCAAAAATAGGTATACTTCGACACTCTCAAGGGCATCAAAATTTATAGGGTATTTTCCGATGACGTAGAACTATGAAATTTGGCAAGTAATACCGTCTTATACTACGAGTATAGGGAAAAATCTATGTCTATGAAAACTATACATTTGTAATTAATTATAATATGTACCTACTTTGTACGGAACGTGGTGGGCGAGTCCAACTCGCACTTGTCCAGGTTTTAAAAAAATGGCGGTACTGTGTTCTAAAGCGAAATATTTTGTAAAATAAATAACAAATCTCACCTGTAGGCCAGATCAAACGCCTGCCCGATAGTAAGCGTGATCTCCGAAGCCAATTTCGTAGATATAAACACGAAACATTCATGTTTCTCGATTGGCCCATCGTGGCCGTTGACCCCGTTGACAGTACTGCCACCTTTAGCGATGAACGAGAAGTATTTTTTCGCGCCCTTGTCGTCAGCGCAATAGGATATCCGGTGGAGAGGGAACTGGTACATTATGTTGTTTGATCTTGGCTCCTGGAATTAAAAATGTAAGTACTTAGAAAGAAATATTATAACGAAACATATTCATAAATTAACGCACGACAAAAAAAATATAAGTTAATGGCTGCTGGCAACACTGAGCAGTGCCAAATGTCATTTACCTATAGAATGATGTCTGTCATGTCATTCATATTACCTAAGTACCTAAATATTTCGAAAACATGACATCATGCCTGCCTTCTTAAAAGGTTAGGCAGAGGCGTACTGATATACACTCACAGTTAGCCTGTGTAATAAGGGCATAAAATCAAGCAAAACTGCTAGGCTATTGACAAAGCGGGCGAAACCGCGGGGGGGAGCTAGTTTCAAAATAAAACACAAAAAAAACAGCTGATTTGTGCTAAATTAGCAAAGCAATCGCAGGCTTTGACCGCTATGACAATAGAGAGACGCTCATTTCGCTCGTGACCTTGCGCGCGCGCAGCGTGACGTGAAAGCGGCGGAAACAGCCGAGTCCGCCCGAACGCACTCGACTGCCACCATTGATTATAGGTTATACAATCGTATGGCTATTTACTCTTTCTAATGATTATCTATTCCCTTGCGCATAATGGTAAATGCTCGAGCTAATATTATAGAAAAGGTTTATTACGCTAGCAACATCAGTATCTGCCACTTTAGTTTTTCAGTTTTATGAGAGATTCTTCAGATGGAAAGTACAATTTAAATAGGGTCTCAGATGAGGCCCGCAATTTGGATTAATACCCTTTTTTATTGGTTAAGTTGGCAAATGAGTAGACAAACCACCTGATGGTAAATAGTCATTGCTGTCTATGGACACCTGGAACACCAAAGGAGTTGCCAATGCGATGATAAGCCTCAACGGACTGCAGACTGCCAAAGCCGCAGCAACCGATGGGAGTTGCTCTCAAGCGCAAAAGTCGAAACACACACCAAGGTGCTTTACGATAGATTCCGACGTAAGGGTGGTTCACCAGCCAGTCAGATCCCAAGAGGTCCTACCCCCGAGTAACTCAGATATTTTCTCGGCTCTTACGAGATGCTTGTCTGAATGGCAGAGTGAGGAGTAGTATATTCTAAGCCGACCAGTACGGGGTAACCCCGTAACCCCTTTCAATATTAAAAACGTGAAAGTTAATGCTAATGTAATGGATGTTTGTAACTCAATTACGTTAGAACGATTGAACGGGTCTAGATGAAATTTGGTACGGAGGTAGATTATAGCCTGGAATAGCACATAGGCTTCTATTTCCAGGTCGGATCCAATTCTGAATTCCACGCAAACGAACTCGCGGGCAGAAGCTAGTTATAGGTACTTACAACTTAATAACTATTTGGAGCCATTCTTACTTGCGACTTTGCAAGGGGGTCGTTTCCCAACGTGCGGGATCGGGGGTTGGTGGTGGTGGGAGGGTTCGTATTCTTAGCCTTCCCACAGGCAATTTTCCCTATAGGTTCTTGTAAAGTGATCCTCGGGGTTACCATTTGTAACGTTGCAACTGCACTGACCTTTCACGCATGCGCATAAAAAAATCGACGCCGGCGCAGAATTCCACGGAAACCTCGTTGCCTTCGTGTCAATAACAATGGTAGGAAATAAGTGATAACATTGACAGTTTTAACTTTTAATTGTTTTATCGAGTGTCGACATCTAGACACGCCTGTCTTTGAGAGAAGTAAAAAACTTTTTCCTTACACTTCATTAAAATCACGATACATTGACAGGCAAAGTGACTTGCTTTTCAATAGATGTCGCTAACGTCACATTATGATGTAAATTCAGAATGTGAAGGCAAATTTCGTAATTTCGGCTCTAAGTCACCGCAACTTAGAGGAAAAATTCTTAAAATTCCTTTTGTCCCATCTACTATTCGTCTTACACATAATTATGGGTCCGGCAGACCGAATTATCTTTACAAACATAACACCAAAATAAATCGTAATTCAAATACCATTATTCTAGGTTCCTACTACTAGTATTATATTATCTGTGGTTTCTACCATTTCGTCTACAACTACATCACTGGAAATAAACTTCGTAGCATTATCAAGAATTACATTCACTTACATTTATTTCTAGTGAAATTTTTGGACGAAATGGTAAGTTAGGAACCTAGATCAATGGTAATCCGAATATTAACACAATTTTATTACATTAAATCCTGTTTGAATTACGATTTATTAATTTTATATTACGTTTGTAAGCACAATTTAGACTTCGCCGAACCATAAGTAATTATAGGTACTCTCAGTTTACAATAGATCTCTCCTTATCCCTTTTCCGTTAAGAAGCGTGACGGTTACGTATTTACTCTATGTAAACAATGATTACTGAGCAGACAGTTAAAAGTGAAATCAAAGATTACAGTGCTCTTGCGTGCGTACAGCACAACAGTACCTACTGAGTTATACAGATGTTGGGTGTTGAAAGTAAGAGTGATGACTTTAATTGATTTCGTGGCAATTTTTCGTGGTTTCGTGGGATGGGAACGTTTCCATAGCGGCATGGTTTAAAGTAAATGAATGCCATGGTTGTTTGCGTGTCATAATTGTTATCTTTGGATATTCTTAATCAAATAGCTCGCGGGTGTTACAAATTCCAAATTAGTGGCAATTAATGTGTTAAATAGATATGCGAAATATATACCTAATACATAATCAACCCATTACATTGTCCTACTGTTGGGCACGGGTCTCCTCTCAGAGTGAGAGGGATTAGGCTATAGTCCACGACGCTAGCCTAATGCGTGTTGGCAGACTTCACACGCCGTTGAGAATATCTCTCAGGCATGCAGGTTTCCTCACGATGTTTTCCTTCACCGTTTAAGCGCGTGATAATGAACTATTAATACGCACATAACTTCGAAAAGTCAGAGGTGCGTGCCTTGGATTTGAACTCGAGACAAATCCGAACACCGAGCTGTTACTGAGAGAGAATTAAAAAAAAAAATCCTACTCAACACTGCTCGATCTGAAAATCGAAACTTGGACTTGATGGTCCACTGGATTAATATTTAATATCGAACCCACAACTAGAGATGGGTTTATGCCAGGGTATTTATTTTTCTGGCCAAAATGCCTGGACAGAAACCCATCTATACCCACAACACGTGGCGCAGAAGCCGCTACGCCAAACGTTTCGTCAAAATTGCATAAAAATCTCACCTGTATCGCAACTCCATCGACGGATATGGTGATTTCGACCTTCTTGCACTTGGCGCCGTCCTTCGCCTCTGACTTCTTCAGCTGTTGCGTGAACTGAAGCTTCTTGATAGCATCCTTCACTACTTCGATGCCTTTGGGCTGGTCTACTTGCGTGCAGCCCAGGAACTGGAAGGTTTGAAATGAATATTAGACTAACATTTTTTTTAAAGTTGTTTTTATGGGGCTTAATAATGCAATAACTTTTAGGGGGCTGAGCACAGAATTTGTGCTTTTAATTTGATTTAAGACTTTTAACTGTTTTTTTTTTATTATTTATTTAGGGTTCCGTGCGAGTCCCACTCGCACTTGTCCGGTTTTCTAAAGCATAGGTAATAGGTACTCACGATGCCACATCCAACTATCTTTGCTGTTTGTGATTTTTATAGTGAGACTGTCTAGCTTATTTGTTCAGTTTTTGTTGTATGTATCGTGGTGTAATAATGCTAGGCTATGCTACTCAACGCTCCTAAGGGTCTGGCGGAGCTTGAATTGCTCACAAAAACGTAATACCGAAATTAATCGTAATCCAGACAATATTCTCTCAAATTATGTTAATATTCGGATTTGGATACCGTTAATCTAGGTTTCTACGGTACTATTTCGTCTACTGCTACTTCATTGGAAATAAAAGACCGGAAAATCGTTCCACACTTGGTAAAGTTATCAAAAATTCCATTCGGAAGAAATGGTAGAGTAGGAACCTAGATTAACGGTATCTGAATCCGAATAATAACAGAATGTGATTAAATTGTGTTTGAATTACGATTTATTTCGGTATATTGTTTTAAAAAGTATTACGTAAGTAATATCTACTTGAATAACAATTGTATTATGCAATGCTATTTTACGACCGATGGAAAGCTTCAATGTGACTGAGGCCTAAGCAAGATCTTAACTAAATGCGTGACCATCACAAGAGATATAATCATATAATTATCTATAAAGGAAGTATGTAAATCTTTAATCATACAAGATTATATAACAGAAACAATTGCTTGTGAAATACATACTAGCGGTGGGCATTGAAAAACGTTACGATTACGTTACCATTTCATCCAAAATACTTCACTGGAAATAAATCCAAGTGAATGTAATTTTTGATAACTTTATCAAGTTTGGAGCGAACCAACTTTTATTTCCAGGGAAGTAGTAGTATACGAAATAGTATCGTAGAAACCTAGATTAACGGTATCCAAATCCGAATTATAACATAATTTGGTAGAATATTGTCTGGATTACGATTTATTTCGATATTACGTTATTGTGGGCAATTCAAGCTCCGAAGGACCCTTAAAAAATATCAATAAAAAAGGTTGACAGTTAACCCTTTTTTCAATTGAAAAGGGAACTGTAAGGCTAAAAAAGTTCCTTTAATGAATCATACATTACTTTTATTCACATTAGAATCTTTAGAATTTAAGAATCTTAGGATTAAATATGATTGGAATTCTTTATACAACTGTGAATAAATTGTTCACAAAAACCATCTCCTAAATCATTTTATTTCCATAATAAATACGTTATTGACGAAAACGATAAATTCTCAAAAAAGTTATCAATAATAGAGAAAACTATTAAATTAAACTGTTTCAAAACGATCTAAACCGATTCTAAAACTGGTATCGTTTTTGAAAAAGAACGGTAATGCAACCGTTTCTTATTTCAATAATTATATAATTTAGATTGCAACGAAAACTAATACGAACATGGTCTGATAATAACCATTCATATCTGGTATTTATTTAATTATTGATAAAACAAACTAAGCGGGTCATGGAAGGGCCGTGGGAAATTTGACATTCAATATTATTGTTTTATGATACTATCTTTGACGGTTCATTGTTCGTGTATGGCTTATGGCTGATCCTACACCAAGCTTGCCAAATTCATTTTTCGCAAATTGTAGCTCTACAAGTACAATATACATACCATCACTACTATATTCCCCGAAGGGTTAGGCAGAGGTATACTAATGTATAACCGCAGTTCGCCGGTATGTTTAGGTCCCATGTAATAGGGGGGGGGGGGGGGCGAGCCTATTGCCAATAGGTCAAATATGCACCACGTATTCACAATTGAGAACTAAAAGCCTAGCTGAAAAATCCTTATCTTGAAAAAACTTGCCAGCTACGTGGGTCTTATATAAAAGAATGGATACTGCTAGAAATAAATATGGAACCAGGACTTCTTGTTTTATGAAGTCGATGAAGAATAAATCATTAATCATAACACACTTGCACTTAAAAATTGGCACATTGTGTTGCATAGATAAAAGCCACTGATTGTCAACATAGACGGGTCGCCTACGCCCCCTGCATGCCTGAGATACCGGGCCATCTGTGGCACGTGCACAGATAATAACTAATATCTATTTGTTTATTGTTATTTTGCAGTCTTTGTTTGCTTGTTAATCATTTGGGACATAGCTAGGCATCGATCGAGAACTAACAGCTTAGGACAATCTTATTCACACACTACGATTATGTTTTAAATATCAGAACGTAGCACAATGTACATACCATCACCCCTTTACTCTCCGAAGGGTTAAATAGAGGTGTACTAATGTACACCTACAGTTCGTCGGTATGTTTTGTTTCCATGTATTATGGGGCGAGCCTATTGCCAATCTAATCTCCGAGCTGCTACTGAGAATTAAAAAAATACCCAATAATACTTTGCTTGAACTGGGATTCTGAACCAAGACCTCTAGCGTAGCAATCGCGCTTAGGAACACTAGATTAATGAGGCTGTATATTTATTAAAAATAAAGCCGATTTTCATCCGTAACGGTTTTTAAAAATCCAATTGAAAATCAGCGTCAAACACCGGTAGCCTGACAAAATGCTGAACTGGACCTATTTGAGAGGCACACTTATTAACAGAACCCAGATTGTAACACCATTTATTTTAAAAGAGTGTCCATCGAGTTTCTTGCCGGATTCTTCTCCATAGGATCATTTTGGAACCGTGCAACTAGAATCATAACGTTTCATAAACGCTTGTAAAAGCTTATTTGAAATAAAAAAAATTAACTTGAACACAATAGTAGGTAATAAGGTGTGAATAACTTAAAATTGTGCCAAATAAATTGATTTCTATATTTCTTATTTACTACGTTTCCCGGGGGGGGGAGTAACCCGATAGATATAGGCAATATATGTTTTTAAATCACGAGTGAATCGGTTTGTTCTAGGCAAGCGCGCTCCATCGTAGATCACAGTGTCGCTTAACATCAGGCGAACTGGCGGTCAATAGTAACCACCACTTTTCAAGAATAAAAAAGAACTATATTGTTAAATATCATACCTTGACCAGGTAGGCGACATGGCCCTTGACGAGGGCGTCAGGCGCATGGATCCAGGTCCTGCCATTGGGGGCGCCGTTGGCCTTACCCTTGCCCTGCCAAAATAGCAGGTTTGACATCCTGAAACAAACAAACAAGAAACTGTAAATATTACGGTTACAACTCACTCAGGACGGCTTCTTCTCAGAGAGGTTCGCCAGCGCCATCTATTGCAATGTGAAAATAAATTTTGAAGGGGTATTTGTAGAAATAAAGAATGATCATTAAGGCTCAATTAGCAGATACAATCTATACTAATATTATAAAGAGGTAACGTTTGTGAGGTTGGAAATCTCTGGATCTACTGAACCGATTTTAAAAAATCTTTTTATGTGGGATAGTCTATTTATCAAGGAAGGTTATAGGAAGGAGGAATGGAGCAGTGCGGGAAAACCGCGAGCGGGTCGCTAGTAAATCATAAATAGATTTATTGTATTTATTAAATTTCTTTTTATATCGTAAAATACCGGAGTTTATCAGACGCTTACGAAATAAAGATGGCGTTGTAACTATAGGTAGTTGTCTAGCATATATAAATATAATAAATGAAGAAAATAAACAAATCTTTTCATCCGCAAATAAATATTTGATTCTAACTTTGTTTCGAATCACTGGACGCGGTTTCTTTAATGAGTTAATGAATAGCATATATCAGTAATAGTAGTATCTTGTAAATAAAAATACGCTAATAATAATAATTATTCTCATGTGGAAAAATTATGTTTTTTTAAATACACGTGCTTTATGTAATTATGTATGATAATTATTGTAATATAATCGTGTCGGATGGCAGATTATGTGAATGTGTGTCTATTAATTATGTTGAAGTTTTCCATGATAATAAGAATTGAGAAACATTATACGATGCGCCCGCGCAGCGTGTGCATTTTGCAGTTATTTGATATCTTGCGAGATTATTGTCTCTCAAATAATTATAGTCATCCTTGCCTTGTTCAAACTATGTACGCATATAAGTAGGTATATTGTCTATATAATAGATAATTTCATAACATACCATCACGCCTGCATTTCCCGAAGAGTTAGGCAGAGGCGTAGGTATTAATGCACACCTACAGTTCGCCGGTATGCTTAAGTCCCATGTAATAGGGGGCGAGACTATTACCATTAACAGGGCAAAAATCCCAAAATCCGAGTTGCTACTGAGAATTTCATAGAAAATCCCAATAACACTTTCTAGGACTCGAATACAGGACCTCTCTGTCATAGCAGTCGCGCTCCACCAGCTAGGATAATGGGGCAGTAGTAGGCATTCTTAGAATTATAAAAAACTAGCGACCCGCCAGTGGTTTCACCCGCGCTGCTCCGTTCCTAAAAGGCGTAGCGTGATATTATATAGGCTATAACCTTCCTCGATAAATGGACTATCTAACAAAAAGAATTTTTCAATTCCAACCCGTAGTTCCTAAGATTAGCGCGTTCAAACAAACAAAGAAACTCTTCAGCTTTATAATATTAGTATAGATTAATATAGTCTATATTAATTTTATATAATTATGACGTTATTAATAGTAATACTCGTGATTCTAGCGCACGACTCGGGAGTTATTAATTGCTCATTAATATTGTTATCGGATCATCAGACACGCCAAGGATACAGTGATGATTGTCCACGTAATTACAATTGAACCATATGTTAGTTTGTATATGGGCCGATATTTCAATCGTCAGTAAAATGTGTAATAACTATTGGACGAATTTTATCAGACTGTTTAACAATTCGGTAAATTGGCTACCAATTTTTCACTTAGCATTTATTCTATGGATAGTTATCTGGCCGAATATTGCTACTCTGGCGTCAATAACTTCAGAGAGGTGAAACAAATATACCGGTCTCATGAATGTTAGACAAGGACAGGACACACTTTTCTTCTTCTGTTCCTGCTTCTCCCGTGTGCGGAGGGCCAGAATCTGGTCGTTGTGTATGTCTTTCTATATCGGTGATTTAAAAAAGGCTTGGCAGTCCTTGATTGCCCTTAATTGGAAATGAGTGGGTACGTAATAACGGGCAATTTCCTGGCCTAGTGTTGCGATAAAAAAATTGATAAATCTGTAGTTGATACCGGGTCCACGTGCTCTCTCTCTTTTTCCCTCTAAATGGACTTATATCTAGGACCTGATTAACGAATCTCTTTTTTCACAAATCTATTAACACGACTTCACATGATTGAAGGAAACTTAGAACCCCACGGACGGTGACTATTAGACGAGAAAATGAGTAGGTACCTACCGAGAATATTTAGGTATTTTTTCTAATGCCTAAAAGGCGCCAGCGCCCGCAAAGAGGGCATTATCGTGTACATTGAGAAACACTGCTTTATGTGAACGTAAACTCGAGTAGGTCCGATTGATGACTTCCTTTAAAATAAACAGATATTACTATTGAATAAAACAGTTTGACAGTCAACCAGCTCTTAGCGGATAATGACGAAACTGTATAGGAAACTGTCGTCACTGTTTGAAGCATTAAATGCTGTGTGAAATAAATTGGACAATTCCCGTAAATATATAAATTAAATTTAAGTGTTTTTATCACTATTTGATTAATATGCCTGATGGTAAGCTGCAGCCGCAGCCTATAGATGCCAGCATGTCCAATGGTATTACTCGACATAATCATCTTATTTTACTGACTTTATTGACCGTTGTAAGATACCTAATGCCGCAAGCGGGCGCGCCTACGTGCACCACAGCTAGTGTCAAACCCTCCTAAATAACAAATTAAAGAATAATATGATTTCCCAAGTAAAGAAGTCACAAATTACTGTTAAAGTAAATAAAAAAATATTGAAAGATCATTACTTGATAATGATCTTGGCAGAATATTTGATAATGCACTGGTACCTTCCAGATTTCCTTACAGACAGTATTTTTACAAGCATTGCAACAGGGGGAATTCTGTAGGGCTTAAGATGGTTGATATATTATATGATTGATGATGTATATTATGATTGTTTAGGCCTAGGTTCAGCTGAACTTCACTTTTTAGGTTGTGACCTAATGTACTTGACTCCCTATAGGTAACTGTTGAACTGAACTGAACTCTTAAACTTCTTGAACAGTTTGTAAACTATTTAGCACTGTTCCCAACTGTTTTGAATTATTTTGAACTAACTACCTAAAATGTACGGCATGAAGCCATTAAGTCGCGGAGACTCTTAACACCGCCATTCAGAAATACGCGTCATATGCACAGTGACATCTCTTGGTCAAAATATGAACTAAACACTTCAAAATTACATGAACAATGATTCTAGGTACTACCTACACTATAAATTATATTTTTAAAGATGTCCATATGTTAAAGAATTAACGGAACCGGACATAAAACATACGTGGTATCAATATAAAACAGAATTACATTATCATTCAAATTACCAGTCAAGGATTTAAGATGACCTCACACGAGCGTCACAATTGTCAATGTTTACCAACATTTAGCGAATCAACATGGCGGGACTATTTTTTTATGAGACTTTAAACGATTGCATTGTAGATGTTCTTATCTACCAGCTTGCTTCTTTATTTTTCTTATTGATAATTTGAAAAATAACATTAATAATATTTTCCTGCAGAAGGCTAGTGATGCTTTATTTAGTTCACTGTGAATTTCTCTCAAGTAGAATCCAATTATCTAGGACAATCTTGATCAAGGACCTGTTGAAAAACGCTTACGTCGTACGTTATTTAACCTCATGCTATGACCCCTAGGAACGGGGCAAAGTGGTTGAAACAGTTCCTATAAATTAACTAACATCTCCTTAGTTATTTATGTATACACCTCAATAATAATAATAACCATAATAACCTATCAAAAGTATTAATTTTGACGACACGATTAGCGTAGCGGTTGAGCGATCGGCTTCTGATCATGCAAATATTTGTATGATCTATAGGTCTGGGCGTTTGTGAATGTGAGAATGTGTTTGTAAACGCACCCACGATACAGGAGAAAATCCTAGTGTGGGGCAACGTTTTTTTTTAAAAGAAAAAAAAAATATTTATTGTATTTTTGCGGATTTTCAATTACTTACGTAGTTTTTAATTAGGAGTACAGTTCTGTTGTGACATGACAACGATGGTTTTAGTTTTTTTTGAGTAGGAAGTTTATACCGGAATTTCCTAACTGACGATTTCCGAGACAGAAACAATCTCAAAGGTCATCGTCTATTTAAAGTCTAGTCATCGCAGTTATAAATATTGTACGGAAACCTAATGTGTTTAATAGTTCAATATTTTGGCAGACAATAAAATACAGGTAATTATAAAATGACATTGAGAATATCCATATAGCCATTTTTTAAGGAAAATTATTCGGTATCAGATTTGAATATCTTTTCAAGTTTGATAGAGGAAAATAAGTAGCTACCTATATTGTTTTTTAAATAAAGGTTATTTATAAATATTTTCAGGTTCCTTATGCATTACGGTGACTTCAGATTGTAATTATAAAGAAAAAAGACGATACATTGTTTAAAAAGGTTGCTTATTAAAGTACCTACGTAGTTACGTGCATGTTTTTATTATTAAAAGCATCTTCCGTAATATTACCTACTTGTTCATGGTAATAATCAAGTTTTGCCTTAGACTAGACAACCAGTTTGGTTGTCTAGTCTAAGAGATTTGCTCTTAAACTTTTTGGAGTAAGTAGTAATTACCTAATACAAACAAACATCTCCCCGTAAATAAGTAGCCAAAAAATTTAAAAAAAAATTACGATCTCCTAACTAAAAAATATCTACCTTTTACGGGTTCTATTGCGTCATTATTGTAATGATTATTAATTTAACACGATAAAATCCCTGATAATAGTTTTATTTGATTGTTAAACACTTTACTTTGTGTTTCGCCGAGTGAGTGAGGTTACCGGACCTTTTAAAAGGCGGGAAACGCACTTGTGACTCTTCTGGTGTTGCGGGTGTCCATGGGCGGCGGTATTAGCTTACGATTAGGCGATCCCTCTGTTTTGTTTTGTTTGTTTCCCACGTTTGTTCCCTTATCCCATAAAAAACATATTTATTGGTGTCATAAACCCGTATATATTTTTTTTTAATTAGGTTATGGAAAGTCACCTCTCGAGACATTTCACTACGGCAAACGTAGCGTAGGACGTCCTCCGGCAAGATGGAGTGATGCTGCAGGTTGCTGCCGGAGGTTGCTGGCGGAAGCTGGATGCGACAAGCCGTTGACAGGACGGACTTTTAAGAGAGTCATAGTTTACGGCATAGTGGAATCGAATAATTTCACTCACAATTGGAGCTGCTCGACGGGGGAAGTACCTCCACCTTGCAGAAAATCGTAGCCAAATAACATAGCTCCGTGCTATGTTGTGTTCCTAATGGTGAGCAGCAACGCGCGAGTTATACTCCTGGTGTTGCAAGCGTCCATAGACTACGGTAACCGCTTACCATCAGGCGGGCCGTATGCTTGTTTGCCACCTTAGAGGTATAAAAAAACGTCCAGCAGTGAACTGTTATAGGCTGATGCTGATGATGATGGTGAGGTAGGTACTTATATTTTAAATCAATGTCTTCAAAGTTTTACATCGGCTAAATAAGATTGCGACCGATTATCCCTTTTCATTATCACGATTTATGCAGAATCGTTTTTATTTTTAATGTTAACAAAATATTAAATAAACGGATATTTATTAGATACTAGTTTCTGCCCGCGACTTAGTCTTCAGTTCCAGTTCCTTTCAGCCGTTCTGGCGTGAAAGAGTAACAAACCTTCGCGTTAATAATATTAGTAAGGATTATTTATTTAACGTATTGGGATCTCGTAAAATATTTACTACTAAATATTTACAGCCAGGTTGGGAAACAATATATGCCTTAAAATAAATCCCCGTGCACATCTCTGCCTACCTCCCAAGGGATTAGGCTTAATTAATAATCACACCACGCAATGCCACTATGCAACCATTTCCGCGTGTCCTACCGACTAATCGGGGTTGCCGCAGCTAAAATTACATTTAATTATTATGACGCCAACACTGACAATAAAAAGATCTAAAGATAATGGCGGAAAACACACCAATTAATGAATAATTTTGTGTAATTAGTTAAGGAATATGTTGCTTAAATTGCAAATACATTTAGGACACGGTTTTATTCGTCTTTTAGATAGCTATTTTCGGGTTGTAGACTTTAGGTATCTCGGGTCCCTTGTGCAAAGCTATGGTGCAATTGACCGGGACGTTACTCATCCGAATCAACTCCGGTTGGGTGAAACAGGGTGCCTCTCAAGCTGAAGGGCAAAATCTATAAGTCCACTTTATGACCTGTCGTCTTGTATGGATTAGAGTTCTGGGCCGTTAAGAAGATGGACGAAAGAAGACTGCATGCAGCGGAGATGAGAATATTAAGGTGGATGTGTGGAGTGACTAGAATGGATAAAATAAGGAACGAGTATATTAGAAGAAGTCTGAAAGTGACGCCAGTGACAGAAAAGTTGAAAGGGAATCGTTTGTATTGGTATGGGCATGTGATGAGGAGGGAACGCATTTGACTACTTATAAGAGTAGTGAATATGAATGTAGGGAGGAGAAGAGGGAGACCAAAGAAAAAATGGATGGATTGTGTTAAGGCCGATATGATGGGAAAGGGAGTGAGAATGATGAGGTGACGGCTGATAGGGATGAAGGACCCCAAATAAATTGCGACAACGGCAGGAAGATGATGATTTTCTCGTTATAGACAGGGGACATACCTAGACATATGATTGAAAATAGAGTAGATAAAGATGTGACAGAACAGTGATGAAATGAAGAAACGAACCGGATCCGAAATTTTCAATTTTATTGTGGCAAAATCTCCGCTCAATGGAATTCAGAATTGTTTATTTTTGACAGATTTGTCTACGAAATCTGTAAATTCTTATGTCATTTGGTAAGTAATATTGGACTGGACCGTGATTCCGATACAAAAGAAATAGGACCCCGTCAAGATCCCTGACGTCAAGAAAGATTTGATTAGGTACATAGTTATAATAGGTACTCGAATATGGATTGGATTGGATTATTCAGTAGGGTTTTGTAGTAACGGCTTACCTCTATGAGGAAAGGGCGTGTGTGGTGTGTTCGAAAAAGGCCAGGATGATGGTGATTTCTTCATTGCTATACCCCCAAAAACTAACTATGAAGCTGTTAGCGATACTTACTCCGTTCATCTGCGTTCTTACTTGAAGGATCTGGTTTTAACAAGACAATCACAACCAGAACTCTACTTTAATAACATAAAAATAGATTCCACACTCCTTTACTCATCTATCATTAGCCTATAACTTACGTCACACGAGCGATAATCAACCTTAACCTATCTAACATAAAGACGAAACACTCAAAAGAGTTTCTGTCATTGTTTCTTTGTAACAGCTAATCTAAATACAACTTTATCTTGAGTAAAATAAAGGCTACGTTCAGATGGTGATGGCATGGCAGTTATTACGTTACAGTAATGTGGATGGCGTCGAAGTTCCGTACTTAGTACGGACTGATACGGCGCGCACGCACACAGACGCAATGGCCGTTCATTCACACTTGTCAAGCGTAGTGATGGGCGGTGCTCGGAAGATGGATCGATAGAATTTTAGATACGGGTGCTGTTAACAAATTAATCGATTATTTCAAAATGTATACAGAAACGTTTATCCGAGAAGAACTCGCTTTTAATTAATTATGCAGTTTATTTACATTAAAGCAATGTAAATAAACTGCATAATTTTTTCAATATATTTTTTCAAACTTGAAAAAGAAATAGTTTATATTATTCCAATTTCAAATACTTTGATAATTAATGCACTGTTAAATCTCTTCTACATAAACATTCTAAAGAAGGATATTGCATAAATAATTCATATATGTACCCACAAAACTGTAAAAAATATAGGTTATATGTAAATATCTATTTATGCCATCATTGTTTTAAACCTAATACAAAATATGCTTATAATCAAAGCTTTAGTCTTAATTATCATGAATAGAAAATGAAAATTGATATTGAACATTACAATCATCAAAACATTCAATCAACACAGTAATTACTGTCATAAAATTAAAATAATAGGCAATTAACTCTGTTTTATTGTGTTAGAGATACACTGCACCATGTTTCATCGCATGTATCTCTTGATTTATACCTATCGTCGGATGAGATTTATTGTACTCGTAGGTACTTATCTGCTTTATTGAACCAGTGAAAATAAGAATGAAGTCCCTAATAGGGAATAAGATCATACCTTTGATACATAGATACTTTATGTTAAAAAATATTTACGATAATCAAACTTACGCAATTTATATATCTACTGGATGCATAATTTGACATTCTTTGTGATATTAAGTAGGAACCTATTGATAAAAAAAATAATATATCTAGCCCAAAAAGATCTCTTCAAGATTTCGAAGGTTAATCCTTAATAAAGGGAATTAGAATATCTAAATTCCCACTGCTTGTTGACCTTGTCAATGTGTTAATTATTATCTTGTAATTGTCGATTCATTGTCAAGTTACCCGTGATAATCGATAACTCGCATCACTAAAACTTGCATAACACACGCATACACACACAGACACCGGACGCCGCGTAGACTAGGTTATTGCGAACTATCCTTTAGTCGGGAAAACTAGAGATAAGCAGTTCTCTAAGATACAACTGTTTTATGCAAATCTTGAGCCCTTGTTGACGTTCAAATGTGTCTTACCAAATTTTGTTTGAGTTTCCAAATCGAGGTTTTAAGAAAACAAACACGGCCACAGAATTTCAAATATTTTGTCAGAACGCCCATTCTGTATTCTAAAATTACGTAGGTCAGTGATATCACTGGGTTTCCTCGAGAAATAGAAAATAAATACTGATGTTTATGGTTTTTATCACGATAATTTGATATTATTAAATCGGTAACTCCCAACAACGTTTAGGATCCTTAACAGCACGATGTCTCGCTGTAAAATTACTTACCTTCCTTTGTTGTTAATTATTAACAACGTAATTAACGCAGAAGGATTGTTAATATTAATTATATCAAAATAACGAGATAAAATCCGTGAATAATAATTTTATTTATGTAATCTGGGTGTTTTTAAATAACGAGTGAATCGGTATCTTCTAGGCCACCGTGCTCCATCGTAAATCTCAATGTCGCTTAGCGGACTGGGGCGGTCAAGCGTAAACCTATCAAGAATAAAAAAAATCGATAATATTCACCTAAATTATGTCAGAAATTCATAATATTGTTGTAAAAAAGTTATCGATAACAGGAACAAAACACAGTTGTAAACTTTTTTTGGAGAGAGGTAAATCCTAGTAGATCTTCTGCTGCCGGGGAGGTAGCAGGGTATTTTGGACTCGTATTGACTAAAAACTGTACTTGCCTTCCTTTGCCCAATAGTAGGTGCTATAGGAGTAGAGATGGCCCGTCGCGAAGACCCTCTAATGGTAACTCCGCCCGTCACTTGCTCGAGCCGACCTGTTGCTTTAAATTCGTCCCTAAATCATTCTACCCAGATCCAGCTATCCCTAGCTGTCCCCTCCAGCAACGCTCTAAACCGAGGTCCGAGCTGCTGTAGTTTAGTTTAAAAATTGTCTCTAGCTGGAGGCATTCGGTGCATCGCCACCAAATTCGGTTACGCTATAAAGATTCCTTGAATCAACAGCTTACACCATAAAAAAGAGAATAGAGATGGGGTTAGCGCAGGGGCATTTTAGGCAAAAAAAAAACTGCCTTTGCATAACTCATTACATTCTTCCGACAGAATTGTAATTGCTAGTATATGACCAAATGACCTGGTAAAGTCTGCTGGGAGTCGTTGATTGCGGGCGGCATATTTATTTGGGTTTTAGTGGAAGTCTATGGGGGTGACCTTTGTTCATCAGTGGACGTCTTTTGGATGGTATGATGATGATAATATTTATGTATACTTTAATTAACGCTTACGTTAAGCGTCGGTTAAGCCGAGTGACTTTGGACACCGGAGGCCCAAACCCCTTTTTAATTGGCCGGCAACGCGCTTGACTCCTTTGGTGTTGCGAGTGTCCATGGGAGGCGGTGATTGTCTGCCCGTTTGCCCTCTATCCCTTAAAAAATATGTGTTTGGTAATTAATTAACTCTTAATTAGGTCGCCAGGTTTTCTAAGTATATTAAAACTATTTAAAACCTATTTCAGAGTAACATTTGGTATTCAATTTCCTCATTAGTCTTTTGGTCGTAAGCACGATAGCTGTTAGAGGCCTTGGTTTCCATTCTCAGTTCGAGTTTGGATTTAACCCTGGTAAATGGCAATATGCTCGCATATTGCCAGCATCTTCGACTGTAGGAAAGGTCTAGGTAGGGAGATACAGATAATAAAATTATATCGTGGTACGCGTAATTAATACAATCAGAAATACAGGCAATTAGTAATATGACACGGTAGTGGGCGGCCAAGGTATTTAGGACAGCAGATTATTAGACCACACAGGGTCAAAACAGTAATAAAAACTTATGCTTGACAGAACAACTCAAATCAATTAGATTCTTTACATACAATCTCTTTGGTGAGATTTTTTGTAAACATTAATCGAACAGACCGGTTTCTAAAAAAGTAATATTGTCTCTGATTGAGCATAAATAAAGTATTGATTGTTTTTGCATTTGCACCAATGAGGACAATTTTACGGGGATTATTTTTACCATTATCTCAAAATTAAAAAATAAATAATAGCAAACATTTAAATAAAGAACAAAATAACGTATTCAACATGATTGCATACAAAACTGTTGAAATTTAAATTCTAAATTCGAATGCACAATTATCGTGCGAAACCAGTAACACCGAAATGGTCTGTTAAAACGCCGTATTCTACATACATTGCTTCACACATTACCAAGTCAGATCGCTATTGTAATATTAAAACAGCGTTGTATATGTAACAAAGGTGGCCAAACGTGGTTTAGTGGAGAGGTGTGTTGACACAGTGACTCAGTCGTTAAATATGCATGGAACGCTTAGGATCGTGAGATAAACCAATGTATGCTGCGGCTAGAGCAGGCTGTGGTTGCGACATGGCTGTTAAGATTTGATTCCTTAGCCGGATTTAGGATATCAAATAAAATTTGCCGTTATTAGGATTGAGCTGCAGGAGTTTGGAAGCCAAAGCTAACAAAAATTGGTCCATCAATCTAGTGGTCGTGAGTGCGACTGCTACGCTAGAGGTTCTAGGTTCGCATTCCCTTATGGAGCAGTTTTTTGGTTGAAATTCTCAGTAGCAGCTCGAGTTTTGGTTTGGCAACAGGCTCGCCCCCAATTAATGCCCCCTATTATGCGATCTAAATAAATCAGTGACCTAAACATATCAGTAAACCTCTGCCCCTCTCCCCTTAGGGACAACAGGAGTAATGGTACCTATATTTATTTAGCCGAATTGGTTAATGTAGCCAGTAAAATTGCTGACCAAATGAAGCTTTAAAACTGAGGCAGTGGAGTGGCAACACTAGAGTGAAAACACAGGGACAAAAATGTCGTATGACCCAAATTAGTCTTCGTAACCTTCACTTATCCATTCTTGATCTTTGGTTGCCACTGATCTCTATGTTTGTCGATGCTCTATAGTTTAGTACTATAGAGGTAAGTGTTGGTCGCTCTTTTGGAGACTACAAAAGAGGTTATTCTCTATTATTTCGAGAATAACCTCCTTTGAGCGACCAAGGCCTTTATTAAACGAGCTAAAATCTAGATCCACATAAAATTACAATTGCATCATATCCGCATAAAAACGATGCCAGTATTTCAGTTATTCAGAATAAAAAAACCGTTAAAAAATAATATTTTAATTAGGATACTGACTTAGTTAGCTTGTTAGTTGAAATTCCGCATAGTCTGAATGCTTAGTTCGTTCTTCGTTTTTTTATAAATTTATCTGAACAATGCTGATTGGATAATTTTAAAGCAGAATCGATTGTAAAGAGAGTGAGTAATGATAATATTGTAGACATCTGATAGGGTTGAATGGAAGACCAGGACATGCTTCTCCGAACCCAAATAAACTGTGACAATGGTAGGATGAAATGTTTCTCATTATGTTTTCTCTTAAATTTCTTTAGAGATAAGTATCATAACATAATCATACCATCACGCCTGTATTCCCCGAAGGGTAAAGCAGAGGTGTACTAATGTTCACTCACAATACTATGTTTAGTTCCCACGTAATAGTAGGAAATTTTGCCATTAACCGGGCACAAAGTCAAACTCCGAGCTGCTACTGATAGTTTCCTAGAAAAACCCAATAACACTGCTCAACCTGGGAATCGAACCCAAGACCTCTAGCGCAGCATCGCGCATAGGGCCGCTAGTTGAGGTATGTAGGTATATCTCTTATCGTTATCTTTCACCACTTTTTATACCACTAAGGTGGCAAACAAGCATACGGCCCGCTTGATGGTGAGCGGTTACCGTTGCCTGTATATAGGCAAGCTATACCAGGGGTAACACTATCGCGTTGCCGACCTTTAAAAATCTTTTCACACCCTGCATTTTGACTGCGTGCACGTCTGATGAAGCGGATAATGTCATTAACTCGCCACTGTCATTGCGCCGCGAGTGTACTTTCTGTCCGATATTTGTCTGGTCCGGCTTACGACTGTTGTCTTTAAAAAAAACTCCCGATAAATACTATTTTATTCTGGAAAGCCCAGTTTATTCTAAACTTTACCTTATAAAATTCTCTTTATCATTAAAATAAACTTATTTACATTTCTTTGGTGCTTTATCCTCATAATTTTCCTCACGCGTCATAAGATAGCAGAGACTACGAACACAGACACAAATATTAGGTAAATAAACAGCAGTCTTAAATGATAATGACACATATGTAGCTGGAAGGTAAGTAATTAATGTTATACCTACCTATTGTATAACATAAATACAAATGTAATTTTATTAATTACATTAAGAACGTTACACAATTATAAATTGTGTGTTTATTACGTAATCACATTTATAATAATGTTACGTCGAGAATCGCTTCATTGATCTTTTAGTCATAATCGGGAAAGTCCAAACATGGTAAGCTCTTGCTGTGGCAATAGGTTTAAATACATTTATTCTCAAAAAAGACATTATAGTCACTTACATGAGAACATATTTTTACAAAATAATTATGCAGTTCACTCGTGTCGCACTATTTTAACACATAAATTAATGGTATAAGTTTAATACATACATATACATATATATACATACAAGGACCTGATTGGGTCCTTTCATAGTAGGTACGCATTCATTTCATTTTACTCAGTAATTAGTTGTAATATACTGAGCAAGGTTTTTCTTGAATACGTGAATCCCTGCCTTTTTTTTGGATATTGAATAAATCACATCAATCTGCATAATTCTCAGCAAATATTTGGAACAAAGTTGTATTGTAATCATGTCTTTTAAAAAAAGGGTATCTATGGAGTTTCTTGCCGGCTCTTCTCCATATGACCCACTTTTTTGGAACCGTGCAACTAGATTTGGCTTTTCAAAAGTACCCGTTTTAGTGGTCTAATAGAAATAAAACATTTTGACTTTGACTTTGCATGTTATAGGATCTGATAAACCACTTGGATAGCTACCTGTAAGACAGGCGCCAAAAAGTTTAACTGTGTTCCTCGTGTGTATTTGAAAGCGAAAAATTATTTATTATCTTATTCCCCCTAGCCCTGTCTACTATCGGACGACCAGAACCACGAAAAAGCGCCATCGATTCATGGTGGACGTTCCGAAAACCCGAACGAAACGCTTTAAGTCCACTTTTATCATGAGTACCGCTGAAATGTGGTATGCGCTTCCCGAGTTCTTCTATGCAATTTATTTCTTCTCCTTTTCTCCGATAGGCATAATCTTAAAATCGGGTTCTTCTATGCAAACGCGCTCCATCGTAGATCGCAGTATCGCTTAACATCAAGCGAATTAAGCCTATCACATATAAAAAAAGCTGAGCTAAGTTAATGCAGGGCAGTGATAGTTATATAGTGAAGGATAAATTTCGAGCTGCTATTGAGAATTTCATAGAAAAACCCAATACTTAACACTTTTCTCGACACCGCACCCTGTACTTCTTCTAGTGTAGCAGTCGCGCTTGCGATCACTAGACTAGTAGGTAAAGGGTGTGAAAAGATTTTTAAAGGGTCGGCAACGCGCGAGTGATACCCCTGGTGTTGCAAGCGTCCATAGGCTACTGTAACCGCTGACCATAAGGCATCAGGCGGGCCGTATGATTGAAATTGAAAAAAAAAACTAACGAGGCAGTTGTAGCTGATAGTTATTTCATTGTAGGGTTGCCATCCGTCCGGGTTTCCCCGGATTTGTCCTAGTTTAGAGGGAGTCCGGGGAGTGTTCGGGTGGGGTTACATTTGTAGTCCGGGTTCAAAGGTTTTTAAGTCACCTCTTTCAAGTAACGCTCGTCGAACCGTGACCACCGTGTCGCCACGCGCCCCATCCGAGTCCGGCTTCGAAATCCCAATCCTGGGTATTCACGCTTCTTGTCCTAGTTACCAAATTTTAGAAATGGCAACCCAACTACTAAATAAAATTGCCTAACACTAAAAACTAAGTCTGAATCCAAACAGACTCGAGTCTAAAAACAAATTCTTGCAGTTCTATTAATAGATCTGGTCGGACATGTTTTTATTCGTGACGCGATGGTTTTGGATTCAAGCCTTTTTAGTGCCGTAATGCGCAAAAACGATGAGGTGGGGTAACCGTAACGATTGATATAAGTTATTTATAAAGGAAAACGTTTATTTCTAACTTTCTCATTCGCCTAGTAGTCCTGAGCGCGACTGCTACGAGGTTCTTTCGATCCCCAGGTCGAGCAGTGTTATTGGGTTTTTCTGTGTAATTCTCAGTAGCAGCTCGGAGTTTATTAGCAACACAAATTCTTACATACACAAACGCCCAGACCTGGAACTAGTTATTTGTTCCATGGGGATCAAACTCACAATACGTGGCGCAGAAGCCGATCGCTCAGCCGCTGCGCCAAACGTGTCGTGAAACATATACATAATATAAAAGAAGAACCTGACTGACTGACCGATCAACAGGACAACCGAAACTACAGGAGCTAGGAGGTCCTTGAAAGTTTGCATGCTGGTTCGTTTTGCATTGTAGACGAGCACTAATAAAGGATTTTTGGAAATTCAACCCCTAAGATGGTGCAAAAGGGGGTGAAAGATTGTATGAAAGTACGTCATTTTAGATTAATATAATATAATTACAATGGGCATTTGGTAGCCCGTATAGTTTATCTAGGTACTTTTTATATAGATCCTAGGCATTCTAAGATTTCTAAACATCAAGTGGAGTGGCAATGGGAACTGTTCTAGTCTCGAGCTTGCTTTTGCACATTTTTTTCTCAATCACCTACATAGGCAAAAGGAGGGTAATGCGGTTTGCGTGTACACTTAAGATGTGATATGTGGAACTAGGGGATTAGGTAATCGATTGCACTCGGTTGTGCAGTTTTACACCGTTCGCCTGTTTGTCCGGCTTTTTTTCATACCCCTAAAGTGGAAAACAAGCATACAGCCCGCCTGATGGTAAGCGGTAATGCCCCTTGCAACACCAGGGGCATTACTCGCGCATTGCCGACCCTGTACATTAAGGAGGAATAGTTGGGCTGGCAGCATAAAAGACAAAAGCGTGATGTGTATCCTATCTGCCAACACAACACAACGCTTCCTCGCGGAGCTCTGGCGACATTGCTCACCGTTAGGAACACAATATAGCACGGAGCTATGTTATTTGGCTACGATTTTCTGCAAGGTGGAGGTACTTCTCCAGTAGGGCAGCTCCAATTGTGAGTGGAATTATTCGATTCCACCATGCCCTACCTCTCATAAAACAGAGGTATAGTCTGTCACAGAGGTATATTTTAGCAAGTACAATGTCTCAACATCAACTGGGTCTGCTCTCAGATGAGAGAGATTAGGCTATATTCCACTACTCTGCCGCTGGCCTAATGCGGGTTGGCATACTTCACAAGCCGTCCAGAAAATCTCAGGCATGCAAGTATCCTTACGATGTTTTCCGTCATCGTTTAATTAACTAGTATTAAAACGCACATGACTTCTGAAAAGTCAGAGGTGTGTGCCTTGGATTCAAACTCTAGACCTTGGACTTGGCAGTCCAATGGTCATATCACTAGGCTTTCACTGCTAACTATAAGAATAATTTTATTTTTATATAGTTTGTCATAATCGGCGTTAACGTGATAAAAGTTACGAATACAGGATTTTTATTATTATTTCATCGGCTTGGTACATATCATATTTTGGTATAAAGATAATTTAGGTACAGCAGTGTGCAGTAAGCACTCTTGTGCGTCAGAGCTCGTGAAACACGTTGATGGATGGTTTTTCCAAATACAATTAAGATAGGAAGAAGTTTCTGGAAATAACCGCGAAAACAAACCTCACCGGACTTTTTTATGTGTTTTTTAAATGGACGCTTCTGGACAAGAATAACTAACGTACTAATGACATACCATCACGTCTGTATTCCCCGAAGGGTTAGGCAGAGGCGTACATACACCGACAGTTCGCCGGTATGTTTAGGTCTCTTGTAATAGGGGAGCCTATTACCGTCAACCGGGCACAAATCCAGACTCCGAGCTGCTACTGCGAATTTTATAGAAAAT
Organism: Acronicta aceris; assembly: GCA_910591435.1. Lineage (NCBI taxonomy): Eukaryota > Metazoa > Arthropoda > Insecta > Lepidoptera > Noctuidae > Acronicta > Acronicta aceris. The sequence continues at coordinate 3,370,967 of OU342784.1, forward strand.
CCCAATAACACATTGCTCGACTTGGGAATCGGACTCAGGTCTAGCGTAGCAGTCGCGTTTGGGACCACTAGACCAATGAGGCAGTGTATAAAAATATAAACGGTTATTATAAAATATCAGTTAAGTTTAACTGCTGCGGTTCCGTGTTCTTACGTAATTCTAAGTAACGTTTATAAAATTATTGATACGTAATCTGTCGTTAGAGTTTAGACTAGTTTACGTTTCCGTTTTATATGAATGCAGGAGTATCTATGGAGTTTCTTGCCGGCTCTTCTCCATAGGACTCACCAGGAACTGTGCAACTAGTTTTGACATTTCAAAAGTACCTATTTTAGTGGTTGAAATAGAACGTTTTGACGGAGTTTAGGCGGGAAAATGTAAAGTGCACTTTGTCGGTTTTATATTATTTTCCAAAACTGTTTCTCCAAAGTTTAATGTGTAATTATAGTGGATATTTAACCATTAAGTGTTCGTGAACGTGTGCGAGTGTATGCAAATGATATAAAATTGAAAATCGTGACTTTTGTGTTCACTCCTAAACTCCATCGAAGCCTTAGTGAAGTTTCCACTATTTTACTGGGGATTATTCTGTATACTTGACACTGGCAAACACAGAAAGTGTGGCGCCATATACCTATTATAATCCCATGACGGGAATTAATAAATATTTCTTGTTTACTCCATATACTTGACACTGGCAAATACACAAAAAGTGTGGCGATGTGGGATTAAAAAAAACGTTTTGACATTGCTTTTGACAGGGGACTTAGACACGATACCGGTGCCCTGGTGCCTGTAGACAAGTGTCAATCTACCGTTCGCATCGACAAATGAACAGAAACAAAATCTATAAGCTGAAACATCGGGTTTTAAATAATATTAAAATAACGCGATAAAATCCGTAAAAAGTTGTTTTATTCCATTGTCTAATATTCGCATACATACGTGTCAGAAACTAGTAAGAAATTGAGACTCCTGAATAGTCTTAATTGTTCCTGGACTAGGCATATGATGATATTTTAATTTATATAAATAATTACTTATGATCTAATAATGTTGTCATTGTCATTATGCGATGGCCTTTGTTCTGGAGTGTTGTTAGAGGAAATAATAAATAATGACCCTTTTTGACGGCTCAAGCTGTAGGTACTGTGCACTTCCTGGTCTTTGCGCCATTGCGAGTTTTTGATGACCAGGTCAATATCACTAGTCAGTGTTGATATACATATGTAGTTAATTTATTTAAATCTATCCATTGATATTTTGTAGAAGTAGAATTGTCAATAAAATTTAGCCTATTTTAATGTCTTATGGTCACAGGCATAATATTAGAATGAGAGGGATAAGGGCTAAAGTCCATCAGAAAAAAACAATATTAAAAAAAAATTCAAAAAGGCATTTGTCTACCATAGAAAATATCGGGATACTAATTCTTAAACTTACAGTAAAGAGATCATTTGATTCTATTATATTATTGTTATAATTTCCGAGGCATAAACAATTTGACGCGCCATTAAAGTTTATCAGCAAAAAGGTTAGTTAATACGCAATTATTAGTATAAATATAAGTAATTAAGATTAATATGGCTTTATCTATTTATTTTAATAAGCTATTTACTGTCAGTCTCGTGCGGATTATATTTTACGGTTTAAAATCACTTTATTTCTCAAAGATTACAAATCACTTACATAGAGAAATAAAAAATGCGTTGATAGGCAATCTTAAAATTTTTTTTTCATTGTGCTTTAAAGCATATAACTATCGCCAGTTTGCAGTTGAGCAATTTTAGGGATGGTTTACATGAAGGTAGATAAAATAATGTTTACTTATGAAATAGAATATTTATACATAATATAATGTTTGTATTTTATGAAACAAGTTAATTATATTATATTATGATATTTTAGATAATTAGTTGAGACTGCCTTGAGATTCAGCGTTTGATTTCCAGGTTGAAATCAGTTTTTTTTTCATCGTGTGTCGAGCAATGGGTTTGAATAAATTGTCAATATGAGAATAGTAATAGGTTCGGCGTCTATTGCATGGGACCTAAAAATAGATACCCAGTAGCATTGGTAAGTAGGTACACCTTTGCCTAACCCTTCTAGAATATTGGCGTAATGGTATTGGATATTTTATAAGTTATCTTTTCGGTAAAATATAGCTTTTCGTGAATCATAATAATATTATAATTTATATTAGAAAATCCCTAAGCATCTTGCCGACTGAAAGTTGACAATTTTAGCAATTCTTCCGGAATTAAATCATAATTATTTATAACTCCTTAGCAATTTTTATGGTGAATCATATAATGATTTGAGCCCAGCTACAGGTTCTAAATATGAATTGCTCAATGTGACCTTTTTAGCACCGTAGGTAGATATAAATTATTTATCTATATTTTCTATTTAGAACAGCTGTTTCTACATAATTTGACATTTCACGATCTTTGCAAACTTACTTTTTACATCAGTGATCTTGAGAGGCTCGTTGTTAAGTGCCTACGCTGATCAACCTATCTCTGAGGTTAAGTGGCGTTGGTAGAGGTGAGTCTACAGATGGGTGATGGGCTCCTGTATTCCCCGAAGGATTAGGCGAGCCTATTGCCAATAACCGAGCACGAATATCCTTCTGATTCATAGAAAAACCCGATAAAATTTTGGTCGACCTGCGAGCCAATCCTAACAGTGGGTAAAGGCGAGTATGATGGAGACGATGATTGCTGGAAATTTTATATCTAATTCACTGGCTAGCGATTTTAAATTTCGAATTCCATCAAACATCCATTTTGATACAAACCTCATTACAAAATTACCAAACATGCTTAGATTTAAATCGTTGGTAACCGCAAAAGACACATTGCAATACCGAATCAGAGTTCGTGCAGACAAAATTTAACTTTAGTTACCTAAACTTAGAATTTAAACTTAATGTGCCGAGATGAATTTCGCAAAATAAAATTAATAGCTGGTGGCCTAATTTTGGATTTGATATTACCTTTGTTATAGAATCGACACGCTTTTGTTTAGACAAGTGTATCGTTTTCATATAAAACGTACATAAGTATTTTTTTTTGTTCCCCTCTCAATTAAGAGACCCGTGCCCAACATTGGAACAGCCTGGGGGTTGATGATGACGATGTTTTTTTTTAATAAAAAAAAGCTTTCCCGGTTACATATTGTAGAGGACAGTCGGGAGCCATGAACGTTTCGCAATTTAATTTCTAATTTTCGTTGTTTTTGGAGAACACCACTTTTTTATACGACTGTACCTGCGCGGCTGCGGTTTATTTATTCTTTTATTTTATTTGCCAAATAACACTATTACGAATGAATGCACACCCACAGTTCGCCGGTGTTTACGTCCCGTGTAATAGGGGGTGAGCCTATTACCATTAAGTGGGCAGAGATCCCAAACTCCGAGCTGCTACTGAAAATTTCATAGAAAAAAAATGTGAAAGTAATTCTGTTTGTTACGTTTTCACGGTTCACGGTTAAACTGTTAAACCTACTACTAAAACTAAAATAAAATTTAGTAAAATAAATTTTAGTAGGTATAGAGATAGCTTATACTTCAATTCATCAAAATAGGCTACCAGCGTCCTTTGTGATATCATTTAAACTGCGGCTAATAGCTAGTAATAATTAAATACAGGACAGCTGAGCATACACTGCGCAATAGTGATGTTCCTACAATCATTATCGATATTGTAATTGAATATCGAATGTCTACACGTGTCGACTGATAAACAGTATAAATAAATAATGCATGTGATTATCTAATTAGCCAGTACCTTTACACATACATCTCTATGATTGATTATAATGAATTTAAAGAAGTTATGTGTGTGAATTGTACGTAGTCGATATATTACGACTACGTAATGGATTTCCCCGCAATTACGTTGGCGACAAATACTTACTGTAAAAAAAAACAATGCAATAATGACTTCTGTTCATAAAGTGGGAAATCCAGTAATTCAAATAATTTTCGATTACAGTGTTCAAAAGATTTTCTGTGTATCTGCGTACCTGTGTATCTGTGTGTCTGTCTGTTGTATCGTAGCGACCAAACGAATGGACCGCTTTTGATTCAGTTTTCTTTGTTTGAAAGGTTATTTGATCGAGAGTGTTCTTAGCTATGATTTAAGAAAATCTGGCCATCTGGTTCATGAAGGGATGTGAGCAACTTCCACAGGTCTGATCGATTTACAATAAATATATGTTCACCTCTGTCTAACTTGGGGAATGCTAGTGATGATACATATGTTATGTAACACTGTGCAAAATGGAAGTCGATAGAAATTGAGCGTGTGGAGTCTACGTCCCTATTAGTCCAATCAAATATCGCTAAGTAATAAAACAGATTTAATTAGTAGATATTCCATGCCAAAAGCTACATATAAAATTTGCTATATTAAATACACTGGATACATTCAGTCTCCTTCAATCCTTTCACTTTCGCATTGTGTTTTGGCTTCGTTTCGAAATCTATCCAACCTATAAACGTTCAGGGGCATTCGGTTCTTTCAATTGAATTAAAAAAGAAATTGTTTAAATATCTATAACATTATTGCAAATTAATGTTTCGAGATAATGGCTAGAAAGCGACATTTAGCGATAATTCCTTCGGAATAAATTCATAATTAGTACCCTAGAACAATTTTCTAAATAAATCATATTATGATTTATGAAAAGCGGGCTTTTTAGGCCTGCTTACTGAGAAAAAGATTTTTTTAATTTTTTTCTAGAATTCCTTCCTAATTAAAAATACTACAGCAAAAAAATAACAAAATTCTCTCCTTGCAAACAATAGTGTTGGCGCCAATTAAAATCCACAGATTAAGAATGAAGTTCCCACGACTAGTCTGTGACTGTAGCAAAGACAATGCTTCTCATTGCTACGTCGGAAAAAAAAACATATACGCAACCTCTTTTTTGTTTCCAGTAGGTCAAATAAATTCGGTTTCAATTTTTGCGCTAAGAGGTATAATGACGTCAAATATCTTTGGAAAATTATTTTTCTTCTCATCTTTATGGGTTCTCTAATTAGTATTTAACTAAAATATTCCTCTATAAAACTAGGAATTCTAAGAGCGATAGAAGGATCACCATGAAAAGATAAATCCGAGCGATTGAATAAAATGAAACCATCGTCAAGTAAATCTATTTGGAGTCGTAGACAAAATTGTAATTGATAACAATCATAAGTATTTATTGAAAAAATCATAAAAGCCCAAACTTTTTGTCCCACCTACGACTGGTCGCTGGCGTCCAAGATTTTGGGGAAGGGTTAACTTCGTCCCAGATACAGTTCCAAAAATGTCACCTGTTAAGTAGGTTTGTTAAGTTTTTGATATTTTTTATGACCTATATATCTATAGTGCCGTACATTAAAAAACTACGCGTTATTTAACATAGTAATCGAGTATAAGTGATGTGAATCTACTGAACCAATTCGGTCCCCTCGAGGTGTTATCTGGGCCATTAAGGTCACTCTCGGGTCAGCTCTGTCCAAATATTACAGGGACAATTTATTAAGAGTACAGTTCCGTTCTAGGCAGTACCGGTTTCGTTGAGAAGGTCGAAGTTGGTTTGATCGGTGTATGATCTCAGAATAATAATATTTGTCTGAGCGTAGGGTTTTCAATATGGAATGATAAATGGTAATTGGGGATTTTCTATGAAACTCTCAGTAACAGCTCGAAGTTTGAATTTGGCCCGGTTAATAGCAATATGCTCGCCCCCTACTACATGGGACGTAAACGTACTGGCAAACTGTGGGTGTACATTAATGCACCACTGCCTATCCCTACGAGGAAAACAAGGATAGTGGTATATTATGTGTTATGTTATAACTTTTATCTTAATAAGTATTATAAACTAGTTGATTGTTTTAAAAAATATCAGTTAACTCTCAACTGTAATAAAACAAACTATTTACGCAGAATTACTGAAGAGATATGAGATTCGACTTACTGGGAACTGACGACACGAAATATACAAGCGTACCTATTTATCTTAGTGGACTAAATTATATTTCAGATTAAAAACATAATAACGTTCGTCTATATGGACATGGTTCGTTTGAATTGATTAACTCAAAATTTCTGAATTACGTTATATAAAAACACAGTTCTACTAAAAACATACCATCACGCTTGTATTCCCCGAAGGGTTAGGCAGAGGCGTACTAATGTACACCCACAGGTCGCTGGTATGTTTAGGTCCTATGTAATAGGGGGCGAGCTTATTGCCATTAACCGGCCACAAATCCAGACTCCGAGCTGCTACTGAGAATTTCATAGAAAAACCCAATAACACGTTGCTCGACCTGGGGATTGAACCCAGGACCTCTAGCGTAGCAGTCGCGCTTGGGGCCACTAGACTAATGAGGCTACTAAAAACCATGCGATTTTTCTAATGAATAACGTTAGGTTTTCTAATGAAGAAAGGTTGTATAACGTTATGACGTCATATCGTGGGGAGTAGGGTATCTTCGTTAACAATATTTATTGGAGATTTGATTATTGATTTAAAAACACTGTCCGGAAAAATATGTTTTTTAAGTTAATACCCAGTTTATCTAGACTCTAGACCAACGACATGTTTGTTTAGATAAAATGTTTTGCGTGGAACTATTACGTTTTGTTTAGATAAAGTCTACTGCGCGGGTCAAGGTCACTTCATAATAATCTATTAAATATTGTTATTTTTGCATCGAACAACTTTATTGGGCTTCTACGTGATAAGTAATATTATTTTCCAATAAAGCCAGTTTCAACTATTTTGCTTATAAAATTATTTACGGATTTTGTAGCATTGTATTGATTGTACTTTATTATTTAATCGATCAATTTCAATGATATTATTTAGGATATTGATACCTACAATCCAGAAATTGTATTACAGAGGTCTGATGGAAATCGCTTCTCCCATATTTTATATTATTTGATTCCCGAGGTTTTGAATGTTTTAATTCAATAATTAGCAACTTATCTTTATGGTTCTCCTACACTACGCTGTATAACAATCGCTTCTAATCGCCTAATAATCCTTCATTAGATACATTTAACGACTAATCGTCGGATATAATATTTCCAACATACGCTGATACGTGGCAAAATCTGGAACTAATTCTAAATGTACCAAAAGATGAAAACTACCTTTGCGAGCAGCGCCACTATGCAGTGCCACGTTATACTGGTCGCACTATACAATCTATTTTGTTTTTGTTGTGGTCCGTTCGGCCATTTTACCTGTCGACCTTGGAACACCCATTCTTGTCCATTGTCAAATGCTACTAACACTGTCATTTCGTTTTTTGCAACAAACATCATTGTATTGGGTTTCTGCTTATATCATTGCTTGGCTAATTTTTTTTAGAGTTCTCGCAATATTAAACTGTCCAAGCTAAGAATAGTAATTAATTGAAAATACCTGTGCCTTGTTCTGCCATGCCTATGGCCTTAGGAGAACAGCAGGTATCGTATTCCGGTGACAGCTAGGTCACGTGGATGGAATGCGGCAACATCATTGTTTGAAATGATACCATTATGTGTAAATAAATTAGCCGAGCAAGATGCATTTTTTCATTATTTTGCTTCTTAAATAATGAAATTTTCAATTAGTAATTTTATACAGGTTACTTTTTAACTTATGAATAAAAAATTTCGCTAATGGTCGAAGTTGTCAGTCAACGGCAACAGCGATTGTGTTTGTGAGTTTCGTGACGTCATTGCGTTTCATTTTCGGGAATGGAATACGTGGGGCGTGAGAAAATCTTGTTCTGCCATGTCTACGCGTAGGTATGTCATACTAAAACCATCACGTCTATATTAAGAGGTGTACTAAGTAAACATTTACAATCCATGGCCCAATGCTACAATACAGGGTGTAATGTAGCATTGGACTCAACCTTCAAACCAAAACCTTCTGGATTATACTGAATTACTACTGGTGACTGGGAGCCGGGGGGAGGAGGGGTTCCAGATGAAAATCAGCGTCAATTAACGTCAACATTAAGCTGATCTGTGCACCTATTTGATCCATTGATATTGAGACACGCAAACATGTAATTATGTTGCTTTAATTACCTACTACCTAAACACAGTAATTTATAGAAATTTACACCACATTGAAAAACAAAAACATTGTTATGAAGTAAATTCGAATATGCACAATTGAATTAACGAAAAAGTCGAACGAAATGCAAATTAATCAACTGTTTTGTTTTTCTGTTGAGGAAAAAGAACAAAAATATTCAAAATTAAAATTCGAATACAAATCTCAGATCATTCGATTTAAAAATGTAGGAACCATAACCATTTTATTTTTCTTATACATCCGAACGGCGGCATTGGCATAATGCGTTTAATGCATTAAGGCGTAGTACACATCATAAAGTGTGTCTAGGTCATTGCTCAGTATTCGCTAATGTGTTGAGGCGCTAATATGAAATATAAATACTAAAGTCTCGTGTGCACGAATGATTTTAATGCAAAGTGTTTGAATTTTATTGTTATCATGATGTTATAACACGTTTTATGGGTAATCTATCTGACTAGATAGCATCAATGATGTCCTGTATCAGCCTATATTAGTTCATGAGCGTCATTTCACAAACAAATAAGTCATACAAATTCCCATTGAAAAGAAGTAGTTCAGTTTTTCCCGATTTAACTTTCCCAAAAACCTTATTTCACTCATGTCTATACCGTAATTCAACAAAATTGGTTCAGCAGTTTAGGCGTGAAAACGTAAACTACAAATAAACAGACGAACAGAGTTATGTTCATAACTATTAGTATGGATTTTCTAACGTGTCTACATGTAATATTCCCATAAAAATGAAGCCATTGTTTTCAGTTTTAATTTTACATACAAACACAAAATTAGTTCTGGTTTCTCACAAAGGTACGTAACAAGGTACTTTGTTGTAATTGATTTTGTAATTTAGTGCAAGGGTTAGACTACATTCCATTATGTTTATGTATACATTTCAGCCTACATTTACAACACTATTGTTTACTACTGAAAAAAAAGGATTGGATGTCAGATGACAGACGACAGTTGTTTCGTATAAAATACTTAAATTCACCTGCATCTGCTTACGCTGGAAGCCAACCCCGACATAATTGGGAAAAGGCTATGATGTAATGTTTTGGGGTAGTATTTGGGTTCAAACACTTTTTTATTCGACGAATTGAAATTTAAATTCATTAATAAAAGATTCCAAAAAAAATAAGTGAAACTCATAATTTTTAACATTTTCGAATTTCTTTTTAAGTACATTTAAAGAAGCAAAATGTGTAGGAGTTCAACAAGAAAAAAAATGTAGATCATCGATAGATAAAAAGCAACAATATCCCGAAACGCGGCAAAAAGGTCACGTAATTCAACATGGCGGATTGGCGCGAAAATGGCAAGCGTTTGAGGTTAAAAGTGAAAGAGATCACGCCCTCCCATTGTTAACATGAGAATAAAATTGTCTGTGAAACATTCTTGTTCAAGTACTTCGACGGAAAGGTTATTAAATAGATCGTAAAGTCTGTTATAAAAATAAAAGAAATATAAATATATACCCAGTGTTAAGGAGAAGTGTACCTACACCCACAATTCGCCGGTATGATTAGGTCCCATGTAATGGCGATAACACAAGTGAAAACTCCGAGCTGTTATTGAGAATTTCATAGAAAAACCCAATAACCAGTTGTGTTAAAAGAAAAATGTTTACTACATAACAGGTTTATTAGTGATTGTTATAGAGATGGATTAGACTGAAGTAGGCCTCCGTTTTCCTCAAAATCCATCATTTTTCAAAACAAACTCACTCTTTTAAAGTCCCGACATACCTAATACTTAGTAGCAAATATGTGAGTTCCAGTGTAAGGCAATGTCTGAAATGGCCTTTAGAAGAAACTAATTTTGTTATCACGACAAACTATATTATAGTTGATTATCTATGGAAATCAGTATTTTCTAAGTATTTGTTTTTGGTTTTTGGTTCGTCCGTCCATGTAGGTAATCATAAATTCTGGAGTTACTCGCGTAGTTCATAAATAAACAATAATTCAATATGTACATACTTTATTGTATTCAATAACAGTATTATCGTTTACATAGTTCCTACCTCGTTCAAAAAAGATCACGTCGTGCTGTCTATGGTTTTTAGACAAATCGTTTTAAAAATGTCGTCGAATGTGTTCGATGTTCAAAATTTAGAACGTCAAATATTTAGCAGCGAGTCTGTTTCTAAAATTGTTCTTTTAGATCATTCGTGTTACATAAACTTGGAACTATTGCTATTAACTTTAGTACTGTTTTCAATTTTCTAAATAGAAACATATACTTAATTTAATACTTATTCCCGCCTCTTATTACCTTTAATGAAAGTAATGAAACACTATAAACGCACAGTATTAAATGCCGTGTATCCAATGTCTTCACGACTGAGTAAGCAAAACTATTTAGAGATTAACTACAAAAGAATTTCAACCTTAGATATCTGTTTTCAGAGTAGAAAATAATATAAATTTCTAGGTCTTCAGCCTGTTTTTTCCTTAATAGGATTTGGACCTTATTCCGCGGTTATTGGGGATTAAAATTGATGGTCGTCTGGGTATTATGGAATAACAAACATTTTTTGCTTACTAATCGCTTTAGTATTAGATTACTACTTACTTATTAAAAAAAACTTCTTGATGAAGAAAACGTGCATCATAAAATTGTATTACATATGAACATACATACCATCACGCCTGTATTCCCCGAAGGGTTTGGCTGAGATGTACTAAAATGTCCACCCACAGTTCGCCGGTATGTTTAGGTCCCATTTAGGGCGAGCCTATTGCCATTAACCGGGCACGAATTCCAAACCCCAAGTTGCTACTGAGAATTTCATAGAAAAACCCAATAACACTTTGCTCGACCTGGGAATCGAGCCCAGAACCTCTAGCGTAGCAGTCATGCTAAGGACTACTATGCTAATGAGGAGTCATATAAAAAAATAATCATTATAATGTAGGTTCTGTTAACGAACTTAAAAAAAAATTACTAATTTTTTAAATTACTATTATAATTACCGTAAAACTAAACTAATGTGGCGTTGGGTAGGAAACTTGGCTAGACGTCGTAACGGTAGGTGGAGTAAATCCTTACTGAATGGCGGCCGAGATTAGGCTCGCGGTGTGGCCGATGGCCCGGTAGGGTGATACGTGATAAAGCGTGCTGGAAAGACCTGGGGGTTTACTCTTGAACTCAATTTCGATACATCGACATTGGAATTGTGCCGTTTCGTACTCTTGAATCCGGGGCTAGCGCCAAATCGTTTCAATATTGCGCGGTGATTGAGTGATCTAAATAGGATCGGGAAACGACCCAACCATTGGCCAATCAGGGATGCCGATAGAAGGTTAACGGATTTGTGCTCAAGAGTACGAAATCACCCGACAGCCAAATTGATATTGGAATCGAATCACGTTTGGATTGGTATTGTATTGTTTTCAAGAGTAAGCCTGCAGGAAAGACCTGGTTAAGAATGGCGCAAAACAGGAATGAATGGCGTAAAAGGGAGAGGCTTATGTCCTGCAGTGGGTCGATAAAAGATGTGAATAACGATGATGATATAAACATACATACCATCACGCCTGTATTCCCCGAAGGTTTAGGCAGAGGCGTACTAATGTATACCCACAGTTCGCCGTATGTTTAGGTCCCATGTAATAGGGGGCGAGCCTATTGCCGTTAACCGGGTACAAATCCAGACTCCGAGCTGCTACTGAGAATTTCATAGAAAAATCCTGAAAAATGATGATATAATTTACTGTATAATCTAGTACAGTTACTTTAGGAACAAGGTAAGCAGTTAGGATGATGCTAAGTTATGTGACCTATGTAGTTTTTGGCCGTTGTTGGTACACGCGGCGCTACACATTGCTACGAAGTATCTACGCGGCAGCTACGCATCAGCTTCGCGGTGTCTACGAGGCAGATACGTATTGGCTACACGTCGGCTACGCAGCGGTTTCGTATTGGCTACACAGTGACTACGCGGCAGCTACGTATCTGCTACGCGGTGTCTACGAGATGTTTACGCGGCGGTCTTTCTGTGCGAGTTTCGGAAAAAATCACGAATTATTTGACTTTCGGGGAGCTGACGTCTTTGTAAGTACCTAAAGTCAAATTATTAAATTACAGTATCTGTCTAAACCTTTGAAGAATACATGATAATAATTATATTATATTATTACAAGCTGTCCCCGCGGTTTCACCCGCAAAAAAATGTCGGACTTTCATACAAACTTTCACTCCCCTTTTAACCAGCTTAGGGGTAGGATTTCCAAAAATCCTTTCTTATCGGATGCCTACGTCATACAAACAACACACCCTCCAAGTTTCTGGTCTCTACGATCAGCGGTTTAGGCTGTGCGTTGATCAGCCAGTCAGTCATTCAGGATAAAATGTATGTAAGCGCTCTGTATTTCCTCATATTTGAGGAAATCATAGTTTCCGCCATGGATATCCTGATGAGATTACTGTTGTAACAGTTTACGCATAACTATGCGTCATATCCTCTTAAAATCATTCTCAATTTGGAATAGCCTACTGCAGTATACCATAATATAATATACCATCACATCTGTATTCTCCGATGGGTTATGCAGAAGTGTACTAATGTATACCAATATCTACAGGAGAACGAAGGAACGAAGTTGTTTTTTTAATGGCAATAGGCTCGCCCCTTATTACATGGGGCCTAAACATATAGTCGAAATGTGGGTGTACATTGCTACACCTCTGCCTAACCTTGTGATGGTTTGTTCTGTATGTAATTTTTTTTATATCGAAATAAATATTTGATCTCTGGCATCATCACGAACATCTTATTATATATTTATTTGTCTAAAGAAAAAATAAATTTAGATTTATTTTTTATAATCTAAATTTATTTTTTTCCTTCCCTCCTTCCGGTTAAAATCCTATTTAATAGTATTTTACCTGAAGCACGCATGTTCGTCTCCGTTTTTTTATTCGTGATAGGCTTACGCTTGACCGCCAGTTCACCTGATGTTATTAAATACTGCGATCTACGATGAAGTGCGCTTGTCTACAAGAAACCGATTCACTCGTGATTTAAAGACACCCAGATTATATCTATCAGGGAAGAAATTCCCGCCTGAAATCTAAATTTCTATTTCCTTTATTGGACAAAAAAATGATGTATTTTTCTTTCACCGTTTAATTAAGTGATAAAATAATATTATTAATATGCTCATGATTTCACATCAAACTCGGTTTTTAAGCAATCAAATTAAGCACGAATATACATTAAAAATATATATACAGACGAATTTAGAAACTTCCTTCTTTTTTAAATCGGTTAAAAAGTTTAGATTAGAATCTAAATAAACCTTAATTTGGGAACTAACAGTTTTTATTTGACTTTTTGTTGAGATCAGTAAGATGAATTCCAGTATTAATAATAAAGTTGGTTTTTCCTGTAAAGAACGTAAAAAGATAATACATATTTATGTAACAAGCGCGAATGCTACGCTCCTGGGTTCGGCGATTTTCAGGACGAGCAAAGTGTTATTGGGTTTTTCTATGAAATTCTCAGTAGTAGCTCGGAGTCTGGATTTGTGCCCGGTTATAAGCTCGCCCCCTATAACATGGGACCCAGGACCTCTAGTGTAATATTAGTAAGGATTAATATGTCTGCACAATCAATCCGCACTAGGCCAGCGTGCGATGCGCGGGCGTTTTGGGGGTTATTTAAAATGTAAAAATGATGTTCAAAAAGTACTAACTAGTAATCTATTTGGAATAAATGCTTTTGTCTATACTAACCCCTAACATTTTGAGAGGAGACCTGTACCCAGGTGATGGACAGTTAATCGATTGATGATATGGTTCCACACTCAGGTTGTGGAATCCCTAAGGACTACAGCATGGGATTCTTCAAGCGATACAATGCATAAAGGTTTATTATACCAAAACATGACTTATCTTAAAAAGCAGTAATAGGGAGCTACAAATTCGTCCGAGTTACCGATATGCAGAATGCTCGTGAAAAATTGAAAGCTGATTCAACAAATTATCCTGACACCGACACATCAACAAAGAGAAAGATACATGCAACAGTGATACCTGATTCAGAAGTCAATATATGCTTCGAGATTCTACCAAAAGATGATGGGTGAAATTATGTATTTTGAATGAATATAATAGTTAATGAAATTGGGTGTTTCTGGATCTCATTTTTGAATATATTATATTGTTATAATTATGAATATATTATATATTGGTATTAGATCTTATCTGATCTGGATACCCTAAATTTTGAATTACTACCGAGGTTTTCCCTAAGGACTACAGCATGGCATTCTTCAAAAAGGATATGAAAAGATTTTTAAAGGTCGGCAACGCGCGAGTGGTGTTGCAAGCGTCCATAGGCTACGGTAACCGCTTATCATCAGGCGGGCCGCAAGATTGTTTGCCACCTTAGTGGTATAAAAAAATAGTTAAACAAGAAATTGAGATATTAAATATGCGAACACGGGACCAGCAAAATGACACGGAGCCAGAATAGAAATTGTATTTAACGTAATGCACGACCAACTTTCTTTCTAGGGACAGGCGGACGGACAACTAGGTCGGTGATTCGTACAAATATACATATACGTAACTGCGTGACTATGTCGTAATGGTACTGGGTGATTCGTTTTTAAAATGTGTGAAACCTTTATGTTCTATAACGACCGTGCATTTAGGCTAATATTATTAATAAAAAAAAAGCGTAAACACTCATAGCTTTACGGTATGTTTCGTTATCAAACAGGGGGAAAGTCTATTGCCATTAAACGGGCACATATCCAAACTTCAAGCTGCTATTGGGAATTTCATAGAAATCGCTATAACACTGCTCAACCCGGAACCCAGCACCACAGCAGTCGCGCTTACAACCACGAGACTAATATATAAAAATAACACACAAACAGTCAAAAACGCTTTTGGATTGTATATTAAGGGTCCGGCAGAGCTTGAATTGCTCAAAAAAACGTTATACCAAAATAAATAGTAATCCAAACAATCTTTTATCAAATTGTGTTATTATTCGAATTCGGATACCGTTGATCTAGGTTCCTACCGTATCATTTCATGTACTACTACTCCACTGGAAATAAACGACCAAAAAATCGGTCCAAACTTGGTGAAGTTATGAAGAATTGCATTCACTTATATTTATTTCCAGTGAAGTATTTTAGACGAAATGTTATAGTAGGTTCGTGATGGTATGGTATACTAGGTAAGACCGAGATTAACGACAATTTGATTAAACTGTGTTTTAATTACAATTTATTTTGGTACCTATTACATTTGTATGGGAAATCCGGTCCGTCGGACTTTTAAGGATTATAAACTTAAGTAGAGTTCCAGTATAAGCTGATCTCCCATTGTACAGAAAGTCAATACATCGTCACGTCAGCTTATGCTGGGATAAATAGCTTGGTGTGTAACGAAGTGCATGGATGCACAAGTTTAAAATTGTACACAGCCAATCAATTGGCGTAGCGAGTGTCGGTTGCAGCGTTATACGACTCTGATTGGTTGTTAAATTGTTGTCCATTTTCGTGAGTGATATGATGAATAGGTTTAAGGTCTGTCTGTCGGGACTGGTCAGCTCTTACTTGCTGTGGCAATCCCTTTCTTTTTAATATAACATAAAACTTGCACATCAAACTGCATAATTTGCAGCAACTATTTAAAAAAAAGTAGTAAAGATTTATAATGCGATCATTTTTGTTGAAGTGAAAATTCTTTAGGCGCGTTGAGCACTTTTTGGGTGAACAAAAAGCTTGAAACTCGCGACATCGTCACCGAACGCTTCCCACTTATCGACGATACAATTCACAAGTTACTTAATTTTCACTTCTATCGATAGTACCCAAAGACAGGCCCGCATATTTTTTTTAAAAGAGTATCTATGGAGTTTCTTGCCGGCTCTTCTTCATAAGACCCACTTTTTGGAATCGTGCGGCTAGTTTTGACTTCTCAAAAGTACCTTTTTTAATGGTCTAACTGAAAGAACACATTTTGACTTTAAACGAAACGTAATCAAAGCACATTATGATGGTAAGTAGTCATCGTCGTCCATGGTCACCTACAACATCAGAGGAGTTGCTGATGCGTTGCCGAGCCATAAGAGCCCCTAAGAATTGTAGTAGACAGAAGCCGCAGCAACGAAAGGGTTGGCTCTCACGCGCAAATGTCGAAACACACATCAAGATGCTTTTTTTAAGGAATTTTATACCTTTAGGTCATGTCTTTTTTCTAGTCTAAAACACATCACTGTATCCCCAGTAAAACAGTGGAAACTTCATTAAGGCTTCGATGGAGTTTAGGAGTGAACACAAGTCACGATTTTCAATTTGATATCATTTGCCTATACTCGCACACGTTCACGAACACTTAATGGTTAACTATCCACTATAATTACCCATTAATCTTCGAGGAAACGCAAGTTTTGGAAAATAATAAAAAACCGACAGAGTGCACTTTACATTTTCCCGCCTAAACTCTCAAGATGCTTTACGACAGACTCTGACGTAAGGGTGGTCGCCAGCCAGTCGAACTACAAACGAGGTCTTACCATTGAGCAAGTCAGACATTTTCTTATACCAAGGAGACCAGACCAATGAGGTAGTTTAATTTAAAAAAGGCATTGTATTCCGTTTAAGACTTGTTGCTACAGAGACGGACAACATCAAGTTTCTACCAACCCTAATAAACCATATATTTTTACCAACCCTTAGGGGTTAATGAACTAGCTGACACAAGCTTATTTCTGTGACCTATTTTAAACTGGATGATCTATCACTTTTTCAACATTATTACGTAACAGAAATACAAACATAAAAATATTTAGTTTCAATAATCGATATCATTACAACATCGTATACAATGAAGCGATTCGTTCGATTAGTCATACATATAAAACAACATCGATATGTCGGTAATCAATTGAATCGAATGAACATGTGTCATGATGACATTGTGGTCGTTTAAAAAGTGTAACGCGTTCGATATTCAATTTAGCTGAATTAATCATTTAAAACGCCGAGCTGGTATAGAAAAAAATTGCCCTCTGTTTGAATAAGGAACGTAGGTATAGTGTACCACATAAGACTAAAAGTTTAGTGCCCGTGCTGTGATAACTTTGTACGAACGTCTAAACAAGAAATCGATAAATCAACTAAATTAAAAAATCAACCCGAATGTTTTAAGAATAGGTTTTTTTGCCACCAATTTTTTGATTTCAAAGTACAAATCCGACATATTGTATTGTAACAAGTGTAAACACACCTTGGCACGTTCTTAATTCAAAGCAATTCCTTATTCGATTTCGTAATGAAGCAAAATAGGAAACTAAATTATTAGGTAGATATGGAGTAATTTATATGAAGTGATTGTTATTATTTGAGGACAAATACCAATATTTTATTTCAATATTTGCAGAACAAAATCAGTCGATATATAATGTAGGGTTTTAACGAAACAATGCTAAATATAAATATTATTTAAAACACCTTTTAGGATCATTTAAATACCCCAATTTATGTTACCTTCAGAAATCCTTTGCAGGTAAATAAACTTAGTAGACAGAATTACCTGGAAACAAAAAAAAAACAACTTAAAAAGTGTAAATTACAAATAAAAACTGCAATATGATGATGCAGTTCAATTACCGGAAAACCCTGAAATATAACAAATTAACACATTTGGCGATTTTGGCTTTATTTATTTATAAAAAAGGGGGTCGCAGATTATTATCGAGACGCATAAGGTTCATAATTTGTATAGTAATGTTAGTAATAAAGGTCGTTATGGTATCTCATGCTATCAACTTGGTGTCTGTCTGTTTGTCCTTTACAGTACATTTATTCGAATTACTTGACGCAGAAAATAGCAATTAACAGGGCCTTAAAATTCGAAAATTCAACTTGCATAACATAACATATCATTACGCCTGTATTCCCCGAAGAGTTAGGCAGAGGTGTACTAATGTTAGGTAGTGTTGTAAAAATGAGCGCTGAGCATCGAGCGTTGAGCGCTGAGTCGACGCGGCGCTCATGAGCATTGAAGACTTGAACCTTGGACTATCACGCTTGAGCGTGCGACTCGAGCGTCGTAGCTTATAGTCCAAGCTTTCAACGCTCATGTGACTTTGACATGAGTCTTCAAGGCTCATGAGAACGTCGACTCAGCGCTCAACGCTCATTTTATTATTGTATCTACACTCACAGTTCGCCGGTATATTTAGGTCCCATTTACCTCATAGAAGGCGAGTCTATTGCCATTAAACGAGCTCAAATCCAAACTCCAAGCTCCTATTGAGAATTTCATAGAAAAACCTAATAACATTTAATGTACCAAACTAGTTTTTTTTTTACTAGCTTACTATAAGAAGTGTTTACTTTTATCTTTGTTAAATAATTTAATTTTTTTTTTAAACTTGGTTATGTGGTTTAACTGCAACTTACCGTAGAGTGTAATTTAATTTTTAGAAACTTAATTGGTGACATTGCTAACATTATTTCCTCTTCCTCTTTTATTGCACTAAATAAATAAACATTTGGCTCGACCCCAATACCTCTAGCGCAGCAGTCGCGCTTAGGACCACAATACATCTTCGATTATTCGATTTCCACGATAATAATTCTCTCATATCTTATATTCATTAGACTAATACTCGATAAATTGCCGTAGAAATATCGTAAACATGCTTAGTAAAGCTTCTTCCTCTTTCGTAATACTTGTGCCGATGCGTAAAGGATATTACGCATTTGTATCTAGGTACTTAGAAGTCATAAATCTGTTTCTGTTGTAAATACGCATTTTATGTAGACGTGCTATAACGTTATATTTGCTTTCGACATATGGTAAACATTTTTAAAGATATAAATAGTGAAAGGAAAATTCGATCTCGGGCAGGATTATTTCAGCAGGCTATACAAGCATTATTTTACAACAAACAAAACAGAGGAAACATCAATGTTATTAAAGGAGCATTTAGAGAGCCAGTGTTGAACTATACCAAACAATTAATATTTCAATCAATTAATTCATTGCAATGCAAAAATTAAAAGCAATTAATTTAATTGCAACTAAATTAATTTACATACATACATACACTCACGCCTTTCTCCCACAGGGGTAGGCAGAAACTACAGACTGCCACTTGCTACGATTCTTGCATACTTCTTTTACTTCTTCCACATTCATACATCTTCTCATACATACACGCCGGTTGCGAGTGCTACGCACCTGACCTTTTTGAAGGATTTCGCCAATAAGATCGGCGTATGTCCTTCTAGGGCGACCTCTACCGACGCTGCCGCTGACATTCGCCTTATAAATTCCTTTCGTTAATCGTCTTTCATTCATTCTTTCAACATGTCCAAACCATCTCAGCATATTCTTTTCAATACGTGTCACTACATGGTCTTTCAGCGCACAACGTTGTCTTATCACACATAGAGCTTCTTGTCGGTTTGTCTCCAGTTGTACCCATTGCTGGAGCTCTAATTTAGAATCTGGTGCATGTTTCATCTTGATACGCCGCCTAACCGAGTTATAAGTAGTGCCCGATTATTTTTTTGGAACGCGAGTGAAACACAGGTTTTTTATGAAAGATGGTTACGTCAAATGGTTCGCCTGCTGGTGTTGCTAGCATCCATAGATTTGCTCAACAAGCGGGCAAATGCTAGTTAGATTTTACAACACCAAGTCCAAACACTCGTTGTTTGCCGCTAAGTTAAACTAACATAAACTGAGATTAACTGCAGGTTATCTTACGCAAGTAGTACCCACTAGTATGAATCAACGGATATAAATAGCTGATATTGTAGTTATCCGCTTGTAACAAAGCATTTTTATTATATATATTTAATAACTCACTGTGCCCCCGGCATGCGTTGCAATGCCTGTTTTTATGTTTTCTTTAAAACCTTCTTGATAAACCTTCCCAAATTTTCATTGCAATAGTGTAGGACGCCCTCCGGTAAGATGGAGTGATGATTTCCAAAAGGAGAACTGGCGATAAAGTTCAAGCGTAAACTTATCATGAATAAAAAATGGTTGCTGACGGAAGCTGGGTGCGACAAGCCGAAGACAGGGTGAAATGGCGCACATTAGGCCTACATTCAGCAGTGGACAGATTTAGAGAGATAATACAGAAAATGACACATGTCTAGTGTCCTGTCAGAAACAGCTGGATCGTTCCTTGAGTATCTACCGTCTTGATTACAGGAACGGATAGCATCCTTATTCGTACGAATGGCATGAGTCATCTACAAAGATAGCTGGGATATATGCATTGAGTTGTTGTTTATTAAAGAGAATTCTGTGAAGAGGATGGAAGCTAAATACTGTGGAGGAATTGCCACAACTGAGACTTGTAAATGGTGACCAGAATAACATAATTCACTGCTATGTGCTCTCAACAACTGTTAAAAGGATGAATATAAAAGTCCAGATGATCCCTTTGGCGATTCAAAATGTTTATTGAAGGTAACTCTACAAATAAAAAATAGTGCTTAAAACCTCAATGGCTTTATTCAGCTACAAGTAGACTGTTCAATTTTATTATGACTTCGAGAACGACAACTGTGTCAACTATTGACGACGGAAAGTTTTAAATTCTAATATTCGTTTAAAACAACCTGGACAAAATTTCAAGTACCTACCTACTTCCTTTTTTTAACTTTATAATGTCATAAATAAACACACTTCATATTAAGTTTGAAGTACTTATTATGAAGTGTCATAACCCGAAAACGCAAGGCGAAGTAGGTACATATAAATATAGTTTGACTTGTTGTAAACCTTCTTTGTAAGAAAATTAAATTAAAATTATTCAATTTTCGAACGCAAATGTTTACAAGATGGTGCACCGCAAGGGTCAACGCCCCTTTGACAGAACAATACCTGACCTTATTTAATTCAAACGCAAATCTGCGCGTTTCCTAAGCACTAACGGTAGCCATTTATATGGGTCAGGTAATTCTATTTTCAAACATGGTGTTTGTTTGATTTACAAAGCGCTGATAACAAATCTGACGACTATCGATATTGTAGCACTGAAAATCGCCATTTAAGGTGGCTTTTTAAATATTTTTCCGGATCCTATAAACAAAAAAGTCATAAAACAGAATGCACAGTAGGTATGTTTTACTGTAAATACGACCATAGATTAATAGTAGCGTAATCAAATCTTATTCTGCCATGTAGCTTAGACTCTTTGTAGACTAGTTACCTGGCATTTTTAAAATAAACGTCAAAAATATGTCAATGTCAAACTCAAAAATGTGTTTTATTTCGAACGTTGTTCTCAAGAACCTCTAGGAGTTCTTAATATTATCTGTCAATTCATTAATTCTAATCAGTTCATATCACATACTCTTTGCTTGGCCTTTGGGTTACTTATTGCATTTTTAAATATAAAATACAATTATCCATAGGATACTAGATGAAATGAGGGTCAGTATGTTATCAATATCCATTTGGCCGCTTTAATTACGACAAATGGGAGCAAATAATTAGGTCGTGAAGCTAATAAGATAAATTTATAATTGTCGATAACATTATGCTCTAAGAATGATACAGTGAAATCTTTTGTTGTCTGGTGCGACAATTATTAGGTATATCCTTAGCCCCCTATTGTTCCACTGCTGGGCCTAATATTTAGGCTATGGTAGTACAAACTCCAGTCCTAATGTCGACAGGCTTTACATATTTTTATGATTATGAATTGTATCTCCACACCCTACTACAAAAATTTTGTAATCTGTAAGAAATATGTTACTTTTTTTTATGTGGTAGGAGGGCAAACGAGCCGACGGATCGCCTGATGGTAAGCGATTACCGCCGCCCGACACCCGCAACACCAGAGTAGTCACGAGCGCGTTGCCGACATTTTAAAAGGGAATTGAGCCTCCGGTAACCTCACTCACTCGGCGAAACACAACGTAAGCGTTGTTTAACGCCGGTTTTCTGTGACTTTAACAACTTTTACTTAAATAGAAATCAGAACCAATAGCCAAACACCGCGGAAATATACACAACATACATAATTATGTAATAACACAATTACGTAGATAGCCAATAGTAGGATACAACCACAGATTTCGTGGATTCTGTCTCGGTAAACACTATTAGGAATAATAAAAATAATGAAGATCGATATAAGTACAATAAAATATACATACTTATGCCGAAATAAGGAACGAGTATATTAGAGTAAGTCTGAATATCGCGCCAGTGACAGAAAAGTTGAAAGGGAATCGTTTGTCTTAGTATGGGCATGTGATGAGGACGGATGAAACGCATTCAACTAAAAGAGTAGTAAATATGAATGTGGAGGAACGGAGGTATAGAGGGAGACCAAAGAAAAGATGGATGGATTATGTTAACGCCGAAATGATGGGAAAGGGAGAGAATAATGAGGTGACGGCTGATAGGGATGAATGGAAGAAAAGTACATGCTGCGCCGACCCCAAATAAATTGGGACAAGGGCAGGAAGATGATGATGATGATAATATACCTATGACTTAAATAAAAAAAAAATCAGAACCTCCTTTTATACTTGATTAAATAGGAGGTATGAATATAATGGCAACAGTAAGAAGAGAACTACTATTACGGGTAAGCCCTTAATCTGTCGACCTCGTGAAAGCCGCAGCGTAAAGATAAGGCTAAAATTACATAAAAAGTAAAATTTTAATTAAACGTTATCAAAATGTACGTAAAATTATTACATTTCTTAGTCACGTTAACAATGTACCGGCATAAGATTATACTGACGAGGAATTTACTACTCATTCCCAAAGGGACGATTGTGTAAGAAAAGAAGACAGCCAGGGGAACGAGGAGAAAGACTCATTAGATAAAGAAGAATGAAAAAACTTAAATTATTTGTAAAAATGGACCAGGGTTTCAAATTTTTCCTATCGCCGGTTGCGCTACGTTGATTTGGTAAGTAATACCTACCTAACTAGGGGCTGAAAAGGGTCCCTACGACCTAGACGCCATCATCACCAGGAAAGCAGCCACTGATACATTCATGACACACCTCAGACACAGTACAAACACTCAAGAAATTCAACAATACTTAACACACACACACACAAACTCAAAACCAACACATTACCTCAAAGCACAGATAATAATACTACTCCTCAAAGACAACGAAACAATTAATGCATACAGTAGAAATTATTATGTTTTAATTCATTATAATAAAACCCTTGTTGGTAAACCCCTTGGCGGTTTTACCCCTGAGAGGTAATATAAAAAAAAGACTGCGCTTTTCAATCGATCTGCAAGTTTCCTGGCGCGGGTTATCTAATGGATGCTCGGTGCCGGTTGTCGAATGACGATGGTTAGTGGTAGATAGACCTTGAAGTCCGAAAACCCTGACAACCAGTCCATCCTTAGGATATGCATGAGTATTGCCCAGGAATTGCTTTTTCTAGTTCTTTTTTTATTATTAACAAAGATTTAAAAGAAAATATTCTTCTTCTAGCCAAACACGGTCCATCGTAGATCGCAGTGTCGCTTAGTAGTAGGGTTGCCAACCCTACTATATAATGTGGTATCCTACTACTATATTAGAGGGTCGACTACTATATTTCTGAAAAAAATATATAGTAGGCGAAACTACTATATTTAAAAGGCATCAAACTAAAAGCAATCATATTCATTTAAAAATTTCAATTAAATTGTAATGAAAACTATGAGGCATCACTTAAAAATTAAAAAAATATTAATAAAATCTAAAAGTAGGAAAAAATATTCTTTAAAGAAATAAAGTAGGTAGGTATATATTTTGGAACCTACTATATTTATTTCATCTTTTCGTTATCTACTATATTTTTAAGGGTAATAATTTTAAAACTACTAACCTTAGTTAGTAGCTACCTATCAGGCGGTCTGGCGGTTAAGCGTATTCCTATCGAGAATTAAAAAAAAAAAAATAGAAGTACCTTAAAACTTCCTATTTAATGGAAACTCATTTTCACTTTGAGGTAGGTAATAAATAAATACGTTCATAGTGTAGTGGGTTGGTGACCGCCACGCTTGATATTGCATATCAAATCCTTTCGCGCCGTAATCGTTTTCAATTAATCGACGCCATGCAGGAAAATGCGCGCGAAAATAAACTAACATAACCTCCAAAAATAGGCCATTCTATCAGTAGTGTGGCCGCGACATTAGCGCCATTGTCACAAACGAATTCCTAGAGCATCGATTCAAATTGAAGACATAAAGCGGCCCATTCACGTACAGTTCCGGAACGAGCAGACTTCCGCGTAATGCCGTCAACAAAGGCGATTTGTCTTAGTTAAAACAATCTTTGTTTGCGCATGCTGTTTATCTATGCGCTTCTTTATATGATAACGGAATTACAATGGTATTGTGAATCGTATTCGCGTGTTGAACGAGGGATAAAACAAAGCTCTTCATAGGTAATAGGTGTCACGGTGTTACCGAACTGTCAGAGAATTATGAGTGTCTTTATTACCTCGCTTATTAAATGTTATGATTTCAGAATTCTCGGTTTAATTGTTTAGACTTTTGGACCAATAGACGAACGAAATAACGGTTTTAAAGACGACGCTAAAGAAAGATACTCCATTTTGAACATTATTATATCCATATATTCTAAGCCTAACACGCAGATTCTTAACCACATAGGAATAAGGGTTCTGGGGTCTAAAATGATGCTTAATACACCTCATGAACGATTACGAGTGATATTTTAGAAGGGAAGAAATATCTACCAAAAAAGGAGTAAAATTGAAAATAACAGAAACTGAAAAATTAATTACTAAAGTAGAGGTCTAGATTAGACTATGTCCCTGGACAAACGCATTTAAGTCAATAATAAAAAAAAACATTCTGTCAACCGCGAGACAAATCATGAAATGGTACTTTAACACCCAGAGAAGTGTTTAATGTGGATTATGACCCTTAGCATTGAGGAAAATGACGACGAGGATATTGTAACGACCGAGTTGCAAAAATGTTTGTAAGGCTGAATATATTTGTTTAGTGTTTATGATTGTTTTTTTACTTACATTCACTATAAAGCGAATGCTACAGTGGGGATGAATAGTTATACTATGATGACGAGTTCTACTTTATTACTGTATATTTGTGTCATGCACCAGAAACTTTGCAGTACTCATGCATACTTCAAAATAGATGTGTTAGTTCTATGCAATCATAGACTTTGTCAGAACATAGCAGAATAAATAAATGCTTAGCGGATTTCTTTGTGATTTAATTACATGTTGCGATTCTTTGTATAATGCGTTGCATAAGCCTCTTCGTAACAATTAGCACTGTGCATACTTATAACTATTTCTCAATGCGCTCACAAATTGGTTTTATAACCTCCGTAAAGTTAAGGTTTTGTTGAAAAATGGGCAATGTCAAAGTCGTCGTTTATTTTGAACAAGGCAATAAAGCGGAATTTTATTTTTTAACCGGAATTCCGGGAATAAATTCTCTGTTTATCGTTGTTATTCTTTGAATCGCCGCATATGAAGAGAAATGAGAAATAATATTGCATAATATTCCCCGAAGGGTTAGTCAGAGGCGACCTAAACATACCGGCGAACTGTGGGTGTATATTATACCCACAGTTCGCCGGTATGTTTAGGTCCCATGTAATAGAGCGCGAGCGCATTGCCATTAACCGGGCACAAATCCAAAACTCCGAGCTTATACTGAGAATTTCATAGAAAAACTCTATAACACTGCTCGCCCTGGAAATGGAACCCAGGACCTCTAGCGTAGCAGTCGCACTCAGGACCACTACGTTAATAAGGCAGTCAACTAAAGTTTTTCTTTTGTTTACGGTATTAATTTTTATAATAATATTTCAACACGTCATGGAGTCCATTACAAAAACCATAATGATCTAATGGATAACGCATACAAACCCAGAACAAATATCATTTAGGTCTCACAAATATTTGTTTCGGTCGCTCTCTAAATTGAACTCGACCCAGAAGGATTCAAGGCGGGCGCTTGGCAATTAACACAATTGGACGATCAAAATGCAGTATAATTAATGACATTCTGACTAACATTTCGTCATCTTACGTTTGCTGGATGAAATAATAGGAATAATTGTTAATTTAAAGTGCAACTTTAAGTGAAAATGCGTTTTAACTGGCAGAAATAAATGATTTCATTGGTTGTATGTCATTTGAGTGCATTGCAATAAGCTGCTATGCCTCTTCTCTTTATGTTTTCGTCTTTGTATTCAATTATTTTTAAAATAAATGATCATTGGATCGGATGCAATTAGCAATATTATAATGTAGAGGTAAAGGTCAAAGGTCACTCATCATAGCACTACTTAGTTAATAACCTCATATACAATTAACAAATACAAATATAAGTAACATTAACATTGTAAAATGTAACTTTGTACTACTTATCATGTTTTTTGTGGCAATAAACTTATTCTATTCTATTCTATTCTATTCTATTCTAAACACATTCGAGTTCTTTCCGTCTTCATTAAAAAAAAAAATATTCAAAAGCAAGGGTCTTGTTAGTTGAGTTTATTAAATAATAATCACACAATTGAATACCGTATCAAGTCTTAATTATAATATGTAAGAGCAAAATAAACAGTATATACAAAGCAACTAATTAACAGTAGAAGCAAATGCAGACGCATTCATATATATTACGTTACCAAGGTTCATTTGCAATATAAATTGCAAAATATTTGGATTGAGATAGCAATTGCTACTTAAAGGCATTGTCTGCAGTTTATAAGATATACTAAGTATTATTTTTTTTTCCTTAAGATATTTATTATAGACCTAGGGGTTCTGAGAGCATAATGTACCTATTATATATACCTGAATCCCACCTCTATTAGACTGAGGAGGATAGCGGTGGAGTTTAAGTACGATAAAAACCTTCCAAACAAAGAAAGATATAGGTATAAACGGTAGATAGAAAACCTTTGTTTTATAATCTTATCAACACGGACCTTTTTCTTACTTTAAGAATTTCAAGTAATAATAATATTTGTAAAGGCTTTGGAAACATCTTTATGACTGTAAGAGTATTCAGTATCATGGGCCCATCCATGTTTGTCTTTGTCGCCTTCATACAAAGTCAACGCCTTTCAAGTAATTATTTGGTGAAGCAAACCCCTAATACTGAACAAGATACTGTTCTCTACATAAATGAAGTAAAGATCTCATCAGATCAAACTTTTGACAGGAATAATATTCTCTATATTCTTAATTATTATATTCTTATTAATTATCTTCTATATTAGAAGTAGTGAAACTTCTAGTATTCATTTCTTAAAAAAATATTCAGTATTACATTGTAATGCATAATATTATGTACTTTCAAAATAAAAGTGAGCGGACTTTGAAATATTGATAGACATTCAAGGGTACCAGGCTATCAGCGTTGGCCTGTTACGGTTTCAGACTGATATTTGAGCTGGAAATATTTAAATATTAATTTTTATAAGCCATATATTGACTCCATATTGCGAAACGAATAATGGAATGATATTAAAGAATATAAATTCTTAATTATCAGTTACACAAGAATTTAAGAGGTAAAAACAATATTTTTAATTAAGGCTGCCGAATTATGATGATATGCTGCTATGATTGTTCTGTATTAAAGGAATCTCTTCTTTAAAAGCAACATCCAAGATAACAATCTTGTTCTCAACGTGTTGTTGTTCCTGATCACATAAATTCAAGAACTACTCGTATTAAATCTAGGGAGAGGGTTTTATATCTCCTACTGTTGAAGAGCGGGAATGAAATGAAGATGATATTTGCTCTCGTTAAAATTATAGTTGAACTCAGACGAATTTGCTTAAAAAGAGCTAGCAAGAATGTGTACACTACTACCTGGTTTCCAAAAATTCTTAATTTTCCAAACATTCGACAGAAAACTCATTATTAGAATCAGGCCACATAGAAGGGACTTGGACCGTGTCTTTCTCGCTCTTTGTCTATACTGTATGTCATGCACCTTACAGAATACGATAAAATCAGCTTTTAAATACAAATATCGTATAATTCACGTCAAAACCGCTGATCCAATTTTAGTATAGAATAAGGTGGACCTTGGAGAAAGTCATAGTCTACCTTTTGTTTCAAAAACTCCTTTGGTATGCGAGTGAAACTGCAGGTAACTGCTAGTTTAATATATAAAAGATCATCGAAGGATTGGACATAAATCGTTGTGTAACACAAAAATACATATATTTCCGGGTTGGTGGCAATAATAAAAACTATTCCTTTACAAACACAAATTAAACTTTTTCATCCGCTATTTTTGAAAGTGAATCATTATAAGTTTATAAAATTCAGCTTACAAACTTACATTTGCATTTGTATAAAACAGCAATATTCTATTTACAAAAGAAAATTGTAAAGAGCAAAGACTTTACCGGAGACAAATTTAAGTTTGTCAAAACTTCAAGTCTAGATATTCTGTGGCGAATTCAAATTAGAAAGGCGTGAATGGGTAGCTTTAAAAATAGATTATGAACACAATATGGAAGTCGCAATTTGACCTTTTAGGTTATCTGTGTACATTTCTAGGTGAATGTATTGGACAAGAACGTAGGAGAATAAAATAAAATTATATTATTTTACGTCATCATGGAATATTAGGCTTTAAAAGAGAGACCGGAGCGATACCACGACCTCACAGAAAACCGGCATCAAACAATGCTTACGTTATGTTTCGCCGAGTGAGTGAGGATACCGGAGGCCCAATCCCCTTTTAAAAGGCGGGCAACGCACTTGTGATTCCTCTGGTGTTGCGGGTGTCCATGGGCGGCGGTAATCGCTTACCATCAGGCCTTTTCGCTGTTTTTCTGTGAGGCCGTGGTATCACTCGAGTCGAGACGGCCCATTCGTGCCGAAGCATGGCTCTCCCACGTAAAAATACTGATAAGTGAAGTAAAGTAACCGCTTGTCGATGTATATGTTTACAAACTAGGAACTAGGATAGAGATGTACGGAAAAAAGAACATACTGGGCCGACCTTAAGTAAATCGAAGTAAGGCAGGAGGATGATGATTTAGATTTTATTAGTCATAGAAGTAACGATATTGTAAAAGGAAAGATTGCCTTCAATGGATTAACAAAATATATTTTAAGTAAGCGAACTAAGCATACTATAGACAATGTTAAAAAGGCATGGTTACACTTAACATCCCAACTGACATGTGTCAAACTGTCCGCCATCTTGTGTGATACAATATCATTTTAAACAAACATTATTCGGAATGTCTCTATGAAAGACAGACAGTTGAAACATTGATAGAATGATACTTAACTACATAATAACTTAAAACACCCCTCGCCGCGTCTGTCTGTCTCAACGCGATAAACTCAAAAGCTACCGAACGAATTTTCATCAATGGACGGAGTGATTCATGAGGCTATGCTTAACATCACACTACAACTAGAAACGGGGCATATCGGGTGAAACCGCGGGATACAGCTAGCAAATATTAAAACTCAAATACATGGAGCTATGAACTAAAAAGTGCTATAGTACGATTATGGCAATAAACTAGAAAGTTTGTTACTCAATCTAGCTGGAACCACAATTGTGCATAGAATTATATTGTGCTTTGTAGTGGGTTTTATTCCAGAATAGTGCAGAAGTAGTTTCTGCAAATGTGCAAGCGCACTTTAGTCGGGTGACGAGTAACGGTATTCACTGTAAAGTACTTACAGTCGAAATTTACGGTACGCATCTGAAGTTGTCCAACAGTTTTGCATTGGTAAATTATAATCTATATTAAAAGAACCTGATTGACTGACTGACCTATCAACGCACAGCCGAAACTACAGGAGCTAGATCATTGAAAGTTTGCATGCTGGTTTCTTTTACACTGTAGACAAGCACTAAGATATGATTTTTAGTAAATCAACCTCTAAAGTAGTGAAAATGGAGGCCAAAGTTGTATGAAAGTCCGTCATTTTTTAGCGGGTCGAACCTCGGGGAACAGCTAGTATAAGTATATTAATTATGTCGGCAAACGAGACGAGCCAATTGAAGGTAAGTAGTCATCGCCGCCCATGGACACCTGCAATACCAAAGCAGTTGCAACCGAGGGAGAACTGGCTCTCACGCTCTCATGTCGAAATTCATGCCAAGGGGCTTTACGACAGACTCCGACATAAGGGTAATTGCCAGTCAGGCATACCCCAAGAGGTCCTCCCACCAAGTCAGATATTTTTTACCTCGATTTACTTACCTAGGTACTAGATTTTGACATATAGTTATGTCCTATTACACCTACCCTTTCGAGGACTGCAGGCGTGAAAGTGCACTTACGTGAATGTTTTTTTTTCTTCGCAGACACTTAAAACAGTATTTTTTATACACACTCGTTGATAATTTCATATAATAATAATGTCATTGGCGATTGGTCATGAAACAAAATAGGTACATAGCGTCCAATTATCCGCGTAAGAGTCGGGTTTTAATTATTTATTTAATTAACAATATCAACGGATTTCTATGAAGTGCTCTATCCAATGCTGCGGGTTGTAATATTTTTCCTATTGGAAACCCGATGTAGGTGTAAAATGTTCTATTGTACGTAGATAAAGTGGTACAAATTATACAATACCATAACTAAAAATGTGTTTTTAGTTATGGTTATAAACACATTTTTAGTTAACTGTA
Organism: Acronicta aceris; assembly: GCA_910591435.1. Classification (NCBI taxonomy): domain Eukaryota; kingdom Metazoa; phylum Arthropoda; class Insecta; order Lepidoptera; family Noctuidae; genus Acronicta; species Acronicta aceris. The sequence continues at coordinate 3,401,745 of OU342784.1, forward strand.
ATTATGAGCCATCTATAATTTACGTTTTTTTTTAATTCGTGATTGGCTTACGCTTGGTCGCCGGTTTGCCTGATGTTAAGCGATACTGCGATCTACGATGGAGCGTCACATCTTACACATTAGTAATGTCTGCTGAATATTAAGTTCTCAGTAGCAGCTCGGAGTTTGGGATTTTGTGCCCAGTCAATAGGCTGGCCTCCTATTACATGGGAATCTAAACATACCGGCGAACTGTATCATAGTATGCCTACAGGCAGCATACAGGGGTGATGAGGGTATGTTTTGTGATTTTTTTTAAAAGCTTACTAGCATTTTGGGACGCACATTACTAGTATTTTTGTTAACCCCTCGTTGTCATATTGTTTGTTGTGCATAAACGCATAAAGGTATGTAGAAATATTACACTAAACATTTGAACTTTGAGCAGACACATAAAAGCCTACATAGTAAGTATATGTTCTTTACATAAACGAAGTCCAAGATCCATTTGTAGTGGAAATCTTATTGAACTTTGAACTATATCTTCAAAGTGGTAAAGATTAAATTAAAATACGCAAACAATGCCTCCGCACTTAAGTTTCTTAGATACTCGACATTGGGTTACGTCACCCAGTAGGATGTACTTTCGCTTTTCAGTTGACCTTCCTACTCATTTAGTAGATATTTAATTATATTTTAGAATAAAATTACCGGATTTACGGTAAATAAGAATTATTATTTTCTTTTTTTTTCGTTCTGATAATATCTCGTGAGGCATCTTTTACGTAGGTATTTGAATTGTGTTTTTATGAATCAGAGTGTTGCTATAGCTACGTCAAATTAAACAATAGTATTTCTGAAGTAAATCATACTACTTACATTATAACCAAATTTATGTGGTTTTATCAACCTATTGTAATAAGAGGTAACCAGAGGTGAACTAGCGACTTAGACCGTTTAGTAGTAGCAAGTTAGCAACCATTTTCTACTTTGATTTTCTTTTTGGGTCTTATCTACTATCTGACTGCCCGAAGCCTTAACTTAATCGGCCTATTTGAAAATTAAATTTACATGGGGAAACTCCATGTAATACTCTGATACATCATAAACTGTCATACACGCAAGAGCAGATTCAGCCGGGTCGGATTCACATCTGCCCCAAGAAGTATTTCTTATTAAGCAAAACACTTATCAATGGCTAACTTAGACCCAGTTCAGGGGGGTTCATGACCTTCGACCTTGCATACAGCCACTGTAAAAAATAAAACAGTTTTGAGGATATCCTTTGTTGTCCTGATAATTATGTATTCAGCAATAAAAGATATATCGGTGCATTCCACAGGAGATACTTGCTACACAGACGCATACACACAGGAAAAATTATAAATTACACTTTTTACACTGAACTATATTTATATGAATGTAGGTATATGTTAGTCATATTCAATTTATTTTCTTGCCCTACTGCAGGGGTCAGCATACGTTTTAGACAAAGATGCTATGCTATAAAAAAATCGACTTTTCTGAAGTTTTCCGCAGTTGTCTGTTTCAGGTTTTTCACTGTATACCAAATTTTAATAGGACTAAAAGCGACGACGAACAATATGAACATCATCATCATATTTTTGATGGGAATTTGAAGAGCCGCAATTGACTTTTCAAAGAGCCGCCTGCTGGTGGAAGCTGAAAATCATCAACTTTTGCAAAACATCGGTTCAAACCACACTACGTTTGCCAAGTCATTGTCTCCACTCGAGAATTCCTACCCCAGTCGGTCTTCCGGTCCTGGTTCCGGTCTGTTCACCACAAACAGTTGGTAAATCTTGGTTTTACTAGATCTTAGAATTTACTGTAGTTTGAGCTTTTATGGTAACATCTATGAAATTTAATAGAATAGAAAAAAATTTAACAACACGGAACTCCGTCACCCAGCAAAGACCGATCCGTCACCCAGAATCGGAAGTAAAAAACATCGCTATCATGGTCACTATAATTGTGGTCCACAAACAAATGTGTGTGCTAAATGATCTTGAACTTTAGTTGCATTACACGTGACCCTAGTAGCTTCAAGTATAAAACATATTTAGTTACATCACTGCATGTTTGTTGGGGTTATTATTTAATGTTTACACTATATGTCACTTGTTGAGCTCAATCGCGTTGTTAACGTTTACATACCATAGACTTTTATTTCTATTTTTTGATCCATGTAGTATAATGAAGATCTAGTATATTGAAGAAGATCCGCTGGGCTGGTACCTACGTGAAAAGGAATCTCTATGGCCCTGTCTAGGTATATAAAATGTCACTGCCAGCAGTAAGCTGATAAAAATATGCACGCGAGCACACAATTTTCCAGCTTGTGTTCTGCACCACAGACAATAAGGACCACATTTATTTATGTAGTAGTTTCAGGGATGTTTCAACCCCAACCCCTGGTCTGCCTCCGGCAATGCGTGGCACATTGTTAAGCCTTGTCCTTCTATTTTTTTCCGCCAATCTTCGTGTTATCAATCAATTCAATACATTTGACCTGCATATGTATCACTTAAAAACGACCTTGAAATGTACTAAAATAACCTCAAAAATTGTACAAATTTAAAATATTCTTGTGTGCAATTATCCGAAATATATGCAAACACGTTAACAATTATATCAACGCACTAGACTTTAATTACAGCAAAGGGTTCTGTACCTACGGTAAATAATACGTAAAATGTTGCTAGTAACGAAAAATCACGAAAATAACTAATAATATAAATTTTCACCATTACAAAGATCGTTTATAAAGGTTATAGTATAATCCCGTCTTTATATTCACCTACGATAGAAACTTCTGTGCATGATTCTAGACACGCCAGTTTTTGCCAGTAATGCAGTTAGTGTTAAGTTTTAGTATGTGGAATAATAACCACAATTATATACCTACTTAAATAAAAAAAAAATGTTTGTTCTCTTTTTCCAAAACCATTCATCCGATTGCGATGAAACTGGCGAACAGTGTGCGAGCCTGGGAAGGTTTATGACAAAAAACCCATGCAACCCCTGACAACGCATGCCGGGGGACAGCTCGATATTAATAAATTTTCAAACGTTTTTTTTAATATTTCATACGGAATCCTTTAACAATTGAATTCTATTTAACCTTAGGTTTACATACGTAACCTTCACGTCTAATAGATCGTTTGTTACACGCGAGTAGTGTTAAAATCACGACTGTACTTCATTATAGGTACTAACAGTTTTTTTAATAATAATGTTTGTTCTATCAATAGTTATTTAGAATGTTAAAAATACCTTTGTTTTTTAAAATTTTAATACAAACAACCCATTAAGTACCTACTGAATTGTCTTTTGTACATGTAATTATTGTTTCTTTTAAAACCGCAAAAATACTTGAATATTTTTGGATTGGTTATTTTTTACTCCATAGATGATATAAAATGTTATGGTAAATGATTCATGTTTAGGTACATACCTACGTACCTACATAATTCATAAAAAATAGCTAATGACAAACCTCTAACATATTACCTATTTATTACTAGGTATTAATAATTCACAAAGTTGTAAATCTACTTTAAAAAATATCCAGTTTTGCAACTTACCTAATACAGTTCGTCATCTAAGTTGACATTAAAATATTGTGCAACGCTATTTTTTTAATATTGTAAGTAATTAAAAAATAAACTCGAATACACAATGGGCCACGCTGGTCATTTGCAAGGGACCACATAAATTATAAAAAAAGTTGTCAGCAGATGCATTTTGTAAAAAAAAGTATTTATTAAAAAAGCCTAACATTAAAAATAAACGTAATTTTTCCAATGATCCTCACCTCATACTTGGAGCACATAGCCCAGACACGGCAGAACATCTGTGCCTAAACATTTTTTTTTAAACAGAACTGTCACATTTGGCGCCAAAAAGAAACCACAGACAACACACTTAAACTAGATCACAATCACAAATGAAAAGGCTTTCGTCTCGCTAGATCGATAAAACTAAAAAAATTGGTAATCTTATTACTTATGACCATGTGTGATATATAAGTGAGAGGGCGTCGTGTTGATTACTGGTAAGGATTAGATACGTTTTAACTTTTGTACTTACTCCTATTAACAGCTGATGATACAAATTACTGGTGAGCTAATGAGCTGTATCGACCAACTGTTTCGGAAATTCGAATTTGAAATTAGAGGTTTCAAAATCAAAAGTACCAAGTTAAGTATAGATCAAAAGGATTGCAGCTTTGCAGTAGACTTTTCATAATAAATATTGCAAAAGACACTCCTGAACATACACCACTAAAACCTGATTGAATTTTTTTTAAATGCTTCAAATGTAAACGCACCTCTTTCGCAATTTCGACATGTTCCATCGCTAGATAGATATTTTGTAAAATCGTCATCATATCAGCAAAAATCAAAGGCAATTATGATAATATCAGCAAAAATCTATTCTTTCCCAATAACATGGCTGATTGCGTCGACCGCGACCTTACATGCAAATGTCCAAACCGGTATTCAATAGCTAAGAATTCCTCGTGTTGCGTAGTTTGTCAATAAACGTTACCGTTAAAAACGGAAAAAATATATTTATAATTCTAATATATTCGTCCTTCTAGAAATTGTTCATGTTGGATGCGAGTGATGCTGAAAATAAAATTGATGTTGACTCATAAACCAGTCTGAATCAACTTTTTTGATGTGCGGAAAATCCTCAAGGGTAACTAAAAATGATATTTATTTCTGTAAAGAGGACTGCAAACCGTAGCCGCAGCAATCGAGAGGAACTGGCTCACTACAGACACCGACGTAACGGTGGTCGCCAGACAGTCAAACTCCTAGAAGTCCTACAACCGAGCAAGTCACATATTTTCTCGCCTCTTTTTTTTATGGGATAGGAGGGCAAACGAGCAGACGGATCGCTTGATGGTAAGCGATTACCGCCGCTCATGGACACCCGCAACACCATAGGAAGATAGAAGATAGAACTGCGTTGCCGACCATTTAAAAAGGGGTTGGGCCTCCGGTAACCTCACTCACTCGGCGAAACACAACGTAAGCGTTGTTTAACGTCGGTTTTCTGTGAGGCCGTGGTATCACTCCAGTCGAGCCGGCCTATTCGTGCCGAAGCATGGCTCTCCCACGTAAAAACGACATCTTCCGACATGTCTATCCGAATGGTAGTGAGGAACTGTAAAAATACAGATCGATGCGGCTGAATACCTGTGTTTTACTCGATCCAACTGCCACACGTTTCGTTTGTGTTTCTACCCTCATATGATTGCAGAATAACTAGATACATATTCAACTGGTCATGATTTACAATTTATAAAGATATAGCGATGGTTGTTGACTCCTATTATCAGGGGTTGTCAACCTACCACTACAGTTAGTCTTATACGTCAACGATCTTTTTATGTCTTTCTTGCATTTGCGTTATTATAAAGGATAATACTCAAAGCAATTATTGGCGTAATTCCCAAAAAGGTGCACTAAAACTGTTTTTGAAATATGTACTTTTTGTTAATTATATTTATTTATTCTTTGTATTCGTTTTTGTTTAAAAATCTTGTTTACTAACATTGCAGGGTAGATGAAAATGATTGGTACTTAGGTACGCCACATTTTCATAATGAAGAAAAAATATTCGCACTCGAATTTTATTTCAAAATATGGTAATATACATATTATACTTAAAACCATTAGCAATGATACTTATTATGTATGTATGTACATAGTGTAATGATTTTATAAAATAATGACAAGACATTTATATAGGTTTCCTTATCCCGAGCGACAGATGGCGCTTGTAGTTAAACTATTCGTTATTAAACGCCCTTTTTATTACAAATTAGTCAAATATAAGTAGGTGTTATATTATCAATTTGTCTGTGTAATCAATTTATAACTATTGCTAAATTTAAAGTTAATCTCATGTATTTAAATTAATCAATTGATCATGCGTACTGTGTACTTCGCTCTGATTGGTCTAACCCAGCTGAGTGTTTGCCTACGTCTAAGAGTGGGGAACATTCGGCTGGTAATAGATCAATCTGTACTGAGACATTCTATTCCGAGGCGTTGAGCAGTAGACATAATATCTTATAAGCCAGTGCTGTTGTTGTATAATTGTTAATAATTATTGAGCGATTAAGTGATAAGTGATTGTTGATAATTACATACTGTTGGATGAATAAATACTTGTAATACTCAGTCTGAAGTGTATGATTCGTCACATTTCAGAAGTGGGATATGCCTACAAGAAAATCCACAGATACAGTAATGTTGAGTGACGTATGTCTAGAGGTTATGTGTGCCTACAATAGAAAGCTAAGTGTGCTTGAGTTACTAGAGGCTATGTATGCCTATTGAGCCATGTGTGCTTAGAATGTTAGAGGTTATGTGTGCCTACAATAGGAAGCCAAGTGTGCTCGAGTTACTAGAGGCTATGTATGCCTATTGAGCCATGTGTGCTTAGATTGTTAGAGGTTATGTGTGCCTACAATAGGAAGCCAAGTGTGCTTGAGTTACTAGAGGCTATGTATGCCTATTGAGCCATGTGTTCTTAGATTGTTAGAGGTTATGTGTGACTACAATAGGAAGCCAAGTGTGCTTGAGTTACTAGAGGCTATGCATGCCTATTGAGGCATGTGTGCTTAGATTGTTAGAAGCTATGTATGCCTATTGAGCCACGTGTGCTTAGATTGTTAGAGGTTAATTATTTTTATTTTATTTATTTAATTTTTATGAGGTACATATTAGGTCTTACGAAGTAATATAAGCCCCACAAAACTGTACAAACAGTTTGACTGTGGGATCAATTTTAGTCTTAATAACATGTAGGTAGGTACATAATTGTGCCGACAAGGCCCACACATGTTTCTTATATTATACCATTGTAACATCTATTTAACTTGTGGAGTGCAATAAATGTATTGAGTATTGAGTATTGAGTAATTAGTAATGGAGTGCACAATTAATGTTTTATGGTAGGGTATCTATAAGTTATTTTATTTTTTTATCTACACGCAGTTTTATAAATCTTATTTGGATATTCTCCAGTTTATCTATATAGGTTTTTAAATGTGAGGCCGTAGCAATCAAGAGCATAATCCAAAATAGATTCCACTAAAGAAGTATAAAGTAGTTTTAGTATACCAGTAGGAATAGGAGTTATGTGTACCTAAAATAGGAAGCCAAGTGTGCTCTAGCTACTAGAGGCTATGTACGCCTATTAAGCCAAGTGTGCTTAAAGATAGTAAGCCAAGTGTGCTTAAAGTTATTTTGGCCAAGTGAGTCAAAAGTTTTGGGCCAAGTGTGCCCAATAGGAGCGGAACTATCCTCAGACGCGTAAGTAAAGCATGATTTATACTAAGAGAACAATTAAAAGAATTATTATGCGACTAAGTGCGTTGCAGATAGTTGTGTATATACCCTCTATTAATTTTATAAATTGGAAATGGGAAACATTTATTGGAAGACGTATATTTTTGATTGATCTTTTCATGCATAACTTCGAATTTATGGAGCTATTAATTTTAACCAGTTCGAGTAGATATTTTATATAAAATGAATTTAATAATAATAAAAAAAAAGGAGTTTTTAACTTGTTAGTGTCAAATTGAAACAATACTTATACATTTTTATGTTTTGAGGCCATGGAATCTGATGATACCAATGAATGATGATGAAATCAATGAATGCATACTCCAGACGAAGAGCCGCCAGTTTAGTCGTACAACCATTTACCAAATGTTATACCGAAGTTCAATCCCTCCAGTAAATCTCAGAGTATTGAAGGTTGTTTATGAAAGGTAAGTGTGTAATATATGAATGGGACGAGAAGCAGACCATACATTTTGCCCGACAAAAACTTGTCGGGCTAGCAAAAAAAAAAAGGAAAGGTAAAGAAATATTGGTACGTACAAATTCAAATTCAAATCTTTATTGTTTTCATATATAATTAGGATGTTACGAGTTACAATAATGTGTGTCAAAATGAAAAGGTACAACATGAAGTAATGAAAGTTTACGTGAATATTTTTATGATAAATTGATGCTGATATACAAGCTGATATGATATTAGTGATAAAAAGGCTGTAGGTTGTGCAACTCACGGCATTTATGATAAATCCATTAGAAATGGAGCTCAAGCTTTAAATTGTAATGAACCGGAAAGACTCGCTACATATTCTCAGTTCTCAGCATACCTAGTTAGAACCTATTTCTACAAATAGAAAGCGTCATGAACTCATGATCATACCTCGCCTTCGACTTCAAATGATACCTCCAATTATTTGTTTTAATTGTCGTCGTAAAGAACACTCTTACACCAGATGTCCCAAGTCCCTTGACAAGCGTCTAAAGTGTGACAGGGCGCTAGAACGAAAATTGCAAACCGACACCGTTAATTCCATGAATAGACCCAAAGTCAAGCGATGAAATAGAACGTAAAGTCCTTACAACTTCTACACACAGTAACAGTAATAACAAGCTTTACAAACGGGTAAATAATCGAGTTTTCGTTGGGATTGATAGATTATTAAGATTGGGTATAGTAGGACCCACTATTTGGAACCGTGCGCCTAGTTTTGGCAATTCAAAAGTACCTGTATTATTGGTTTATTTGAAATGGATGATTTGACTTTTGACTTATGTAATGCGTGAATATGATGCAAACAGCCTTGACCCCGTGAAAACTGTGTCGAGATTACCTATAGTCAAAGGTTTTTGACACCCGTATATAGTACGTTCTTAGGATTGATGAAATCGAATCGAATGTAGAAGTACCTACTTATGGTTAATTATGGGTTTATGCAGACTGCGTTACTCATTGGATAAAATTTTAAAGTCCTGAGCTTCGCAGCAAACCAATGATTTGGGCCCCTTAAAGCTTACCTTATCGGATTTCATTCAATTAGCCAGAAACAAATCGGAATTAGTTGAAGTTTCGGATTTAGGTTCTTCTTATCCTGGGAATGTTTATATAGAAGGTTATAATAGTAATAAACTTGGCAAAGAATATAACTTACCTCAAGGCACATATCGTCTAAGCATGGGTAAATGTCACCTTATTATCAAATTTAGCTAATCAAACCCTGAATTTTCCCAAAGAATTTTTCCCAAGATTCGTTGCATTGCGATGCTCTAATTGCAAAAGCAATGCCTTTTGTAAAAAAAAAAGAATTATATGCCCTAACAAAATCACGAGAGATATTACTGACTTGGCTCCTTTGATAAAGTCTGAAATCAAAGTCGGTCCCTCAAGTTGGCAAATGGATAAGCCTTACCTACGCATTATCGCAGTCGTATCGTGAATTTTTTGCATTTAACTTGAGCGAGATAGGTTGTAATAACTCTATTAAAATGAAGATAGACCTGTCACACATAGACCCTATCGCTTATCGCACTTCGAGAGAGGACAGGTACGAGAATTTATTGATGACTTGTTGCAAAATGATATAATACAAGAATCCGATTCCGATTGTGCTAGTTCTATAGTATCATTTGGGTAGAAGATCAATTTCAAGCATTAAAATAAAAGTTTGAGTAATAGACCAACACTAGCCTTATACAATCCTAAACTTGATACGGAGTTGCACACAGATGTTAGTTCCTTAGGTGTGGGAGAAAGTACAGTGGCAGTCTAGCCTTCGGGTACTTAAGCCGGTTGCTTATTTTAGTAGGCAGACGACACCTGAAAGGCGTCATTTACAATCTTATGAAATTTGAAGTTTTGTGTTTATCTGTTGGGATTAGAATTTAAAATTGTAATAGACCATAATACGCTCCGAACCATACTAACCAAACGAGTATAGACCCGGTATTCGTATGACACATGTCGATGCATTAAGCCGAAATAACATTCTCTGCCATCTGACATTAAAGACGAGTCTTCTGTTAAAGTATCGAGACTGACAATTGGATATTAACACTACAAATGTAGATCCAGACATTTCGCGTATACTTAAAAATTCTTAAGCCTGAATCTGACGAAGAATCTAAAGATATTAGGAAAAATTATGTTATTAAAAATCATAGAGTATAAAGAATTGACGATGAAATACGCCTAGTTGTCCCTCGTAGTGCTCGCTGGAAAATATGCCGTTATAATCATGATGATATAGGACATTTAGGCATTTCTAAAACGACTGAGAGAATTCAATCTGTCTTTTGGTTTCCAAGGCTGCGGCGATAAAATTCGGTGCATTCGGTACGCTTATAATAAAGATGATGCATCCAGACAAAAGACTGAATAATTGTATCCTATAGAAAAAGTTAGCGTCCCATTCCATACAATTCACCTAAACCATCTTGGTTCGTTTGTAAAGAGTAAAAACGGCAATGCCTAAATTATGACAATAGTTGATTGCTTTACAAAATATATATATGTGAAAGCGGTAAAAGACACGAAAACAAAAAAAAAAATGACTTTGGTTACCATCTCCAATAATACCTGATCACGAGCTTTTGCGACAGTCATAGCACTAAACATGTCCCTATCGCTGTAGTTTGTCGCAGGGCAAAAAGTCAAACTGAAAGATATAACCAAACCATCTTAAACGCATTAGCAAAACATAATGACGGAAATGACGAACGCAATTGGGAAATGTGTCTTGGCAAAATCCAATGGGGTGTAAATAATTCAGTTAATTCTTCTACCAAAAAGACTGCCATAGGGGTTTTATTTGGCACCACAATAAAAATACCCCGAGAACTAAAAGATATCCTAAATGACGATGTATTTAAAAACAGACTAAATAAACACCTATTACAATAATGTTATTACATGTACACGCTAAAAGAATTCTTTGAAGATAAAAATAAAAGATAATTAAATTATAATTAATAACAATAAAATCTTTGTGCAATAAAAACAATTACCAAAATAATAACAATACCTTAAATTTCTGTAAATTGACTACCTAAATGGTTATTTAATTTTAAGTAAAAGTTTATAATTTTATTTTCTAATATTGTAATTTGTTAAATTATAATTATGTAATTAACTTGTTAGTACCCATGTATTCTATGCTGTGCCCCAACGGGGTTTCATGTTGATACTTACCAAACTAGAGATCTATGTATATTTACACATGAAGCAATAAAGAACTTTGACTTTGACATTCAGAGATAGTTAGAGTAATAAGTTCGATGTTGGAGCTGACATTATACAAAACATGTTACAAAGCGTAAGAGATGAGGTCGTACTAATACTAAAGTCGCGAAAAACACTATTATGATGCCGGTAGCACCCCTAGAACCTATAAACAAGGTGATTTGACTAAGGTTACCAGAACTGACTATAATAATAAAGGCAATAAAACTTTTTAAATTCATAGATCTGATAAAACCACAGAAGTTTTGGGCAATGACAGATATAAAATCACTGAAATTCCGGTTTTAGCAAACGTAGAGATTCATTTAAGAGTGTCGTTTCCGCTGATCGTGTTTAGACCTTATAAAATATAAATAAATATAATAAAAATGTAAATATAAATATAAATTCGCCTGACCATAAAGATTCATCAGATCGTAATAGTAGCCCATCTTCTGAAAGCAATAATGATAACGACAAACTATTTCATAGAAAGGAGTCGGACATCAATGAATAGCCGAATGTAATGATTTTGCATTTTTGATTCGTGTTTGTTCAAACAGTTTAAGCATGTAATATTTCTGTATGTATGACTTATGTTATTGAATTACGATAACGTGCGTCAGGAGATCGCACGTTGTCGGATGGCCGAATGTAATGATTTTATAAAATAATGACAAGACATTTATATAGGTTTCCTTATCCCGAGCGACAGATGGCGCTTGTAGTTAAACTATTCGTTATTAAACGCCCTTTTTATTACAAATTAGTCAAATATAAGTAGGTGTTATATTATCAATTTGTCTGTGTAATCAATTTATAACTATTGCTAAATTTAAAGTTAATCTCATGTATTTAAATTAATCAATTGATCATGCGTACTGTGTACTTCGCTCTGATTGGTCTAACCCAGCTGAGTGTTTGCCTACGTCTAAGAGTGGGGAACATTCGGCTGGTAATAGATCAATCTGTACTGAGACATTCTATTCCGAGGCGTTGAGCAGTAGACATAATATCTTATAAGCCAGTGCTGTTGTTGTATAATTGTTAATAATTATTGAGCGATTAAGTGATAAGTGATTGTTGATAATTACATACTGTTGGATGAATAAATACTTGTAATACTCAGTCTGAAGTGTATGATTCGTCACAATAGTATACAATAAAACATATGTTTAAACACAACACTATGGCAGCATAATAAAGTACAATTTTGCCGTTGATAGCGGTTTCCCGTCATTAGCGATCAGCTGTTATCAGATAAATTATTTATTTAATAACGTTGCAATATAATAATTAGTGTGAAGTAGAAACTTTTTTTTGTTTTAAAGTCAACGTTAAAAGTTTTATTTCAATTAGACCAATAGTGTGGGTAGTTTTGAAAATTATCAAACATTAATTGCACGATTTCAAATAGTGCAAGGGACTACGGGAAGGGATTTCGACGATTTTCGATTTGTTGAATCCAAATTTTGAAATCCGAATAAAAAATATTATTTTTTAAATATCGGTCCATTTTGAGAAAGTCAAAGAACCAATAAGGTTAAAGTTAAGTAAAATAATATATAATGGGTATCAGATACTAAAATCCATTGTCTGGATGTATGAATTTATAAGTGTTTATTTACCGTTGCTAGCCGTTTTGATTGTGCGGCCTTTGTTTTGATATGACTACATTGTCCTGTTATTTTAAAATGATTGTGCACGTACGATGTTCTTATATTTACAAAACTTGCCATGAGAATCTATGTAAATATAGATAGATCTCAGTTTCTGATGTCTTTAAAGTCGAAAATCGTCCTAAAAATTATGGTGGAGGTACTGAAGAAACAGCAGAGATTTAACATTGACCGCAAAGCCAGCATAAAGATTTGCTAAGTCAACTTATGATTAACATTCAAGGATTTTGCTTACGTTGTATTTTTACTCAACATAATTGTATAAACACTCATTTATATAATATTGGGAAAACCCAGAAGAGACACATAATAATTATTACCTACCTGTTCTCAAAACAAAAACAATGACACTAGAGACTGAACACAAATTTCCATAGCCAAAAAAAAAACAAACCTCGAATTAGCCTTTGACGTTTTCATTCCATTCCCGCCAAATTCAATTTCACTGCCGCCAAAACTTGTAACCAAAGGCACGTCGCCTTCCGCCATTTTTTCTTTTTTTTTAATTAACACTTTATTAAATCACGAAATTACTTTTTGTCGAAGTAAATACGTAAGTTTTTTGCGCGCACGACTCGTTCTCGTCGCGTTCGGCGATGCACTGAGCTGGTCTACGATTATTTTATTGATGTTAATATAATGATGGATGCTCGGACAGATAACATGTATGGTTGGACGTTGTTGTGGCACTGATAATTGGATCGGTTTATGCAAAGCTGACGCATGCAGTGATCATCAAATATTTATTATCATATTTCTACTTATTTACATCTGTTTTCGCTATTCGTTTCTTTGTTTGTTGTAACTTATATTACCGTTTGACGTCATCTAGGACACGTAGCTTTTCTTCCGTAGTTAATAATTATTGCAACGATAGATTGTGCAGGAGCTAGGCTATAATAAATATATTTTGCAATGTATTTAAATAGATTTTTAACAGTAATTATGTAAAATTTTAATTAGAATGTGTTATAAATTCTATTAACAAAAAATTTTCAACTCGAATGATGGTGTGAAAAACACGATTTATAATTTTACTGGTCTTTACAACTATTTTTCATCTGCAAAAACATTCTGCTAATCTGTTATGAAGAGCATTAGTATAATTGAATGAAGTAGGTACGATCTCGATTTCTTAATACAATACTTGTTTGTCTAACCCACCCACCACTTTGGCCCACTTATCCCCATTACTTAACCGGACCCACCAAATAAGCTGGGCGTATTTAAATAAGTGATCCGTTCACGTCATGACGCACACATGCACATGTAATGCGTATTTCCGGATTGATTTGATAACTAGCTCCGCAGCCCGTTTTCGTTTTGCTCCATTGGCCCTCTTAGGAGGTGAATTTTGAAGTCTTTCTTAGCGGATACATAGTTCTACAAACTTAATCGCTATATTTGAAAGAAAGAAAGAAAATAGATTTATTCGGTACAGAGAAAAAATAATAAAAAAACAAAAAGACCTAACAATGGCCCGTACCGAGTAGGTTACCAATTAGTTATTACATAATTTCAAAATGTCTGGTATGTGTCTAGAACATTGATGCTACGTTCTTTGTTCCAATATAATGTTGATAGGATTATTAGTTAATATATATATTTTTGTTTCTCCATGAAAATCAGAAAAAATATAGCAAACTTGTTATAGGTATATACATATTTGACCAATAAAGATTCTGATACCGTTAATCTAGGTTCCTACGCTACCATTTCGTCCAAAATACTTCACTGGAAATAAATATAAGCGAATGCCATTTTTGATAACTTAACCAAGTTTGAAATGATTTTCCGTTCTTTTATTTCTAATGAAGTAGTAGTAGACGAAATAGTAATGTAGGAACCAAGATTAACGGTATCCAGATCCGAATAATAACATAATTATATAGAATATTGTCTGGATTACGATTTATTTTGGTATTACATTTTTGTTGGCAATTCAAGCTCCGCCGGACCCTCAATAAGAATTTGTAAAGGAGCCAGATTTGTGGCTCTTAATACTTAATAAGTAATTACTTGCTCCCTAGCCCGCAGTTTACTACCTACTTTAAAAGTCAATTGCAGGTTTTCCCGGGGCAGTTGCTTGCAAATTAGTGAGGTAGGCAAGCTTTTAAGTATAGTCGATTAAGAAACTGGTTTATGACCCTAAAGTTGAATGTCATTTGCACGTCTTGAAATAACAAGGTCAGTTTTTTGCTTATAATATCAATATAGATTCTTCTGTTACTATTGTCCTTGTCTTATTACAATATCTATGACAATTGTTAGTGTTAATTAGAAGCCTGAAATTCTGATAGCTAGTTTATATCTTTGCAATGTCAGTCTATGATTGTTTATGGGAGTTCAATGTTTATCTATATTAGTTTAGATTGTGGTCACTTGATGAAAAATACTGATATTTATAAGCAGCTGGAATGAAAGCCGATGTCATCAGTTTTGGGACAGGGCTTGGAATTATCCAAGCTTATTTAAGCCTATCTAAGCTGTTAGTCTTCTTCGTCTAAGGGCCGATTTCCAACGTCAGATAACTTTTAACTGAGCAATAGAATTGACGTTTGACAGATTTTGTATAGAAAAACTGTCAAAAGTTCGAATTTATTCCTCCGATAGTTATCTAGCTAATGGAAAAATCGCCGCTAAGGAAAATTCTAATAACTGGAATATGTTGTCCGGACTGATAAGGCAATTTCTTGGTTATACAAAGGCGGTTGAACATAATCTGAACCGCGACAGTGTGCGAACGAAACATAACAATTCGGTGATATCGCTTGGCGACACGTCCGTTGTTCTCCTGAACGAACGACTATCGTTGCAATACTCAGAAACCTACTCATAATTAGCACTCTAATAACATAATACTTTTTAGTATCTGAGCTCATAGACGACCAATATACTATCCCTATTTACCAGTTCATCTGTATTCCTTGAGGGGTCACCCTTACTTACAAAGCTTTACTGACCTCACGGTCAAGTAAAGCTTTGAATTTTGTTTCACTATGTCCTGTCCTATGTTTAATTTGGTGTACAATAAAGTATATAATAAATAAATAAAGGTTTACTGCTGTAACTACATCCATATTTCATTGATATGTTTTAGGACCAATATACGCAATAGAAGCCTATAGCTATGTATCAATAAAAGCCGAACTTCGAGCTGCTACTGAGAAAATCATAGTAACACCTAATCAGATTTCACTCGACCTGGGAATTACGTGGAAAAGGATTTCGGACAGTAAGAAAGAATAGAAAATATAGGTTTAAGAGTCCGGCGGACCGAATTTCTCTCACAAACGTAATACCGAAATAAATCGTAATTCAAACCCAATTTAATCAAATTCTGATATTATTCGGATTCTGAAACCGTTAATCTAGGTTTCTACTCTACCATTTCGTCCAAAATACTTCTTTTCTTTTCTTTTTACAAGTACTTCTTTTGTTTCTTCCACATTCATACATAGTTCTCATACATACGCGCCAGTTGCGGGTGCTACGCACCTGACATTTTTCAAGATCCACCAATAGGGTCGGCGTATGTGACTATGGCGACCTCTTCCGACGCTGTCAGCTGTTTTTTTTATCTTATTTATTTTATTCATTTTTCTTTATCAGAAACTTTCACGGGCGTTTCAACTCTACAAAGTTGCAGTCTCAAGATTCGACTTTATGATTATGACATTTACGTGGAAGAGCCATGCTTCATCACGAATGGGCCCCGGTCTCACAGAAAACCGGCGATAAACAACGCTTACGTTGTGTTTCGCCGAGTGAGTGAGGTTACCGGAGGCCCAATCCCCTTTTAAACGCCGGCAACGCACTTGTGACTCCTCTGGTGTTGCGGGTGTCCATGGGCAGCGGTAATCACTTACCATCAGGCGACCCGTCAGCTCGTTTGCCCACCTATCCCATAAAAAAAAATCGTCGGTAGGGCTAATATTTTGAGCTTTGTATTAATAAAGTTCTGATGCTCTAAGTAATTTACTATATAAAATATGTACACACAAAAAATACGAAAGTGACATTAAAAATCCGCGTGCGATTCCTATGCTAATCATTTCAAGCAGCTGACGGCGCGTAGGTAATCTAATTACAATCTTATTGTTTATTCATTTGGGATTAATTAATATTAATTAGATCATTACATTGCTGCCAACATTACGGCTAGTTGTTTCTTCTTAAGGGTCCGGCGGAGATTGAATTGCGCACAAAGACGTAATAAATAAATATAACGAAATAATAGATAACGAAATAAATCCTAATCCAGACAATATTCTAACAAATTATGTTATTATTCGGATTTGGATACCGTTAATCTACTAATGCGTCAACTACTACTACTTCACTCGAAATAAAAGACCAGAAAATATTCCGTTCCAAACTCTGTAAAGTTATGAAAAATTGCATTCGCTTACATTTATTTCCAGTGAAGTATTTTGGAAGAGTAGGAACCTAGATTAATAACGGTATCAGAATCCGAATAATAACAGAATTTGATTAAATTGTGTTTGAATTACGATATTATTCGGTATTACGTTTGTAATAGAAATTCGGCCCGCCGGTCTCTTAAGTTACAGAGTAAGAGCCACAGTCCCTGACGAGGTAACATACCATCACAACTATATTCCCCAAAGTGTTAGGCAGAAGTGTTCTATTAGAACACAGTGGTGTATTAAATACACCCATAGTTCTTCGGTATGTTTAGGCCTCTTGCAATAGGGGAGCCTATTACCGTTAACGGGGAACAATTCCAAACACCTGAGAAATTGAGATTAAAAAAAAAACCAATAACACTGCTCGACCTTTGACCGAACCTAGGACCTAATGAGACTAATGAGGCAGTCTGATGAAGTAAGTAAGTACACGAATTAAGAATGTATAATGTTTAGCGATTTACTTTAGTTAGAAGATAGTCATAAATTAACAGAAAATTCAACATTTCCACTGCGAACTAGTAATTTAGTGTGTTTGTGTGATACCCTCATCAGTGGACTTAAGTGCGACTGCTATTCTAAAGGTCCTAGGTTCGATTCCCAGGTCGGGCAGAGTGTTATTCTATGAAATTCTCAGTAGCAGCTCCAAGTTTGGGATTGGTGTCAGGTTATTGGCAACAGACTCGTTCAGCTATTACATGGGACCTAAACATACCGGCGAACTATGGGTGTACATTAGTACACCTCTGCCTAACCCTTCGGGGAATACAGGCGTGATGGTATGTTATGTTTTAGATGTATAAAGAAGCTCCTGATATCCATTCATCAAAATTATTGCAATTCTTTTTAATATTAAAAATTTCTTGCAATTAATTTTTAGATAATTAGGTATTGCCGGTAGTTTTTAGGATTTACATGTAAATACTGAAAACCCTCAAACGTTGTCTGTGCATTCCATATTCTACAATCCGCATGATTCTGTCGACTTTCCCCTGTGTTAGTCTTACTCACATGTCAGATATTACTTCAATGCTGATTCACCCAATCTCAACACACCTGCTGATGTTTTTAATTTACTTGGCAAACATTTTAACAATATCTTAATGACGTAATTAAAAGTATTATAACAACATCGCTATTATTAACAGAATAAAGTATTAACATAACATACCATCACGCCTGTATTCCCCGAAGAATTAGGCAGAGGCCTACTAATGCAATAGGGTGCGAATCTATTACCATTAACCGGGCACAAAGTTATTAAAAAAGGCACTTTTGAAAAGTCAAACTAGTTGCACGGTTCCAAGAAGTGGGTTTTACGGAGAAAATCTCAAACTTCGAGTTGCTACTGAGATATTTATAGAAAAACTCAATAACATTTTAATAACACTGCTCGACCTGGGAATCGAACCCTTCTAGCATAGCAGTCGCTGAGAATATGATGATAACGAGATTTTATAGCGATAAATATCAGATAATTCTTCCTCCAGTTGTGAAATTCGTTTCAAGGCCAACTCATGTGTCTCAGGTTTGTTGTGACAAACCTGAAGGTTTGATATTTGTTGTTGTAATTGGTTATGTTGGTCGAGCAAATCCATATATATCCATTAGCCACATAAACAATCCCGTTTTCAAGTACATGTTCAACAGACTTCAAACAGGAGGAGGTTTTCAATTCAGTCGACTGTATGTTTGTTACGCGATTACTCCGTCAATCATGAACCAATTTGATGATTTTTTTTTTGATCGGTAGGTCATTCTTCACAGGTGGTCCCATAAAAGTTTGGTCAAAATCTGATCACAAAATTTAAAACAAAATGACAATAACAACTAAATGATAAAATGATAACGTCGTCTAGGTACCTACACATAAAATTTTACTTTTAGATTATAGTCTCTTTTCGGGCTTCGGGCTAAACTAAAAAATGTCATAGGTGTTCGGGACAAGGCGCCATCTCGTCTCTCGAAGTGTTAAAAATGGTCATCCATCTAGAGCCTGACTGCGGCAAGCATAACAGAGTTAAGTATATTGAATTTACTTTACTATAATTTTTAAATCAGGTGCATTAACGCTGTTTATACACACAATCACGCCTTTATTCCACGATGGGTTAGGCAGACGTGTACCAATGTACACCCACAGTTCTCCGGTAAGTTTGTAGGTCCCATGTTATAGCCGGGCACAAATTTTGACTCCGAGCTGCTACTGAGAATTTCATAGAAAAACCCAATAACACTGCTCGGCCTGGGGATCGAACCCAAGAACTCTGGCGTAGCAGTAGTGCTTGGGAGCACAAAATAGTCACGCTGTTTAAAAATAATAAAAATCTATATACGAGTATAGTGTTGTCCGTATTTCTCTCAATCTTAAAGAATATCCTTCAAAGTTACTCGATCTGGGATTCGAAACCATGATGTTGCGACTGTTACGCTAGATGCGTAACAGTCGCGCTTTACGACCACTAGCCTAATGAGGAAGTCGGTAAGATTGTTTTCACAGGAAGAAAATTTTTATTCTTATGAAAAACTAGCTTTTGCCAGCGACTTCGTCCGCGTGGAATAGTTACTTTGTTCCCTAGTTCTTCGCCCGCGGTTTCACCTGCGTTGCCCCGTTCTTAAGGGTTGTAGCGTGATGTTTTATAGCTTGAAACCTTTCTCATGAATCACTCATTTTCCCAACATTTCCTTTCACTGCTCTGCTCCTATTGATCGTAGCGTGATGAAAAGTATACTATAACCTGTGGTTTGGGCTGTGCGTTGATAGATCACTATGTCAGTCAGTCAGTCACCTAACGTAAGAGTAGACAAATATAATCAGAAAGCTCCGAACTGCTAAGCTATCGGGAGTTTCACGTGTTATTGTGAGTCAACCATAAAAGATAGACATTTGCTGTCGTGGAATATTTTTTATATAATTTTAAGGAGAACATTTCCGTCATACATGATTTCTGTGTAGCTTTAACCATTAAGGGTGCACACGCGACGGAAGCTTAAAAAATGGAGTAAGTTCTCCTGTTTTCCCAACATTTCCCTTCACTGCTCTGCTCCTATTGATCATAGCGTGATGAAAAGTATACTATAACCTGCCCAGGAGTATGAAGAACAATTGTACCAAGTTTCGTTGAAATCCGTCGAGTGGTTTTTGTTTCTATAACGAACATACAGACAGACAGACAGACAGACAGACAGACAGACAGACAGACAGACAGACAGACAGACAGACAGACAGACAAAAATTTTACTGATTGCATTTTTGGCGTCAGTATCGATCACTAATCACCCGCTGATAGTTATTTTGGAAATATATTTCATGTACAGAATTGACCTCTCTACAGATTTATTATAAGTATAGATAAAAGATTTCATTTATTTATGCGCATACAAGGGATGTTAATGTCGTATGCATTTGTTTTTAGAAGACTTTTTGCACCCGCATTCAAAAATAATTTGCTAGATTTTTTGTTACTAATAAAAAGTAAAAAATAAGTAAAATTAAAATCTTGGCTGCATCGCGCATAGGCCAATCCTCTACGTCACGGATCCGTCAAGTGTTGTACCAAGCGGTGTCATCCGCGTTTTTGGATATACCCGCTGGCTGCGCAAATCAGTTCCTAATCTGGGGGCGTACCTATTTTTGGAATTCCTTGTAACCTGATGGACGATTGTACGCACACAAATATTTATTATCTAATGCCTACCCACTTTTTAATTGATTAAAAAGAGGGGTTACGTTTTTATGACTTACGTAGGTACTTACTTTAAAGTTCAAGATATGTTTTTTTTTATTCGTGATAGGCTTACGCTTGACCACCAGTTCGCCTGATGTTAAGCGACATTGCGATCTACTATGGAGCGCGCATGCCTAGAAAAAACCGATTCACTCGTGACTAATATAAACTTAAGTAACTATGAATCAAAGTCAAAATATATTATTTCGGTTAGACGGATAACGAATTTTCGGGTATTACAGGTACCTACTATTGAAAAAACTAGCTCCAAAAAGTCGGCCTTAGGGATAAGAAACGTCAGGAATGTTCTTTGAGTTTACAATAATGTCTAAGATTTTGTTAAGAACGCAGTTTGAATGTATGTAGGTACTGTGAATGTACATAGATACACCCTTATCCATCTATTCCTATCTCAAAACTCCAAAAACCCTAACACTTCCCGACGGGGGAATCGAACCGTTTTCCATTTAAATTATTTACGAATTTAAGTATGTATTGTAATAATAAAAGATTTAAAAAACAAACAATATCGGAAAAGCCTCTGATATTCCAACCATTCCCTTATCGGATTGGGAAAAAAGTAACAAAAACATCTGTCATCTTCTATAATATAAAAATGAATCGCAAAATGTGTTGGTAAGCGCATAACTCAACAACGCCTGGACCAATTTGGCCAATTCTTTTTTTTAAATGTTCGTTGAAGTTCAAGGATGGTTTTTACGGCGAAAAAAATTCGAATAATTGCCGGAAAAACCCTAAAAACAGCCCTTTTCTTTTTCCCATACAAACGTTTTCTAACTAAAACGTAGAGTCAATTTGAGCTTTATTGCAATTGCATAAAGTTCATATTAAATTACAAGCACTCATTGTTGTCTAAGCAATGTAGGTGTGTTCCTAACGTCAAAGAGTCAATTTGCACTTTATTACCGCTTTACAAAGTTCAAATTCAATCATATCTAAACATTCGCTAAAGAAAAAGAACATGCAGAAAAATTATTTTCTCATACATTTTGTATCGGGAACGGATTGACAGATTTGACAGAATTCAAACACGAGCACAAATGGCGTTGTTTTCTGTGAGGTTTCTATTTCGGTAGATGGCGTTCTGTGCATTTTCCGACCTACTCATAAGCTGCTGGTGTGATTTTGATTATTTTTTTTTGTGTATGTATAAATGGGTCCCCCTGGATGATTTAGATTTACAATTTGAGCCAGTAGGTGGCACCGTAATCGGGTTCTAAAATTTTTTTTATCAGGGTAAGACACGGGAAATTGAATGAATGATTGAGATGACGGCTGATAGGGATGAATGGAAGAAAAGGGCAGGAAGATTATGATACAAGGCAAGACAACGTTTGCTGGGCCCGCTAGTCATATTATAAATATAAATTATTTTATCACTTCGCTAACGTAAATAACATCTAAATAGATACATTACCATCATTCGTTTGTATTCCCGAAGGGTTAGGAAAAAAAGGAAATTATTTGAAAATCCTAGTTGTCGTCATGACCTATGTGAGGTGCCACCAGTAGTTATCATAGGGTCAGTCAGGGCAAGTCGAAGTATTAATATTTCCGACTGTAATACTAATTAGCGCATGAATTATCTGCAAAGATCGGAGAACATGTTATTTCTATTCATTTTAGAATTCTGCCGTCAAACAGTGCTGTCAATATAATTATTTTATGGACAAAGCCAACTTAGGTGCTGGGTACGTGAGTAAAAATCAACAACTGATGTCCAGCGATCCTTCTTTCGAAGGGGCTGTTAAGTTTATGCAAAATGAACAAAAAAAATTTTTCTTGTTGGCACCCGTCAAATATGACACACGTCATTTACTACGAACATAGTGCGAGTATACCTACCGTTTAACGTATATAAATATTTTTTTAAACAAAAACCCCTCTTCTAACCAACTTGAAAAAGAATATCGGTATCCATGCGATTAAGACAAATCAAAGGATACCTAGATCTAGAGCTAATAAGTTTGTGAATGGCACACTACGCAATCTATCCGACGATTTCGAAATCTCTGTTATAATGCGATGATAGATTATACACTTTCAGTCGTATCAAGTGTCAATCATAGAGGTTGTTCACGTACCATAAATATTGTCTATGACACTTACAAGTTTCACTCAGTTTTGCCATCGATAGGTTCTGTAATATTTCTGGCAAGAGTTTTAGTTACCTAGAAGAATTTTTAAAGTTTTTAACTTAATTTTTTAACTTTTGTAGCTATTTACGAAGCTAAACTGCTTCTGTTACTAGTGGGTCCACGTCGGTAGTGCAATGAGTGGGTTTCGAACCGGCAACCACATGATCGCAAGTCCGACGCCCTAGCCAGTAGGCTACCGACGCTTTTAATTATGTATTGTATTTTTTATTCCCCCTTTCTAGTCCCTATATAATAATAAGAAAAATAAATATCGATAATAACCATTATACTGAAAAAATATACCTTAATTAAGTAATCTAATTGTGAATGTAATAAATTATGAGTATTGAGTATTCATAGATCCGGCCATTTTTATTCTTTGAGTTGCTGATCTACACTTGTCTTGACGCGGCAGCATACCATTGTAACCAATGTCCAATACTGAAAAAGAATACATGAAAAGGGTCCTTCATTTGCTTAAATTACTAGCACCAGGCTGGGTTCGATTCCCAGGTTTAGCAATGTAATTGAATGTGTCTGTTACGAAATGCTCAGTAACAGCTGCTGAGTATTTTTTTCCTAAGAATTATCTTGAAACCACACACAATTATTTGGTTGCAACAAGCTTCCAAATCGAGACTAAATTAAATAAAAACACGTTGCAACAATAACATCAGAAAAAGAATAGAAATTCAAATTTGAAACGCGTCAGCCAATCAGCGACCGCCCAAATTGGCGCTACTCACTTTCGACGCACGTGATTGGCTTAACAAACTAACTATGACCCGTAATTGGTCAGAACGTAATGGCGTACGACAATCGTTTGCTTTCTCTAATTGTCTATGACTTTCGCTGATTTCGCTAGGATTTTTTTGTTTTCTAAACAGTTTAAAGAATTGTCGTGCGGCCTAAATTAGAGTGCGGTTTATGCTTACCTATTTAAAATTAGTCGTGACATAGAATTGCCATATGCAATAATTATTAAGCATTATTTGAATAAATAAGTACGATAAATGCAGCGTTGAGTAGGTCATGTACTAGATTTTCAAGCATCTGCATGACGATATTGAATAGCCTCGTTTTCAATAATATTGCTAGTCATTCTAAACATTTTGGACTACAAAAGGGTTCGACCTTACCTTCAAATTGTGTCTAAAGATGCACAGTTGACGTTATTTCAAGCACAAAATATATGGTGCTTAAAAATGTAGTGTGGTCTTTGTGTCCATAAGAATGCCGACGATGTGGTCTTGCTTTGGGTTTTTTCACGCTGACTCTTGTTTTGGAGACAAAGAACTGCAGGTAGCTAGCATAGTTAAGGATGAGTGTGGCTGTTCTGGTAGCCTATGGCCACTTTTGCCAGTAATGGCAGTAACCTGACCTCGCAATGAGAGTCCGACTTATACCAGAATAGAAAGGACTAGATCAATTTATTTGCAATGAATGCAGGTTTACATATAGGTAGGGGAGGAAAAGTATGGCCGTTCGGGGCAAAATTTCCACTTTTACCAATTTCCACATTGGCAGACTACACTACGGCAATGTATAAGGTTTTGTATAATGACAGTTCAACGTATATTAGAGAATAGATCAATGTATTTGCAGTGAATGTTTTTTTTTTAAATCATGATAGGCTCAAGTTTGACCGCCAGTTCGCGTGATGTTACGCGATGCTGCGATCTACGAGGGAGCGCGCTTACCTAGAAGAAACCGATTCACTCGTGATTTAAACACAGCCAGATAATGTATTATTATGTAGGTTTGCAATGAAGGTAGGTATGTACTGAAATGGTAATGTGTGTGTGTAATGCATCAGATTTTTAACACCTAACGTTAGGCAGGTGCAAACCAGTGTACTGATAAACGGGGAAGAGTTGGATCTAGTGGACACCACATCATTTCTGGGTATAACATTAGACTCAAAGCTACAGTGGGGCCCACATATAAATAAATTATCGAAAAGTCTCAGCTCTGCAGCTTACGCAGTTTTCAAAATACGCCAGTTGACTGATGTTGACACAGCAAGACTTGTATACTTTAGTTATTTTCATAGTGTTATGTCTTACGGTATTTTGTTGTGGGGAAATGCTGCTGACATTCAAACTATATTTGTGTTGCAGAAAAGAGCTATTCGAGCAATTTATAACCTCAGTAGCAGAGGTTAGCTAGCATCGCAGTATATATTTGAAAATATTATTTATGTCAAAAAAAACATTAATAATTTTTGTAAGAAAACCGATATTCACAGCGTCAATACCAGAAACAAAAATAAACTGATATTACCAATGACTAGGCTCCAAATTAGTAACTCCTTTAGGTGCCAAGGTGTACGTTTCTACAACAAAATCCCAAGTCATATTCAAAATCTAAGTTTAAATAAATTCAAGACTGTGGTCAAGCAAAACCTGTGTAAAAAAGCATTCTATACAGTCAGAGATTATATAGACGACAAAAATGCTTGGGATTAAGCCGCTCAAATGAACCGGGCTCTTTCATTCATGGATGACACCTCAATTTTTGACATATTAATTTCCTTTGGACATGTTTTATTTTTCCAAGTGACGTTTTATTTATTATTTACTATTTCTGGACATTTTTTTTTTGTTGTGTTAACAATAATTTGTAAAGTGTGAGTATTGTGTAGACTGATGTTACAATCACAAAACCTATGATAAGTCTTTCGATTTTCTGGCAGTTAGAGGCTGTCATGCTCACTTAAATGTCCTGCTGATGGTGGCGTTGTGTGTCGGGTTGTTTTATTCCCTACAACTTGGTTGAGTCGAACAACGCTGATACACACGTCATGCTCGTGAACGGGTGCTGTCTGTCGGGACTGGTCAACTCTTACATGCCATGTCAATCCGGATTCAGTTATGTTATCTTTTGGAGGGTAACCTACTTTTATCACTCACATCAAACTCCACAATACTCACATTGATAGAATAAAAAATATGTAAACATCAATTATTTATTTAAAAGAGTATCTATGGAGTTTCTTGACGGCTCTTCTCCATAAGACCTACTATTTGGAACCGTGCATGTAGTTTTGACATTTCAAAAGTACCTGTATATGGTCTAATTGAAATAAAAAATTTGAGTTTGAGTTTGTAAGTGTAGCTGTGTGTCTGGTCATTTTAACCACCCAACTATTAGTTCGCTAGTTACTAGTCAGTGTTCCCATATAACATGGGGATCTTCAAACGGCGCGTATACAGGGTTCTTAAGGGCCGACAACGCATCAGCAACTCCTCTAGTGTTGCGGGTGTCCATGGGCGACGATGACTATTTACCATCAGGTGGCTCGTCTGCTCGTTTGCCGACGTCTAAATACGAGTATATATTAAAAAAAATAGTTAGTTTGTGACACTAGATTATTCAGGCAACAATTTAACACTAAGTAAAATAATACACTTTACAAATGTAGTCACGGAGATACGTATACCTATGTAGTTTGTAATAAACAATAATAGCTACAGGTCGATGCCTCGGCGCATCTACCACAATCTAGGTTGTAGCAACCTTGCTTAAGAACCGATCATATTTAAAGGGGGTCAGAATACAAACACGACTTGTAAGTTGTGTGTGAGTAATAATTACTTACTTAATTATTTTTTTATAACTTATACGAGCAGATGAACCACTTGATAGTAAGTGGTCATCGCTACCCATGGACACAAGGAGATGGTTTCCAGCCCTCCGGACTGCAGACTGCCGTCACAGCAACCGGGATGGAGACTGACTCTCACCCGACACAGAAATGCACGCAAAGGTGCTTTACAAAGAGTTCCGGCACGAGGAGTTGCCAGCAATGTAAACTCAAAGAGCAAGTCACTTTTTTTCCTCGCCTCATACGAGATAGCTAACTACCAGTGAGGAATTTTATTTTAACAACAAAATGGCCTTTAGAAGAAAGAACCATAGAGGCGTTGAGTAGGCCAGTCCCAGCTAACGGCACGCATGCATCAGTCATCTTGTAGCTCGACCATAATCTAGGGAGCTAGACAACCTGTCCCACGACGATACCAGACCAATGGAACATTTGCGTTACTGTGACCCATGAATTAAGATTTTATACGCTTGACCGCCAGTTCGCCTGATGTTTCGCGATACTGTGATCTACGATGGAGCGCGCTTGCCTCAAAAAAGCCGATTCACCCCAGATTATATCTATCGGAGAAGACTTAGTCGGGAAGCGCATTCCATATACAATGTTCCATTCCATGTATGCTACTTGAGACTACTCCTGCTATCATAAGTAGGTACTTTAAGACTGAAAGCTTTAACGTTTATATTTTATTGATACCTTGCCCAAGCAACAAAGGCTCATCGTGACTCATAACTCAAGTATGTAAGTGCAGGTCGTGGTGACGTCAGCAAGTTGTTGAGCAGCTTTAGAAAAGTCATTCTGATTGTTATAAACGACATAAGACATATACAGTTCGGTCAAAATAAATGTGCGTCTCTGAAGGTAGCCGTTCCAAACAATCGCACAGGTAAAATGAATAAGTTTTGTCAAAAATATCGAAATTAGGACAAACGAACTTAATTGTCTTCACACCAAGTTTTTTTTAATTTAACTCTGCAAAGCCACTTATGTACAGCCACGTCCAGTCATTTCGGCCATAATGTTGATCTGAATGTTCATATTTAGGGAGGAGAGTGTTCGTGCGTGATACTAAGTTATTTGGTGCTAAGACGTCTAGCTAGAATGTTTATTTATGTAATATTTTCTTTTTTTATCAATATCAAACATCTATATATATATCATATATATACAAACATCGGAACCCATATATCTTAAACAATTTCCAATATGAACGTCAAAGGCGGTCTAGCTAGGCACTACTGTGTTTAGTCTTAAAATCTTAAAAACCTCTGTTTCTTTTACTATCATAGACCATCACGTTTCTATTCCCCGAAAGGTTAGGCAAAGGTACTTACACTATACATCCACATCTTTAGGAAATATGTTTTTAGGTCCTATAACATAGGGCGAACCTATTGTCACAAAACCGAGCTCAAATCCAAACTAAGGGTCAATTCTGCGTATTTGTAGGTCTCGTCTAAAACAGCTGTGATAGATAAAGGGACACAGGTCTAAGTAATTAAGTGTTCCATTTTTTATATTTTGGCGAATAAAAATGTAGAAAAACCTTGAGTATTATTAAAAAAAAACGATGCCGCCCGTGGTTTCACTCGCGTCTCCTAAAGGACTATTTACTAACTGGTGGGAGACATAATTGATGTACTTCCCCTAGATACAATCTGCCTCCTTGCCAATTTTATCGAAATTTGATTAGCGGTTTCGATAACAGACAAATAAAATTATAGACACAATACTGACGTATTTAGTTAAATTATGATGTTAGTATGGACATTTGGATCAGGTAAAAAATATTTCGAAAAAACCTGCTTTTAAATACAGACAAAACAATTCAATACAGTTTTTGCCCTAACCTGAATAGTGAAGATAGATGACACCAGCAAAAAACGACCGGAGATGACAGTTTTAGCTAATTCCGTGCCGTCTCGACCATACTACTGTCTCTTTCCCTCTAATAAAAAGTATATTGTTGTCTCACTCGCTCATTCGGGGTAAATGGTGTTTACCGTTAACGGAATTCTTGCTATTTGTTATTGTGGGGTTACAGCTGATTCCATTCAAGCTGGTATGTCGATGAGGTGAGAAGGTACGCCGATTGAAATGCATATTTGACACTTGTATCAAACAATTTCATTTTAGAAACTGTCAGATTTTAAGGTGATGCCGTCCGGCTACTATTCGACAGCCTGCTGGGCACGGGTCTTTATTCAGAATTGGAGGAATGAGGTTATGACTTCATCCCCCATGACGCTGACCTAATGCGGGTTGGCAGACTGACACGCCGTCGAGAAACTCTCAGGCATGCAGGTTTCCTCGCAATGTTTTTCTTCACCGTTTAATCGAGTGATAATTAATAGGTACGCACATGAGTTGGAAAATTGGAGGTGCGTGCCTTAGATTTGAACTCGATTCAGTATGGTCCGCCAAATTAATTAAGAACATAACGTGCCCAGTTAGCGTAGCTAGGGATTTTGCAAAGGGGGCAATCGTCCAGTTAAACTTACCACAGTAATTTAATTAAAGATCATAAGTAATTCTTTAACACTGCCGGTTTCCTGGGGTGGGCAAAAAACTTTCTAGAGTGGGCATGGCCCAAAGTCTGAACCTCCTAGCCCATGACATACCGTAACCCCGGTATTCCCCGAAGGATTAGGCAGAGGTGTACTAATGTAAGTACTTACACCCATAGTGCAGATATATCTTAGAGTCATAGGGCCCGATCCTATTGCCATAAACTAATCACAAATCCAAACTCCGAGCTACTACTTACTGAGAATTTCATAGAAAAACCCATTATCACCTTGCTCGACCTTCAAATTCAAGTTCAAATATCTTTTCGTGATTTTTTTTGCATTTTCCATGCTAAGATTATAAAGTTATTTTAGTAAAGGAAAAATTCAATCACGGGCGTAAATTCAGAATGTGACGGCAAATTTCAATCAAGCGGGTGCGACTTGCGGTGGCTTAGAGATCAGAGCGTCTGGTGTATCTAACCAAATGTCGCAGGTTTGAATCCTGCCCGCGATTGAATTTTTCCTTTACTAAAATTACTTTATAATCAAGTTCAAATGTTTTTCTTTCAAATAAGCTTTTACACGCGTTTATGAAACGTTATTATTCTAGTGGCACTGTTCCAAAAAGTTGATCCTATAGAGAAGAATCCGGTAAGAAACTCCATGGACACTCTTTTAAAATAAATGGTCTTACAATCTTCACTGGTAGGTACAATATTGCGATATCAGGATGTGTGAACATTTAATGTCAGTTTTTTTAATGGCAGTAAGGATGATGACCTCTTCCAAATCGCCTGCATTATCCTTCTGTCAAACTTGATAGGTTTCAATCATTTGAGGTATATTCAACAAGAATACTTCTTCCAATAATCCCTTATCTCGTGATGCTCTTCTGTCATAGTCATACATCATTCTTCTAATAATCATATAATCCAAAAAAAGAAAAGAAACCATTTGGCATTTTTGCGGTTTTGGGTAGTTTTGCTTACTTAATTTAATTTTTTTGGAAACCATACCATTTATATAGCATAGATCCTTATATTTTTTCCGCTGACATGGACCCCTTGTAAAACGTCGTCGACCCCTGAGGGTCGATATAGATCAGTTTGGTTATCACTGATTTAATCAATCCAACTCTCTTCTCTTCGGTTTTCTACCAGTATCAGTCCTTTATATCCATGAGTCTTTGAGACACATGACTTCCATTTCTTTTTTATTTTGTGTTTTCAAAAGGTCTCCAAAAGTGATGATTTTAAAAGAACAACACTGTCTAAATGTGAGTGTGTCGACTGTGTAGTAGATACAACTGATTACTAATATGCATGGTTGTTTACTAAAAGAGTACTTAGTTACTAGGTGCTATGCTTATTATGAACTACATAGCCACTTATCTAGACTACTACATTTATATCTATCTACTTATCTACATTAGACAATACGTTAAGAAAACCCGGACCGATCCGTTAAGTTATACTCGTAATTAAGTATCGAGATCTAATTCTTTTTATATAATCATTTTCAGATTACAACTTTTAAAAAATGTCCTGAAGAATATTTTATAAGTGAGGAAACATAAATGACCATGGCCATTATTATATCAAAATCCAATCTCTAGCAAGCAAATCCGTAATTTGCTTGCTAGAGATTGTCACATTTTAAAAATTTGCCAGTTTTCGGGGAAATTTCGGTAATATAAGGGGGCACGACAATCGTGACTTTTGAACGTCTTTAAAATGTTTACTTTCCTGTATTAATATTTCTTATTTTATTCGTTAATGTAATTGGGATGGATGGATACATGTGTCCCTTTCAGATCGGACAGGGTTTCTTTAACATATTCATACTCAGTGTAGGTAAAACTACGCGCTACTATGAGTACTTGATAGGCTAGAATAGACTGAACTTATAGAAAATAAGTCTAATTTATAAAAGCAAAGAATTCGCTATTAAACTGGTACCAGCTCGAAATAACAAAGGATTGAAACTGATGTTTGGAGCATTGAGAGTTTAGAGATTGAAATTCCGGGCTACATGACTTTTCTGTCTCTTGGCGGGAATGGACAAACACGTGGTGTTCATCCTGAATTGACGTACAGTTAGTAGGTACGGTCAGAATAACTGTGAGCGTCTGAAGTTACTGCATCAGAAACGGCCGTAAATTCACTTGATTATGTGTTTTTGTGCAAAAATATCAGTAAAAACAATAACAGAAAAGTGAAACATTTAGAACCCCGGGTAGAACTTCATAAACGATTAAATTGCAATTAAATTTTTTCGTCAAACAACGCTTACGTTGTGTTTCGTCGAATGAGTGAGGTTACCGGAGGCCAAATCCCCTTTTAAAAGGTCGGCAACGCAATTGTGACTCCTATGGTATGGTGTTGCGGGTGTCCATGGGCGGTGGTAATCGCTTACCATCAGGTGATCCGTCTGGTCGTTTGCCCTCCTATCGCATAAAAAAAAATTGGAACAGGTAGACTTTACCAAGCTATTTATAATTCCAAGTCAATTATAAATCTCCAGGGAAAAGTAACCGCAGGGCCAGTAAACGATGGGTGAGCAAGCCGCCATTACACTGCAATGCCTATTTAAGTTTTCACCGCAAATGACGGCATGACTCAGAAAATGGCGACGACGAAAATAAAAACTTTAGAATGGCGCGTAATTTGAAAAAGGAACAAGTTTTGCCTGTGAAGTGGTTGGTGTTTTGTAGAATGCAAAATGTTTGAATTAAAAACAGTGTGTCATAGTGTCCGTTGGTAAACGAAAAAAATTGTCGGTAAAATTTTAAATATGTACTAAAATAAAAGGAGGGTATGACAATTAATAAATTAGGTATTTAGCCACACTAACATAAACGTTGAACTAAATTATTTGATAAAATAACTGTATTAATACTGTTATGATCCTATCTTATCCTGTTTGAATAGAAATTCAAAGTTAATAATATTTATATTTTATGATGATTATTTTGATTTTAACAGATTTACCAACTTCGTCTTTTTATTGAGTCTTATTGTTTTGTAAATACTTTTTTTTGTTTCATAGACCTAATGTTATGTCTAAAAGGTTACACGCACGGAGGAGGGAATCAATCATTCTTCTTTCGTTACTCAGA
Source organism: Acronicta aceris (assembly GCA_910591435.1). NCBI lineage: Eukaryota > Metazoa > Arthropoda > Insecta > Lepidoptera > Noctuidae > Acronicta > Acronicta aceris. Next base: position 3,434,061 of record OU342784.1, read on the forward strand.
ACAATGTAAAGTATTGTAACTTCACTTATTGACGAATGACTAACCACTTATAAATTTTTAATGGTTACTTTTTTGTGTCAAGATAAAACGATCGTCTTGTTTTTTTTTGTGCGTTTATAGCTTTAAGTAGTGGGCCCCATTTAGCCGGAAGTTGAACCATTGTAAATAAATACGTAAGTTGATGGTTAGGTACATACAATTTTATACGCCAATCTACAAGCGAAAACATTTAGCAATATTTGATTACATTAAAAAACCGGTAAATTACGCAAGGTATTACTTAATCTACAGGTTAAATATAGTAAACAGTGCGCTCCAACAAAATATCTAAGCATTTGATAGTGGAGTCATAAGTAACACATAATTATTCAACCCTGTAACACAAGAGAAAGCGCTCGGAACATTGCTCTACATAAAAAAACCTCACCTGTATCACTTGGCGTTGATTTCACAGAGAAAACGTCTCAAAAACACTTCAAAAACAACTATAAAAGAACTATTTTATAAAAATCACGAACAAAAACTCGATGTAAACGGTATACTTGCAAAAGAAAACTAACTTTTATATAACTGTTACTAACTTCCTATAGTTAAAACCGGTTTTTACGAGTTTTATGATGGGAATACAATAAGCGAAACTCACAGTTACGTTTGTTTACTTCTATAATTAGTATGTCAATAATATTTATTTGTTAAACAATGAGATATTTGATGTCGTGTCGAAATAAAAACGGAGAAAGGTTTACTACGCGCGATCGCAATGACCCCCCGCACACAACTAACTTCAAGCTTAAGCAGTCGCAGTGTTACCAGTGCACGAAGAAGGTTTTGCTTTGAAACCAACCTAGACTCTCAATTTGAAAAGTCTGTCCATTCCTTATCTTAAGACGCATAAAGTTGAATATCAACTGTACCCTTACCTTTTACCAGCATCATAAATTTAGGTTTAGTCGTAATCGTGATAGAACGCGTACAAAGCGTATTTTATAGTTTTGAAAACGAATAAAAAATACATAATTGAATGACATTAAAGAAAGAAAAAATATGAAGATTTCACACGTTCTATGAATGGTTTTATGAGTTGATAGATTAATTATTATTCAGTGTTATTCAGTATTTTGTTGGCATACACTAAATCGATACTTGCTGTTGATAATAATAACTTAGAACGATTTTAATTGCCATTTTGTTATGACTCAAATGCAAAAAAGATAATTATCTTGATGTTATCATAACATGTTTTTGCCATTTTGTTTGCGGGCTTTCAAATAACAATTCAGCTATTAAATATAGTTTTTTTAGCTTCCATAAAAATAAAATACCTACTTATTTATTGCACGACTCTCTAGACTGGTTATAAAAATAGCATCTCCAGTTTTTTTGGTAACATAAAACGCCGATGTATACTTTTCTTTTTCCTTATTTACAATCCTTGTAACTACTTGTAAAAATTATATTTGCAAGATGATCATTTTAGACATTGCTTAGATAATAAGAAGATAAGTACTTAGTTCAAGACACACATATATCATACAACATAAATCATAATGAACATGCCTTGTTTATTTAGTGATATTAGATTTATTATTAATTTAACAAAACAAACTACGCAGTAAGAAGTAACAAGTTAATAGATAGTACTAGTAAATTTTACCACAAATTGAAAGTCTTTGTGACTTTATAATATTTCAAGCATGACGATTTCCCAATCAAAATTCATAACTTCATAGGTATAATTTCTGGACTACATCGTCGATTAATTCTATTCTAAAGTCAAGTCAAACAATAATATCGTAAACGAACAAAGCAGTCAAATCCAAGCTGTCAAACTGTCTGCTTGTTTTTTACATTTTCATGCCTAAACCGCTGAACAGATTTTTATTAATATCTACCTTTTATCGTAAAAAGTCCTTTGGGATGCAAGTGAAATCGCAGGCAAAAGCTAGTTTATGTTTGAAATTGACAACCAAACACTTGTAAGCTCAACTAAATGCATGCAGTTTTTATTGTTTCTTGAGCGGCTATGGACCACGTACTTTAAATGTACGGACTCCTTTTTATTAACGGATCAAATGTGAATCAATGCGTTATTGAAGATGAATAAAACATTTATACAATGCAGTTAAATAGAGGCCTCCCCTCCTAAATCAATTTTAAGAGATGTGACTGCACACTGGTTTCTCTGAATTATTAGTTGGAAATGCGTTAATGCGACAAAATGCGCTTTCCATAATTTCTCAACGAAAAGAACGGTGAAACTAGAACACAAAGCTATTTTCATTTGCTAACTTTTTGAGCTTTCTCTCTCACTTTATTCACAAAATCCGTGACATGCTTAAGAAGGTGTTGCGGTGTCAAGACGATTGGGGTCATCATGAATATTTTCATTACTAAATTTCGATATTTTTGCCCAAAAACACTTCGGCGCGGCCGTCCGGAACGACTTCAGCCACGTTTTGGGCCATACTGTACAACAATAATGTTTGTTAGTAGGTACTGTACCTTACTCATATATATACTTTTTGTTTACTATTTATTAAATTAAACTAGTTAAACCCAGACACACTTCGCTGTGCCCATTTGCCCGAAGTTTGTATCTCCAAGTTGTCGTAGTGTTCGGATACAAATTATGTTTAAAATACTCTTGGGTAAAATGCAACGACCTGTCAAAATTTCAAGTGAATCCATTGACTACTTTTCGAGTTTTTCTACCACACAGATACGGATGCTGTACATTTATAATGCAATAAGTATAGATTATTCTACCACTTCTACCATTCTGGACTAACACATAGGATACACTTTCTATTCAGGTTGGACCCAATTTTGAAGGTCACACAGACTAAGTCGCGGGCAGGAGCAAGTACTAAATAAAAACATTGGCTTAACCCATAACATGGAACAAAATAATTTTAGCAAGTACTTAAAATCAATAAAAAGCACCTAAAATTCATTTAGACCTGACTTATAAACATTACCAAAGAAAAGCGCAAATAAAATAAGCTAGCAACACCGCAAACAGGTGGTAAACGGTGACCCGCGCAGGTAGCTTCGTTCCCTACATTGCATAAATACTGAACTTGTAACGGATACGGTTTATATGAAATACCGATTTGTACTCGTATTGTAAAATAGTATCACCGTTAGTGACGGGACGAGTTATACCTATTGTGCCTATATTGAAGAGATTGGCCGCAGGAAGCTCTAAATCAGTAGCAGTGGAAGGATAGGAAGGTGTTTGTCCTGCAGTGAGACAATAACAGCTGAATCAAAAAAAACTTTAAACGTCCAATCATTCATTAGCTCGATAATGTGAAAAAGCCTGACAATCTTATCGTTAGGACATCGGTATTGCCAGGAAATTGTGTTGCGGACGTCTGATGATGTAAAATACTGATCGATATTCAGCCAGATCTGGTTAGAATGGAAGCTGACATTGACCGCATCATAATATCTTTTATACTAATAATGTTATTTAAATGAAACTTGGATATAATTATATGGCATTGGCAGCTTTATAACACAGTTCTATGGTATTAAAAATTCAACCAATAATTACAAAAATGATTTGTGATTACGCCAAAAATAAATTGATATGTTTGCGTTTACGACCCAAAAAAAACGCTGTTCTGCAAAAAGTTACGGTGTAACTGCCTAGTTGGCTTAGAGTGAACGCATTTAAAATAGCTATTTTAGGTTTTTTATAAATAAAACACTTTGAGGAAAATTAAAATAAAGTTTATTTGTTACAAAATTAATATTTAGTTTTATTATTTCAATCATACAGACGCAATAATTTTGGTTTGAAGATTAAACTAAATTTATTGTGTATGTTTAATTCTGTTTTTAGATAAGGAGAAACAACATAATTATACTTTGCATGAACTAAGACTACTTACATCCGCACTGACAGGAATCTTACTTAGCGCCTAAATCCTAAATTGTCTTCTACGAGTTGTGTGCAAAGAAGTAAAACTAACGTTTATTTTTTAAATGTCAAACAATCTTCAATACGAGTACTATTAGGCAAAAAATAACACGTTAACTTCACTATTATTATGTAGAATTAAATATTTAAATCACAACCTTACGTTTCTTTAAGTTTAATTATAAATCAGAGACTTCGATTAAATTCGGTTTAACGATAACCATGATACCCCCTAACAGTTAATTATTTTATTTCAAGTCTTAAACTATCTTGAGTCGTAAACGCCACTGTTAAGTATATTAGTCCTATACGTCTAACTCGATAGTCAGTATTTTTCATATCATATTTTAACTGGTGTATCGACCAAACTCTTAAGAATTGTATTCTTAAAGGTATGTACAGCTAAAAAATAATAAAATCCTTGTTTATCGATGCTAAATACGTGGGCTGTAATCACCACTTTTTTGCGAATTTTGAAACTCTGATAAGACAGATCGATAGAGAAAAAAATATTGAGTAACACAGCATTCAAAAGTCATTTTGTCCAAAATGGTGATTACGCCATTTGAGATTTAAGGTATCGGTATTTGACAAAAGATATAACTTAACATGCCATCACGCCTGTATTCCCCGTATGGGTTAGGCAGAGGTATACTAATGTACACGTACAGTTCGCCGTATGTTTAGGTCCCATGTCCCAAAGGCAAGCCTAGTCTCATTTAACCGGGCACAAATCCCTAACTCCGAGTTGCTACTGAGAATTTCATATAAAAACCCAATAACACTTTGCTCTACCGAGAATCTAACCCAGGACCTTTAGCGTAGCAGTGGCGCTTACTACGACTAAACTAATGAGGTAGTCATTTTAAGAAAATAATCATATAAATATAATGTACGTTCAGATAACAAATTTAAAAAATTACTACCTACTGTACGAGTATACCTAATCTAGTTCAATTACGTTTTTACAATGAGTCATAAAGAAATCATAACTAACCTGTTTACGTACATATCGCGATTAACCACATAATATTTTTTAAATGATTAAAAACCTTCTTGAAACTGCCAATATTGTTTTATGATATCCTTCTGTCACTGAGCTGTCATAATAACGGACATCGCTGTCATAAAACGAAAGCGTAATTTTGAACATTTACAAATATTTTACGATTTGATTTTCATTATGACGCATTGGTAAGTCGTTGAAACTAATTAATTCATGTGAAATAGCAAATAAATATAAATCCTCAATAAATACGTATTTATTATCTGTAAGCATTGTTATTCTCGTTATCATTAAAGGTATGAATTGAATAAGATATCGTGTAGAAGGCTAGATGAGAGAAAAATATAAATGATACCTACATATTTATAAATTACATACCATCACGCCTGTATTCCCCGAAGGGTTAGGCAGAAGCGTACTAATGTACACCCACAGTTCGCCGGTATGTTTAGATCCCATGTAATAGGGGGCGAGCCTATTGCCATTAACCGGGCACAAATCCAGACTCCGAGCTGCTATTGAGAATTTCATAGAAAAACCCAATAACACTTTGCTCGACCTGGGGATCGAACCCAGGACCTCTAGCTTGGCAGTCGCATTTGGGACCACTAGACTAATGAGGCAGTCTCAGTCATATTTATAAATTATATGGATATAAAAGCGCCCTAACGTACCTATTTTGTTTAAAAAATATCATTAGGTACAATTGTTTTAGTCCGCAAACAATTGGCACTCTCCACATTCTTAACCCAGGGGCATTCAGTTAACGATAACAGAATTCATTTAACTAATCATTAATTGAACTACTAATTTTATTCCGAAAACCCGAACGAAACGCTTTAAGTCCACTTTTATCATGTATATGTACCGCTGAAATGTGGAACGCGCTTCCCGAGTGGGTCTTCCCCGATAGTTACAATCTGGGTGTCTTTACATCACGAGTGAATCGGTTTCTTCTAAGCAAGCGCGCTCCATCGTAGATCGCAGTATCGCTTAACATCAGGCGAACTGGCGGTCAAGCGTAAGCCTATCACGTATAAAAAATAATTAAAAATATATTACTAGAGACGAAGTTTTTGGAGGATAAAAAAAAACTTTCATACCAATCTTGTCCTGTCAATAACGAATACAATAAAAAAATAAGTATCCAATTTGGGGCAGTCGTTTGAAAGATAACGTCCTACGTCCAGCAGTGGACTAATACAGGCTGATGTTGATGTCGTTGATGTTCGGAAGTTATGTGCGTACATACATTTCGGTGTTTCAGTTTTATATAGATGACTAGCGACCGCGCCTGCGGTTTTACCCGCGTTGCAATGCTCCTCTGGTCGTAGCTTGATGTTATATAGCCTATAATAACCTTCCTAAATATATAATACATAAATGGACTATCCAACACAAAAATATTTTTTAAATTCCAACCAGTAGTTCCTGAGATTAGCGCGTTCAAACAAATAAACTCAATCTGTCACCTATGCACTCTTTTTTTAAAAATCTTGATTTTGGCTTACGCTTGACCGCCAGTTGAGTGACCCGACTCGGGAAGCGCATTCCACATTTCAGCGGTACGCATGATATGGAATGACCACCATGAATCGACGTCGCTTTTGTGCTTCTGGTCGTCCGATAGTAGAAAGGGCAAGAGGGAATAAGATCTCTTAAACCGCTGGAAGGAATTCGATAAAATTTGCAATCGCTATCTACTTACATAGTAAAAAAATTAAAATATTGACTTGTAAAAGTAACTCTAAAAGATCTTTATAAAAACAATTAGCATTTATCACATAAACATATGTTTCAGCTGCTCACAATGTGCGTTTACGGCGCAATTTGAAAGTGCTCTCGTGATGCATCGTCAGCTCCACCATGCAAGTAATGAGGACTTTCCAGAGCTTAACAAGAGTCCTAGAGTCAATGTGGTAAGATCAGTTATAGATCTATATATATATAAACGCTTATAGATATAATAAACCTTCCGGAAAAATAAATTCTAAATGATAGTGAAAATCGTATCAAGATCCGTTGCGTGGTTTAGAAATTGGCGGAAAACAGACACGAAAACGGAGGCTTTGCTTATACTATTACTATAGTTACTACTAGCGTCTACCCGCAACGTCGTCTGCTCTTCAGATTTGGATCCGACCTGGATAAAAAGCCTATGTACTATACCAGACTATAAGCTATCACTGTACCAAATTTCATCCAGATCCGTTCAGATGTTCTGACGTGATTGAGTAACAAACATCCATAATTCCTCAAATTGTCACGTTTGCAATATTAGTAGGATTTACATATTCATTCGAGAACACGTCTACCCCAGCGGGTGTCGATTCTTCTACAGATATGACCAGCCCACTGGAGAAAGAATGTTCCTTAGGAATTCATTATCACTCTTATTTCCAGGAGAAGTCTAGTACGGTCCCTCGAGGAACATCGCTAGACTCGACGTTTACTAATACAACCAAGAACAAAGGAATAAAATGTAAGTAGGTATAGCTTTCGCTGTGATTAAAAGTGATAATCGTCTGCGGCAATCTCGCTGACGAGCCACCTGATGGCAAGTAGACATCGCCGCCCAAGTACACCTGCAACACCAACATTGCCGAGGCTTAAGAGCCTCTACGGACTGCAGACCACCAGAGCCGCAGCACCGAGGGGGAACTGGCTCTCATGTGCAAAAGTCTATACACACACACCAAGGTGCTTTACGACAGACTTGGACGTAAGGGTGGTCGCCAGCCAATCAAACCCCAATCAACCCTAACACCGAGCTAGTCAGATATTTCTCGCCTCTAACGAGATGCCTATCTTAATGGCAGTGAGGATTCGTGTTCTAACCCCAAACGAGGAAATATGTATCGGCTAAAACCGCACTAGTCTTCCTATGCCCCTCCTTCCATTGCCCTGAGCCCTTGTGGATGCCTAATGGACTGATGCCTATAGCTGATGCTGATGGTCTAGGCTGATGGTGTTGATGATGTTTGGAAAATGTTAGGTACGGAAGTGACCGGAAGGATGCGCGTCAATCAAACTCGTTAGTTGGTTGCACATTAATCTATTTTATTTCTGAGAATAAGGAATTATCCCCGCGGCGCGGGGGGAGGCGGGACGCAGCCCGCGCTTGCACGCACACCTACTTACGTACATACACAACAGAAAATAGCACCGCTGACTGGTCTTATCGAGAACCTACAAAAAACGAGCGCTGCAGCAATTCAACGAACTGTCGAACATCTGCAACACTTGAACCATATAGCTTCGAACAATGGCGATGTGCAATTTATAATGCTTTAACTCACGTACGCAGTGATAGGTCGAACATCGTCAGCGACGCGGCTGCTAGACAAGCTGCGCGCACGCATATGTCGCAGCAGAACACTGTTCTCACATCCCGAGGAGTCCATCGATATCCCGGTCAACGATGTCAACGCAGCCGTGAGTACCTATATATTTTTTTATTATCCTGAAATGGCTGATATATATTTTAGTGAAGGAAAAATTCACATCACCGTCACAACCATTACCATAACCATTTTTCCATTGAGATGAACTAGTGTCACTTTAGTTTACATAACTTTAATAGTTGTTTATTTTGTGTACTATTGTACGGCGTAATATAGTTTTTTAACCAACTCAAGACTTTAATTTCAAAGATATCTATAGAAATATATATATTTTTTACCCAGTTCAACCAGCCAATAATTTTTACTTTCTTTTCCTCATCAGGATACATCAATTGTTGGTAGTGACTGCACATCAAAAGGTCTGAAGGTGGAGCCATCAGTCTCTCGCACAATCGGTGTCACCACGCTGAAGGAAACTAAGGAGGCTTTCGGCTGTCATCTCTGTTCGTTTGACGCTGATAGGTAAGCAAATAAAGTACCTACATAAAATAAAGATTCGATTAAGGACCGTTTTTCTATTGCCAGATATCTTTATCAGAGGAATAAATTTTGGGAAACGGAAAGAATTTCTGCTCCGAAAGGAACGAATTTCTGACAGATTTTCCGAATATCACAGTTTTTCAAAATATGTCAAACTCAAACATCAATTTTATTCCTCATATAAGATATTTAACGATTGAAAAATCAGCCTTTAGTCAAAATTGTTCTGTTATTACTAGTAAGGAGTGATTTTTGTAAGTTCTCTTTGTAAAAACCTTTTTTTTTCACAGAATAACAGTCCTAGACCGACATCTTCTGAACGACCACAAAATTGGCCTTGAGAATCTTCTCAAGCTAGTCATGGCTAAAACTAAAGATGGTCTTTCAGAAGATACTCCTAACACCATTTACGGCATTCGACAACCCTACTACAAACCTCCAGACGAAATTATAGAAGAAGGAGAATTCGTTATAGAAACTGTTACTCCAAAAATCAAGATCCTTAAACACGCTTCAACGAACACTGATATTCAATGGACAGACATCCCTGACTTAAAAGATAACTGTCGAATGATTACTGACGAACTGGAAAAACTCATCAAGTGTCCAATAGAAAAGTGCGATAAAGATGAATTTCTGGTCAAAATGCAGACTTTAAATGAATGTATGTGCAAATTCGTTGATTCCTCCAATACTTTGAAAAAGGTTTTAGCCAAAGAGTTTGATTCAAAGCACAGTGTTCGTGATCATTTGAATTTGGATCAGCCGTTCTTCGATCTTTGTTTAGGAGAGTAAGTATTATCTACTATTTTTTTATTATTTTACGTATGATTTTTTTCCTTGATGATTGAACAGATAGATTTGAGATGGTTTGGACATGTTAAGAATGAATGAAAGACGATTAACGAAATGAATTTATAAGGAGAATGTATGTGTGAGGTCGTCCTAGAAGGAAGTGGACGATCTTATTTTTTTTACTAGCAATATCGCACATTACCTTATCTTCACATAATACGCGCCGGCTACTACGCGTTACAACTACATACGCACCTGAATTAATTTACTAGTTTGAGGACTTTATTACCATAATAATTAATTGGTTGTGATGACATTATGTTGTAATTATTATGATAATAATTCCCTGATCGTAACACATTTTTACTAAGCAGCCGAACTTCATCTCGGGTATGGGAACGAGCCCACAGCGAACAGATGGAGAGATCTAAGAGCAAGTATGGCGAAAGTAATAATAATAGGTGAGGGGATTTAATTTTTTGTGTTTGGATGAAATCTATCATTTTAATTTACCTATGTATAGTAGCTCTCAGTAGTAATCTCGGAGTTTGGGATTTGTGCCCGATTAATGGCAATAAGTACCCTAGGAGGCGACACCTAACACACTTACACACACCTTACACTGGACCTAAACATACGAACTGCGAACTGTGGTCGTACATTAGTACGCCTCTGCCTAACCCTTCGGGGAATACAGGGGTGGTGATATGGAAGTATGGTAGGTATAATAATTGCAAAAAACAACGATTAAAAGAAAGGTTTCAACATCCATTCTGTAAGAAATATTTAAATAATAATATCGTCAATGACAGAACATACTATAACGCCTTTATTCCCCGATGGGTTAAGTAGAGGTTTAGGAGTATTTAGGTTTTAGGCAATCCGGGGCGACCCTATTGCGATTAACCGGGCACAAATCCAAATTCCAAGCTTCTGCTAAGAATTTCATAGAAAAACCGATGACCAGTAACGATGCTGTGTTATTAGAATAAGGGCTGATTTTTCAATATCTCGATAACGAACTTACCAAAAGAATAGATTTTGCATCGAACTTTCTGATAAATCCTGAAAAAGATCCGGTAGGTAAAGGTATTACACAACAGGTTAATAACAATTGGTCATGCACCACATGTGGCCCTCCTGAATTCATTTTTCACTTATTGTTTCAGGAGCGACAAGAAGTTTTCATCAGAGAGTTTTTATTTCTAGTTTATAATAATTTGTGAACAGTTTTAAGATACTTTAACATTAAATTATTTCTTATTTTATAGATACAGGTTTTCTATTGAAACCCTAATTTTTAGTAGGCAATTAATTACCCTGATTTTTAGTAGACAGTCACCCAAAATTTTTAGTAGGCATTTACCCTAATTGTAACCAGTCAGTTACCTGATTTTTTTATTACGCAGTTACGATTACCAATCTTGACAATTTTTGACACAGATTCGTAGCGACTCATCAAAATTGTAATCATGAATAAGTACGTAATCAAAATTGGTTCTGTAGTTTCATTCCTAAACAAGAAAGAGACGGTTATACACACTTTCTTAGTGGCATGACTGGGGAAGTACCTCCATCTTGCAGAAAATCGTAGCCAAATAACCTAGCTCCGTGCTGTGTTCCTAACGGTGCACAAGGTCGCCAGAGCTCCGCGAGGAAGCGTTGTGTTGGCAGTTTGGGGGACCGGTGGTGTTTTGTTACCGCCGCTGTCTTGCATGGCAGCATATCTCCTATGCTGCCAGCCCAACTATTCCTCCTTAATTTAAAAGGTCAGCAACGCGCGAGTGATATCCCTGGTGTTGCAAGCATCCATAGGCTACGGTAACCGCTTACCATCAGTCCATGAGGCGGGCCGTATACTTGTGTAGCGACATCTACCGTGTCCTGATTCGCGCAAGTGAAGTTTGCAACGCAACTTGGATATATACAACCGCCCGACATCATCCATCGTGCCGTGGCCCGCCAGGCAAAAAAACCCGCATAGTCAGAGGATCTCCCTTTAGCGGGAGGGGCAACACTCCTCGCCCCTCCACACTTGTTAGCTACCCAAGTGGTATATAAAAAAGTTATAAAATTAAATAGTTGGCCGTTGTTTCATTCGCATCTCAAAGGATTTTTTGAAAGAAAGAAAGAAAGAAAGAAACTAAATTTATTTGTAAAGGAGAGAATTTGAGACTAAAGGTAGCCCATGTCCTTTTCCGATTTCCAATATATCTCTATAAGTACCATTCAAAAAATTGGTTTAGCGGTTTAGGTGTGAAAACTTAATAGATAGAGACAGACAGAAGTCTAGAAGTCGGTAGGGATATCGTATTATTTCCCCTCGTCACAAAAGACTGCCCAGGGGACGCCTGACCACTATCATTTATATTTAATCGTCCCTTGAGGACGCCGAGACTCAGCCAAGAAAATAAGAGTAAATATTTTGATGTACACGTTAATAAAATCTTCAAACAAACGATCAAGTGCTTGCTCAAAATAGATAAGCTTTATTATAAACAAGGGAAAAAAATATAAACAAAGCCCTAAAAACTGTCATCAACATAGTTTTCATGGTGGCAATCATGTTCTTCATTTAAATTCCTGCAGTGTTCGCAAATCAACAACCCAGTCTGCCTTTTGCGTTTATTTTCATAATGGCAACATAGCATATATACGCATTTGTCACACTTGTCCTTTTCTGTGTCGTGGCAACACTCAGCCTTTATAAAAGAGTCTCCACTGGACATGCAAGTCTGGCAACACTTACAGCTGTGTTTGTTGCAATCTACACCGAATTGTTTTTTATTTTCCGGTTGTACAATAGTTTTGACTACGGGTAACACTCTTGGACCATTTCTGACCATAGGACGGTTAGAATTTTCCATATGTTTGCCCGATTTTCTGACAGTGGCAAACATCCTATTTACTTCTTCAATGGCGTCTTTCGACCTAGACTTTTCTTTTAAGGAGTACTTTAATTCTTCAAGCTTCATTTGAGGTATAGAACAAGATTTATGTTTGATAAGATCTATTGAATTCTGATTCCTAAGGAAATCTGGTTGACAGCAGTTAACTATTGTAAATTTTCCATTTTCAGCCTTTTTAGTATCGTCAATAGAATATTGAAAGCTGCTAACAGTCAATCTTGACGTGTCTCGTAGGTTTTTGTCTTCTTTCCTCCCCTCTGTAGACACAGCTGCGTCTTTGAAAATACCACTTTTTACTTTTTCTTTGTTGATATCAACTTTTTTGTTCTGAAAGACTGTTAGAACTTCATTGAGAAGGCTTAAGCCTTGTGCAACGTTAGTTCCTGATGTCTGAACAGTTTTAACATTTGGATCTTTTAGAACTTGCCTCTCTTTATCTATTACAAGTCTATCTTTTTCTTTCTTTGCAGTTCCACAATAATCGCGGCTTTTCTGACAAATTGGACAACATTTTGTAACTTTTTTACAGCATTCGCAATTGATATCTTCTGTTTTGGAGTTAAGGCATATAGAGCATAGGTATTTGTTACCTTTTGCACATCTTTTGTTACCTTTGTCATCCATTTCTTTTCTTTCGTTTAATCTGTCTCCCGTGTATGTAGTTATGTGTATACAAATCTTTTTTCTGCGAGCGCCTGATTTCATATGACGTTCTGAAATGGGAATGTAGTTTATAAAGAAATTACTAACTTAATATGGCCTATATTATAGGTCTCCTCCTCCACTAGCTTAGGCAAGTATAAACAAGCGTAAGCCTATCACGAATAAAAAAAAACAACTAGCAATAGTTTGCAGTGGCTAAACCAGCAAATAAACGAAAATTTTCTAAGACAAAAGTGATCATTATATTATTCAAGTTCTTGCACAAGTTCATTATCATCATCATATCAGCTGACGTGCACTGCTGAACAAACGCCTTTCCTAATGTTATATTCTAAATAAATAAAGGATTCCCCCCACCATTAATTTACACTAGGTACAGCCCTTCCAACGGCCAGTCATACGCAGTCCTAGGGCAAAACGTTAGTTTTATTATGAGAATATATTCTTACTCAATCAATGTAGACAAATTTATTCTTTTTCATATTTCGTCCTAGCAATTGTTTAATAATACAACATCAAAAATTAATAAAATCCACAGAAATATCTGTAAAAAACACAGTAAAAATATATGGCTGATGTCAAAAGAAATATTTGAATTTGACAGAAGAATACTTGTCGTTATATCTGTCATATCATATCTACTTGAACCAAAGAAGTTATAAGAGGTTTATCTTTCATCCACATTCGCCAGAGTCGTCGGTAAGTAACTTTGTTAAAACTAAATAAATAGGTACATTAATATATCCTGAGATAAGTGGAGCGTACTTGGATAATTTTCACAGCTAGTTTATACCGATGTCAGATTGTAGACTGCATGAAAATCTATATAAATAAATGTTATAAAATTGCTGGAGAAACGTTTAATTACGTTGATTGCTTCTAAAAATAATGATAGGCATGGATTGCGAAGCCGTAGGTAAGTAGTCCTTATGTACGAATTCAAGGCACGTAATTCTGACTTTTCGAAATATTGTGCGAAACAATAAAATGAATCGTTAGGAAGTCTGCATGCTTGAGAGATTTTTTCAACGGCGTGTTAAATCTGCCAATCCCTGAAGAGAACAACACTGCCATCGGCCTGCACTAGGCCAGTGTGGGGAACTATATCCAAACATCTCTCATTTAGAGATGAGACCAGTGCCCAGCAGTGCACAGCATTGTGGTACATATGAGTAATGAAAATAATGTTAGTGATGGACTACTTAAAATATTATACATTCAAAAGTAACTCTTTCTCGTTAAGTTATAACGTCTAAATTGCAGAACCAATAGTTATGAATCATGGTAAAGAGATAAGATTAGAGAAAGACATGGGCAACCCTTTGTCTCGAAATGTTGTTCGCTTTTGTGACAATGGAAAAAATGTGCGTAATGAATCTACCTTAAGGTTATGAAAGTCTGAAAAAAGGACTAAATAATAATGAAGGTGCGACAAATATAAAACACGTAAAGGTACACAGTTCGACCACAAAAATCGTGTAAAAAGTGGTAGAATATATATTACTATAGGAAAAGCGCTTTGGCTACTTGGTTGCACATTCTCAATCCTTTTTTTATGAATAAAGAAAGATTAGGGAGCAATCTCCCTAATCTTTCTTTATTCATAAAATTATGGATGCCGCCAAAACTGTCAAAGTGAAAACAATCTGTATGTCAATAAAATCCAATAAACTGACAGATTTGAAAAAAATTCTTCTGAAAAAAATTAAATTCAAAGTATTATTTGAGAATTATTTCAAAAGTGATATAAAAATTCGAAAGTCTAAATCTTATAACTGGTGAGAGAATTATAATTGCTTTATATGTGTGTAGTTTTAAAATTGCAACTATATTCTCATACGAAATAGCGACAGTTGAGTATTAAAAATGTGTATATACCTTTCAATTTTTTATATTAGTTTCTGTTTTAAAAGAAATAATATTATTTCACAATATTGCAGCTGTAATTAAATAGCACGAATAATAGAAAACCGACTCAAAAACGAAAAAATGCAAGCGCACAAAACAAATAATGATAACTAAGAAGAAATGAAAGAGAGCAAAGCTGTTTATGTTACAAAACGGGATTTAAAAGTTGGATTATACAGAGATTATCAATTCTACCCTAACAAGATCATACGAGACAGGGAACTTTCGCCTGACTCAATAAGATATGATCAGAACACCCAAGAAGTGGGTTGCCAGTTCGATTCTAAAAGGGATAACCTGATATGCACTTGTAAAAACCTGGCAACACTGAAAAAGAGACAAGAAGTCAGATACGTTGGGTTGCCCAAACAAATTTACGCTTACCACAGATCGAGGAGTTTTACTGATATCGGGGTTGGTAGTGTGAAGGCGTTACAAAGAAAGAAAGTGAGAAAGATTTATTTACCAGAGACAGACGATCGAGGAGTCGGCAGTTCAGACTTGTCTTCGTTTGTTTTACGTAAGTTAGAAATTAAAATTCTTTGTAAAATGAGTAATCGACGAACAGATCCTCGAGCTTAGTACGGTTTCTTTTTTGTTACTACCATTATGTATTTTAGATTACGACTGACTAGATGAAAATCAAAAATAATGTTTACGATTGTCGTTTGATTTGCAAGTGGCTCTCATAGATCAGATTTAATTAGATAGATGACGTTTTCAAGGAATCTTAACATATTATAAACAAAATATAATGATAATATTAATAGATAGATAATTTAATGATAATATAGATTTAGAACTAAGGTCCGCTGGGCCGAAATGGTAGTAGAGACCATGCACCGGAAAACGCAGCATAGGACAGCCTCCAATGGGGTCAATAGACCACCTGGTAAAGGTAACTGGCGGCGACCCGAAGTCTGTGGGGGGGGGGGGTATTATACAGCATCTACAGCTGAATGATAAATATGATAACTTCAAATGTTAAAAAACTTATCTATTGCATATAATCTCTTTTTTTAAGGAAGAAACAGACAACATCGCGTTAGCAGTTATTATGATAATAAAAGGACATCATCCAAGTGCGTCGGAGGAATTTTAGAATATAACACAGGTTGCGTCATGAATGAGAAGCTCTCCCCTATAATACAAACGATATCGGGATCCACGAGTCCAGGAGAATCCAAGTTGAATAGAAACATTGAAATCGGAAGCAACACAGTTGTAAAAAGCTTAGCAAATATCACGACACAAGTTGAAGATATACTCAAACAAGAAAATATAATTAAGCCTGAATGTAAAATTGAAGAAATCAAACCCGTGTTAATAGTTCAGGAAGATATCAAAGATATGAGAAGTAAAACAGCCGATTCAAACAAAATTACAGAAAGAAACTATAAAGAGGCAGTGAAAGATTTTTCTTCAGATTCTTTAGTACAACATGTTCATAATCTTGAGAATCCTAGCGATGATAAACAAAGTCAATTATCAGCGGAAACCGAAGATCCTATGGAAAACAAACTTGAGAGGGAATATAGAAGAATATTTGCGGCTAAATCCAAGTCAAGAGATACAAGATCAAGCATTGAAAAACCTATACCCGATTTAAAGAGTACGTCAACATTGAAGCGCAGGTTTGAAGCTTTAAGACGAAGTTTAGCTAAAAAGGAAGATTCTAAAAGGAATTCTGTTATTGTGAATAAAGCATCAAGCCAAAATAGTGCACCGAGTCGTAAAGACGTTTCTATAAATTCTGATCCGCCATCGTTAGAAGGAAGATCTTATTCCAGCACGAAAACATATAACCCAATCCCACATTCCTATAGTCGAGACAAGTCAATGTATAATCCTAGACTTTCTCACTATAGACGGTCTGTTACTAGTAAGAAAGAAAGAAATAGCGCACAGTGGTCGTCGAGAGCTGATGACGATGATAGTGAATGTCAGGGAGTCAAGGGTATGTTTAAGTTATGGGGTAAAAAGTTCAACCTGGAAGAAGATAACTATAAGAGACGACCTACTCCAAAACCATCATACGCCCCCTCAAAGAAAGTTAGCGAAAAGAAACTCATAGAAACTCCAATAGTAATAAAATCAGAAGAGAAGATAGAAGAGAAGAGGGAAGAGAAGAAAGAAGGTAGAAAATTCTTTTTCTTTAAAAAGAAACATAAAGAAAAAGCAGAAAAGCCTTACAAAGCTAAGAAAGGTGTCACTGCTGGACGTTGTGAAGTAAAAGATGGATTGGTGATAAAAATAGGTGGTGGTGGTAATGCTTATGTTCCAGAAGAGATTGTAAAAGAACCAGAAATTGAAATTGAACCTGAAAATTATGAAGATATTGTCAGAAAAGCGTGGCTGAAGAAATATCTTTCACAGGCGATTGAATCACGACAAAGCGTCCAGGTAAGATGGAACAATGATACTTATGCCCCGAGCAGTAGCACTGTCTTTGAACTCATGGATAATGTTTACAAAGACACCGGCATAATATTCAGATCAAAAAGCCAAGTGACAGTCCATTCATCCTACAAATCATATACGAAACACCATGTGAACTTTATGCACCAAAATATAGAAGCTTGGATGATCCCAAAAACTTTAACAGACCGACCAAAGCTGCTACCAGTAAAATTGAAATGTAGATCAGACGAAGATAGAAAAGAAAATATGGAAGTCAGAATCTCGGATCAAAAATGGTTTATAGACAAATCTAAAGCATTCTCACATAAAATAGAAGTTGTTTTACATTCAAAAAATTTCAGCAAACTGAATAAAGAAGAAAGTTCTGAATATCTTAGAATTGATATACCAAAAGGATTTTTCTTAGATTCTAGCAGTGATGACAACAATAAACGTCCTAATAATCATTCTAGTGACGAGGAAGTATATAAAATTGTGGAATATGAAACTGGGAGTGACTTGAAAGACTTGAAAAAAAACCAACCTATTCGTAATTTCAATATAGGAGATCACAAACCAAATAATATCAAGGTAACTGTTAGCGTGAAGGAACGTAAAGATTGCGATTTGAAAATTTTAGAGACGATGATAAAAACCCCACCAGCCCATCGGGATGTGGTGATTCAAGGAAGTAATGTCTATATAACGAAGAGATGTGATGTGATCGGAGTAGGAATCATCACGCAGAGAGACTTGAGGGATATAAAAAAGCCAATGTAAGTATACGTCAGGCATATTTCACATCCTTACTAATATTTTAAACGTGAAAGTTTGTGAGTATGGAGGAAGCAAGTTACCTTGCTTCTCAACCAACATGACTTACTTTACAGTTAGTTCGATATCGTACGATGCCATCTTACCTTTTAACTATATTTTTGTGATTTTTTTGCATTTTCCATGCTAATATTATAAAGTTATTTTAGTGAAGGAAAAATTCAATCGCGGGCAGGATTCGAACCTGCGTCTTCTGGTTAGATACACCAGATGCCCTGACCGCTAAGCCACCGCGACAACGTCACCTTATGACGTGAATTCAGAATGTGAAGGCAAATTTCGATCAAGCGGGTGGGACTCGCGGTAGCGATTGAATTTTTCCTTCACTAAAATAGATATTTCTTTGACAAAAATATTTATAAGTAGCTTCTACCCGTAACTTTGTCTGCGTGGACTTCAGGATTGGGTCCGACCTGGATAAAAAGTAGCCTATGTGTTATTCCAGGCTATAATTTATCTGACTGCCAAATTTTATCCAGATTCGTTCAGCCATTCTGGCGTGAAAGAGTAAAAAACATCCATACATTATTTATATAGTACGGATGGATTTAAATCGTAGCCATATAACATAGCTCCGTGCTATGTTGTGTTCATAACGGTGAGCAAGGCCGTCTGAGGTCCGCGAGGAAGCGTTTGTGTGTGTTTGTGTTTGCAGATAGGATAAGCATCACGCTATTGTCTCCTATGGTACCAGTCCAACTATTCCTCCCTAATTTACTGGGTCGATAACGCGCGAGTGATGCCCCTGGTGTTGCAAAGTCCATAGGCTATGGTAACCGCTTACCATCAGGCGGGCCGTATGCTTGATTGCCACCTTAGTAGTATAAAAAAATATATTAAAAACTTCAATCAGATTCGGGAGATTTAAACGCTGCGTGACTGCCTGTACTAGGACGTCTGTTTACTTAAAAACAGTCACTGTTTTAACGTTTTAGTTATATATTTTATTTAATCAATTACATATGTATCAATATCATCAAATCAAATAATAAAAAATCTATTTACTACCAACTAATCTATAAACCTAAATGTTCACGGTGAAGTCACAGCGTGGCAGTTGACGTATCTATGTTCCGTTCTGTTTGTGCCACGCATTTTTTCTACTGTATAACGAATAAAATCTTGCTGCAAAGGCGATTACGTAATAAGTTATGGCATGGGCATCATTCTATAGAAATAAAGATTTAAAAATATATATTAAAGTCATATTTGCATCTGCTTATTATCAGTGATTTATCTATCAGTGACAACTCATAATTTTAATATATTTTTTTAAATTTCAGTCTGTAATTTTAGAAATTAAGAAACCTTAATATCGAATTGGATTTAGTCTGTAAGGATATTGTTGGGAACAAATAAATAATTTAGGATGCCCACAAACTTACACGAATATTAGACATTGAAATAAGACTACGTTTTACTGATTTTATCGCGTTATAATGATATTACACGTGACCGTGGATGCTGTAAAAAGTAGTTTTATGTCAATTTACATTTCATATCCGACAAAAACACACGAGAAATATGTATCTTAATATTCAGCCATATTCATAGTTAAACTACAAACCTATTTTACAGCTTAAAAATTCAAGATGACTTTTCTGATGACGAGTCAGAACACAATCTCTTGAGGTCCAAACAAAAGAAATGCGAATTTGCCGAGAGTTACCTACAAGAATACTACCGCCATTGGACTCCTTTGGGTATTGACTTGTACTCCTGGTGCGTCAGCGATTCTCGCCTTAGGTGCTGTTCTGAAACTTCCAGGGCAAGCTTCAACAACCAAGGAGATGGAACTAAATCATGCCCCAACATTTTCGATGATTTCCAAGCATCCACCATCGTCTCTTCTTGCGGCGCATCGTCTTGTAGCCACTGCCATGTTCACGAAAACGCTGATAAAAAAAACGAGAAATGCACATGGTTTGGGAAATTCAAGAAAAAGTCTAAAGATTCCAATAAAAAAGACGTGAACAGAAGAGTCCTGCCCAAAGATTCTATTGAAGTTTTTAAGAGAAGGAAGATATATGCAGCGAGTGACAAAGCTAAATGGGCAGCCACTTGTCCAGGTCCTGGCTATGAGCCATACTCTGTGCCGAGTATTGAGAGTAAAGGAGCACAGAACAGCCCGAATGTTGAATGCCCGAAGCTGATGAAATCCTGCTGCAAACCCATCGAGCCGAGACCGAAGAAACGTACGTGTAAAAAGCACGTATCGCTGCCCGACTGTGATACAATGAACGAGTTGCTAGCAAGGCAGTTAGGGGAGACCGTACCTGAAGGCATTCTGGCATTCAAAGGCCAGTCTGGTTGCGAACAGTGTAAAAAGAAAGGAACTTGTCCAAAACATGCGAAAGTGAATCCAAGACCATCCTGTGAGATCCCTCGGGCCCCATGCAGGGACTCCTGTGAGCAGATGAAGAAACCACCCTGTTCAGCATCAAAAGTATCTTGCGAAAAGCCACCATCCTGCCCCGCGTCGCCACCCTGTCCTCCCTCACCACCACAATGCAAAAAGCCATCTTGTCCTCCAAGTCCTCCTCCGTGCAGAAAGCCCCAATCGTGTCCTTCGACGCCCCCACCTTGCAAAAGATCGCCATCTTGTCCGCCATCTCCTCCGCCATGTCAGCCCCGTTCATGTTCTTCAACGCCCCCATCTTGCCCTTCTACTCCTCCAGCTTGTATGAAAAAGCCCTCTACTTGTCCCCCGTCAACTCCTCCTTGTAAAATGCCTCCGTCTTGCCCGCCAAGCCCTCCACCTTGTAAGAAAAGACCTACTTGTCCGCCGTCACCTCCCCCATGTACCAGGTCTCCAACCTGTCCCCCGAGTCCACCGCCATGTAAAAGACCACCACCTCCATGTAAGAGAAAGCCATCACCACCACCTCCATGCCCACCTTCCCCACCGCCATGCAGGAAACCACCTCCATGCCCTCCATCCCCACCACCATGCAGGAAACCACCTCCATGCCCTCCATCCCCACCACCATGCAGGAAACCACCTCCATGCCCCCCTTCCCCTCCACCATGTAGGAAGCCAGCTCCTTGTCCTACTCCTCCTTGCAGAAAGCCATCACCACCCTGTCCTACTCCGCCTCGAAGAAAGCCATCATCACCATGTTCTACTCCGCCTTGCAGAAAGCCATCACCACCCTGTCCTCCGTCTCCACCGCCATGTAGAAAGCCCCATCCTCCATCTCCCCCACCTTGTAGAAGACCGCACCAATGTCCACCTTCGCCTCCACCCTGTAAAAAACCACCACGTTGTCCTCATTCGCCACCGTCATGTCCGCACATTCCAACTTGTCCTCCCGCCCCGCCACCCTGTCCTCATTCCCCTCCTCCCTGTCCGCATTCCCCGCCTTCCTGTCCACATTCTCCGCCCCCCTGTCCACATTCCCCGCCTTCCTGTCCACATTCTCCGCCACCCTGTCCATATTCTCCGCCACCATGTTACCACCCTCCACCACCACCACCACCACCTTGTCGTCCGAAACCACCATCATGTCCGCACTCGCCACCGTGTACCCCACCACCCAAATCTTGTTATTATACGGGTAAACCTTGCCCTGCTGCTCCTCCAACTTGCCCTGCATCACCACCATCGTGTTGTTCAGTGGACCCAAACCAATGCCCAGCGATTCCTGCGCCTTGCAAAAAAGCGTCAAGTAATTTCTGTAAAAAGTTTTTCAAGAAAAAGACGTGTCCAGCTTCGTCCCCTTGTAAACCAATGCCGTGTAAACAAGATTATTGTAAAAATTTGTCGTGCCAGCCGTCGCCTTCTCAATTGCCACCCCCTAGTGTGCCGTCCCCTTGTAAAAAGTTTTCAACGACATGTTCCTATGGCTCACTCCATCCGACCCCAGAGGCACCTTACTATTACTCCCCAATTCATCCTTGCCCACCAGAAATAGAGAAACCTAAGAATACTTCGCCGTGCAATACGCCGCCTTGTAGCTTACGACATCCTAAGTATAAACCTCCCTCGTTGGACTGCAACGACTCCCAGCAACATTTACCATACCCGGAGCAGCATTGCGATCAGTGCCACACATCAACTGATGATTTCCCTTGGCCAACGAAAAATCAAGTGTCCAATCAATCGTCAATAACATCACTATATCAAACTCACACGACAGAGGCTTTACATGGACAATGTAAGAAAAGTTGTCCTATGATGCCTAAACTATCATGTGAAACTGTACCTTCACCGAAAAAAGAATGTAAAATGAGTTGCCCAAATCGCCAAGGTTCACCAAGACCACCTTGTTTACCTGAGATGCAGTGTCCCCCACCTAGACCTCCATCACCCCCTGCGGAACCCGTAAGATCACCGCCAGAAGAAGCGAAATGCAGAAGCAAATCAAAAATGTCTGGGCTCTTTCTTAAAATGAACCCCAGTAAAAAGAAAACATGCTCTAAAGATTGTTTAGCTTGGGACACAGGACATCGTGAAGATGGCTGTATAAGTCTCAATTCTGAAGAGAAAATTACTATACGTTTGAAAAAAGAAACGCCTAGCACAGAAGAGATTAGAGAAGGTTTGAATATAAAAGTGCAAGATGAAGATGGAATGACTTTGTTTGAGAGAAAAGACTACAGGCTGCAGCATGCAGGGATGCAAAGACCTTCAGTGCTAGGTGATATGTACAAAACATCTGAAGTGCGGAGAGTCACCACAAATAACTCAGTTCAAGCTATAATTGATGAAGATTGCCGTAAGGAAATGGTGGATGGCGGAAGTGAGACTAGCATAGCAAACCTAATTGAAATACAGTTTAAGCTCAAAGTTACACAAGGGGAGAAAACCACTGAAATAAATATAGCTAACGACGGTGAAAAAGAACCTGAAATACTAGAGAAAATTGATAAGAAGGAGCCAATTAATAAAATACCTCAAGAGGTCTTTATAATGAAGGACAAAGGCGAACGTCCTGTAGAGCATTCTGACCAAAAGAATGATATAAACATACGTATAGTTATAAAGAACTTCAAACCTAAATCAGGGAAAAATAAATCTGTGACCGTAAAGCGCGATGACTACAGTAAAGAATTTTCTAAAAAGATCTCTGCTAAGTTCCACACAGTTTCTACCGGGTATAGTGACGTCTTACATGATGACAACGTTTTTTCAGTTCACAGAGCTACTGTAGATCTAACGTCCTCAGTTGATAAATCTAAAACACACAGCAACAGAAGCGAAGAAATTATGAGCGAGGCATTAACCGACCATGGAAGAGGAATTTTGATGGGATCCTCTGAGCCGTCCATCTGCAGATGTATAACTGATATGTCTGAAGGAAAGAGTGAAGATGCCGAACTAAAGTCGGCTCGAAGTCAAAAGTACAGTCTTACCAGAGATACTCAAGATAACCTTGAAGAAACAGATACAGAAAAATTGACAGATCATAAATATGAGTATACAGAAGAGACAGATAATGAAAGACCTATTAAGTATGATACTGAAGGAACGGATACGGACAGGCAAGTTGAGCCTAAGTATGATACGGAGGAAACCGATACAGATAAACGACCTAAATATGACACATTCATGTCCACTGACACAGAACCCGACACGATACCAGAACACGACACTTACACTAAACCAAAAAGCATAGAAGTGATCGTCAAGCCTCACACTAAAGACGAAAAGAAGGAATTGCTAAAACAAGTGTTCGAAAAAGCGCACGAAACAAAAACTAAGAATAAAACCCGAATGAGAAAGCTACGGGATATGCTCAAAGTTATATTGACTTCAGACAGCAGTGACCACGACGACAGTAAATTATTGAACAATGATTTAGCCAAAGATGTCACTTACGCATCATTGAAACCCAATTATTTTAGAGATAGTGACAGCATGAACAATTATTACAGAATAGAAAGCAATGCGGTGATTTCTGAAGGAGAAATAAACAAAAAAGTTGTCTACCCTACAGAAGAGAATAATAGCGAATGCAGCAACAGTAACGCAAGCGATGTATTGTCATCTGAGAACGAATCTCCTGCTAGAGGATGTATGTGCAGCACAGTAGCTGCAAGATTAAAAATGGCTTCGAGGATCGGCGACTGTGGTGGATGTTGCTGTAGTGCAAAGAAGAACGCCAAGAAAAACGAGGAAACCTGTTGTGATTTGAAAAGGGAATCCGATTACTTACAACTCGATTACAAAACAACTGAATATGTCGACGTTGAAACACAAAATTCCAGGTATCTGACGAGCAAGATTAACAGCACCAACTTATCCATACATAAAAGCATGAAATCCAGTATTCTTGGCAGCATCAATATGGGTAATGATGTGAAAACAGATTCCGGAGTTATCAATGTAGATGACAGACATTATAATCCTACGAGGAGGCCATATTCTCCGCAAGTGAACCACATGAGAGAATGTGACTTAAAGAAGCTAAATAGAAATACGATCTTAAGCATATCAGATGAAGACAAAATAGTATTACTTAGTGATAAACATGGTCAAGCAGAATGCAAGAAAACAAAAGACAAGAATAAAGAGGGTAAAATTCCCATCAATATGTTACGCGCGTCAGACATTCTGCAGTCTTACGAAACTAAAAAAGCTGTTTTGGAAATTTATACAGAGAAAACTGTATCTGACGAAGGAGAACATTTGGTAGCGAAACTGCCAAAGTTTGTCTATGACAGAGAAAACGAAATTCAGATGAATTATGAAGCCATGGCGACGAATACTTACAAAGCAGTTTGTAAGAGGAATATTGTAATGATGGCAATTAACAGATAGTTGTTGCAAATCTTAAGTATTCATTTGTCTTTTTATCGAAATCTGTGTGGATTGTTGTTATTTTTTTTTAAATATACAGTTTATTTCTTGTTTCAAATAATCTTGTTTCATTTTTGAGTAAATGTATACATATATACCTGGAAAAATTCGACCTCGGGCAGGTCATAAAATCAATCAATGTTACTGATATCAAAAGGAAGAAAATCTCGATATTATTAAAGGCAGCAATCCCGGTAGCTTAGTTGGCTAAACAGTCCAATGTACCAAACCAGAAGATACAGGTTCGAATCCTGTCCGAAGTGTATCTTTTATCTCAATGTTTCGCACTCAGAACAATAGTTTCGCAGTAGCGCTGTTATTTCAACACTATCAAAAAAATATCCAAATTGACCTTTGGAACTATCTGCATTCATAATTATAAGTTTGTTTGTAACAGATAATCTCTGGAACTACTGATCCGATTCTGAAACGTATCACTTATAGGAAGCTACAGTATTACTGAGCGTATTATATTTTGTGTGATGTGATCACACAAAATCACGAACAAAGGCTAATATAATTATACAAGTAAATTACCACTAACTTATTTTGTGAGTGTGGTGCAGAAGATGCAGAAGATAGATATGGTCCATTGATGTGTATTTAACCGGGAGAGGTACGAAATAAGCAAACGAGTATACCATGCAAACGTTGGTTTATTACTGCTTTAACATTGTTCGTTTTGGTGTCAATTCACAATTCATAAGCTATCATGCCCAGCGTGCCCTCCTGCACATCAAGACCTATCGGCCGCTACACAAAATGGCGGGCGCGTAGCGGAATACTGGGCCAATCTAGTTAAATGTTTCCAGTGATTTCTATTTCTATTGCTATTCCCTTTCCATTTGCTGTCGATACGATACGAAGAAGACCACTTTCTGGCTTATCATGAAATCGGAAACTAATTCAAAATGAGTTCTCTAAGCATCAGCTAAGGATTTCATGAACTTTCATGGGATAGGGGATAATCGAATTCAACGTAACCTATGTAAATTATTTATTATGAACATCGAAAAATACAGGTCGTTTGAAATAAGATTGACGACAAACGCAAGTTTTAAAAATGGTTTAATTAAATACACAATACAAATATGAATAAAAAAATTCAAAAAAATTATAGATAATATAAAAGAGGGCGAGCTTATAGCCATTATCCAGATACAAAATAGGAGCTTCTACTAGAAAATCTATCCATAGAAAATCTTAAAAAGCACTGGTCTACCTAGGAATCCAGCCCAGGACTTAAGGGGAGATTGAATTGCCCACAAAAACGTAGCTCATCGTAATCCAGACAATATTCTATCAAATCATGTTATTATTCGGATTTAGATACCGCTAATTTAGGTTCCAACCATACTATGTCGTCTACTACTACTTCACTGGAAATAAAAGACCGGAAAAACGTTCCAAACTTTGTAGTTATCAAATATTGCATTCGTTTACATTTATTTCCAGTGAAGTATTTTGGACGAAATGGTAGAGTAGAAACCTAGATTAACGGTATCCGAATCCGAATAATAACATAATTTGAATAAATTGTGTTTGAATTACGATTTATTTCGGTATTACATACGTTTGTAAGGCAAATTCGGTCCGCCGGACTCTTAAAGCCTAGCAGTCGCGTTTGGGTTAATGGGGCAGTTATAACCTAGGTCTTACCTTGATTCTTTCTTAAAATAAAGGAATCTGCCCACTAAACCATCTCATACCATGACCGTACTAAGAACGTATCAGGCACGGAAACGAACACGATACGAACTACAATGTCTACTAGAACGTATCAACAGCGTATCATACTTGTACAAAACGGATGCGTATGGTGCCGATACGCTCCGTGCAGGGCACGCAACAGTGAAGGAACGGTCTAATGGGTATCATACTTCTCAATACAAAGAATATTTTTTTAGCAGACACGTTCCTAGTTCTTTCATGGTATGATACGGTGTAGTGGGCAGACTCCTTTTGCATTCAAACATAAAAAAGACAATATTATCCCTAGGTCATGAAACCACAGCCCTAGCCAGGAATTAATTTCGGGAGGTTGGGGGGGGGGGGTGTTGGATCTCTGGACTGGAGACGATAAATTAACTTGTTTTTACGTTACCTTGGTTTTACGTACGATTATCATTCGAAATATCATTATATTAGTATGGATAAGAATAATTTAAAGAAAATGCGGTCGGAGACTTATAATTTAAAATGAGTTATTTGAAAAAACTGTCGCTGTCGCTGTCGCGCGTGGGTTCCTCAAATTCGTGCGATATGGAATACAGATCCAACTGAATAGCCCAAGTAAAAATTCATAATTCTAGGTTTGGCTCTCGCCTATTTCCTTCTCCATTATTGGACCAATTTAAAATATATTTCTTAAACTGAATAAGAAGAATATATAATGTGTCCCATGTTTTTATTTTTTCAATAGGTACATAATAGTTGTCAAAGTACCAATAGGTACTAGGCCTCTGTTGACACCAGTCTTAATAGGCAGCTTTGAGCAGGAGAGAGGGAGTGCTTAAAAAGATAACGTATTATTATAAAGGAAAACACAGTTTATGACGTTTATAAACAAACAAGAGGTTTATATATATTTTACTTTAAAAAATCATTGCTTTAACTTCATAAAATAGAAAAAAAAACATGCGAGAGCATTTCTATGGAGAAAAGACCACCAGCGTTTCTGTCTTATTGAAACATTAAATAAAAAATTAGCTATTTAAAGACTACACGGTTTACTCACGCGCATTCTCGGGATCGCCCGACTAGTTTCAGACTCAATAGGAGTCCTTAATCATGAGCTGACGCGGCGCCGGTGGTGTCGCGAGTCGAACTGGGGGCCTAGACAAAGTCACATTTCTATTAACGATAACGAAATTCGACAAATACTAAATGTATGGAATTGGCATAAGCTTTCGAAATGTCACGTGATCAATCGTTTTCGATCGCTAAGTGCTAGACAATGTCAAATTGGGTAACGAAACGATGACGATATCGAATATCTCTATCGATATTCTCATACAAATACGTAGACAAGTGGCGCTCTTGACAATCGAAATCGCCGAGATATCGAAGCGTTCGATCGACAACTTAGCGAACGTTTGGACCTTGTAGAAAAGTAATACAATATGACCGATTGTTAGTAAGCTGTTGGTGTTATCACGTCATTGTTTACATAAAGCGTTTTCAAGTCTCACACCTCACGTCATTGTTTACGTAAACTTTATTAAATTCATTGATATGAATTTATGACTGCCTTATTAGTCTAGTGGTCCCAAGCGCCACGGCTACGCTAGAGGTCCCGGGTTCGATCCCCAGGTCGAGTGTTATTGGGTTTTTCTATGAAATTCTCAGTAGCAGCTCGGAGTCTGGATTTGTGCCCGGTTAATGGCAATAGGCTCGCCCCTTGTTACATGAGACCTAAACATACCGGTGAACTGTGGGTGTACATTAGTATTAGCACGCCTCTGCCTAACCCTTCGGGGAATACAGGCGTGATGGTATGTTATGAATTTAGTACGTGAATACCTACTGCCTTACCATTAATAATTCCAAAAGGGTCGAAAACTGTTCACTTCTGGCACGCACTTTTTATTCCAATAGGTATTATTATTATATAAATTAAATGTCATCCTTAAAAATGAAAAAAAAAACACAGCCACAGTCAGCTCCTGTTTATCATTTTATTAAATATTCACATTATTAATTCTATCATTAAAACTTGTGCAATTTTGTATTATTTTTGTTCAGGAACGTACTTATACCTAACTCATTTTAGTGAACTTTAAAACACTAATATTCATCGAATATACTTTCACCGAGTAAACTTAACTTTATTTTAAACATCAAACCATTGACGCGGGCCGGTTGACAGAATTGATTGAACTGACGTCTTGAATTTGACGTTTCATTACGAAACTAAAGCCAAGAAATCGTTTTTTATCGAATGAACGCTTCGACATCGCTTCGACATAACGTTCGGTTTGCTGATGTTACTTTGTCTACCAGTTAGCGATCGACATCGCACAAGCGATATCGATTTTCGAAATCGAATCGACACGGAGCGATTGCCACTTGTCTAGGCCCCCTGATGTCGGCGGCTCCACGCCGCCGCCGTGCTGCGTAGCGGCGCGCTCGCGCAGAGAGCGCCGGGGGCGCCATCGTCGCAGACGGTGCGGGGGGGGTTGGTGTCGCTGTCGTCGCTATCGTCGTTAGTGCTCTCGCAGCTGTTGCTGAGTCGGTGCATACCATGCTGACTGTGTCGCACTCCAGACTCGGCTTGGTCATAAAAGTATTCCCTTTTACATTTAGCGCCGGTTTCCATGCCGCCGGCAGTGTCCAACCACCGTCTCTGTTGAAATTAGGGTGACGGCTGATTTCTATAGCCTCACGTACTTTTCGCGGCACGAAGTATTTATCCCTCGCTAGTACGGAGGCTTTATCAAACCGTATGTAGTGGGCCGTCCCCTTATTGCAGACGTGTTCTGCTACTGCCGAATTATCGGTGTCCACGTTCTTCATACTTCTTATATGTTCACCGAGTCTGGTTGCGACATTGCGTCGGGTTTCCCCAATGTAGCTCAGGCCACAGTCGCATGGTATCATGTATACTCCAGGAACACCTAACGGATCTTTGTCCTTGGGAGAACGGAGGAGCTGCCGTAATTGCCCCGGCGGTCGATAGATCGTCTTGATGCTGTACCTTCGGCGTAACAAGCGACCTATCCTGTCGGTGACTCCCTGTACCGCCGCCGACATCAGTTCGACTCGCGACACCACCGCCGCCGCGTCAGCTCATGATTAAGGACTCCTATTGAGTCTGAAACTAGTCGGGTGATCCCGAGAATACGCGTGAGTAAACCG
Organism: Acronicta aceris; assembly: GCA_910591435.1. Classification (NCBI taxonomy): domain Eukaryota; kingdom Metazoa; phylum Arthropoda; class Insecta; order Lepidoptera; family Noctuidae; genus Acronicta; species Acronicta aceris. Next base: position 3,464,047 of record OU342784.1, read on the forward strand.
TGTAGTCTTTAAATAATTATGAATACGCCTCACGAAAGTTATTATACAAAAAAAAAAAAAATTAGCTTACAAATATTATTAAAATATAACTACTTACTCCAGAAGCTTTAAACTAAAATTAATATAAATTACTGTAAACAAGTCTTCAGATTCTTATTTGGTACCTCATTAAGGCCGTAACACACAGGCGCGGTAATGTATATTATATCCTTAGATGTATATTTATACATTACTTTATTTTTAAGACATGTTTAATATTGGTATTTCATTTATGTAAATATTATATAATTATGATTAAAATCATACAACTATAAAAAATATATTTAAGCCACTTGCAGCCAAATAAATTATAATGTTTTATAAATATTTAGTAGTATTTAGGTATACATCTGTGTGTGACGGTCATTATTATTGTAAGTCATTATAAAATTGAGCTAAAATAAATGCATTGTATATAAGGAACTGCATTTTAGAAATGCTTTTCTAAGTAAGGGGCCGTCCATTAATCACGTGATGTTTTTTTTGGCATTTTTAACCCCCCCCCTCCCCTTTGGTGATACATGATGAGGCTTAAGACTACCCCCCCTTATATCACGTGTATTTTTTACTACCTACAAAGAATCTAATTTTTTTTTTAATATAAAAAAATACAGGTTTATGTATCATCTAGTTTAGACATTGTTTTAATGTAAAACGTATGAGGTTAAACAATTTACGCATACGTGCCAAAACAACATAATAACTGACACTGACAAGCTGAGTCCGGCGGGCGGTTGTCGCGCGCGGCTCGCGGGAACTTCACTTCGTTCGTTGCCTGGTAACGGCGAATCAAGGTCACACTACAAGCCGCTTCCGATTTTGTACCTACGCGTTTGACGAAACAATAAATACATGTAACGCCGCTTTTCGGTTGAGTATCGCGCGAAAAAATAAATACACGTGATATATATTACTACACCCCCCCTCCCCTTGTGATATTTTGTGATTTTTTATGGACCCCTCCCCCCCCTTTCGAGCCTCACGTGATTAATGGACAGCCCCTAAGAGATAATTTCCTTTGGTATAAAGTTCCATAGAGTCCATCTTCTTAAAGCCGTGTCTGAAAATTAAATGTAAAGTATAATGATGTATACTAATATATGAATACCAAAAAAATACATTTTCCAAACGTACAAAAAATATTTGAAATGTAAATAGGTATGTCTCATTCAATCATAATTATCAATTAATAGGTATAAATCAGATAGCTTATTTATGATTTTCCCCGCAGAGACGCAATTTAAAATTCGATCTAAAATTTAAAAATAAGTGCTTACATAAATATGTACATGCGACATAAAATAACACACCCGGCTTACCTTCGTTACCAAACACCAGTGATTAGCACACGAAAACACAAGTGTAGAAAAAAAGTAAAGGGGTGTTTTTTCTCCAATGTGCAATTGTGATCTGTCAAATCTTAGAAGTGTAAATGAAGTGTGAAATACCTATAGGTTTTTGGATTATTGTGTTTTTTTTATTTGAGCCCAATATTATACCTAAGTAATTTTTTTTTAATATTTATAATACAGATTATAAATTAAGGGCTAATTAAAGCTGTACCCCCATTACAATGCATCTTTTTCTATCCTTAATATAGTTTTTTATAAGAAACCTTCGGTGGTGCGCACAAAACGACTCATAGTTTCATCGTGATCGAATAAATAGTAGTAGAGGACCGCTGGAGCTGGATGAACAAATAAATAAATTTTATTTTTTATATCTTAGAGATGAACTTCTGTTACTAGCAACATTGACCCAAATGACTAAAACCAATAAATAATATGCAAAAAAAAACCAGAATACATTTTATATATTAAAAAATCTGTCAATAGCATACTTCTTCTTTAGATTTTGTTATAAAAAAAAAACAAATTGGAAATACGCATTTAATTCAAATATCTCGCGATATACAGATAAGTACATGGGTAATACATTTATTTACGATACAATACAATACTGGGCCCATACTGTGCTAACGTAATAATTTGTGGGTTGCTAGAGAGAGATGCTGCTTTACAGGTAATAGCGCTTTCTCTCTCACACAACTTAAAAATCGAATGTTAACACGTAGTACGGGCACAGTTCTAGCAAAATTCAACAAGTTACAAAATTGTATATTTAATTATATTATTAATTATTAAATAATTAAACATTACACAACAATAATAAGACCGTATCATCAATGTAAGCTAGATAATGTTTTTTGCGAGGCTGGCAGGGGCACGTAGCAATTGATTTTGTATTTTTACCGTCAATTTAGACAAAGCTAATATAATATGTATAATAAATACATACGTGTCACTACATAGTTAGCCAATTGTGAAGGGCCGAATAGACTACGACATTTCAGACCGTACAATCAGTGTATACACCGAATGTCTATGTGTGAAAATAAGAACAGCCACACTCACACGTAGAGACACTCGGTGTATACACTGAGTGTAAGTGTATAGTGTCATAGTCTAAACCTAGCTTAAAGCGGTAAAGCGACACACCTCTCCCTCAACTTGAAAAATATTTTGTTGTAGGCCCTGAGGCCATCCCATGACGTGATTGAGAAATTCAATATCCCATCGAGAAAGGGATGACTATTTAATGTGGAAAGCGGCATCTCTCTCTCTCAATCGCAATAACACGTCATATTACAGCCTCTGTAATACAATTACAGACTGTGATAATAGTCAGAATTAATTGAATTCTTTACTATGTCTACTGAACATTGAATAAATCGGTGGAGTAATTGAAATGGACCAGTTACTATATTAAAACTTACCAAAATCATTTTTGTATAAATCAAGTAAAAATAAAAATACGCGTAAAATTGATTTTAAAGCCAAAATAAATAAAAGAAAATATCTTTAAGAAATTATCTTCCTTTATCAATTTGAAAACGGAACAAAAAGAGTTTATAATTTAATAGCTGCTTTATACTTACAAAATTATAAATTAAATTCATATACATAATTCATAACACTTAATTATAGTTGCAAATTAAACATGTGAAGTATTTAAGACTACAATTTGCATTAAAGCAAAATTATATAGAACACTTAAGTTCAGATTCAAAACTATCTTGTCAGTTAATCATGATTTTACTGATGGATACTTTTTTTATACCTACTTTAAACCAAAGTTGACTCTCAAGTTGACTTGAGTTCTCAAAGTTGACTGTCCACGACCTAATACTGAAAATGTATACACGTTTTGAAATCGTGTGTCTGTGGATATTAATATACATAGTGATTCATTAAAATTGATCATTTTAATCCTCTGAGGTGTCAAGATGACAACACGCGAGTGATACCATTGGTGTTGCTTGCTATCGGCTGCGGTTACACCATCAGGACTGTATGCTTGTTTGTATTCTTGTTAGATACTAGCACGCGGAAGACATACGTCGTCCGCGTGAGCGAAGAAGCTGAGGTAAGATTAGGTAGGTATTAGGTAGGTATTCCGCGGAAAACCTACGATAGAAAAAATGATAAAAAGTACCCTAAATGTGACCAGACTCATAATATACTTGTTCACCAGATTTCATAGAAATCCGTCATGTGAATTTTGAGTTATAAGCGGACACACAGGCATACATACATAAAGACAACAATTCTTAAAATCCTTCAAAATTCAATTGGTCTCCTCCACTTATTTTTTTTACTATTTTGTAATTACAGACACAACTTTTCTACAGACTTAATATATGTTATATATGTATACGTTTCCACAGATTGTCTAGGATCTCTAATTATGCGGGACAGCAATCCCTCACCACGATACCTATGTGGCTAGTGTAACTCATTTGCATGTGAAAGTCTACGTGTTACTGCATAATTTACCAATTGTTGAAGATACAGTACTGCAAATTAAATCGGTATAGTTACGACTTGGTTTCTCGCTATAAGCCCCATAAGAAAGGTCAAGGTCATTAAGCAATTATATTCTCAGAATAGCAGCCAACTTAGCTGTGCTCGCCTGAAGCTAGTCGTTGCGAACGGCCGCGCAGAGAAAATCAACTAAATTGTTTGGCAAAATATCAAAATCAGTAACGACAATATCACGAATGCGAAATATTTGCGGCCACAATGGTCTTTATGCCTACAGACACAAGAGTGTTTATATAAAAATTTACCACTCCATGTAAGACGATTAACGAAAGGAATTTATAAGGCGAATGTCAGCGGTAACTTCGGTAGAGGTCGCCCTAGAAGGATATACGCCATCTTATTGGTGAGACCCTTCAAAAGGGTCAAGTGCGTAGTACTCGCAATCGGCGTGTGTGTATGAGAAGATGTAGGAATGTGGAAGTATGCAAGAATCGTAGCAAGTGGCGGTCTGTAGTTTCTGGGAGAAAGGCGTGTCTATATGTATTTACCATTCCAAAACCACTCGCAGGCAGTGGGGACAGTGTACACAGCTTTAGCTTGAAGCTGAATTACAAAACGCACGTGGTCAATCGTAGTTTCAAAAAGCGTAATTTTACTGTACCTACATGCTTATAACATAAGTTTACAATACATTACCGTGTTTAGAAAACAAATACACCATAACTTATAGTTACAGTCAACAGCTCAAGTATCCAAAACTGTCAAATTTCTTCAATCGATTTTAAATTTAATCTCCAAATAATAGAGTTTATCCATTGGGGAAATTTGACAGTTTGTGGTTACTTGTGCGGTTGACTATACCAACATGCTCATATATTTTACAATAACATTACGTGTTTATACAACAAATAACCTTAAATGATACATGTATAAAAAACTTAAAAGATTCTGATAGAAAGCTCAAAACAATTTTAAACTGAATAAACAGTGATGTAACATGCAAAATTGAAAACAAATGATCTAGAGTTATTTACCTACTATTATACAAATGATGATGATGATTATAATTCACCTAAAAACTATAACTTAAGAGTCCGGCGGACCGAATTTCTCTTACAAACGTAATACCGAAATAAATAGTAATTCAAACGCAATTTAGTCAAATTGTGTTATTATTCGGATTCCGATACCGTTAATCTAGGTTTCTACGCTACTATTTTGTCCAAAATACTTCACTGGAAATAAATGTAAGCGAATGCATTTTTTGATAAAATTACCAAGTTTTTAACGATTTTCCAATCTTTTATATCTAGTAAAGTAGTAATAGACGAAATACTACAGTAGGAATCTAGATTGACGGTATCCAGCTCCCAATAATAACATAATTTGATAGAATATTGTCCGGATTACGATTTATTTGGGTATTACGTTTTTGTGGCCCATTCAAGCTCCGCCGGAACTTTAAGGTGAAGGCGTTCGGTTTGGCCGCCAAATTAAAAATTTTATTGCTTTTTCGCATTTTGTAGGTCTTTATGATGTTCAATACAATATTCACAACTTAATCTGAGGCTTTGGTAACTGGCTGAGTCCGCTGTGTTGCCAGCTGCCATTTTTATGCAACCTTTACAATAGGTAGTTTAGGATAGTTTGGTTGGTTTTTATAGAATATATTATGATTTGTTGAGCGTCATACGGATGGAAATAAAACACTTTTTCTTTCTCTTCTTCTGAGTACCATATAATATTTTTGTTGGAGTTGGCACAGTTTTTGGCAAGTTTTTAGCTGGACATTTTTAAGCAAAGGTTTTTTAGTTTACAGTAGTGTTTTTTTTTAAATCAAGTTTATTAGCAATTTCGGTCGCACATTACTAGTATTCTTGTTAACCCCTCGTGCTAAGTTAAATGCTTATGTTACGAGTGGGTTCACGTCGGTAGTGCAACGGGTGGGTTTCGAACCGACAACCACATGATCGCAAGTCCGACGCCCTAGCCATTAGGCTACCGCCGCTTATCGTTGTGAATATTGCGTAGTTAATGTCGCGATTACTTCATAGTGTTCTGTGCCTAGAATGTGTTTATCGATCTACAATTTGCCAAAAATAAAAAAAGAAGTCTCTAGGTAAACATTAAAATAAGATTCAGCCTTAAGATAAAATAAGATTGGCCTACTTAAAAATTTAAATATAAATTAATGATTTTGTAAAAGCGATTTTCATGTGTTTATGTAAAAAAATCAGATCTAAAATAATCAGTCTATTATAAGTGCTACAAAATATGATAGTAAGACTGTTTTTAAACGGCTAAAAATACTTTTAAAATAAATGGTATATTTTTGAATTAGGTTTGACATTTTTTTTTCTTTTATTATGTAATACAGAACGAATAATGATAGATACTTTTTAAGTTTTAATAGTACGTAAAAAATAAAATCGGATGAAGAAAATTGATAATCCGTAAGAAGGATAATGAGTATGAATAAAATATATCCTTTTATTTAAATTGTATAGTCAATTTAACATCTTAAAACAAAATACCATCTGAGCAAAAGACAACGAAATTAATGTTCCTTACGATTTAAAAATTTCGTATTAAATATTTGTTTACATAAAAAATACTACTTTGGAGCAAAAAATACAGAATAAAAACTACTTACTTATAAGAATATTTTTGATTTACGGTTTAATTATATATTTCAACTTAAAATTAATGTAATTTAGTAAGAGGGACGACGATGAAGGATTCCAAAAGTGGGTTTGAAAAGGAGCATTGAAAAATAATAACACGGATCGATCTGGAAATGCTATCCCTCTGTAACTGGCACCATTTTTTATATTACAAGCTGCCACATATTACCTACCTAGTAATGTTTAAGTTTTAAATTTATCATACTTTCAATAAGCAATGTTTCTTTAAAGTTTGTTAAACAAAGCTTGATATGCGCGACAGATGTAAGAGTGAGATTTCTAGGACTGGGGTTTTGTTGAAAAAAAAAAACCTTTATTGTACGTTATCATCAGTATAAAACAGTCGCTGTCGCTGTCTGTCCGTCCCTATGTATGCTTAAATCTTTAAAACTACGCAACGGATTTTGAAGCGGTTTTTTTAATATATAGAGCGATTCAAGAGGAAGGTTTTAAGCTATTTAACATTACGCTACGGCTCTTAGGAACGGGGCAACGCGGGTGAAACCGCGGGCGAGCCGCTAGTTGATTATAAATCAATCATCGTTTAAATAATATTTTAAATAAAATTGGTTTTATCTTGACTTAAAGCATGAAATAAAACGAGAAGAATACTAGAACATACAATGGTAGATATACTATTGTAGTTTTTGGTTTACAAGACGTCAGGAATCGTACTGACATAAACAAATTATTCGATCCATGATATTTTCATGATCGATTTACCACAGTCAGTCGATAGATGACGCAGTGAAGTGGGTAGGTACATTTTGACTGTAAAAAAATATGGAACTTCATGCGCATGATCTCGTTGACAGCTGTCGCGTATATTAAGCTATTTCTAACAAAATAAAGTGTAGTACATCAACAAACTGCGTATTATCTACTGTCGTATAAATGACAGTTCATTAATATATTACGGACTGTCATAAAGATTGAAGTCAAAACAATAAAATGTTTCAATTGATGTCATGTATTGTAGTAGTATTAACGAACTGTCATATTACTATACGATATTCCGTTAAGACTTATATATAATGGGCTGTCGAAAGTACCTATTGAAAAATACATTTTTTTTATCAAGGTGCCAGTCATAGTTCTTCATTATATTAAAATTAACAACAATGGCAGTGGGTAGATTCTTATCCTAAATATAATAATAGTGTATACAGTAATATAGCTATAAAGATGGCAACATTATCTATTTAGAAGTTTTGATTAAATAAGATTTTTATTTTAATCTATCAAAATGTCTGGAGATCAGTAAGTCATATATTTTTTTCTATTTAATTATGGGCTTAACTTCTTAATTATAAACTACACAGGACATTTATCTGAAAAATATATCTATTGCCTTCTCAATTCAAATATTGACAGGTTTTTTTTAATGAAACTTATCCTTTGATAAGTAAGTAAGTAGTTTTAGGTCATCAGAAAGAGAATGATTGTAAGCTTATGGTTTAGTCGCCTTTATTTCAGCGACATTTTAATAAAAAAGTATATCATTAAGTACATTATACCGTTCAATTTTGAATTGATCTCCAGTAAAGCCATCTTTCGTTAGTAAAGCACCAAAAATACTGATTTCAAGGTTCACAAGCTTCGTAACAATTACATATAAATAGCGGCGGATATAGTTATTTGTACTTAATTATTGCAATATAGTTTAGAAAGTTTCCTTATAGGCTGCCGAATTTTAGAGTGGCTCTCTACGTCAATCATTTAGAATAAGGTGAAAAGTATGACTTTTGTTCTAGTATAGCACTCAAGTTATCAGAACCATGTAAAAAATTGAGGTTTGAGAGTTACTCGAAAATACTGGTAAATATGCACTTCTATATCTTTTTATGCATATTAAAAGTATCAATGAATATAGGTCATAGTTTTTTTCTAAATATATTGCAATAAATACACAAATATAGCTGCTTAACTATAAACTAGCATGGTTCCTCTTCACTGTGCGCGTCTGTGTGTACTTCATAACTTGATATAGTAATTCTTGACGTTTCCGATCTTAAGTGTGTTATTTCCACCTGTTATGAAAAACTATCATCAATTTCTATTCAGTACAATTGTATTATAAAACATTTTGAGACGAAAAGGCGTCACGTTATTTTTTCACGATACTTCCACTTAGATACATTTCTTCGCACAACTACGTAACAAACTATATATTACCAGTATAAGCTGACCTCCCTTTGATGCTTTGCGTACGTAACATCACGCTTGTATTCCCCGAAGTGATGTGCAGAGGAGTACTAATGTACACTCACAATTCGCCACTATGTTTAGGTCCCAGGTAATAGGGGGCGACCTGATTTTCATTAACCGGGTACAGATCCAAACTCCGAGTTGCTACTCAGAATTTCATAGAAAAACACTGCTCGACCGATCGATCGAATCGAACTCAGGACGTAGCACTAACAGTCACGCTTAGGGCCATTGGACTAATCAGGCAGTCTCTTTACAATGAGAGGTCAGCCTATACTACAAATGAATGGCTTTATGTGTAGCCATGCGTACATGACCAAACAATTAGTAGTAACAATTATTAATAATTGAAACAATTAGTAATAATTATATTTATAGAGAGCATATTGCAATTGGCCTTTTCGAATCAAAGGTTTCACCAAAGTGGTAATCTGTACTCATATTGCTAAATAACATTTTTTAATCAAAGTTACTTAAAAACTCAGAGAATCTTTGGCGCTTAATACTATTTTATTTAAGTATTAGATTAAACTAAATTAATGTAACCTAATGTTAATAATATGCCTGTTAGTAGTGTCGGAGGGAGATTATAAAAATCAGTTTCGCAAAAAGAAACACTTGATTACTTAACACATCGCATATATCAGTTTTTTTTTTTGACAGGTTATGGTGAAAAATTTGTCAGAATTACATACTAAAAAATAAAACAGATTTTATGATTTCCCGTCAAATTATAATATAAACTTATGTCTATCATACATTATGAAATTCTTACCTTTTTTGCAAGCAGTTATCCAACAAATTTTTATCCACTTTAAGCCAGCCATAGGTAAGCTTTAAGCATAGTTTCTACTAATCTAGTAGGTATGTTTTAATGATGGTAAGATTTGAATGGAAGTAATTCGCAAGAGAGGAAAATTCAACAAGATCATTCTAATCCGTCTTATTAAGCGTAATTTAGAATACCATACTCCATATACGGTGCATGTCTCTCTGTCACTCAAGTGAGTTTGACTACATCTACTATAATTGGCAGATGGCAAAATACTGCACTAAATTGGGTTTGTATAGGATGGTATGACAACGTACATTCATAAAAGTAATAGATTTTTGTCGCCTCCACGAGCTTATAAAATATAGTGGAGTGACACAAGCTAATAAAAATCGAGCTAGACTCGCCTAGTGTCTCATTTTGCTACACGTGCGAGTCAAAAGAAGCTATCAAATAATTTATGCATATTAACAACATGCATGACTGAGTAGGTACCTACCTGTTTAATGATAATATGTAATTATCCAAGTATAATAAATGATTCTAGTAAACTATTATGTTTTAAAAGACGCTTTTTTGTTTTATAATAGTGGACAATAATAAAATAGTAGGTGTCCGTTTTTTATCAGCAATGTTGACTGAACTGGGGTAAAATGGGTTCGAAATATGAATAATCCGTTATTTTTTCTCAAATGTTTTATTCTACATGTCGGTCGTTTTAAATAGTTAACAACAACAAAATATACATTATTGATATATAGTAACAACGACGAGAAACGTAACAGTTTATACACACCAGACTACGTTTTTATAAGGGTGACCAGTGGAGAAAAAATATTTTAGTCGGTACTATTTTTTATACTTCCCAATTTTGTTTCACCTCATCCAACTGGGCTAAATATTGAACTAAGAATCGTATGTTTTTGAGCAATCATTTGCAATTATAATGCTTCGAGTGATAATTAATTTATCTACTTATAATAATATTAATTATACTTTTATACAGCTAGATGCGCCCAATACAAAAACTATTCCTGTATTTTATATGTGTCTTTCTTGTCTTTTCACTTTTCTATTCTTAACTAGTGACCCATAGCGCAAAAAGCAATCGCTGTTCTTAACTGGTTACGGCGTACTAGTTTTAAATTATTTTTGTACTTTAGTTAAATTAATTACTTACACAAGCACCTCACAATTTCGTAGATTTTATATCTTTTCATATATTTTCAATAACACGCGTGTCCAGTGATATATGATTGCATTTTCGGTGTAGCGAGTGTCATGGGTTATCTTTCCACTCGAGAAAAGTATTTATGTAGCCCACAAGTATATTGAGGTCCACAAATATTTGTTGGTGTCTGGGTGTACTGCACATCTGTTAATTGTGTTTGTAAATCTTACCGCGACACTGAAATTGTTCCTATCGATAATACGAGAGCTATCTTTGAAAAGAAAAATATCATTAAGGAGAATTAAGGTTTGATAATCAACGTACTTACAGCATTCATTTTTCGATCGTGATGTATAGACGGAAAATTTTACCTAACTTTAGTGTATTTAATTGATATACATTACACTATTCGAATCGATATACAATTTGTACTCTACCAGTGCTTCTACAATGAACACATTAAATATTTATTTATAATTTACTATCAATGAATGGTCACCACTTACAAAAAGGTTTTAAATTAGTTTTGGATCTGTAAGCACTTTTACAAAATCTGAATATTGTAACAAACAATTCTACTCTATATTTTAAAATATTCTGGTTTAATAGGATAATTTTGTTGATTTTTTGATTTATAATGGTAAATATAGAAAATGCACGCATTTGACAATGACGCGATGATGTGATCTTTTGAAATAGCTCATTTTTTTAATAATTCAGAACTTTATCTAATTTTTTTAAGGAAAAATACTTACAGATCCCATACAGTTTCATAAATATTATTACACTCACATGAAAGCGGATTATATAGATTTCAAAAGCGAACAACGAATTGCTTTTGTTAACTGACAACCTTCATTTTTTTTATTATTAGCAATACATTAAACGGAGTAATAAATACGAAAGTGGTAGTTTTGGTCGACTTTGTGTGTTGGCAACACTGAATCTCGTGGTAGTTGTATTAAAAACGTTCCGATTTTAATTATGTATTGTTTCTGCCTACCCCTGTGGGAGAAAGGCGTGAGTGTATGTATGTATGTACTATAACAACGAATTGATATGAATTCTTACATACAATTGGACGCGCATTCTGTTTTTCAGTTCAAATAATTAATTTTCAAATAATTTAGTGGAAACAATAACAAGTTTTTACATAAAATGTTTGTGTTCGTTAAGAACTGCATTATTTAGTAATAAACTGTGTCGCAGCCAAAGTTACAAAAACATTGACTGTTTAGATAGACTACCACCAGCTGAACTATTAACGGGCAATACCGGCTATATTATTTATATTTTCATTGATTTTATTTTATTATTTTTCAGGCAATTCAAATTTCAAAGGTTCTTTCCTCATTCTTATGTGCGTTTAACGGTTTATTACCAAGTATAACCGATTGTCGTAAACAGGTATAATATACGACAAGTGATTAAACTTAGGACTTTTCGTAGAGCGGTTACCCAGTGAGCCGGTATTGTGAACAGGGTGCAATAAGTTGTGTTTTATAGATATTCGTAAATTCACGTAATTCACACATACTTTTTTCACGATAACACCCTGTTTAAGACTCTAACTCCACTAATATGTGACGAGATCAGTCGGTTGCTGAATATGATTAGATGAAGTCAGTCGAAAAGATTATTTTAGGACTTATTTATTAGGATTCTTTAATAAAAATATAGTTAAGAAGACGTTTAAGTTTGTTTTACGATAAATTAAAGTAACTTAAATTGTATATTGAGAATTTAATAAAGTTCATGGGTTGTAAAATTAGGTTTTGAGTTAAATATTGATGACTATTAAATAAGTCCTAAAGTACAAAAAATATATTAAAATTATTACTTACTACACATTAGCTAAAGTTACGTAGTCTAAAAACATTTTTTCTGTTTTAAAAAATGGGTCCGTTCTTTTGGCAATTTTAAATATTTCGAAAACGGCGTACAACATTCATTACCTAGCGTTTCATTTTACGATATTTTTTTCAACAATAGTAACACTTAGTTTAAACAAATAAGATATACGAGACGAGATTACGCTCCAGTTATTGCTAAAGTTCATTATTAATAAAGACATTCCTGCAACATTTTTTTTTTTCAAAAAGCATTTTTCGCGTTCCTCACAATGGAAGCACCCAATTTTGTGTTATTAATATTGAGATTGCCATGACAATAAACGTTCCTAAAAAGCTAGCGTCGTAAAACAGATTATTAAGCTTTAAGTATAAATATGTTTGTTTGATAGTTAATCATTTATAATCCTTTTCTACTCTTTCTTTTAGATGCAACTAGGAAAATAACCCACCGTAAGCAGCGTCCAAAAAAAACGGGCATTGATTAATATGGCTTATGCTCTAAAATAAATATAATTTATGCATAGTATTTGTAAAAATACGGAAGTGTAAGCGTGAATGCGTTAGGTATTGTTTCAGAAATTGTTAGCACAAAAATATTTTTATAGCACAAGCATCAAATTCTGGCAACACATTTAAAGTAACGCCACAATTTCTGCGAACATTCCGAGTTAAAATGAGTGGTAAAAATAAAAAGGAAAATATTCATGTTATAAACTGTCTTGCCTTAAAGCAGTTGTAATTGAAAAAGAATCTATCAGAAAAAATGGCCGTAATAATTCCTCAACACAGATGAGTACAGATCAACTTTGGGTGCACGGTAGTGCTACCCGCCAAGTTCGTACAATATATATTTTTACCGCTCATTTCGACATTTTGGAAGGCTACAGTGTGTTCAATGCATGTCAGTGTGGTTAGTGAACAAAATCCTTCACCAAGCATGTGACGTAATACTTACCCCATTCTTTGTTGTTAATAGTTATGACTACAATATTTTATTCGGCAACGCTAAAGATAAAACGTAAATAAAGCTTTACTATATGTAATAATATTCGCTATTAACTATTAGTAAGTAGTATTTTGTTTACGTTTTATTCTTTCGCCTTCGTCTACTAAATAAGTATTGAATTTTGGAGAAAGGGTTGACATATAGTTTTAATGTATTTTTTATCACTGTAAAAATAAAAGATTGCAAAACAAGTTAAATACTTTTAAAAAAAATATTGAAGCAGTGTAAAAAGTGGTTGTGGTGAAATCAAAATAGCGAACGTAGTTAAATCAATATTCAACCATCTCTCTAACTCTGACATCATCTACACACGTTGGCCCGAACGGTTCCACCCATTTTAGCGTTAAGTAGTTTTCGATACCTCACGTTAGGAGCCAACGTGTGGAGGAACCAATGAATCAGCCATTGAAGTTCTCAACTCACCACTTCGCTGGTAAGACAGTTGATGGTGGTGGGTGGGAGGGCGCGTGCGGGCGGTGGCGGAGGGCGCGGGGAGCGGCGCCCTTCACGCCCGTCACACGGCGTCGCGCCACGGGCTGGAGTTATGGGGTAGCCTAAGAATCGAAACACGGGAGTCGAGTCTTATTATAAATAAATAAAATACCATAGAATAATTTTCTTATACTATAAACCATGTAAAGATAGTGTATAAGGTTATTAATAAATAAATAAATGTCATGTGTTATCAAATAGCAATAAATTACTGAATTCCGGGTCTTCCACAAAATATTAAGCCGAATCAGATTCCAGCTGTTGCCTTTGCTGGCATTCAGCCATATTCCAACATGCAGCTTATCCATTAATAAATAATCTAATCTAATTAATCAAATTCGTGGGGTTTAAGTTTTGAATAAAATAATTTTAATTCTGAAGTTATTGAAATTTTTCAGATTGAGTTACTTCGCGGAAACAAATGCATAGTATTTGGAAAAGTTACATAATACAACGGTTTTTTTTTAATAAGTACCTTGTTCACTACTACTGGACTCGGTGAAGCTGGGCGTGCCTTCCGTCCACGTGGGGGTCGAGCCCTCAACTGACGCGGGGGGAGTCCAGCACACACTGTTAATTCAATATAGCCATTAGATGTAAAGCTCGTTGTCAATTACTTTGGTGCTTCTCTCTTTGTTGTCAAATGCACAACCGGGACCCAAGTCTGTTCTTTCAGAATTATAGACAGTAAAATAATAGAATTGAACCCTAGAAACGTTTGATTTTTATCGTTTCTTCATAATCTTAATCAAATTAAATAAACATGATAGATCGCTTTATCTTTTACTGTAGTAATATGGCTAATTAATAGGGGGGCTCTGCCTCATTAGTCTAGTCATTAGTATAGAAAAACCCAATAACACTTTGCTCGACCTGGGGGTCGAGCAAAGTGTTATTGGGTTTTTCTATGAAATTCTCAGTAGCAGCTCGGAGTCTAGATTTGTGCCCGGTTAATGGCAATAGACTCGCCCCCTATTACATGGGACCTAAATATACCGGCGAACTGTGGGTGTACATTAGTACGCCTCTGCCCAACCCTTCGGGGAATACAGGCGTGATGGTATGTTATGTAATAGGGGGGCACAGTAGAGAATTCGCCAAGTCATTCTTTTTGTCAAATATTATCGCTCAATAAAAAAAAATTGTCAAATGCCGTCAGTGTGTCGTCAGCAACCAGTTCTCTTAAAATACCAGTAAAAAATCCAAATACCTTGCGTCATTACTGCGTGCGTTGCTCAAAGCTGCTGGCGTTAATGCTAATGATGACGCCGAAGATGTGGTCATCACACTGGCAGCGCTTGACGCGCCCCGGCGTCTTCCTGACGCACTTGATGACGTCGTCGATGACGAGTTAGTGCGGCTCGTCCGCGGTGGGGGGGCTTCTTCGAAGGGGGGCGGAGGCGTCGAACAACACGACAGCGGTGCGCCGGCTGAGGGTTAACTAGCGTTACTACTTAGACTAGCGGGGTTGAAGGAGGGATGAACTCAAAAAGGTTTACCAAATATATTTGCCTAAAGGTTCGCTATGCAAAATGCATGTTAATAGTCGGCCAAGTTACAGAATTGTTCTCCTAAATCCAGCACTACCTCTTGGCATATCTATACAAAACATAGTTCCCTTGTTTGGTAAAAGTAAAATAAATCATTGTGTTAAACAGACGATAGCCAGAAGATGCCTTTTATGCGGCCAAATGACGCATACCATACTGTGAAAATATGCAATTTCTGTAAATATCTTGTATTTATTAAATCAACGAGGTCAATGTTCTCTGCTCGAATTGTTGTTAAAACTGCTATGACTTTCTTGGCCAACTATTCCCATGAATAAATAAATAAAATGCAGATACAGTGAAGGTTGATAAGAAAAATACGAAACGTAGCGAGGTATTGGGTCTTTTTAAAAGTTGAAACTTTTATAGATGTATTTTTTATTTTTTGAAATTAGTCTGAATCCGAATTACCTAGCTACGCCGATGACTACAGGTATATTTTTTTATATCTATACTATTTCTAGTTTCAAGCAAATGAAAATTTTCTGTAGTGTAGTGTCTAATCTAGCTATTGGTGTATAAAGAAATAATAATTGTTCTAGCTAAGCAAGTAAAATGACAAATCCAGTTTACAAATACTAGTAAAATACAATAGAATTCTTACTGCTGTCAGGGTATCTACTCTAAAATTAGTCGCAAGAAAACGTAGTTTATATGTAAAGGATAATTTAAATTTCTGTCACATTAATTAACGGAGCTTCAATGAATGAGAATATCTACAAGTTAGATACCATCTGAGGCTTCGTCCAGCTAAGGTTGCAAATATAAATCTCCAAAATAACTAATCATAAACATTTGATAGTTGGAGTACAAATGTACGAATAATCGCATTTAGCACCGAGTTTTGTTGTAATAATGTCGTAGAGAAGGAAAATAAACAATTACCTATTCTTGAAATTCGTTAAAACGAGCAATAATAAATAATACATGTAGAGGCTATAATGATTGATTAAAATGCAACAATATATATAAAAATATATACATGAAGTTAAAAGTGCTATATCTAAAGGAGGTGATATATCAAAAGGATGCATTTAATATCAGGGTAACAGGAGAGTTGGAGAGGAAAATCAACGACCGAGCAAACATAGATACTGACGAATATAGAAAAAATGGCAGTCATTACGTATCACAACACAATCTAAAACATTTACATGCTACACTAAATATATTTGATGGCTTCGGCTTTGAGCCTCAAGAAAATTGTCTTCGATTCAACTTTGTAGAATTAGTATCTCATGATCATGTCAAATTCTTTTTGCAATTTACTCTTTCATATTTTCTAAAGCAATTTCAATACATTTCGTTACAGAATTTCCTCAATATCCTTTTTCATTTTGATTATTATCTTTTTCTTATCAGATTTTTTTTTGAAACTGCCTTTCTTCCTTTGTCTCGGTATTTTGTTTGGTGTTTTCGTCAAAGGTGTCTCGGAAAATTGTTTAATTTTCTCGTGAACGTTGCCACTTATTGATTTTGAAACAACCGGATTTAAGGCAGTGGTTGCTAAAGAGAAATGCTTTCTATCAATCGAAGTTAAGCTGCCATGTGTATATTCAATGGGTTCAAATAATTTCTTAGTTTCTTTTACTAATTTTCGAGTATCTTTATATTTTTCTGATTGTTTACTTTCTTGGGATGAAGATATGGAACTTCGCCTTGAGCTATCAGAATCTGTTTGGGCTCTGTAAATATTTTTTTGGAACATATCGATTTTAGTTTTTGCTTTTTTATGGCAAATCACTTCCTCTTTTGTCATTCCTTGCGTGTAAGTTCTTATTTCAACTTTTGGTTTTGGCTTCTTATCTTGGGAACGGTTTTTGTCTCTTTTAGATTGATTGAAATTTAGTTTTTTAGTAATACCGGATATTATTCCAGGCTTTGAACCGTTCTTTTCTACTTTAGCTTCCACGTCTACTTTTGAAGTCTGTTCTGCCTTCTTTTTTTCAGTAGGAGCTACTTTCTTCAAAGTTCTAGCAGCCAATATAAGATCTGACGATTTGATGTTATGAACGCTAACTTTTTCAGTAGAAGAATCAAAGTTGGTTGGAGATTTTCTGGTTAATTTATCACCTATCTGTGTAACAACCTCCTTAACAAATTGTGACGGACTTTTGGACTGTTTTGCTCTTTCATCATCAACGATTTCATGAATTTCTTGTATTACGATCCTTTCTTCGCTACTAGATTCAGTTAGAGATGTATCGTCGTAATCTCCAGAGTCCAAATGTTCTCTGAGAACTTTATCAATGTTAAATTTAGCCATCATTGACGTTTGGGCAATCAAATCTTTACCAAGATGTGATCTCTCCGTGATACTGTCACCTTCTTCAACAAAGTCTAAGAAAGAGTTTGAAGCAACTAATTTCGTGATCTTAACAGAACTGTTGGATACAGACGGTGGGATGCGGCATGCAGTGAGTTCTTTAAATTTAAAATCATGCCCATAAAAACAGAAATCGTCATCACTGCTAGTGATGGGTGTCTGCGGAGGGATATCACTCACAGAAATGCTTAAATTCGGATAATCACCTTTCGTGTCGATGCTTGACGCTTGGGAAGTGGCACCTCCCCGTTTAGCTTTAGGAGATCCTCTCGGGGGGACCGGAGGAGGGACTCTCTGCTTTTGAGAGCCTTTCAAGACCGCAGGGAACGCGATGTCGGGTTCTGACGCAGCAGTAGTCGTCTTAGCCGATGACGTTGTGACTTTAGCGGCAGTCGATACCGGTGAAGTCACCGATATAGGCGTTATATGGGCTGTCACATCCGATAAAGATACTGGCGATCGACAAAAACGCTCAAAATTTTGTATAGGTTTATTAATATAATTAAAATACACAATAATAAAATGTATAAGTAAAAGAAAATTTGGCACATTAGAAAAACGATCACAACAATAATAATATTAAAAGATTTGTGTTTCAATGGAAGAGTAGTTACAGCCGGGATGTTTACGTAATATTATATGTCCAAAATAGCATGTTTGAATTTATATTTTTTAGATGGAGCTTGACCGTTTAAGTAACGTATTTTTTATTGGTGCATCAAGTTTATGTATTAGACATTAAAAATAAATTACAGCATGCAGATTTAGGGAGAAAAATAAAAGCCAAGATTGATGGTATACCCAATAAGAAAAGAGTTCCAATAAGGTCACAGCAGCATGAAAAAAGGAGAGATAACATGATCATAAGTTTGTTTATTTGTGTATATTTTTAGTAAACTAGGTTACTATTAACACCGGCCAAAATTTCGAAATGGTTTTTCGTAAACATTTTCTAGAAACACAGTTTGTATAAGAAAAAAATATCTTTATAATCCTCTTGATACCAAAACCTATGTGGTTTTTGTACCTTCCATACAAAATCAACGGGCGCGCTCGGGCAGCGATCGGGCGCTGTGCTGTTCACTAGGACCGTACGTCCAACAGTGGACGAATATGATGATGATTATATAAAATCAACCACCATACTATTTTGTATGAAGGTTTTAAACATTAGTTTTGAAAAAGTCAGTAGGTAATCCAGTTTCATGATATGCATATAATTACTTACCTACGTACAAAATTTTGGCTGGTATTAAAAGATAACCCTGTATCATTTACGAAGCAAAAAGCGTAGCAAGGGATTTAAGAACCTGTATTCAGACAGGTCATGGATTTATTTTGACACGTTATAGAAATTTTAAAAGGTGTAAGTTGGTCCAAGTCCTTATCATCACAATTAACTTTAAGCCAATGATTTAATCGTCAGTTAAAAGCAAAGCAACAGTGACTAAATAGTATCTTTAAATTAGTTTGCCAATGACCGTAAAGCAGCAACCGAATTTATAAAACTACATTCATTAGCCAATTGATTTAATGTTTTGCCAGTTATTTTAATCTCCTGATATCATATTAAACCTTTGAGAAAGAAAAGAAAAAATAGGATCTCCGTATCATTCGTAGTATCATACCAGCTGTACCCGAAGGGTTAGGCACTAATGTACACTCACAATTTGCCGGTATTTCAGTCCCATGTAATAGGGAGCGAGCCTAATGCCATTGACCGAGCACGAAACTAACAGCCAAACTCCGAGCTGCTATTGAGGATTTTATACCGAACAATAGGGCTGGGGGACTCGAACCCAGGGCCTTTAGGATAGCAGTCGCGCTTACGATCATGGGTAATACGTATAACCACTGTATGTACATGACTGCCTCATTAGTCTAGTGGTCCCAAGCGCGACTGCTACACTAGAGGTTCTGCGTTCGATCCCCAGGTCGAGCAAAATGTTATTGGGTTTTTCTATGAAATTCTCAGTAGCAGCTCGGAGTCTGGATTTGTGCCCGGTTAATGGCTATAGGCTCGCCCCCCTATAACATGGGACCTAAACATACCGGCGACCTGTGGGTGTACATTAAGTACGCCTCTGCCGAGCCCTTCGGGGAATATAGGCGTGATGATATGTTATGTATAACTAATGAAGTTAATTCACTAACTATACCTAACTGTCAAATAACCCTTCCCTTCTTGCGCAGTTGGGTAGAAATATGATTGAATTGTATATGTTTTTTCTTATTTATTTAGATTATTATTAAATATTACTGGTAACTTTAATTCCAGTTAATTAAAACATCTGGCAGTACCATTTTATGGATTACATACATTATTAATTAAGCAATCGAATGAGTGGCAAGATAAGCAATATTTACTAAATTTAGTTTCAAATCTTTTTCTTTTAAATATTAATTAATTAAAGTGTATTTCCTTGCTACACTTTTTTTATTTATAAACATCATAAAACATTTTTTTTTATCAAAATCTGTACTCTTGTCGAAACCCAAAACGTTTCGACAAAAGTAAAAATGTAAAAAAATAAAGATTTGTTGTTGTTGTGTTGTTATTTAAGAAAGTATGTAGATACAGAATTACAATGTCTTTAGTTATAAGGCACCTTAACCTTACATGATGTAACGTAGGAACTAGTCTAGAAGACGCTTCGTTTTAAATGTAGACTTCAGAAGTAGCTTTTGCAGCCCAAAAGAAAGGATGGAATCGTTTCCTTTCATGAGTCTGAGATAATAATTATTGCTTAACTCAGCGCCTATTAATTTTCAAATGCAAGTAGGTACGGTAGGTATAGGGCATTTAAAATAATATAGGGCTTATACTGTACTTCCATATTAGTTATAGGACACATAAACGTCAATTTCAAGACAACTTTCGTGGAACAGTTCACGGCACACACATACAACATTCAGTCTCACCTGCTTTGACGCTGGCCACCCCGCTCGATCCTGCTCCTATCCATTAGATAGCGTGAAAATATTACGTGATAACAGTCAGCAAGTTTATTTAACAAGAGTGAAAAAGCGTTCAAATTTAAGAACTTGGCTGGAGCACTACCGTGCTTCCAGTTTTTAATTGTACTGCGTTCTACAAGCTTAATGATCCTGGTAAAAGTTTTGATAGAAACGCTACTCGTTACGGATTCATTGGCAGGTACAATAAAAAAAAACGATAATTCTTTCAAGAATGACTTTTATAAAATAGCAAATGACCTTGAAATAATAAAATGTTTTTTTTTCTATTTTTTGTTGGATAAAGATTACTTTGACAGATAAAATTATAAAAAATCTATCTTGTAGTGTACCTACTATTTTTTTACCTTTTAATTTATATTAGAATACTTTTAACCTCAGTTAAAAAACCTTTAAATTGGGATAAGGGCAGGAAGAAGAAGAAGAAGACTTTTAACCTCACTATTTGTAAATATAATAATATTCCAATATTCTAAATTCCTATAACTATTAATTACAAGCTTCTGCCGCGTCTTTGTCTGCGTGGACTTCAGAATTGGGTCCGAGCTGGATAAAAAGTAGCCATGTGTCATTCCAGACTATAATCTATCTCTGTGCCAAATTTTTATCCAGGTCCGTTTAGCGCGAAAGAGTAACAAACATCCATACTCAAAAACTTTCATGTTTATATTATTACTAGCGGCCCAGTACGTGCTTCGCAACGTATAAAGTGAAATAATAAAAAAAATTAATTGGAACATCAAATTCATCATTTGTAACAAAAAATGTGATAAAATGAAGAACCGCTCGACCGATTTTGTACAAACTTCACATAAACCATCTACTAAATAGTCCGAACAAAGCCTAAACATTTGGTTTGGATAGGTGAGCCCGTTCTTGAGTTATAAAATTACAACGAAAAGTGGCATTGATTTTTATATATATTGATTGATGATTGATTAAGGATAACGAAAAAGTTGACAAAGATACGTAGGAGGCTTATTTTCAAGAAATTTTGCAAAAAGATTCTAATATATTTAGTACCATACGTAAATACTGCGGTTAAAATCGAGTTGATTACGTCACCTATTATGATTCAGGATTGTTATAAATAATACAGAAGAAATGGATTTTTTTTTATATCGTGCGCAAACTATATTTATGATAAAGCTAGAAAATCCGTTTTTTTTGGGCGAAATTAGGAAAGAAAACAAGTATTTACCCAGCCAACGATATTCTCATTTATTACCATAATATATACATAAAAATTTGGTCAAACAGCTCAAGCAATAAACAATATACTTAAGTCTACCACACAAGTACACTATAACATAAACTGGATTCGTTTCACTGAACTACAAAACTTTTGTGGGCGACTGTACATTTATAAAAAGCAAACCCAAACTTATTTTTGTATTTTTTTTTAATATTTTAGACTGGATATTGTCCATAATAGGAACATCAAATTTCTTAAATATAATATGCCTAAAAATCACATTTTTAACGAAAATTTTACGTAAAAGAAGCATGTACAGTCATACACAAAAGCTAAGTCAGTCGGTAAACTTTAATATTAAATTAAATTAACATTCATTCAATTAATCTCAATGTGTTGTGAAGGGTGTCTTTATCATAACTTAATATGAATTAAATTTAGCTTTACATCAATATAAACAATTATGAAACTGTACAATGAACATGAAATAAATATTAATTTATTTATATAAAAATTTAATTAAAATTGAGACATAAATAATACTCTTTGATTAGGGCCTCTTACTCCCAATTATTGTGCTAAAGATGTTTTTAGTGATAAAAACCCTCACAATTAGATGGTTATGTGTGAAATCTCTCACAAAGTGCGACTGTGAATTGGTGTTTTATGAGAAAAACTCTCAACAATAGGGATTGTTCGAAAAGTGACAGTAAGTTGAAGAATAAATACTTTTTCAAGATGTCTCGCTTGAAAAAGGAGATGTTACTCTATCTGGAGAATGTTACTAATTGAAGAATGGCCTATCTTTTCAATCAATCTTTGGATTTTTGGTAATTTCGAATTTTATGATTATAAAAATATGAAAACATTTTTTTTTAACTTCAGCACAGCTTTGCTTTTTTGGGATATAATTCATAAACATTATCAATTCAAAAACTTTTGTTATTAACCGAATCTGTTTATTGAAATTGCGATTTTTTGGTCTGAATTATATCCAAACAACTAATTTAACGGTAATTTTCACCTATCTAATGAACTAAAACCAGTAATATAGCCAACCAAACTTTATCCAATCCAGCAAAGACACCGTATACACCCGAAAAATAAAAACAGACGCCACAACGATAAAATAATAAAAATTTCAATAATAAATAATTAATACCATACAAACACTTAATCTCATATCCAAATACAATATTAATTCAGTTCAAATTAGAGTTTCGAAAGACTGCAGTTGAAATTAATATTTTAAAATCTGTTTTATTTTGTATAATAATAATTATGTAATATATATCTTATTTAATAAGAGTTGAACTGACTTTGGAAAACTCTCGTGAGGAAACCTGCATGCTTGAGAGATTTTGTATGAAGTCTGGCAACACAATATATTCGGCCAGGGT
The DNA here is from genome assembly GCA_910591435.1 of Acronicta aceris. Taxonomy (NCBI): domain Eukaryota; kingdom Metazoa; phylum Arthropoda; class Insecta; order Lepidoptera; family Noctuidae; genus Acronicta; species Acronicta aceris. The sequence goes on from OU342784.1 coordinate 3,487,543, forward strand.
GGTGGAATATAGCCTAATCCCTCTGATTCTAAGCGGGAAATCCGTGCCGTGCAGTGGAACAATATAATGTAAAACTGTTATGAAATAAGCATAAAACAAATATCGTTATTTTTTCAATGACCGAGTCTTTTCAAAACTGTATACATACTGAGTTGCTCAAATTAATCAAAAGCAAATGCAAATGTCGTTAGTTGTTTCGAATTATCGACGAGAAATCGGCGTTTGCTAGTGATATTTTCAACACTAGTAATTAGGCATGGAACGTTTCACGGTGTGAAAATTATTATGAAATACGTTTGCTACTGTCATAGTGAAGGCGAAATGATAATTATTATCATTGACGTGAAATTTCACGGGTGCTTTCAAAAAATGTATCGTATGAATATTTATTAAAAGTAGCAGTGATTTCCTTGCCTTCGCAATTCAAAAAATATTCATTTGTTTTCTTCGGTTTGGCAGACCAACAGAAACTACTCATGGAACATGCTAAGACTTCGTAAAAGAACGCATACGTACATAGGGTCGTTCGACAATAAAATACTGCATATATTAAATCTCTTTAAATCAAATATTCCACTGAAATAAGTAGATTAGGTAACAATCAACTATTTCAAATAGTTTTAGTCGAATACAGTAAATCGATAAAAGAATTTTATTCGATCTTTTATGTATGATCAAGTAAATTTTGTAATATGTAATCGATTATGTAAATAATAACTGGTTTAACAGTTAAACCTAATAGTTATATAACAAAACACAGTGTTCCCATCCTTAACTAGGTAAATATGCAAGCATCATCGATGAAATTGTACGAAAATTTTATATTTCTCGTTAAATTTTATTGTATCGTCTGTTTTATCGACATTATATGTTAAGCCTTATTATCGATTTTATGTACATTGACATTATTTTTAATATTACTTGTCACTATGTATTATGTTTCACAAGGCTAATTCATAAAACTTATTTTATCGATAATATTTATCGACACTTGATTAAAATCGAAAAAGCTTGCAAATATCGTCCCAGTTAAAGTTAAGCCTAGTAACATATAAAGCAACAGATAATTACAGCAGAATATGTACTAAGCTTAAACTAAGTCTTTTACTACTGAACTACTTGGCTAGTCAAGAACTATCGATACATACACATTTATCGACTAACACTTCTAATATCGATTGATAAAACACGCCTTTGAATAACGTAAGACATAGAATTATCTAGTTAATTTTCCAATATATACACTAACAATTTATCGATACATCGATAACTGAATCGATAGATAAGTAATGTGACTTAAACTTGAGACGTTCAACAAATCTATCGATTTTGGTGTGACTCCAAAATTTTGAAACTTCTTTTTCAGTCGGCTGGTGGTACAAAAATAATGGTACTGCCGCTATCTTTTCCAGAATAAATTTCGGCTTTATCGATACTTCTCACGTACACAACTTCCTTGATGAACGATTCTGATTCGGAATCTCTTATATGTTCATCTCCGTTTAATTGTACTACGGAGACGTGTTCTGTTATTTGAAGATTCTTAGATTTCGCCATGGGAGATTCTGGTCGGATATAAACTGTTTGTGTGGAACGGACTTTGCGAAATCTCATGTCTTTTGGCAAAGTAGCTGTTTCTCTGGCTTCTAAGCTAGGCGTGGCGCTTCGTCTGTAGCTGGAATTGAGGCTTTTAGGTAACGTATTTGAAGTTTCAGCGTTCATAGTACTGTCCGCCTTCACAAGACCGATATCAGCGAAGAATTTCTTGAATTTTTCGACGAACGTTGGCGATTTGGCTCTATTTAGACTGTTCGTTAGTCTCTCATTCGAATGCTCCGAACTGACTTCGTCAATCCTTTCTGGTATGTTTGAGGTGCTTTTATGTTTCTCTAGAATGTTCGATCGCCTTTTCCATCTTGTATCTTCGTCCTCGTCGTCTATGAAAGGTATATCTTGAAGGTTGTTCTCGTTTCTCGTGTCTACAGCGGCGTCCTTTTTCTTAGGGAAGTTAGTGTGCGCTTCCACGAATATTTGTGGTACGCTTGTGCTGGTATTGTCGGTTTGAATTCCGCTGTCGGCCAGGCTACCGTTTATGTGAGAGCTGCCCGCTCCCGTACTCAAAACTTTGGTCAATTGATCTGATAGAGATTCCATTCGGTCTTGAATGGAATTCCTGTATACATTATTGGCATACGACGTGCATGGATCGCGGTTTAAATTCGACGTATCGAACTCAATGCGTCTCGGGAACGCTCCTAGTCTATCTCTATCTATTTTCAATCTGTCAGACAGTACGGAGGGGTACTCGGTAGGGTGTTGTACGCTCGGATGCCTTTGATTCCAAGTCGATATAGTGGTGTCAGTAAAATCGCTCATACTCGATCTTATTGAAGATCTAGGCGATAGTCTGGACTGCCTCAAAAGATCAGGGTTGTAATCTTTAATCGGTCTGCCGATGTAGATACGTCCTGGATAACAAACGTCATTGTCAAAATGGTGGTAACTTTGATTTTGACGTTTTTGGTACATTTCAGTTTATTTCGCTCCCCCGTCGGCAAACCATGCTTTGAACATGTTGAGCACCAACACCGTTAGCACAATGAAAAAACACATCACAATTTTTTTTATTTTTTGTAAAACGACACGCGTAAAATTGGAAAAAAACATCTACAAGTAAAAGGAAACGAAAAATAGGACGGTTCACAACAGCGGTTGGATAACAAACACCGGAAGGGAAAGGGAGGGGATAAAATAAACTGAAATGTATAATAATATATAGGTACCAACATAATTCGCATTCAATGTTAGGATAAGTTGGGGTTAACTACTTTTGTTCAAAATAATTGAAATGGTTAATCATAAACTAATATTAGTTTTTTGAGCATTCACTTGAAGAGAGTTGATGTATAACTAATGTTGCCATTTGTTCGCAAATTTATCGTCTGGCAACACCGCGCGTTTTTGTGAAACATTGTGAAACGTTGGCGTTGAGCCAGAACTAACATCAAGTGAAATTTTGTGTATAGAAGGAATATTCGTCAACTCGCTTCAAAATAAAAAAAAAATCACCAAAAATACTTAAAACGATATTTTCGACCGTACCTGGTGTGTCAATCTCTTCCTGTGGTCTAGCCGGCTTGGCGATGCTCTTCCTCTTCGACGGAGAGTGTTTCAGTGCTGTGAAAACGCAAAACGGAGGTTAGGCCGGTTGCTGTCTCGTTCGGCGGTTGGAATATTACTGTGGTATTTTTTTTAATTCAACTGAGAAATTAATATGGATTACGGCGTCAGCAGATGAGAGACTTGTCCACAACTACAACACATGAATGCATCTTTATTATGCCATGTGTATTCCCGGACCGTTACGGATAAAAATCCTTCGTACGTTGTGCCTTTAAAGTCATTATTATGTCAAATAACTGCTAAGGCTGCAGCCACACTGCTAAAGCGACAGCGACGCGACGGCGATTTCGTAAAAACAATCTCATATAATCGTATAATCTGGCTATGTTTCTGGCTACACATATAGTCATTAAGGTTGTATTTGTAATACCTAGTCCAGAAACAAAGGCGGATTACATTTGATTATTTGAGATCATTTTTAGTCGCTTTAGCAGTGCGGCCGCCGCCTAAAGTTTGCCATTTCACCCTTTTTTGTTAAACCGTAGCAAATTATACATTTGTTGCTTACTATACAAAAGCAGTTCCAAAATGTATTTACAAGAAACAGATTTGATTCAGGAAGAATATTTGTGAACAGTGTCTTTAAAAAATACCACAATAATATTATTCCAAATACGAATATAACAAAAAAAAACAGTTAAATTAAAAACATCAGCTCACTAATTGAAAAAGCTCTTGTTCTCAAAAACAAAACGTATCAGCGTGATCGCTTTAGTTTCGCAAAATAAATTTCAAAATTGAATCAAAAAAGCATTCTAATACAGTGAAGAATTTTGAAGAAAATAATAGAATAGGAGATGGTTACGTTAGACATTATTAAAAAAATGCCGGGAACATTACATTACATTTCAAACTAAGAAACCTCTTTGGTTTCTAATAGTTGGGTAAGTCTGGTCCATGAACTTTAAATACATACTACTGGATTTTGCACGTAGAACATTTTTTTGAAGACTAGTCGTTGTTGCATCTCTTTCTTCCAGTAACTATTTTCACCCAGAAGAAAGAGATGCAACAACGACTACAGGTTATTTATACTCTTCAGGAAAATCCAGTAGTAGGTAAGTACCTACTAAGTTATATAAGATTCTTGGTCTGGTCTAATAGCCAGCCTAAGCCAGGCTGCTTGACAGATCTGTCAATAATTAATACCTTCTCGTAACGATTTTGTATCAAAAAATAATTTCAATACGAATTTTGAAGTCCAACACCACCATCTCCCAAAATTAGAACAGAAATAAGAAAATTAAAAACTCAATCTTGTTCATAAACCATCAATCCGTCATTAAAAAAAAAACATTTTGACATCATTTCGCTATAAAACGTAAGTACAGAAAAAAAATATTTAGAGAGCGAGATGACGTCACTTTTATAAAAAAAGTTAAAGAAAAATATCGAAAGAGTACGTGCTTTGTCAAGTTGAAAGAAATCACAGAGGGGGGTATCTAACTACAATAGGGGATTTAATGAGTGGTGAGCTCGGTAGATGGAGCCACTTGCAATGTCGGGTACTACTTTACAAGACCACAACACATCCATGGGTAGCTGTTATAAATACTGTTATTAAAGAAAAGAAGATTATTTTGAACATTTATACTTTATACAGTCAAATATGCAGAATACAAAATATTTCAATATTAAATTACAAACACGAAATAGTGTTAAAATAGGTCGTTTTTTAATTCTTTTTCCATCCTGAATATTGTAGTATTTTTCTCATTTATATTTATCATTCAATACTTTTTATCTACTTTATTTATTTTTACTCATATTGCACTAATTTTTATCAAATTAATATATTTATAACAGTACCACATCAATAAAATACTGGAAACAATCCAAACATCGAAGGTCAAGGTCATGAAAATGGGGGAACAAAGACACATAGGTCACATCGTCATGCTTGGGGACGCCAAGACCCCCAAAACAACTGGGACTTACTCAGACCTCCACGGACCCGCGCGAGTATCCGATTACGGACAATTGTCGGGAAAAAAAATGGAAAAAACACAGATATTATTTTCGGCTGGCAACATTATTCATGGGCGTGCATGATCTCCGTTAAATCATCATGCTATTGCATCCAACCTTATTCAAAATAAGTAAAATATAAAGTGTCTAAATACATGCCTGATTATATTGCTTCGAACGAAAATTAATAAAAAAAAAACAGAAATAAAATTTTTGTTCAAATTAAAAACCACGTTATTTAACTAATTCCTACAAAAATGAGGTTTAGGTGTTGGTGTTTCGGCCCTTTTGAAATTAATAATATAATTATTATACATAGTAAGCGAACGTTGTAATGTCTAATCATATACTCGTAAGACTACATTTGCTAAGAACTACATATAATATACAGTACTTATGTATTTATATAAAATCTTTTTACTCCTATTCCTTGCATTTTCTTTTCAAAATAAAAGCTATACTTTCATCAACAGAAAAGCAAGTTACTTTCATAGAACAAAGAAAGAAAAACGTATGTTTGTGTGCGCGCATGCGCTTAGCACGCAAACAATGGTAACTACTCTAGATAATACAAATGACTTCTTATTGTGTCAATAGACCAATGACTTAAGGCGGATCGTTTCGCTGTGCCCGCGAAATTCAAATTTCGAGTGGTTTTTCGCAGTTTATAGGTCTATAAATAAGTTCTGCATTCATGGTAATGGTAATTGCGACATTAACTATACAAAATTCACAATTTTTATCTAAAACCATTGCTTAAAAATCATTATTGGAGCTAAAAGTAGTGTAAAATGTCAATTTTGACCAATTACACAGATTGCGCCAAATTTTTGGCTTGATAAGGATTTATTAGTAAAGGTTTTAGTTCTCAGTTGTGAATGTTGTATAGTTGATGTCGCAATTACAACTACCATGAATCTAGAACTTGTTAAAGACCTACAAACTGCGAAAAACCGCTCGAAATTTGAATTTCCGGCAAAGCGAAACGATCCGTCTTAAGGGACGCCGAGACGGTGCAACAAGAACAATGTTTGAAGTGCTTGATAATGTCAAAGTAAGTTTATATATTTGCAATGTTTGTCAAACAAGCCTGATCGTCGAGGATCGTCTAAGGGTCTCTTAAAATTTTGCTTTGTGTGAAAAATGCGCGCGTTGGGAGTGAGAGGTGTTTGGTACTGTTATATGAAGATAACTTACTTTGCTTTTTATACTTTGTTTTATTATTCGAACAAATATATTACTAAAAATGGAACAATATATTAAATTTATGTAACACCTCTAGAAATGAAAACTTAATTGTACTAACAAGTAATGGAAAATTGTATTAAATAGCAGGTGTAGTCAAAAACACTTTTATACGAGTAGTCACGAACAAGATAATATGCAATTAAACAAACCATGCTTTTATCGAGGTAACAGATAACTAAGTGAAATCCTGATTTTGTTAATTATGTTAATACCAAAACTAAACAAAATCCACCCAAAGCAAATTTTGCAGGAATTTTTTTAGTGTCAAAATATTTTTGTATCAATATGCAAGATTTTCATTTTTCAATTCATAACTATAGCAACACTTAAACGTTAATTTCTGAACGAAAAAAACGCTGTTCATCAAGAACTATAATAATTCTTTTAGATTACATTAACTACAAACCCCACTATTCCGACATCATTGTTAATAAAACAACATTTTCCCAAATAAAATTTTGGAGCTCCATCTCTGCCATTTCTTTTACATCTGTGATACCCCACTTTTTAAGGTTCAGTTGAAAACCAACGCCAACATCATTTAACTTATCAGGGCCTATTTAGAGCAGCAATGCACTTTCTTTGTTGTGTGAATTGTCCCTATAACCCTCGCAACATTATTGCAGATAGTTTTTAAATATAGCAACACTTTTATACTTAAATATAAATTATTGACACCAACACCCGCCCCCCGCTCACATCCACACACAGTATATACAATATGATATGATGTTATCCCTACGGTACCTATGTAGGAGGTGACTAGCGTTCGGAACTTGCGATGGTTCCCCTTGATCTCTGGTAGGTCCACTGGTGCAACATAACATTTTGACATTTTTAACAATTGTTAGAGGAGGCGGTCTAAACAACTAGAATTTGGCCTGGATGTATTATGGATACTACTTCATCATAATAAAACTCTTTGTAATGGAATTAAATAAATGTGCATTTATTACCCTGGTAATAATTTACTTAAAATAACGATAAATGATATTTATTTCTGTAAATGGATCTTTTATGGACACTTTTATAAGTCAATGGTTTTTTTTTAACTAGATGACACCAGCATTTCCTAACTGACGACCTCTGAGAAGAAACACCAAAACAAACTCAGAGAATCATGGTCTCTTTTAATGTCCAGACATAATACTTAGTAGCAAATATGTCGCAAACAATACAGTTGCTAGATTTGCTTACTAAGGATGTAATTTTTGGCTTTACTTGAAAACGCCAATATGCTTTTTCACTTTGTCGTTATGAACTTATCTATCTTGCAGTTATGAACGTGTACATAACAAATAAAAAAATCAACCGAAATGTCTCAATATCTTTGGTTCCAGAGTATTTTGACACCTGTCAAATCCGACCGTATGGCGATAGGTGTAAGCAAATTTACTGACTGATTTGGTAATGGAGGTTATTGTGTGTCTAATTTGTTGCTTGATGAAATAAATCATGTTTAATGAATATCAAGAAGACCAAAAAAATTAATTACGTAGAATACGAAGACGTCCTTGTCATTATGTAATTATTGAAAAAGAAAATGCATTCTAGAAAAACATGACTTGGTGAAGTGTTCAGTGGCGATGTTATAACCTTATTGATAAGGACCTGTAGATTGAAATTTAACATTCACAAGCGAATTAAAAAAATAATAATATGCAAATGACAGACTTTCGACAAACGTTCGTTCAGAAATGTCATTACCACACATTTTGTTTCGATTCGTCAGATTGCAACTGGTCTAGGTCCCGAGCACGAAAAGTAATCATCCGACAATTATTATGGCTACTGATCCAGTTTTACATTACCGTTATAAGCTGACCTTATACAATTAGAGGTCAGCTAAAACTGGACGTTTATAGTTATAGGCACATTCTCGGGTCCGTATAATTTGAATTTTAAATTAAACCAATCCAGCCAGTATTGTTTAGTTGCTACGTTTTGGCCAGCGTGGGGAATTATAACTAATCTAGTAATTTGAAGCCGTATCCACCCTCAAAATTATAAGGTGTGAGACCAGGAGTTGCCAAACATATTTATTTCACTTCTCACTTACAACTACAAGTTGGTATGGTAATTGGTCATAATATCGCCTTTTCAAAATTTCTAAAAAAGGACAATAAAGTATACTGCGTAGCGGTAATACCCTAAACCTGTGTCCTAAGACGCCGTAAGCCCGTGTCCACTTTGAGAACCTCTGGGCTAGACGTTATTTAATACCATAGGTATTTTTCAATCAAAATTATCGTCTCTTAATCTTTTGCAAATTGAAATAAAAAGCCAATATTTTTTTTTAAGTTTTGATGTTTGTCTAAGCCAGGCCAATTTCTAGTTTGAAGACTCGGAGCCGCGATTATAGAAAAAGTAGTAAATTTGGAAAAGCGTATTTTTTCTTTCTTTATAATAAAACAAAGAAAGTTACTAATTTAATAGCGTTTATGTAACATACTTTTAAGACTTCAGTTTTGTATAAACCTTGGAAATATGATGAATGATGAAATAGCGCGTTCATATAATGATGATGGTTAGTTATCCTACACAATCCTCAGGGGAATTGAATGAGTCCAGTAATTGATAGACCATAGCCTGTCAAGGCTGTGGGGAATGCCATGAAACCCATCGCCGTGCGAAGGCAAATACGATTTTTAGTCGGTACAAGTCGGACATACCCTGCCACATCCTCAGGTTGCCACGACCCATGAACATTATTATTACCGTGGGAGCGCCATGTTTCGGCACTAATGGGCCGGCTCGACCGGAGTGATACCACGGCCTCACAGAAAACCGGCGTCAAACAACGCTTACTTTTTGTTTCGCCAAGTGCGTGAGGATACCGGAGGCCCAATCGCCTTTTAAAAGGCGACGCACTTGTGACTGCTCTGGTGTGATAAATTATTGTTTGGTGCAGTATTGAGCCCGTAGCAGAAATATTTACCTTTATTCCTCGTCAATGAATGCTCACAAGAACAGTACCCAAAAACATTTATTTATATTTAATATTTTTTCACAATTTTTATTGTAAAAAACGTATTCCTGTGCATCTTAAAAGTATGTTACATAGAATTTACACCGCCCCCTACGGATTAGGTAACATTTAGACATTAGACACAAAGTTAGCAATATTTCTAATAGAGATTGTGTACTATGCAAGTTGGAACACGGCAATATGGACAAGCAAATATGTTTTTTAACGATAAAACAAATTGATTCTTATATCAAACGAGCATAAAACATCTTTGTATCAAGTTATTTTAATAAAGGAAAAATGCAATCGCGGGCAGGATTCGAACCTTTGTCTCCTGGTTGGATACACCAGACGCTCTGACCTCTAAGCCACCGCGAACCCCACCCGCCTGATTGAAATTTGCCTTCACATTCTGAGTTTACGTCATAAGGTGACGTTTTTCCTTTATTCAAATAACTTAGCATGGAAAATGCAAAAATATCACAAAAAGATCGTCGTATCAAGTTTTCTTTTTGTTTATGTAGCCTCTTTTGTGTTCAAATATATGATGGCGATATATATATATATATATCGCCGTGTTTCAACTTGCATGGTAGCTATAGATTTACTGTTGGGACCTGTCTCGATATGAGGTTCAATTGAAGATGGGTTTGGCAAGTAAAACCAAGTTGTTTTTAGTTAACTAGTTGGTACCTGCGTGACCCCTTGAATAATTATATAAGTCTTATATTTTCTTTATAATGTCTCAGTGTTATGGTTAAGCCGATAAGTATTGAATCTGTTTTTTTTTTCTATTTTCTTAAGATTTGGATATTCGATTAAATTCTTTTTCATCAAACGAAAAAAGACTCTGTTACTACAGAGATTACTTTTGTAAATGAGAGTTGTGTTTTTTTAAACATCGTGCTTTATCGATGTTTTTATCGACATACTCAGCTGATTTTTTGTCGATAAACTTAGCAGTTGTAACTGCTAAGTACGGGAAATACCAATTATATGGAAAACGCTCCATAATAAAATAAATATTGTTTACTTATTTAAAATTCGTATCCTTGAAAAAATCCCTACCCATCTTCAAATCGACCTCAAATAATTATCTAATACAATTAGGACCTGGTTTTAACTATACAACAATAGTGAAAATGGTTTGAGCTTAACTAATGACAGGAACAGAAGAGAAATACTTGAAATTATTTAAAACAGGTAACCCTATTAAGGGTTATAATGGCAACATTGTAGAATAGGAACGCTTTGGTTGAGATCATAGAGTAGACGCGTAGGAAAAGCATAGAGTAGTACTTACACGAAGGTATTTTCTTAAACACAGTCTTGGCCATGAAATCTAAAAATCTCTGGGCGTAGAAACTCGGTCTGTGCACTGAAACTGTGTCCTGAAAACATATAAAAGATTATATAAAATAATATTTGAGCCTAACAAGTATACGAGAGGTAGGGCATAGTGAAATCGAATAATTCCACTCACAATTGGAGCTGCCCGACTGAGGAAGTACGTCCACCTAGCAGAAAATCGTAGCCAAACAACATAGCTCGGTGCTATGTTGTGTTCCTAACGGTGAGCAAGGTCGCCAGAGCTCCATGAGGAAGCGTTGTATTGGCAGATAGGATAAACATCACGCTATTGTCTCCAATGCTGCCAGCCCAACTATTCCTCCTTGATTTACAGGGTCGGCAACGCGCGAGTGACACCCCTGATGTTGCAAGAGTCCATAGGCTACGGCAACCGCTTACCATCAGGTGGGCCGTATGCTTGTTTGCCACCTTAAATAAATAAATATAAGCTTGCCACCTTAGACTTCTTGCAATACAAGTGTGAAAACAGCATCCAATTTCGGGCGGTTTTCGTTGATGCAATTTTGTGATTCATTCATTCATTACAATATAATAAATTGTTCAAGTTATACGTTGATTGGCAATTTAGGAGACTATACCATACCAATATTTATGATACATTGAGACTAGTTTGAGAGACTATTTTGGACCTGTATTTATGATGATCTGCTAATTGCTTTTTTTACTTTTCACTGTAGAAAATTGCAACCGGATTTTGCCCGTTTTAGTTTTTTTTACTGTTTATGGTACGCATTTTTACTCGCACAAATAGATTGTAAGTTGAAGTAGTAGAAGTAAGGAGTGCGCTAAAAACCAGCGTTGATCACTCTGGTGGCTATGCTCCACATGGATCAACATTTTGCTGAGCTGACTCCTTTTGCCATTCTAAACATTTCTATTGTATTTTCTCCTGTATCGTGGGTGCGTTTACAAACACAAATTCTCACATACACAAACGCCCAGACCCGGAACAACTACCTGTAGATCATACAAATATTTGCTCCGTGTGCTCGAACCCACAACACATGGCGCAGAAGTCGATCGCTCAGCCGCTACGCTAAACGTGTCGTCATAACATTTGTTTTATGGAAACTATATATTTTTTACCATTAAAAGATTAATTATAACCAACTCTGGCACAATACCTTCTCTATATAATAATGTCTTAAATACTACTTACACCATCGTGTATCATGCTCTTCCACGTGTGTTCTAACTTCTTGCGCAGGCGGTATGACTGCAGGATGTCGATGATGCCAAGGAATAGGAGGAGACGTTCGCCACGCGCGTTCCTAGCCGGAATGCCGCCAGGACTACAAAATGTAAAAGATAGTGACTATGTGGTCAATGTCGCCATGCTTCGGCACGAATGGGCCGGCTCGACCGGAGTGATACCACGGCCTCACAGAAAACCGGAGTCAAACAACACTTACGTTGTGTTTCGCTGAGTGAGTGAGGATACCGGAGACTCAATTCCGTTTTAAAAGGCCGGCAACAAACTTGTGACTCCTCTGGAGTTGCGGGTGTCCATGGGCAGCGGTAATCGCTCAGCGTTATACGATCCGTCTACTCGTTTGCCCCCTATCCCATAAAAAAACCAGTCTATAATCTTGGCAAGAAATCACCATCAATTCGTTTACTTTCCCACTGGGCACGGGTCTCCTCTCAGAATAAGAGGACTCAAGCTAATTCATCACGCTATCGTAATGCGGGTTGGCAGACTTCACACGCCAGACAGTTTTCTGTCCGCATGCAGAAATCTGAAGAAGATCTATTTCTCTTAGGCACTTTTCTCACGATGTTTTCCTTCACTGTTTATGCGAGTGATACTCAATTATTCGACTCGAATGAATCAAACTCAACATTTTAGGGCTCATATACTGAGTTGTGAGACTTACGCGAATTTTGGACATCCTATCCTAACTATTATAAATGCGAAAGTGTATTTGTTTGTTACGCTATCACGCCTAAACCACTAAACCGATTTTAAAAAATATTTCACCAATTGAAAGCTACATTATCAGCGAGTAACATGACTGTATTTTTTTTTTATTAGAGATCCCTACGAAAATGACTATAATGTTACCCAAGGTGTCAAAAATTTGCCTATAAAACTGAAATAATGACGTGCGCTGCCATTTTGTTATTTGTTAGAAAATTTAGGTTACTATGGAGATCCCTTTGATACCCTATCAACACTTTAATATTATAATCGTGAAAGTTCGATACTTAATATTTATTGCATTCCTGTTTCCGTCTGGAATAGCACATAGGCTTTTTATCCCGGTCGGATCCAATCCTGAAGACGCAGACGAAGTCGCGGGCAGAAGCTAGTCTATACTAATATTATAAAGAGGCAAAGTTTGTGAGGTTGTCGGGGGTAATCTCTGGATCTGCTGAACCGATTTTTAAAATTCTTTATATGTTGGATAGTACATTTATAGAGAAAGGTTATAGGCTATATAATATCACTCTACGCCTCTTAGGAACGGAGCAGCGCGGCTGAAACCGCGAGCGGGTCACTTGAAATGATATAACAAAAGATATACACTTACGGCACGTCTTCTTCTTCATCAATGGGTTCGCTCTCAGCCTGTATACTCTCCATCGCGGTGGAGTGAGCCACCAGTCTTTGACGATTGATTGACCTGGAACAGACGCTGATATGTAACTGGAGCTTATAGAGCTGGTTGAATGCACAAGTAAGGGCTTACAGTGACGTCTCGTCGGGCAAAGGGGCCTATGTAGTGTCAAGGGCAGGTTAAGCGCACGTCGGAGCGCACTTTCTACGCGGTAAGGAAAATTGAAGTGTCTTTACAGAAATTAAAGTTTATATTCGCATGCAACTTACAGTCGGCTCAGCGCGGATTTCGTGACGGCCGGTCGGCCATTGCGGTGGAAATATAAACTTTATTTGTACTGTATTAACACTCAATTTCATCCACGTTGAAATCCACGTTGAAAGTGCGCTCAGACGCGTGCCGGTTGTTATAAATCGTACATAAGGTCTGTCATCAGATCACATAACTGTATTGTCATCAAGACTAAGGTACTATCAGCCAACTCCATATCTAGCCATTTCGAAAACAAAATCCCGTGCACACGATGACCACAGCTGTTCACTGCCCTTTTTCCTTAATATACATTTATTTAGTATACATAAGCAGTTTCTTTCTTTTTCAATCTTTTTTCAATTACAAAAATAAGGGGCCTAGCAAATATCCCAATGCAGCGATGCTGTTGGTTTATGAGCGGAGGTAAGCCCTAGTATAGCAGCCGAACGCTGCAAGCAAATATAGCCCTTACGGTGGCTAGATATGGCGTTGGCCGATAGTACATAATTACTACAAACTCTGTCATTGAACATTAATAGATATTTTGAATCCTTTCGCAATCGACAGAGCAACAGAACTTTGGCTAAGTTGCGAAAATGGGGGGAGCAAATTTAGAAAAAGAATCAAGTTACCACAAACTGTCAAATTTCCCCAATAGATAATAAACTCTATTGTTTGGAGATTAAATTGTAAATCGATTGAAGAAATTTGTCAGTTTTGGACACCATGTTTTTACTCATTATTACGAATTTTCTACTATGGGAAAAGATAAGAAAAAAATATGTGACAAGAAGAGCGTGTAAACAAAATTGAATCAATGACAGGATGCTACTTAAGTAACTGAAAGATTTTTCTTAAGTTGAAATAGAATGGACAGGTGTTATAACTTGTGCATACAATACGGCTGTTTTGGGGACATTTCGCCAATTTTATCTGAGAATTCTTTCTCTGTACGTTCATTTTAAAAGTGTATCAGACATATGTGTTACAATGCGATATATAACATGATAATTGTTTATATTGGTATTTATTTTTAGTTATTAGACATTGGTATATTCCCTGAAGGATTAGGCTGATATGAAATGAAATGAAATTTATTCTGCAAGTAGATCTTTAGAGATACTTTTACATGTCAATGGTTTGCGGTTTTTTTTTTAGCTAGATGGCTTCGGCATTTCCTAACTGACGACCTCTGAGAAGAAACACCGAAACAAACTCAGAGAATCATGGTCTCTTTTAAAGTCCAGACATGGAAGAACACTTATATGTGAGTGGTACGATGTAGGGTAATGTCTGAAATGGCCTTTTGAGGAAAGAACCATTGCAGCTTTGAGTAGACCAGTCCCAACTGACGGCACGCATGCATCAGTCATCGTGTAGCTCAACCATAATTTAGGGAGCTCAACGACCTGTCGCACGACCATACCAGTTATGTTCTGATGTTGACACACAGTTCACCGGAACGTTATAAATTCCATTAAACAGGGGCACACCTATTAATTGCTTAATGAAAATAAAAGATAACACTGCTCGACAGGAATTCAATAATTAGAAAAGATTATTTTTTTTTAATAATCTATACCTATAATAAAATTGTAACAGGCCGACGTCTGTACATTATAGATATTAAAGAAAAACCAATATGGGGAGTCTTTATTAGAGCAACACAAGCAAAAATAACAATTTTTAGAATGTTTGTCTGTCTGTATGTGTGTAATTGAATTTCACCGATGTATTGCAGGAGGTTTAACTTAAAATCTGATGCATTTTGTATCTAAATACGTCGTTTAGAATCGGAGTTATAGTATGTTAATCTTTTTGGGACGTGAGTGAAACTGCGGGCAACACCAACTAGTTATTGTATAATAATAAAAGCTTCACTGTTCGTTTATTTTTATGCAAGTTACTATGTCTACGATTTCCAAATGTCATAATTCACATTGTCACACATATCAAAATGTTGAACGATTGAATAAACGAATGCATTAGATACCATTTAGAAAGTAGATGCATGCTTTTAGATTCAATAAACATTCAGTTGTTAAGGCTCCACTGTTAGGGGGCGAATTAAGGCGGATATGTGCACTGAAGAGGAATCAATTACATAAATTAAAGTTCGATTTTCCCTAATATTTAACCATGCAGGTACTTCGTATAGTTAATTTTTTTTTATTCGTGATAGGCTTACGCTTGATCGCCAGTTTGCCTGATGTTAAGCGATACTGCGATCTACGATGGAGCGCGCTTGCCTAGAAGAAACCGATTCACTCGTGATTTAAAGACCAGTTTATATCTATCAGGGAAGACCCACTCAGGAAGTGCATTCCATATTTCAGCAATACGCATTATAAAAGTGGACTTAAAGCGTTTCGTTCGGGTTTTTGGAATGTCCACTGTGAATCGATGACGCTTTTTCGTGTTTCTGGTCGTCCGATAGTGGAAAGGGCTAGGGGGAATTGCTTATTGCTTTCATACTTACGTCGGTGTGAATTTAGCTCTCTCTCTAAGAACAAGTGAGAGGGCCATCCACATCTGAATCGAAATGTATCCGTAATTGATAAGAAGATATTATTGGGAGACAGGGGCGAAGCTACCGCTGTATCAGTCGTATCAATGATACGGGGCCCCCGGACCTACAAGGGCCCCGACGTGTTATGTTAACACAAATTCGTAAAATGTCACTCTAACTTTTATGTCGTAAGCTAAACTTAAAAAATACATAAATATTTGATCATAAATGGATTCTAATAGATCAACATTTGCCGGGGGTCAACAAATGTTGATACAGGGCCCGTTTATGGCATGCTACGTCACTATTAGGAGATCAAGTGACAAACTGACACTTTAGCGTTTGCAGTATTGCACACCGCATTGTTTTAGTCGGTAATTGACGTTTCCTTTCGGGCTTTTTTTCCAGAGGCGATCAATTGATTTAAAAAACGGATATTTCTCTTATAACCTAAATTTTAGCAAAACCCACAGTGGAGCCCCAATATTAATGTTAGGACATGCATTATTATAAACAATAATTATATAAATGTAGGTAGTAGACAATATAGTTTACCGACAGTTAATCAAGTTAATGCACCTATTAGAACATGACTTAGTAGAATAGTGATGTATCGATTACCGGTTAGTCGGGATTATTCGATTGTGGAGTCGATTTTGTATCGAGAATCAGATGTCACAAAGCATGTATATTCAGCAGAAGTTTTGTTTCATGGAACAATATGTGTGGTGTTACTCTAATACGTGTTCAGGACACAAACATAACATACTATCACGCCTGTATTCCCCGAACGGTTAGGCAGAGGTGTACTGCTATATTTCGCCGGTATGTTTTTATTAAATCCCATGTAATAGCTCGCCGATTTCCGTTAAGCGGGTACAAATCCAACCTCTGAACTGCTACTGAGATTTTCATTGAAATACCCAATAACACTTTGCTCGACCTGGGAATCGATCCCAGGACCTCTAGCGTAGCAGTCGCACTTGGGACCACTAGACTAATGAGGCTATTGAAAAATTCTGTCACACTATTGCTTATAATTCTTCCCTTTCTTCTTTTACATAATAGCATTATTATTTTACTGGCGATATAATTAGATTTTTAGTTCCAAGAAACTATTTGATGTGATTTGAATTAGTCCTAAAATGGTGTTAATAGTAATGAGATATTTTTTAAGTTCACGTCTTTTAAAACCTCATTAAAAATATTCACGTAATCCCAAATACCGGTAATCGACACCCATAACATTACAAAGAAATACAAATACCATTTACAACGTGTTAATAATAAATTAAAAAAACATTCAAACATATTGAAAGCTCAATCATACTGCGTTCGTTTGACCTGCGCGGTGAAATCCTCCCTGCCATGTTCCGATCTGAAATGGTTTTATAATAACAGAATACAATACCGCCACCGAGAAAACGATAAACACTAATAAACATTGTAGAAGTTTGTCACAGGAAATATAATGACAAAAGTAACCGACGTTTGGCGTAGCGGCTGAGCGATCGGCTTCTGCGCCACGTGTTGTGGATTCGATCCCCACACGAAGAAAATATTTGTATGATCTACAAGAAGGAATGGAAAGGAAAAAAGTCAATCGCGGGCAGGATTCGAACCTGCGTCTTCTGGTTGGATATACCAGACGCTCTGACCTCTAAGCCACCGCGAACCCTACCCGCATGATTGAAATTTTGCCTTCACGAACGTGAATTTCTCCTCGTCCTTCACGTAAATTCAGAATGTGAAGGCAAAATTTCAATCATGCGGGTAGGGTTCGCGGTGGCTTGGAGGTCAGAGCGTCTGGTATATCCAACCAGAAGATGCCAAGTCCACTGCTGAACAAAGGCCTCCCCAAAGACTTCCACAGGGACCGGGTATATGCCGCCTGCGTCCAACGACTCCCAGCGACCCTTACTAAGTCGTCCGTCCATCTTGTTGGAGGTCGTCCCACACTGCGCTTTACGGTGCATGGTCTCCACTCGAGATCCTTTCTGCCCCAGCGGCCGTCAGTTCTACGAGCTAGTCATTCTTAGGCAATCTTTCATCAAACTTAATGAACGTCTGCGAGTATGGAGGTTAGTACATATAACATGAAAATCTAGAATTATACCTCGTTCTATTAAGCCCGCTCTTCCTAGGTTCTCCCTCTGCGTCATCGCCGTCGCTTTGACCGGAGTCCGTTCGTTTCCTGGCCTCTGTCTTCTCTCTCTGCGCCTCGTCCAGATTGTGGATACCGACGAGGAGAGAGTAGTCCATGATCTGACGATGATATGACCGGCTGTGAGTTTTGCAAGCGTGGCAGAGAGGTAACTGAGTAATAACTACGCTGATTAATATGTAAGGTTATGCGGCGATTGCCACGGTCAATCTATGGATGGGTGACCATTTTTCGTTAGAGAGCACGTAAAGTCGTCGGTCCCTGTTGCCATATCAACTCCTGTGACAATCGTTAATCGTTCAAAAATCCTGACAACCAGCCTATCCTAAGGATATTAGTATTGCCCAGAATTCCCTCGTGTAAAATGCTGATAATCAGCCGCATTTATTTAGCCTAGCAGCCAATACTAATATAGCTGGGAGATCCGGGGCCCCAAATCTGGACTTTCATTTGAAAATCATGAATAAAACATATTCCCTGAAGATTTAGGCAGAGGCGTACTAATGTAACCCATAATTCGCGGATATGTTTAGGTCCCATCTAATAGGGGGCGAGCCTATTGCCACTAACCGGGCATAAATGGCAAACGACAAGGCTGCTACTGAGAATTTGGAGGGCGGCCACCCATGAAACCCCCCCCCCACTTCGAAGTCTCTTCATCAACTCGTCTCAAGATAATTATATACTAACCTTAAAACTCTCCAAGACCCTGCAGTCCCGCTGCATGGTCTTGATTAGCGCGTTGTACGTGTCTGCTTCTAAGAACAGACCCTCGGTGTGGTGTTCCATGAAGTCCAGATCCTTGTAGGTCGGCGATGTTTTCTGACGCTCGCCTTTGTTTGCCTGGAAGGAGAAAAAAGAGATGTTATGAAATTGTTGCATTAATTTAATCTTTTTTTGTGTCAATGGTTGTTTAATAAAAAAAATATGTGTTGCATATTATTATGTATCTGTATCTTTCTTTCTCCCACTGTATAAGTATATATCAATCCTTCTATTTCTACGTCTTCTTATGTCTATATTTTCGTTTTTCCCCAATCTCTTGTCTTCTTCCCTATCTCCCAGTTAGCAGAAAGAGAAAGAGCAACGGAAAAAGAGAGGGAGACAACAACTCCCTCTTGTTGCCGTCCAAGGCCTTCTTGTTTCTTGATAAGAGGGACTTGTTGTTACTCATACACTCTTTTGACTGACACTCTTTCCCCCCTTTCTTTCTCATTCTTCTAACTCTCTATCCCTCTCTTTCTGTATCATCCATATATCTGACCTATTTTCTTAGTTCAACTTATGTAATATGCTTGGTAGCGTAGCGTAGGTAATACAGTAATAATAATACATAGTTATACATACCTTCCTCTTATACGTGGATCCTTTAAGATCGTATTTCTGATGCAGCTTGATAGATGAAGGAAGTATGTTGTTCATGGCAACCAGCCTCACATTCTTACTGTTGCACTGGTAGCAATATAGTCCGAAGAACTTTGGCAATAATGTACGTGGGTTCTGGAATGTAACAGAAAAGTAGAACGTAACAGCAGTAGCAATATGTATGTAAGAGGCAGTTTGAAAGTGCCAATACCAATTACAAAAAGTTATACAAGTTCGTGGAGTCTCGCTGAATTAATTTAAACTAGCGACCCGCCCGCGGTTTCACCCGCGTTGCCCCATTCCTAAGAGCCGTAGCGTAATGTTAAATAGCTTAAAACCTTCCTCTTAAATCACTCTATCTATTAAAAAAACCGCTGCAAAATCCGTTGCGTAGATTTAAGCGTACATAGGGACGGACAGACAGCGACAGCGACTTTGTTTTATACTATGTAGTGATATTTGTAGGATACAAATACCAAAGAACCAATGGATTAACACGAGCTCTTCGAGATTTGTAGAAATCAGTAAGTAGCGTTGACAGGAGACGCTCTAAAAAGACATAGGTACACCGAGGTTGGTGTATGTTTTTGAATAACTTCACCAGTAACGTTATTGGTGAGGTCTTTTCAATAGGTCTGGTCAGTAGCAGAGCAACCGGCGCGTGTCTGACTAGATGAATGTGGACGAAGCAAAATAATGCGTGATATTCTATTGTTTCTAACTACCCCTATTCAGAAAAAGGCCCGAGTGTATGGTCTCCGATGTGTGTAAAATACTGAAATTCAGCATCTGGTTAAAGCTAGGATTATGAATAAAGTTTACATACGTCTATCTTAGGAACAACTGGTAACATTTCCCACCAACCTGATCGAGGTTCAAGTAGTATCCAGGCAGCAGTTTCTGAAGGAACTCCCCCTCTTTATGCTGCACCGTTTTGATGATAAACTCGTCGTCGTTCGTCAGGTAGAAGATGCTGCCGGACGCTCCAGGGTTACTGAGCTCGCGTAGCGGGGCACTGCACATCGACATCTGGTAGAAAGGGATTAACATAATATGGTTTGGAGTGGCGCTATAGTATATGGAGTTGGTTTCTAGGTAATTTAGTGTTCTTCTGAGGATTGCGATAAGTTTCACACGATTATTTGTATCTGACCTCGTTGGTTTTAAAGTAGCAAGTTAGGCTAGATTCTATGATATTTATTTCTGTAAACAGATCTTTCAAAGACAATACGAGTTCTGAATGGCATCAGAATTTCCTAACTGACACCGAAACAAATTTTGAGAGAATCATGTCCGTTTTGCTGGCTGGGAATCCCACGTCAAGCTGTTTTATTCTTTCTATCGGCAAATGAGCAGACGAGCCACCTGATGCCTGATGGTAAGTACATAGTCATCGCCGCCTATGGACACCTGAATAACCTGAGGAATGGCTGATGTGTTACAGAGCTTTAAAAGCCCTTATGGAACGCAGACTGCCAGAGCCGCAATAACCGAAAGGGGAACTGACTCTCACGAGCGAAATTCGAAACACACTAAGGCAAGGTTAGGCTTAACGACAGATTCCGACTTACGAGTGGTCGCTAACGTAGACCCCAAGAGATATGAACAGATATGATACTACCACCGAGCAAGTCAGATATGTTATCACCTTTCCCGAGATGCCTATCTGAATAGCAGTAGAGACTGTATTCTAACCCGTCCCCACACGGGGGTATTATTCAGTTTTTATATGAATTCTCAGTACACTTTGGATTTGTGCCCGGTTAATTCGCTTGTGCTTTGGTTGTGACATACCGATAAGTGGATACAGTAAAACTGTTTACTAGTATAAAATAACTAACTAATACCAAGGCCAAGGATCTACATAGCTTTTTATTCAGCAGTGTGTAAAAATCAATTACTATGTGCATTTCAGACAACATGCATTGAACAACATCAATTGCTATAAATATATATATTTTCTAACAATTAAATATTCCGCACATATGTCCGAAAAACCAGAGAATATATTTTCAGTCATTGTCCATAATTTGAGATTAATATTGCCCTGCCTTATTTTCCAAAATGATTTAAGGATATATATATCACGAGTCTTTAATTCCATTTGTATGAATATGTACGTCAAAATATTTCGGCCTCTCCAATATCTTCGAAATTTCTTTGTATGTGTAAAAATCTATCAAAAAATAAATTGTATTGTGTCAAAATTTTCATTCGGTAACATTGGAATTGTTGATTTTTGACCGTTTGATCTACCAGGCCTTGTGTCATTGGACGACCTTTCTGACACAATAGAAATAGGAGGCTTGGGTTCTAGGAACGGTGTCTATCATAAATAGATTTGCTACTAAAAGTGTGAAAGCTATCGAAATTTTGACAACTAAAGGACTCCACCCAGTAAAAAGAAAGCCTGATGCGCTTCTATTGTGCATATGTACTGTACTCTACCATGTGCTTACGCGCTCGATAGTCGCTAGCTTTTGTCGAATTAAAATTTGTTTCAAAAACTGCAGCGCTTTAGCGTGACAACTTAGTTATAAAACTGGGTTATGTTGACCCTCAAATCTACTAAATATTAATATTACATGATATGTAAATGAAATTTATGCAGTAGTTAGGCATGGAACTAAAATTATTTTAAAAAGTTTCCCTAGATTGAGATTTTATCCTATATCGTGGGTGCATTCATAAACCCAAATCACATGCTGATCAAAACTTGAAACAACTATTTGTAGGCTATACAAATATGACAATTGCTCGACCACCGTGTCAATCGAGAAGTAATTTTTTATCACGTAGACTAATGTATACCAATAATTCGCAGGTATGTACCTATAGATCCAGTGTAATAGGGAACGAGTCACGAGTCTATTTCTAATTTAATAAAATTTTACAGTGACATTGTCGATAGAACCTAGAGAGTATCGATCACTAAAACTCATGGTAGGGCTGGGCGGAGTCCTGTACAATTCTACAATAACAGAAGAACATCTAACGAAGCTGCAAAAGTGTTTAATACAGATGTCTTACCAGGAAATCATCAGGTTGTATCCCAAACAGGTCCCTGAAGTACCTGAACGCTATCGGCGCGTAAGTCTTAAACTTGAATTCGGAGTAGTGGTGCGCCGGCGTGTGGTTGGAACCTTCATGGGGAAAGTTGGTGGTTTCGACTGTCATGAAGTCCTGCATGAGGAGATCTCGCTCCGGTTTGGAGGCCAGCCCGCCGATTGCGTGCTGGATTCCTGTAAATTAGATAGTTTACTTAGTCCTGTTTATACAGGGTGCCGATTTAGTCCAACTTGATATAGATCTGATGATGTAGCCTAATCCCTCTGTCTGAGTGGAGACCCGTGCCCAGCAGTGGAACATTATAAATGGGTATGATGTATGTTATGTTACTGTAGCTGTGGTTACCTCATCACTACTTTTGAGCTGTGGTTTATGGGTTCAATTAAATACCGTGTGGTATCCTATGTTTCGACTCTTGGTGTACTTTGTGTCCATTAATAATAATGGTTTGTAAGTCCCCCGCGAAAGGCCTGTTATGTGGCGAAAAGTCTGGGAGCTGTCTTAAAACAAAAACACAATCGCGTTTTAAGCATTTCAACCATTTCCAAAAACCCCTGAGTTTCTCTTACTTCCTCCTTCTTCTTCATGCTATTATAAGTCTTTTTTTATGGGATACCCGCAAACGAGCTGACGGATCGCCTGATGGTATGCGATTACCGCCGCCCCTGGACACCCGCAACACCAGAGGAGTCACAAGTGCGTTGCCGGCCTTTTTAAAGGAGATTGGGTTTCCGGTAACACTCACTCGGCGTAAGGTTTTCTGTGAGGCCTATTCGTGCCGAAGCATGGCTGTCCCACGTATAAATGTTAGGGTACGTCTTTTAGAAAACGTACCCGAACTTCTTGATCCTTGTAAGCCAATGGCAATAAAATCACTGAAGTTTAATGAATCCACCCATAGAGAACCCTCAGTTTAAGATATTTCATTACACCGTAGGATGCAAGGCTGTTGAATACATTACGCTTCCTGCCATGCAGATAAAAACACTTGAGCAAAAAAGTGTTGATTCATTCATAATGCGAAGAATAAACATTCATTGTTTAATAGTTGACAGTTTAATTGTGTTGTTACGATGCTAACTCATTAGTTGCATCAGGGTCAGAGGCAAGTCTCGAGAAATCGACCTTGTGGAGAACATTTGAATACCTAGATATTAACTCACTTGACGGCACTTTATTTTATTAAGTCATATAGGAGTCCTATCCTGAATCCATATTCTTTTGTGTCGATAGTATGAATTTATTATATTAATTAAAATTAACCGTTACCAGTTCCAATTGCATCCCAAAGGACTTTGTGACGCAAAAGGTAGTATGACCAATACTACCTTTTACTTTACCCATCCACAATTGAACAACGTGACGCTTGCGCCGAATGACGGCCTTCCAATTTAGAATTTATAGCTGTAGGCAGAGGTAGGGAAGTTCAAACCCTATGGTCTCTAGTTTAGACTCGAAATTCCTGGTTATGACCTTGTCTAGAATTGACAATTGTGTTTGCCTTTTTTGCTTATGTGATGCAGTTGAGAATTATTTTCTAAATATCACATACATAAGAATCACAACAACCTTTCCTCAATGTACAAAAAACGTACAAGCAATAAAATATTCACCAGGTACAAAACGAACATCGCAAAGACGAATCTTCCTTATAAAAATAGAACTGAATATTTAAGTGTGGATCGAAGTAACCAATCAAAGATTTAGGAAGTAGCTAGACGACACCAAATATAGACATCCATATTTAGAACAGAAAAACTGTTGTTACATTTTGACTCTAGCTACAACGTTCTTCTTTCCAATACCCGCGGGAATTTCCTATAATCCTGTAGACATTGGGAAATTCTTACTCACCTACATGTATGTATACGGAAATTAGTATAATATTAAATTTTTCTAACATACGGAAATCATGAGAAGGACCACTTACCATCGCGCCTGTATTCCTCGAAGGGTTAGGTAGAGGCGTGCTAATATACACCTACAGTTCGCCGGTATGTTTAGGTCCCATGAAGGCGAACCTTTTGCCATGAGCCGGGAACAAATTCAAAACACACCGAGCATTTCATAAAAAGGACCACATCGCATCGCGAAGAAACTATGCCTAAGAGATATTTTTAAAGGGGTTTGAAGTCTCCCAACCCGCACTAGGCCAGCGTGATGGACTACAGCCTAAACCTCTCACAATCTCAGTGGAGACCCGTGCCCAGGTACAAAGATTTGATGATCAAAAGAATAACATAACATACCATCACGCCTGTATTCCCCGAAGGGTTAGGCAGAGGCTTACTTAATGTACACCCACAGTTCGCCGGTATGTTTAGGTCCCATGTTATAGGAGGCGAGTCTATAGCCATTAACCGGGCACAAATCCAGAGTCCGACCTGGCACTGAGAATTTCATAAAAAAACCCAATAACACTTTGCTCGACCTGGGGATCGAACCTAGGACCTCTAGGACCTTGGGACCAGTAGACTAATGAGGCAGTCAAAATCAAAAGAATATTATGTTCTAAATTAATGAAGATCTATCTACACATTATTTGACTAAGAATTATCTAAATAAAGAATCAGGCATATAATATATGTACATATGCGTGGAGAACATTCTCTATGTTTTACGCAGTCGGTAGAGCCGTAGAGTGAACTGTCAGCAACAGATTAAAATAAAAAGGCTTCTGTGAATAGAAATATTCGGTCCGATTCTCACAAAAAGTAGTAAATGAATTTGGAATGGTAGTTTCATTGTTGGATACAGTAGAATTTTTGTGTGTTATATATAACAACAGTGAATTAATTCACACCGTAACAATAATGGTCGTTCCTGAGCAAAAAACACATTAAGTCGTCAGTCTTGGTTATACGAGCTTGGATACACCAGACGCTCTGACCTCTAAGCCACCGAATGAATTTTTCCTTTACTAAAATAACTTTATAATCTTAGCATGGAAAATGCAAAAAAAAAACACGAAAAGATAGTTCAATGTCGTACGATGCTACTTTACCTTTTAACTAACTGTAAAGTAAGTCGCGCAGGTTCGAATCCTGCCCGCGATTGAATTTTTCCTTTACTAAATTAACATATAATGTACGTATACGTAGTACTCACATATATACTATATTTTGTTACTCTGTGATATACGTTATATTTGTAACTGTAACAACAGCTGTAACTAACACACTGGAGCGATAATACGACCTTGGATTCGTATCAGCTTCCTATGCACAACCGGAAGCTTTGCTGTTGGTTTTTCCCCTGTTTTGTATTTAAACTGTTGGCAACGGTTTGGCTGACCCTGGCATTGACGAAGTTCATGATGGTAACCACTAACTATCAGGTGGACTGTCTACTTCTAAGGGTTGCCGACTCAGACTAAAATATTACTCCGTATAAACCAGGTTACTCTGGGCCATACTGATAAACGAAGTTTTAGCTAAGCTAAAATACACTCCATAAAACTGTCTGATAAATGTATACGTAAACACGATGACGTTTGTACCTACACGTGCAAATGGGTCCGTAAACAAATAACAGCCTGTGAGCAACTGGCTTGGGGAGTTTGCCGCCCGACCAGACAACGTACCTACTTCCAATACGCGTGCCTTCGAGTAAGAGCGCACACAACGAAAGTTCTCCTCAGCCGTGACACTAGAAACTAGAAACCTAGAAAACCTAGAAACTACAGGCTAGATGCACAGCAAGACCTTGACCTTTGAAGAGGTTCTGTAAACGCTGGACTACAACGTTGGATATGAGTCCAACATACCCTACCTCCCCAGGTGGCAGACGATCCATGAGGATTCTTCGCGCAAAAAACGGTGTACTAATGTATACCGACTGTTCGCCGGTATCTTTAGGTCCCATGTAGGTACATAATAGGGGCGAGCCTAACCGGGCATTAATCCAAACTGCGAGCTGTTGAGTGAGAATTTCATAAAAAAACCTCAATAACATTTTGCTCGACCTAGGAATCGAACCCCGGGCGTCTAGCGGAACAGTCGTGCTTGGGACCACTAGACTAACGAGGCAGTCTATAGTTAGGTATTCTGATAAAACTTTGTGTTTTTTGATGAGGGTCAACATTCGGACTACAACTCTTTGAAGTGTCCTTCTTTTCAATAAAAGAACGGTAAAAAACAAGCAAGTGCTAGTCGAACTCGTGCGCCGAGGGTTCCGTACCTACCCATTATACCGCCATAGTAAAATTGGCTTAAAAAACCTTGCTTTTTGCCAAATTTCGTGATTCTAGGTCAACGGGAACTACAATAAAGGTTAAAACCTAGGGTACTTCCGGTTGAACTAGAATTGTCAATTTTGGTTAAAAGCAAAGTCTTACAGCACAAGTAAAGGGAAAATTCCGAAAAATAAAAAAAGTTGAAAATTCAGGTAAATTTTGGCACTTACAAGTTTTCGCGAAAATCTAAATTTGCCCATTGCATTGCAATTTTCTTGATTATACACCTAATAGGGACTATAGACAAACAAGAAATTTCAACTTACTAGGTCCACCTGTTCCTGAGAAATTCGGTGGTGACACACGGACAGACAGACAGACAAGAGAGTGATCTTAAAGAACATAACAACAATAAAAAAACAGGTTTGGTTCCCCACAATCGCATTTAGGAAAATCAGTTTATTAATGTTAATAGTGTTGTCATAATTATGTTGTGGTTTTAAATACAAACGTTTCGATCGGTGACTCATATATATTAATTGACGCATAAGTGCGCATCTATACCAATAATAAAATTATAACAGGCCGATGTCTGTAAATAATCAATACATAGTATAAAACAAAGTCGCTTCCCGTGTCTGTCTGTCCTTATGTATGCTTAGATTTTTAAAACTTTTTAATAGATAGAATGATTCAAGAGGAAGCTATTTCACATTACGCTACAACTCTTAGGAATGGCGGGTCGCTAGTAGATACTAAAGAAAAACGAATATAACGGGGGGTCTTTATTAGAGCAACAGAAGCCAAAATAACAATTTTTAGAATTTATGTCTTTCTGTCTGTATGTTTGTTCGCGCATCACGCAAAGACTAATGCATGGAATTGAATACAGTTTTCACCGATGTAATGCTAGAGGTCTAACTTAAAATCTGGTGCACGTTTCATCTTGATACGCCGCCTAGAATCTGACTTATAGTATGTTAATCTTTTTGGAACGTGAGTGAAACTGCGGACAACAGCAACTAGTATTAAATATGCATCACTAATAATAATATATATTATGCATTGGTTTAACTATGGAAATGGCCTAAGGAAACCAGAATGGCCTATTCAATTAGAGTTGCCAAAAAAATTCTAGAGTACCTAATATGGGAGATTTCCATTTCGGGTACCAAAAAACCAGTACCAAGGCATAAAAAATATACCTACCTAGTATTTTATTAATTAAAAAAGTTATTTTATTTAAACCAAATTATGAGAAGATGTATGAATGTGGGAGAAACAAAAGAAGTATGCAAGAATCGTAGCAAGTGGCGGTCTATAGTTTCTGCCTACCCCTGTGAGAGAAAGTTTGTTTCGTATCTAATTTTGTAGTCAACTGCCTCATTAGCCTAGTAGTCCTAAGCTCGACTGCTACGTTAGAGGTTCTGGGTTCGATTCTCAAGTTGAGCAATGTTGTAGGTTTTTTATAAAATTATCAGTCTGCTACTGAGATTTGTACCCCCGCCTCGCCGCCTATTACAAGGGGCTTAACAGCTAACTGTGGGTTTACATTAGTACACCTCTGCCTTACCCTTCTGGGAATACAAGTGTGATATTTTGTGTGTATATTTTCAACCAGAACTTCAAACTTCTCTCCTGTAACCTAACAATTTTGAAATACTGAAACCATGTACACCCGAATCTTTTCAAAAGTAGGGTGAACATTACAGGCATCTTCTGGGTGTGCTGGCTCCACCGTCGACCTCATCTTTGCCCTTGAGACAAGAATGAAGTCAAGAGCAAGCCCAAATTAATAAAAATAAAAACCTTTTGTCTCACGTAAACGAGATTATTAGATATATTCTTTACATAAAATAACTTACCCCAAACAATCTGATCCATAATGCTTTTAGAACTCATTTCAGACACCTCTTATAACGCATATAAGCTTTAAAACACTGGATTTCCCACAAAATACACTCCTTCAAATAATACATTCACATAATTCACTAAACACATGCTTATAACGACACGTCCGAACTACACTGATTTAATTGTCCAATAATTTCCTTAAGACATATATGTATATCTAAATAATTTTTGGTATAAAATTTTCCTCTTCGTGTTGTTGGAATAATATCCACACGCCACGTCCTGTTGTCTGTCCATTACTGAATCCTGTGCGATAGTATAATGCCTGAACTCTGGTTCCAGTATCTGTTTGTATAGGAAATGGTATTACCAACTGTTTAATTTTGCTTGTGTTGATTTGATTGTGGACAATGTAGCAAACATGGTCATGCTAACATAATTATTTTTTATTTATTTTAAAATACTAAAGTAAATCTGTCTGTTTGATTGTTACCATTTCATGCCTAAACCGCTGAACCACAACTGATGAATTTGTGAAAAAAGATAGGTTGGGATAATTTAAGGATTAAGGATAGGTTTTGTCTCGCGAAAAGTCCTTTGGGATACGAGTGAAATCGCGGGGAGCCAGTAGGAGTTATTAAAAAAATATGGTCTTTATAAAAGCAAGATCAGCTAGGATGCAATAAATATCTCAATAATACGCTCTTGCAAATCTGTAAATGGCAATAAACTCGTGCTTTACATACGTGGCGCTAAAATCATATCGGCGTCATTTATCATTTACTAGCGGCCCGCCCGCGGTTTCACCCGCGTTACCCCATTCCTAAGAGCCGTAGCGTAATGTTAAATAGCTTAAAACCTTCCTCTTGAATCACTCTATCTATTAAAAAAAAACCGTTTCAAAATCCGTTGCATAGTTTTAAAGATTTAAGCATACATAGGGACGGACAGACAGCGACTTTGTTTTATACTATGTAGTGATTTTCAGGCATCTATGGCCCATAGATATTTCAGGCATCTATATAACTAACATATATAAAATACTAGCTGACCCGGCAAACGTCGTTTTGCCATAAATAAATTATTTCTAGGGAATTTCTAGTGTAGAAAAAAAAACTAAATTATTGTAAGTGTGTAAGGATGCGGTATATGAGTGAAAGAGGCATGGAGCGCTGTGAACGATGAGGGAATATAAAAATAACAAAACACCAAACATTAATGGTCTCATCCCAATGACATTATATAGTTAACTACACACGTTATCATCCTTCAAATGCGAATATTGTTTCGTGGGCAACGTGTAATTTGTAGTGTCACTTTATGCGGTTGACCGACATAAGGCGCAGAAGTGTGTTTGACAGCGTTATTGACAGCAATAAATTTTAATTTTATTTATATATGCCGTCTTGTGCTGTATTACTACATAAATTATTATACTAAAGTAAGAAAAGAGCATGGAGTATCTTATCCCAAGTAAGTTAATAAATTATTAGCTTCCGTACAATTTATTTATTTTTTTTCGTTGCAAATAGAATTTAAAATGAAAGAAAGAGTCAGCGCATGCCTTATTAGTATAAGAGAAAGGGACCCAATACTTTTCATGTCACACGTCACAATATACGGACATACTGGACATATCAAATGTGTCATTTAAGACAACTGCTTAGTGCTATTTCTTTTCATCTTAGGCTGCCTGTATCTATGCGCGCGCATATTAGGAAAGTTTAAAATGTTTAGGATTATAGGTATGGACATGTAGCTCAATTTTAAATGACATTTACTATGAACATGGCGTATCTAATAAAATAAATAAATAAATAAAAATACGTTTATTTTTCCACCATAAATGAAGGATACAATTTATACAATGTTGGTAATTCAAGGGTGGACTGGAGCCTAAACTAGGGAAAACCCTGTATTTCAGGACTCCAGGTCACTCGCCTACGGAACACATTAATTGTTGTATAAACGCAGAAACAGTGGGGTGGACATGGGATTTGGTAGTGGATTAGGTTTGTTTGTGTATGTGTATGCGTGTTTAGTGTGTGTATGCCTACGTGCATGAGCGCGCGCGCGCCCGCACGTGTGTGTGTGTGTGTGTGTTTGTGTTTCTGTGCGTTGGTGTAGTGAGGTGCTTACTTAGTGATGGTTATGATAGATTCAGTGTCAATGTAGTTTAAGTTAATATATTATTATAGTTTAAGCTAATAATATTATATCATTGTCTCATCTCTACTTCGTGCTCTGTTATAAGCGTATACGAATTGTTTACAATTTGTTATGACAGGTGACAAAATGACATTGATAGAATGTTACCATGTAAAAAGTTTCAATTACATGTTAGGCTCAACTGGCGGGGATAACTTACCTAGTGATAATTGATCAGTTAGCGGGATGAAGTGATTAAATTACTAAAATGACTATTAAAAAATAGAATAGCGACCCGCCCGCGGTTTCACCCGCGTTGCTCCATTTCTAAGAGCCGTAGCGTAATTTTAAATAGCTTAAAACCTTCCTCTTGAATCACTCTATCTATAAAAAATAAACCGCTTAAAAATCCGTTGCGTAGTTTTAAAGATTTAAGCATACATAGGGACGGACAGACAGCGACAGCGACTTTGTTTTATACTATGTAGTGATATACAAAATAGTGTTAATACAACACGCTGGCCTAATCCAAATTGGCATGTAACATAGGTCTATTTAAATTAGGATTGACTAACAAACTTTTTATTTAGACAATGAACACAGTCGAATACAATGACAGTCGGAAACGGAAGTGTTCAATGCATCTCTTGAATTTGGCTCGCGAATTTAATGATGACGTAGCACCTGACTCAGTCAATGATCAGTAAAGAATTCTGCAAGTGACTCAGTGACGCATAAAATAAAAATAAGATATAAGTTTGAGAATTACCGTTTATGGTATTCATGTTATTAGAGAACATGAAATTTAGATACATTATGTTAAGAAAACCCTGCTCAGGGTTTTTTTGGGTATCAAGATCTAATAAATAAAATCTTTATTTATTCATTCTTTTACAAATCAAATTTTGGCAATCATCACTGGGTGCCAAACATACTAAGGTTGTTGAGGGTATTTCCTATATTTAACTAGCTTCTGCCCGCGACTTTGTCTGCGTGGACTTCAGGATTGGGTCCGACCAGGATAAAAAGTAGCCCATGTGTTGTTCCAGACTATAATCTATCTGTGTGCCAAATTTCATCCAGATCCGTTCAGCCGTTCTGGCGTGACAGAGTAACAAACATCCATACATCCATCCATACTCACAAACTTTCACGTTTATAATATTAGTAAGGATGTTTCTTATCTTTTTTTATTTGGTAATGTGATTGGAATACGGATTCGGATCGGACAGGGATTTTTTAACATAGTGTATAGTTATCGACAAAAAGCATCGCCTATACAAATATCTATTTCGCCCGCGACGCACAAGCTCAGGCAAACAATCCGAATCAAACGTCACACAAAACACGTCATGTTCCCTCGTCATCATGATTAATGACGTAATTCGACATAGATACCAGATATTGATCAGATCTGTGACGTAGAATAGATATTGTGAGTATTCCTGAGACCGAGGAATGACGATTTAATTATATCGTTTATTTGTATTGTATTCGTAAATGAGTATTTAGAAGTTTCGGGAAATAAATATGCTATGTAACGAATAAGGGGTCCAAATCAGAATGGTAATGGTATTAGAATGGTCCTCCAGTGACACTAAATGATATAAAACTGACTGTCTTTGAGTATAGACCAATTTATATGTATTATACATCTTTCTACTGAGACTATTCACACTTTTCTTTATTACGTTATCTGGAAGTGAAAACTTGTAATTGGCTGTCTGGATACTAGAATGATCACATGTTAGATTAGCTGTAAGTTTTCCATGTATTATATAAATAAATTACTGTGACTGTTTTTTATTTTCTTTTTTTTTAAAAAAGCTTTTTAGCAATGTGGGTCGCACATTACTAGTATTCTTGTTAACCCCTCGTGCTAAGCTAAATGCTTGTGTTACGAGTGAGTTCACGTAGGTAGTGTAATGGGTGGGTTTCGAACCGACAACCACATGATCGCAAGTCCGACGCCCTAGCCATTAGGCTACCGCCGCTTGACACGCTTAACACCTGTATATTGTACCCATATCCAGCAAATGAATCTGACAGATTTTGCAGACAGCACTGTAAAAAATCAACAATTTATACGTCATTGAATGACAAAACTGCACTCACCGGAGTTAGTCGGTGGATGGGTGACCAATTGAACCAAGACGTAAGGTAACACCGATGATCGATTTTGGGCAAAAAATGGGCACTTGTACAAAACATAGGTAGCTGGGTACTTTAATTCCATCTTATTTAATTAGGGAAGTCGACTGATAGGAAAAGCATTAGCATAGCGTCAGGCTGGTATTACTCGAAGGGTTCAGGCAGAACGCCCACAGTTGACCCGTATGTAAAGATCCCATGTAATAACGAGTGAGCCTATTGACATTAACCGGGCACAAACCCAAACTCCGAGCTGCTGCTGAGAATTTCATAGAAAAATCCAATGTGTCCCAATTCCACCTGGAAATCAAACCTTCAGCGCAGGAGTTACGCTTTCGACCACTAGACCAATCATCATTATCATCTTCCTGCCCTTGTCCCAATTTATTTGGGGTCGGCGCAGCATGTCGTTTTCTTCCATTCCAATCAGCTGCCACCTCATCATTCACTCCCTTTCCCATCATATCGGCCAAAGAAAAGATGGATGGCTTAACGCAATCCATCCATCTTTTCTTTGGTCTCCCTCTACCTCCGTCGCTCCACATTTATATTTACTACTATTTTGGTCAAATGCGTTTCATCCCTCCTCATCACATGCCCATACCAAGTCAAACCACTAGACTAACGAGGGAACTAAGAATGTAAAGACAAAAATAAATCATTGTTTACAACGATAGTATCAGTTATTTAATAGGTAGGTACCGCTGTATTGTACACAGATGAGTAATATGTTAATATGCTGTGGACTCTGAATCATTCAATATAATATTTATGTTACAGTTCAAATGAAATAGATAAGCATATTTTTTATTTTACATTTAAAACTTTGCAGACATTTTTCCTTGACAAGTGACATTTTAAGAGCTAAATACGTAATCGCAAGCGATTCGCAAAACGCAACATAAAGGCTTGTTACACACATACGACAACCACACAACACCGTCGCGACAAAATGTAGTCTAGGGTGAATATTCGAACTTTGTTTATCAAATCATTGTTCTCATCATAGTAGTTCTCTCTTTCCTAGTTCAGATTGTTTTTATTCTTGTCTTATTGCTTGACCGCAGCGGTGTAGTTTAAGATTTCATAATCATAATTGTAGTTTTAAAACATCTGCATTCTTAACTTTGGGATGAAGTTCTTGACGTTCTAATGTATTTCAAATATTCACCCTCTAGCTGTGGTTACGAGTGAATAGTGTCCCTGCGGCTTCTTGCGGTTGCGTTGTGGTACCTACCTACAAAATGTGGATGTGTTTGCTATATGGACGGCCGCTATTTCACGGTGTGGCTGGTTGTTGCGATGTGTCTACACAGGCGGTCGATAATGACGGCAAAATGTGGTCCGTGTGAATTTAACTATTAATTTTCATATAAATTCGCCCACGTGTTGTGTTTGTTGTGAGGTTGTGGTACGTGTGAAACAAGCCTTATTCCCAAGCGCTGCACTTTACGTAAATCTTTTTTGTTAATTAAGTATGCTATAATGAAATTCGACGTCGAAGATATAGTAGGTCAATAAGAATCGTGAGATAGCCGGAGAGATTTGACGGAGCCGCAGCAACCGAGGGGGATCTGGTTCTCAGGTATAAACGTCGAAACACATTTATGTACCAAGGTGTTTTACGACAGACTCCGACGTAAGGGTGGTTGCCAGCCAGTCAGAGCCCAGATCTTCTTCACTAATTGATAAATACTTGACATCATGTTTGGCGTAGTGACTGACTGATCGGCTTGTACCTACACATTGTGGGTTTTGGGTTCTGTACCGGGACGGGACAAATATTTTCTATGACCTGGATATACGTATTAATTCGAGTGTGAGTGTTGATATTTGTGTTTGCTAAACGCCCCCAAGCTACAGGAGAAAATCCTAGAGTAAGGAAAGCTTTTCAGTAAAAAAAAGGTGGTGTTTTCTTGCCTAAAGAGTTTATTTCGCTCAAATCCAAACAGCTCTATCCACATACTGGTTTCAGACACTTCTGCGAATATTACACATTGAAATAAAACTACTTTTTACTAATAGCTGTTAGGAATTTTAACATTAAGACGTCCAAAACCCGTCAATCTACCCGTGACCAAGGATGGAAATTAATGGATGGACCAAGGATCCGAAACGTCGGGAATCAAATAATATTAATATAACGCGATATCTATAAAAAGTATTCCGTAAAAAGTATATATATATGTATATATCCGTAAAAAGTATTTTTATTTCAAGCTCTACCCACCTCAAAAATGAATCACGTCGTTATAAATAAACACAGGTAAATACAGTAGGTACATCATATCCTTGCGCTGGCGCATGTGTTAGGCCAGATATAGCGAGTCGACTGCATGTCTGATAAGCATCGGTAACGCTCATCCGTCAATTAAACCGACCTTTGATACTAAACATTATAGCTATATGGTTTTGCCTTGTAATTCTACATACATCACGCCTGTATTCCCCGTAGGGTTAGGCAGAGGTGCGTTAATGTACACAGTTTGCCGGTATGTTTAGGTCCTATGTAATAGGGGGCGGCTCTATTGCCGTTAAGCGGGAACATATCTAACTCGGAGATGGTAGGTACTGACAATTTTTTTTTCAGCAGATGGATCTCCTGCTGGTAAGCGATTACCGCTGCCCATGAACACCCGCAACATCAGAGGAGTCATAAGTGAACGCCACAGAGCCCGATCTTCGACTTTTCTCATCTAGTCACTGCCAGCTGTCTTCCGCAAGTCGTCGTATTCGTGCTTAAGATGACTAAACTAATGTGGCACTTGTAATTCTATTCGTGGTTAAATGCTCGCCGACTTGTTCAGATAGCGGCTCATAGTTAGTGGAATTAGTAAGTCGGCCGTTCACTGAGCGACTGTCTAGCCATCGCTTTGAGATCAGTTAGCCGATAGACAGTAAGACTGGTTGTACAATAATAGACATTTTACGTGTCTTATTAGACAATTTCTTCTAAAAATAATATTTTCCACAGTTTGAGTAGGTACGATTACAATTAAACAAATATAAAATAAATTACAATTATAAATATAAAAAAGTAAGTACATTGAAATTTGAGGTGTGGACTGGAGCCTAAAGTAGGGAAACCCGGTATTTCAGGACTCCGCGGTATCGGGTTGATCATTCATACGTAAGACACTACTTGCATATAAAAATTCTGTATCGGATCGACAGACAGACAGGACGAAAATACAATTCTCGTCTCATCATGATATTATCGTCAGCCTATAGCAATCCATTACTGGATGTAGGCCTCCCCTAAATTCGGGCCGTTTCACCCTGTCCTCGGCTTGTCGCAGCCACTTTCCATTAGCAACCTTTCGCAAATCATCACTCCATCTTACTGTAGGGCGTCCTAACACTGTTTCCCAAGTCGCCGTCTCCAGTCAAGAACACGTCCACCCCAGCGGTTGTCGGCTTTTTTACAGATATGGCCACCCGACTGCCAGTTCAACTTGCTGATAATCTTGTGATTTTATACATCAAAGAGACTTCGAGCTCGCTCCATAGCACAATTGCAAATAGTACAATCCTCGTCTACTCGAGACAAAACGCTTATCTAATCAAGAATAATATCTTAAATTTGCGGAAGCACTAAGCCACTCCGTTCACCATTAGTAATTATACCGTGCTGCTAGCCTAATTGTTGTCAGCAGATTATCTGGAAATGTATCTACCCATCCAAAGACCGACCGACAGCTTCACGTGCTTTCTAGGCACTTAAGCTGACGTCACACAAGTAGGTATAAGCATCTGATACGCTCGTCCGTCAATTAAATCGACCTTGTCCAACACAGATGAACCACAACACCACGATTCGGGTTAGTGGGATTACTTTTACGTGGAGCGAGGGTCCGTGGATATGGCATCACATTTTATTATAATCTCTTACACTACAATACCCGTATAACTTAGGATTCGAAAGAACTCAAGCGCGTATTGATACATGGATCTCTCTCAAAGTCCCCAATAAAGAGTAAATTGACTCTAAACCATACGATTTTGGGCGGTACCAAGCCTCTGAATATCCTACAACTTAACCAGCAAATCATTATGATTGTAAACACGTCTTTTACATAAAACATTGACCTATGATGTCATAAGGAAAACCGACCATGAAAGTGTTATTTAAATTCCTAGTAGGTACATAACAAAACATGTTATCGCTTACCACTTGATTTTCTAATTGCAAGTAATTAAAGAAAATATTTACAACTATAAAAGTGACTCATTGTTATTGTTTGGCAACTGTAAAGGTTTTCAGGGAAATGTGATGAAAAATGTAAATTATAAATTAATAACAATGGAAATCTTTTGTGTGTTAATGACATTTAGTACCCCAATTTTATTTTAGCCCTGTTTTAAATAATGAGCCCAAAGGGAACCCTGTCGCTGCGAACTTTAGAAACATACAATTAAGACGCGAAAACGAATCCACAACCACCTTAATTAACCACTACAACAAATGTGCCGTCCAAATCGTCATGGATCTTTCTCCGTCAGGGCAGGCGGCAGGGTATGTTGAACTCGCACCAACCAAAAATCACATTTGAATTTCCCTTACCCGGGACTCTTGACCACATTTACTGCGACTGCAGGAAGTATACCACTGATCACTGTGCATCATCAACTGGTTTACTGTCCCATGCTGGACACAGGACTCATACGCGAAGAAGTCTCTCAGGGATGTATCTATACTCACGATGTTTTCCAGACAAGACAGAGGTACAGTAGCAAAGCGTGGGGCAGCCCAATAGTCATATCTCTTGACTATCAATGCTATCACTGCTTTCACTGACCACTATGGTCTCACATTTATTAAGAACTAGCTTTTGCCAGCGACTTCGTCCGCGTGGAATAGTTACTTTGTTCCCTAGTTCTTCGCCCGCGGTTTCACCTGCGTTGCCCCGTTCCTAAGGGTTGTAGCGTGATGTTTTATAGCTTGAAACCTATCTCATGAATCACTCATTTTCCCAACATTTCCCTTCACTGTTCTGCTCCTATTGATCGTAGCGTGATGAAAAGTATACTATAACCTGTGGTTTGGGCTGTGCGTTGATAGATCACTATGTCAGTCAGTCAGTCACCTAACGTAATAATAGACAAATATAATCAGAAAGCTCCGAACTGCTAAGCTATCGGGAGTTACACGTGTTATTGTGAGTCAACCATAAAAGATAGACATTTGTTGTCGTGGAATATTTTTTATATAATTTTAAGGAGAACATTTCCGTCATACATGATTTCTGTGTAGCTTTAACCATTAAGGCTGCACACGCGACGGAAGCTTAAAAAATGGAGTAAGTTCTCCTGTTTTCCCAAGATTTCCCCTCACTGCTCTGCTCCTATTGATCGTAGCGTGATGAAAAGTATACTATAACCTGCCCAGGAGTATGAAGAACAATTGTACCAAGTTTCGTTGAAATCCGTCGAGTGGTTTTTGTTTCTATAACGAACATACAGACAGACAGACAGACAGACAAAAATTTTACTGATTGCATTTTTGGCGTCAGTATCGATCACTAATCACCCGCTGATAGTTATTTTGGAAATATATTTCATGTACAGAATTGACCTCTCTACAGATTTATTATAAGTATAGATTAAGCTCCATGTAAGATGTAGAGTAAGAATAACAAATCCAGTGAGGATAAGATGCATCCCGCGACGTCATTTTGTGTCAGCCTTATCTCGTCTCGCACCATATCTCCACACAAGATATGCGTCGACAAAGTTACTAAAGATTACTAGAGCAACTTCACAACAAATAAGTACCTTATCCATTTCTACCGTATCGTTTCCTACTTCGAAATCAACCCACAAACGTCGTGCTAATTTTAACCATTGCACAGGCTAGGAACATCGGACGGGTTTGTTTACAAAATATACAGTTGAGTATAGTAATGGTTGTGGAAAATTATGCGTGTATATTATTTACGTATCAGTGTTAAGGTTAGGTTTACGTAAACGATTCGCTGGGGTGCTATTACGATGCTTCTTGTCTTTAGCATTTGGCACACAAATTATAGCCTGGAATAACATATAGGCTACTTTTTATCCAGGTCGGACCCAATCCTGAAGTTCACGGACACAAAGGGCGGACAGAAGCTAGTATTACTATATTGCATGTCGGCGTGCTCCATTACGTTACCGTTTGATGGGCGAATAAGAAAGAGTAAATAAACAAAGTAATGACTAAGATGGTTTGTTGATTTTTTAAACTGTTTTGTTTAAAGTACTGCACGGGACGCGATGTCGAGATGTAAAGTAGGCGTTGTTTCGTAGAGATAATCAAGATTTTGTCTATGAGATTATTTATCTACTGACCTAGATAAAAAAATGAAAAATATTGACTTAGTAAAAGTGATTAGGAGTCTGGCGGACCGAATCTCTCTTACAAACGTAATACCGAAATAAATCCCTAATTCAAACACAATTTAATCAAATTCTGATATTATTCGGATTCCGATACCGTTAGTCTAGGTTCCTTCGATCTTCCTTCCTTATTTCATCCAAAATACTTCACTGAAATTTTTTTTTAACTTTACCAAGTTTGGAACGATTTTTCGGTCTTTTATTTCCAGTGAAGTAGTAGTAGACAAAATAGTGTCGTAGAGACCTAGATTAACGGTATCCAAATCCGAAAAATAACATAACTTGATAGAATATTCTCTGGATTACGATTGATTTCCGTATTACGTATTTGTGGGCAATTCAAGCTCCGCCGGACTCTTAACATAGGCTGTATTTTTTTAATAAATAAATGAATTATTTTTATTTCAGGCAAACACCATAGTGGTTACATTTTTACAATTGGACGTAGTTATGCAGAAACGTTCCAACCCACAAGTCACCCGAAATCGAGATAATGTGATCATACTACCTTTTATGACACTTAGCGTCAGATTAGCAAAAAGGTTTCAAGTTTAAGCCTTTAATAGACTTTTTGGAACGTTTCTGCATAACTACGTCCAATTTATAATTTAATTTAATTACAAAAAAAATATATAAAATAAAATGATATAACATAACATACCACCACGCCTGTACTCCCCGAAGGGTTAGGCAGAGGCGTACTAATGTACACCCACAGTTCGCCTGGTATGTTTAGGTCCCATGTAATAGGGGGCGAGCCTATTGCCATTAACCGGGCACAAATCCAGACTCCGAGCTGCTACTGAGAATTTCATAGAAAAACTCAATAACACTTTGCTCGACCTGGGGATCGAACCCAGGACCTCTAGCGTAGCAGTCACGCTTGGGACCACTAGACTAATGAGGCAGTCAAATGATATAAAACGATCTAAAATTAATTAGAGTTCCCTACGTTTACAATAATGTAAACCTAAGGTATCAAAAATTTGCCGATAAAAGTCATTATTTGACGTGCGCTGCCATTTTTTTATTTGTTAGAAAACTAAATTTACAATTTATTTATTTATTTACAAGTATACACATACAACTTTACAGTTACACCAAAACATTACAGCGTTCAAAGTTACAATTATAAAATAAGTAGGTACACACATAACAAAAAACTATTACTATTTAAAAAAAATGCAATACATTTTACTTATCCATCTTCACACAAAACTTTAGGCATTCTGGACACACATCCATCCGACCCATTGCAATCAAGGCAGGACTATGGAGATCCCTTTGACACTTTAATATTATAAACGTGACAGTTTATGAGGATGTATGGATATTTGTTACTCAAGAAGTCCACTCAGACAAAGTCGCGGGATAGTTATAAAATAACTTTAGTTTGTCTGTATTGAGTCCAACATAACCTATTTCACGTACTTACCTTCCTTTGTCAAGCCTAAAGTTTAGCTAGTATGTCATACGTGATGTCTGATGACAATTGCCACAGCCAAATCCCACGCCTA
Organism: Acronicta aceris; assembly: GCA_910591435.1. Classification (NCBI taxonomy): domain Eukaryota; kingdom Metazoa; phylum Arthropoda; class Insecta; order Lepidoptera; family Noctuidae; genus Acronicta; species Acronicta aceris. The sequence continues at coordinate 3,528,420 of OU342784.1, forward strand.
CGTGTGAAAAACATTTTAACAGCCCAGGTCAAAACCGTTGAAATTATAAAAGATACTGTTTTGAGAGTCAACATCCGGGCAAAAAGCTTCGTTTAAATATGGGTTATGCAATTTATGACGTCAAGCGGTGTAAAAATAAGATACCTACGTTGAAAGAAAGATATAGAGATATGGTTAGAAGGCACATTAGCGTAGTGGCTAAGTGATCGACTACAACGCCACGGGCGAGCTTGATCACGCACGGTACAAATATTTGTTTTGCCTACAGATACTTTTTGGGGTAAGTTCCGGACTCATACTGAAAATTAGTCCCCAATTTAAAATAAGTACTGTCTAAAAGTTATTGATTCATAGCAATTTAATTTAAAGACGTCTATCACGCTAGATACAATCAACAGCTCAACAGCACATCAAGTTACTACAAACTGTCTCCCCATTAGATAATAAACTCTATCATTTGGAGATTAAATTGAAAATCGATTGAAAAAATTTGATACTTTTGAATACCATGTTTGGATACGTAGGAACTTAACGAAATCAATCCTAAACCGCGCGAGTAGCATTCGCAACGCAATCAACATCAACCTTCGGACCGCGACCAGCCGGCCAAAAAACCCTGGTTGGAGGATCTTTCCCTTTGATTGCAGGGGCATGGGGCATCACACCTTGAATTATAGGAAACAGGTAATGTAATGACAGGGATAGTTTAAATGTCCAGCTCAAAAACAGGCTGCATCTCATCACACAAATACTTACTTACCTCTACACGATGTGTGTAGTACGTAACTCAGTCTACAATAGAGGTTTTATTAACAAGGTACATTATGTGTGCATAATGGTCTGTATTAGCTTGTAAATACCATGTACACATCACATATACACTACACATGTACGAGTATATACCATGTGACAAATGACGCTACACCATTATCATTGAACAGCAATAATTGGGACGAGTCACCGATATTATTAACATAAAGACTACAACGTCAACCGAATCGAAAATTCATTCGAATCGGAAATTCCGACAAAATGGTGGTTAAACTTTTCATTAACAACAATATGCTGACCTGAGGCCGTTTTGGCATAATTTGGTTCTAGTTTATGTAAATCTTAAGAGTTTGACGATCCGCATTTCCCATGCAAACGTAATACCAAAATAACATACCAAAAAAAAAATTATATTAAAACACAATTTAATTAAATTGTGTTATTATTATATTCGGATTCCGATACCGTTAATCTAGGGTCCTGCTCTACCATTCCGTTCAAAATACTTCACTGGAACTAAATGTAATGCAATTCTTGACAACTTTCCCAAGGTTGGAACGATTTTCCGGAATTTATGGCACAAACTGAGGGAAGCCTATTCCTATCCAGCAATGGGTGACGTCAGGCTGTGGATGATAATGATGATGAAAACGAATAATAACACAATTTGATAAAATACTGTTTGGATTGCGATTTATTCTAGTATTACCGACTTAATCCATAAAAAGAAAGGTTTTTGTGGGCATACATTAATGTATTCATGATCTTTTACGCGCGCACTTAACATTATTATATAACCTATTAACCGTCCCACTGGGACCAGGTCTCCTAACACAATGAGGGGGTCAGGCTTATAGTCTACGAAGCTGGCCTTATGCAATTTGCCAGAATTCAAGATGTTTTCCATCAGCTACCGTGGCTAGAGCAAAACCAGAATACCGCGTATTGATTTCTGAGACTTATGAGAATATTCAACATATTAAAATAAAACCGAGTTTTCGCGTCAAATTCAAATTAACAAATCCCCATATGCCCCAGAATACCGCGGCATACCATCCAGGTAGGTGGTATCTTTTCGCTAGTTTTACGAAACAAGTTCTGCTTTATGAAGGCAAGTCTCTACCTAGAACAATAGCTATATCTAAAAGCATTCTCCGCACATTGAAGTCCACCCATCACCAACTTGGTTCTCGCTATCCACAGCAGAATATCTGAATAAGCAGGAAATCTAATCAAGGAAGCGACATTGTTTCATGGTGGATGGAGTCCCCTTTTATCATGCGTACCGCTGAAATGTGGAATGCGCTTTCCGAGTGGGTCTTCCCCGATTGATATAATTTGGGTTTCTTTAAATCACGAGTGAATCGGTTTCTTTAGGCAAGCGCGCTCCACCGTAGATCGCAGTATCGCTTAACATCGGGCGAACTGGCGTTCAAGTGTAAGACTATCAAGAATATAAAAATCTTTCACTTACCAAGCTGTATGGATCCCATAATTTGCGACGATTGTATTTTCTTGTAGGTAATCTCGCCGCCTTCGCCGACACGACGGTGACCAATCTTTCTGTCTGATTTGTGCACTTTGCTGATGGCCCCCGAGGGGCCCACGGCTGGCTGTAAAGCAGAAAGAGATCATTTAAATATTTCTATTTGACACCTCGTATCGGCTCGTGGCTAAGTAATAACTAAGCGGATCAACTGATCAGTTTGTGGATGGGTACCTCGGAGAGCACCTCGGAGAGCACGTAAAGCCGACGGTACCGGTTGTCTTACGTACATCTATGAGAATTATTAGTGGTAGTCAGAAGCCCAAAAAAGTCTGACAACTAGTCTACCCTCCGGATATCGTTGTTGCCCAGAAATTGGATTTCGGAGGTCTGATGGCAGTCGTTTCTATTATCAGCCGCATCTGGTTAGACGGAAACCGACCGCAACATAGTTGGGAATAGGCTCGGAGGATGATTTGACACCTATAATATTGAGAGTCCTGTGTGTATTACTTAATAGTTAATCATCAAGGCCTTCCCTTGCCTTAATCTCGGCCATGGGATGATGGGACCACATACGCCACGAACAAATAATGTGACCGGACATAAGTAGCGAACTATTTTAAAAAGTAAGTTAAAAAGATATGACTAATATTAGTAAACATTGCGTAATCAATTTTACGACAGTGTTATTCTTGATAAAAAAAGATATGACCTCTTATCATGCTGAGAAAATTTTGAAGCACTGTATGTGTCATGTTTTTAATATTACAAAGTACATATGTATAAAAGGGTGTGATTCTTCTTCTGTCGAGCTGATAAATATATTAAAATAATTGGAACTAGAAGATTTAAGAGAAACAAAATATCAGAGGTTTTTATAAAAGCAAGAGAAGCCATACCAAAGTCTCAAGATAATTGTTTTATCTTTATGAGATAATTGTTTCATCTTTAGAATTTTTGTCTATCTGTATCTTCACATCATGCTAAAACTACTGCACGAAATTGGATACAGTTTTCACAATTGTATTGCTGGAGTTCTAACTTAAAATCTAGTGCATGTTTCATCTTGATACGTCGCCTAGGAGCAGAGTTATAATAAAAACCGACATCAGTCCATAACTATAGTTTGATTAAGGGAAAAAAAAAATTAAGTTGCTCTGAAAATTTGAAAACTGGTTGAAATTATTGAAATTTACGACTGGATAACGTCTGTCGGATCAGCTAGTTCATAAAAAATTAAAGAAACCTCCGACACCGCCATTTTGTGGCGGCGGCCATCTTGGACCGATTTTGACCATACATAGCTAAGAACAGACACGTCATGCTTATACACACCCCGTCGTTTTTGCGTCGAGGGTTAAAAATCAGTCGTGTCAGCGTCATTTTATTGATATTTAAATAAAAAATTCGCTAAAGGGTCCGGCGGAGCTTGAATTGCTCACAAAAAAGTAATACCGAAATAAATCGTAATCCAGACAATATTTTATCAAATTATGTAATTATTCGGATTTGGATACCGTTAATCTAGGTTCCTACGGTACTATTTCGCCTACTACTACTTCACTGGAAATAAAAGACCGGAAAATCGTTCCAAAGTTGGTAAAGTTATCAAAAATTGAAGTATTTTGGACGAAATGGTACAGTAGGAACCTAGACTAATTTGATCAAATTGTGATTGAATTACGAATTATTTCGGTATTTCGTTTGTAAGAGAAATTCGGTCCGCCGGACTCCTAATTTTTCTATCCGTACTCTATGTGTTTCCTCAAGACGGAGTAAATTTTCCTTACTCTTGCGAGTTGATAATTAAGTTTCTCGTGAGGAAAATAGTCAGGCTATAAATAGACACAATGGCTATAAATAGTAAGGAATATGAAATTAGCTCACGATAATCGTATTCTTATAGATCATACGATTGCATTTAACTAATTTCGATTTCAAAGAGGTATATATTTGGAACTATCTTTAACCCCGTGTGGGGACGGGTTAGAACGTCACTGCCTTTCAGATAGGCATCCCGTAAGGGGCATGAAAATATCTGACTAGCTCGGTGGTAGGACTTTTTGGGGTCTGAATGGCTGGCGACCACCCTTACGTTGGAGTCTGTCGTAAAGAACCTTGGTGTGTGTTTCGACTTTTGCACGTAAGAGCCAGTTCCCCTCGGTTGCTACGGCTCTGGTAGTCTGCAGTCCGTAGGGGCCTCTGGTGTTACAGGTATCCATGGGCGACGATCACTACTTACCACCGGGTAGCTAGTCAGCTCGTTTGCCAACTGAATCCATAAAAAAAAAACTAGATGTTCCCGTGTTCTTCTAACATTTCCCAATGCCGTAGGAATTACATAGATGCCTATATCTTATAGGACTTTCGCCAAATTTCAAGTTATTACAAGGCCTTTGTGTGTGCCAAGGGATTTCGTGATTAATTAGTAAGTGAGTGGTATTTCTCTATAGAGATAGAGAATTAGAGAGAGAAGGAAAAAGACAACGACAAGATTAAGTTTTAATTGTTATTGCGTTTTCAAACCTAAACATATAGAATTAAGACCACAAAGACACAAGGTCGCATTTATTTAGTGCGAGATATCCCCATGGATCGTCTGCCACCAGGGGTCCTCCCTGGTAGGGCGAGTATATCGGAGTCGTACTGAATAAAAACAGCATTTGCTTTCCCAACTTCCCTTGCCTTATAGTCACGGCCAAGGGATTCATTACATTCGCCACGACCACAAAATAAATACAGAGGTTAGGCAGAGGCGTACTAATCTAACGCCGGTATGTTTAGGTCCCATGTAATAAGGGGGCGAGGCTATTGCCATTAACCGGTCACAAATACCAAACTCGGAGCTGCTGCAGAATTTCCTAGAAAACCCTAATAACAGTGCTCGACCTGAGAATCGGATTCAGGACTTCTAGCGTAGCAATCGCGTTTGGGACCACTAGACTAACGAGGCAGTTCAGTTCTAGTTAAAGTAAATACACCTGCTCAAAACGTCTTGTGTCTAATTAAAATGTTTATCTATTTTCCTTCATTTCATTGACATGGATTAATGACAAATACAGTACAAGTACAGCCAGTATCAAATATATCGGAACGAGCAGACTGGTTAGTAATTATCTATAACTAGCGGGCCCGGCAAACGTTGTCTTGCCCTGTATCATCATCTTCCTGCCCTTGTCCCAATTTATTTGTGGTCGGTGCAGCATGTCCTTTTCTTCCATTCATCCCTGTCAGCAGTCACCTCAATAATTCACTCCCTGTGTATAAAAAAATCGTAGAACCCGATTGCGGTGCCACCTACCAGCTCAAAAGGGAGTTTAGGCGGGAAAATGTAAAATGCACTTTATCGGTTTTATATTATTATCCAAAACTTGTGTTTCCCCGAAGTTTAATATGTAATTTATAGTGGATAGTTAATCATTAAGTGTTCGTGAACGTGTGCTAGTGAAGGCAAATAATATAAAATTGAAAATTGTGACTTTTGTGTTCACTCCTAAACTCCATCGAAGCCTTAGTGAAGTTTCCACCGTTTTATTGGGGATAAAGTGATGTGTTTTAAACTACAAAAAAGACACGACCTAAAGGTCTAAGTTACCAGGTCATAAAATTCCTTAATAAAAAATAAACCGGCTCAAATTGTGTGTCAAACCATCCCCATCCCCCCTAGATGGTTTAGATTCAAACATAGATTTAAACATATTTTTTACACGAAAAAAAAATAATCAAAATCCACCCGTTTTCGAGTTATAAGTGTTGTAACAAACCTGACTTTGTTTTATTATATAAAAGATACAAAATAAATTAAACTTAATCTCAATGGGATAAAATACATGTCAGAATGACGGCAGTTCTTTCTAAAACACTTTTATCATTGAGGTATTATACTTTAATTTATTTAGTCGTTCAGATGATTTTCAACAGTTTGTACGAGTACGTCCAGTTTTATAATGCTGACCGTACGTTCAAGTCTTTGTGAATAAGTAAGGTCTTTAATATTCGGATCTCATATTTTAAGGATCTGGAATGAATAATCCAGAGGAGGTCTCAATGGAATTATTAAACTGAGTTGCGAACCCGTAAGGCATTTTTGAATACCACTCTATAAACGTAGAATCATAAATACATTTGATTTGATTTGAATCACCAGAACAGTACGGCAAAAGAAATACATTAAAAAAACTTCTTACTAACAATAATACTATAAACGTGAAAGTTTTTGAGGATGTATGGATGTTTGTTTACTCAATCTCGTCAGAACGGCTAAACGGATTTGATAGAGATAGATTATAGTCTGGAACATAGGCTACTTTTTATCCAGTTCGGATCAATTCTGACGTCCACACAGACGCAGTCGCGGACAGAAGTTATGTACAGTCTATATTATTCAAAGTAAGTCTGTCTGTTTGTTACGATTACACGCGTAAACCGCTGAACTAATATTGATAATTCCCGTATAGAAATAGACTGAACCTTGGAAAAGGACATAGGCTACCTTTCTTCTAATAAAACCCTTGCCAGTGAAACCGCGGCAAAGAACTAGTTTAAAATAATAATAAGGCATGCAATTTATACATTTCGCAAATAAAATACAATGATCATTTTCAATTACTAGGTATGTCTGGCGAACTGTGGGTGTACATTAAGTACGCCTCTGCATAACCCTTCGGGGAATACAGGCGTGATGGTATGTTATGTTAGTAGGTATGTTAATTTCTTCTTCGTCCACAGACGTCGTTGGCGTCGTGAACACTAATTCGCTTGACGTTTATAGACGTTTTTGGCGTTCAAAAGGTTTATTCAAGACAATGTTAGGAGGGACTTCCACTTCAATCCTTACATTCTCTTGTTTTTACATTGTAATAGCTGATGAACAAGCGGCAATCGCAGCCTATAGACGCTAGCAACCCTAGTGGTATCACTCGCGCGTGTCATCTTGTGACCTCAGTTGTTAAATCTCATATACCAGAAACTTAACTGGCTACATAGCACATTATTGCTTAGACGAGTCCGGGAGTGGAGTCCTAATATTGCTTCATCCATATTCATACATCTCGTTATAGAAGATGGTCTTCCTATCCCTTGTCAGTGTGCTCTTCCCCTACCTTTCTTTCACCTACAGTTATTTATAGATGTCCACCCACTATCGTCGCGGTTACTACAATACAAGACAACACAGAAGGCTGACTCGAAGTAAATAAGCTATATCGTGCGGAGATACCACACTGCTCATCCCTCTTCGTCTAGCGTTCGTTGTCTTTGATGACATCATTATACGTAGATACCAATCATATGCGCAGATGTGCAACTATGAAAAATATACAAAGGCAATCCTAATATTACTATCACGTTAAATATAATTACATCCTGACGACTTTTCAGATCCTTTACTTAAAGCGTCTATGGTCACGGGCAGACTGTCCCTTTACAGCATTCATGGTGACGGGAGTCTTCCAGTGACCATGGACGTTTCAAAACGTGTCTTATTTTATTATTACTTTAACTAAAACGGCTGCTGGCCAATTACTTTAATTAAAGAAACCATTCATACATTCTTCTCAGAATACTCCAAACACACTGAAAATAGTATTTTCCATGACTTAATCCGCGAACATTATACTCAGGTCTGGCGTCCAGGAAAGCGTTGAGTGTAGACAGTTTGCGAGGAACAGAAGAATGTACTGGACAGACTGTCCGGTACGCAGGCACAGCGAACAATCCGTGTCTCCGAGAAGAAGAGTTTTAGAGACAATTCACCGTGCAGTTCCAACGCTTCAAACTATATTCTCTAATTAAGGTTACTATAGTAACCACGCGATCAAAGCGGACGTCCGAGTCTATTCGTGGGTGAGTAGTCACTAGTGGGTTTACTGAAATAACTACGGTATGGTCACATCACCTAAATTGGTAAGGTCAACGTTCCCAAACAATGATGGGTTTAGTCGTAATGACACCGAGGAGCTGGATTTTGATACATTTCAATTCTTTGTTTTCAAACTCTGCCTTTTGATGACAAAATAATATTAATCTCTGTAAATACAAGTAGATATTTGAACACTAGATGGTGCCGGCATTTCCGAGCTTCTCTAAGAAGAAAGGCCGAAACAAGCTCAGAGAATCATAGTCTCTTTTAAAGTCCAGACGGAGTATACATACTTAATATAATACATATCAGATATGTTCGTTATTTATACAATATGCAAAATCTAAACGACTAGTTTAGTTTTGAAGAAAGAGCCATGACAGCTTTGTGTTGAGCTATCCCAACTGACGGCACGCATACATCAGTCATCGTTTACCTCAACCATTATTTGGAGAGCTCAACGACCCGTCGCACGACGATACCAGATCAGCTAAACATTTGCGTAGGTCTAGTGTTGCAAATGCCACTACTGAGCTGAGGTATGGAAGACATGGCCATATCCTATCATACCTACACATCAAGACCTAATAGCCACTACAGAAAAGGGTGGGTCTCTATTGATTATTTTTTATTTAGCTCTCCTTTTAGAAGAAGCTCAGTCTGTTCGCTAGTTTGTATCTAACAGCATATTCCAGTAACAAATCATTCCGTACGTTTTTTTCTAGAGATAGGATTTTTACATTATTTTTTTCACATTATTCGAATGAACCAGCTTTATGCCACCTTCCCATGGACATAAAACAATTTTATTAACTTTTAAAATACTATATTTTGGCTAAGCTGAGTTTTATGTACTGTTTTGGCACCATAATAACTGTGCTTTCAACGATAAAATTTACAGCTAATTTATACACTGTGAAATCTTTATTTTACAGCAAATGGTACAAATTAAAAAAAATGGGAATATTTTATTTTATATACTTTTTTATTCTAGGCGGAGAAGACGTTAGCCAGATTATTTCGATCGCTTTTTTCCAACGTGGTATGAAGGAAACCAGGATAGAATATCCTGGACTGAGTTAGGAGAAGTCTTTGCCCAGCAGATGGGATACAATACATGATAAATATATACCTAGCCTATTTAGATATACTTATGTATGTGATACTAGCTTTTGCCCGCGGTTACACTCGCATCCCAAAGAATTTTTGAGACAAGAGGTAGCCTATGTCGTTCTCCAATGTCCAATCTATCTCTACACCAAAATTCATTAAAATTGCAGAAATCAAACCGGGTCGTCCCATATACAGGACCTGAACACCCAACCACTGCCAATCGAGCCGTCAAAATGATACTTAAGTAGGTATAGATTTTAAAGGGAAATTTTGAATTAACAGCCTAAATCCTTCCTCACTCCATACTGAGTAAATTTACTTAAAAGGACTTTGTTTACCAAAAATCTTTGTCCTTGATAAAAGCTCTTAACACCATGATTTGTCTCATACAATCCTTTGCCAACACTGTCTCCATAAGAATGACATAATATCCTGAAACCTAGACATTTATTTAGGCAAATACCTACTTACTGTCTGCCGTAGCAATAGTCGGTTGGTCTAGCCAAAAACTAAGACTGGTCACACATTCTTTATTCCTTACTAGGCAGTCTACAGGAAACATTTATGTTAAGGGCGTGTTCCAAATTAAAGGAATTAGGATTTAAGGCTTCAAGGACAATCGGCAAATATGTATTGTTAGCGTTACGATTAATTGGATCGAAACAATCGTTGCTATTTGATTTTAGAATCAACCTATCAGAATCGAACCTAATAAAAATAAATTTAAAAGAAAGTTAAGAACATACCTTATTAAATAGATATAGATACCCTACCATAAAACATTAATTGTGCACTCCATTACTAATTATGTACCTACCTACATGTTATTAAGACTAAAATTGATCCCACAGTCAAACTGTTTGTACAGTTTTGTGGGGCTTTGTATTACTTCGTAAGACCTAATATGTACCTCATAAAAATTAAATCTATACTTATAATAAATCTGTAGAGAGGTCAATTCTGTACATGAAATATATTTCCAAAATAACTATCAGCGGGTGATTAGTGATCGATACTGACGCCAAAAATGCAATCAGTAAAATTTTTGTCTGTCTGTCTGTCTGTATGTTCGTTATAGAAACAAAAACCACTCGACGGATTTCAACGAAACTTGGTACAATTGTTCTTCATACTCCTGGGCAGGTTATAGTATACTTTTCATCACGCTACGATCAATAGGAGCAGAGCAGTGAAGGGAAATGTTGGGAAAATGAGTGATTCATGAGAAAGGTTTCAAGCTATAAAACATCACGCTACAACCCTTAGGAACGGGGCAACGCAGGTGAAACCGCGGGCGAAGAACTAGGGAACAAAGTAACTATTCCACGCGGACGAAGTCGCTGGCAAAAGCTAGTAAATAATAAAATATAATGTAAACAAAGATTTAAGACTGGCAACACTTCAAGTTTTAGTCATCATCATTACTCATATTATGTGCGTCTTTTTACTGTAATATTATAGTAATAGTAACATTTTAACCCTTGTATATGTCAGAGGGATATCATAAAAACAGAGATTAACTCAATTCCCTAAGTGATTTCATCAAGTCACGAAGGATGTTAAAATAACTACTTACACGATTTTATCCCTTATTAAATCTAGTGATTTGAACAAATACCAGAACTGGTTCCGAGAAATGACAAAAAAAAACATTTTACTTGGTATTTTAAATGTTTATTTGGTAAGACATACATAATTATAATAATTAGGTGTAAAAATCACCACTAGAACATATTATACATTTCACATCAACTCACATTACCTACTCATACACACATACTCATACTTACACATTCCCTACACAGACACACACACAGAACTTTATTCTACACAACAACCTACCTACCTACCTGGAGAGGGGCGTTGATAACAGCGCCGCCGTTTTAATACTGTTGTTGTTATCTTCATTTTAACTAATTTTGTTTGTAATATATGTTTCTTGTTGCACAATAAACTATCAGGTATTATTATTTTCAGTGCAAAAAGTCAATAGTATGAAAGTTTGTCTGCGGACCAATAACGATAACACATTAGAAAGTTATATTTTAATGCACTACTAATAGTCTATATGGCGGCTCACTTCGAATAGCTGTGTGAAAAAAGTTATGGCGATTCCGAGGAAGAGCGTTACAGATAAGGGTAACCGACGAACATTTTCGTATATAAGCTTGCTTACTTGAACAATAAGGACCAGACATCTGTCATCAGAAAGCTATTTAAATACACTACAATTGTTTGTAGGAGGGCGGAGGGTTATTTCAAATCGCTAAAAACGTCCATGCAAAGTTGCAGTGTCGCTTGAATAGAATAAATAGCATTGTCAGTTTTCCTTTATCTTTAAGTCTCTGACTTGGAAAGTTTGAATCGCCATACCTTTTTTCTCACAGCGATTCAAAATGGATCGCGTTTATGACTATTGTAGTACATTGAAATAACTTTATCATACCATAGGAGTTATTCTCATTGGTTACGTAGACCATTTTGATCCGATCCTCCTTTATAGAGCTGGCTTGGACTCAACATTACTCAGCATCCACCACATGTTGAGATGAGATGTTACCACAGAATTCAGATATTTTAGTATTTTATCAACAATTCTGACGACTGAAGAATGACGCTTTTGACCCAATAACACAGCAGACTTGTCCCCCTCTACTCCTGTCATTGCTTAACGCGGATCAATAAGAGAAATAGTCAAATTGGAATTTATCCCCATAAATTTTATTATGTAAACTTTTAAAACAAGTTTTTCGCAATTAAAATATTCATAATCTTTAGCCTTATATAACCTGATCTTAAGGTGAAGCAAAGGTGAATGCGAATTTGTCTTCAAAGATCGTGACATTTTTTTTTACTATTTGTAATTTATAACTGCATCATTATTCTAGTGGTCTTAAGTGCGACTACGCTACACTAGAGGCTAGTATTGGTAGACTACTAGGCTTCGCTAGAGGTCCTGGGTTCGATTTTCAAGTCGAGAAAAATGTTATTGGGTGTTTCTATGAAATTCTCAGTAGCAACTTGAAGTTCGGATTTGTGCCCGTTTAACGCCATCAGCTTATCATTATTTATTTACAGAATAGACTTTATAATACCTACACACACCATCACTCCTATATTCCCCGAAGATTAGAGAAAGATGCACCTGTCTTTTTATGTTTTAGAGTCTATAATGTAAATCCGCCTTCAAAAACATAAAATCTGTTTTGCACATAACATAAATCTTAATGTTTCGAAAGTCGGTGACTTTGATTTGGTCCGATCTTTTGGTTTCGCAGAAGCAATAGCGTAAAAACCCACTCGTACACCCGAAGCCGAGGAAGGAGCTAGTAATGATCGGTACCATACGAAAGACTCAACACAACTAACAATGGACTAAAACGACGATTCTCACAGTACAAGTACATATAGGACTTTATTGAATATTTTGTCAAGGACTTTAAATTCTTCTATTGTTTCCACTTACTTATACCTTTTCCTTAAGATAAGAATGTTTTTTAGTTTTGAGCATTCCATGTGACCTACACAAATCTGGTGAACTCTCAATAGAATCCTGATACCAATTTCTGTCCGCGACTTCGTCTGTGTGGACTTCAGAATTGGATCCGACCTCGATAAAAAGTAGCCTATGTGCTATTCCAGACTATAATCTTATTTATGTATCAAATTTCATCCAGATCCGTTTAGCCGTTCTGACGTGATTGAGTAACAAACATCCATACATCCTCACAAACTCTCACATTTATAATATTACACCTGGTAGGGTTACACCTGTGTGAAGTTAACTCGAGTGCTAAGTTCACATAGGTTCACCACGACCCTACCAAGAAGCAGCATACAGCCCTGTCCAATTTTCACTGAGAAACTAGTTATAATGTAATATACCTTGCTGCCCTATCCAGACAATCAAGAAGACATAAAACCCTGAACATAATATACATAGTGACAATGGAAATATTTCTTTATTCCTACCATTGGCTGTATGCCAGCTTTGTATTGCTTTTTTCGCCATAGACAATATTTATAAAGGTTGAATACTAATTTCTTAGGCTGTTTATGCAATGCCTTGGTCTGTATTTTTTTCTTTATTGTTTTCTTCAATATAGACATGACCAAGTATGATAAATATTAACTGTATAAAACATTCTCGGACATGATAAACCATCACGACAAGCATAACGCCTAAATTCCCTGAAGTCACAATTCGCTGGTATGTTTGAGTCCCATAATATAATAAAAATAACTATTTTGGATTATGTGATGTATTATTAATTAATAATTGTAAATTTATGAATAAATAATAAATAAATAAATCAAATAAAATCCGGACATTCGAGACGTTGACAAGGTTAATACACTGTTTTTTGTAGAAAAAGAAAAAAAATATTTTTATTTACATGAATGGCTCGCGTGCTTTCGTTCGAGTTCTTTTGGCGGGGCAGGGTCGACAAAAACCTAACAAAAGCCGGACAGGCCGACCAGGTATAAATGCGGACACGTTTGTAATAAGCCGGATCTATAGCAACCCTACTCTTAATGCATCTGAATCCACCCCTGGCAATGAATTAAACTAATGAATTAAACTGGATAGGTAGGTATTTTCCTACCTTCTTAGTATTATCCCCTCTCAAACTGACGTCCTGAATCGTGACGCCAAGATCTCGGTATGCAAATTCAATAAATTTGGAAGGATAAAAAGGAATTAATACACACACATTGAACCTACTATAAAAAAACAGCTGCACTCACACACACAAGCATAGAATGCAAATTAGGTATATATTTTAAAAATTAAACTCACTTAACTATTTGTCAAGAAACTGTTTTGCTAAAAATAAACAAGATGCTCACAATTAGTAAAATACATAAATGTTTAGTTTTTTATTAAAGACAATATGTTAAAAAGTACAATAGAGTGATGTAGGTATGACAGGCTGTATGGCATAATATCTGAATCATTATCTGTTGGTTATTAATTAAAAAAATTCACTGCTATTTTGAGGACACATTTGATGTAGTGTAGATAGTAGCTGAGTAATTTTCTCCTGCACCACAGGTGGTGGGTTAGATCTCCCCATAGAAGTATGACTTACACCCGGTCCCAATATCAAACCTTTTGACAGATTTGCTTACTAAACTGTCTCTACTAAGCAAATCTATTGAAGGATTTAATATTGGGACTCGCTGTTACAACACTGTCTACTATTTTATTGTGTCAACATTGTCATCTAATGCCTTTTTTTATCCCTGGTAGACTTACGATTGACCACCAGTTCCCCTGAATTGTTGATTTTTGACAGTTTTGTCTACAAAATCTGTTGCTCCATATCTCATTTCGTGCCTTTGGACAATCATTCTGATTCATTTGAAATATAAAATTGAGTTCCAGGTACAGTCACCATACAATTTTGTACCAGTACATTGCTGTTCAGTTTGGGTATTTTTATATGTGAAAAATTGTGGTTGTAATTGCACCCACAATACTGGATAAAACCCAAGTCAGGTACATAATGTTTAAAAAAAAGCCTATATAATAGCAATGTATTTGCAAAATATAATCTAGGTAATGTTTATTTTATTGCTTGAATAAGGTGGTTATCAAATAGGAATAATAATAAGAAGCTTATTTAATACATTGTAGGAATTATATTTTCTAAACTTTTAATACACATACTTTTAAAACTACGTCATCAATGGTCACAAGTGCAGCTGCTCAGTGTCAGATCCTGAGTTTGATCCCTGGTTGAGCAGTGTCATTTTTTATAAAATTCTCAATGGCTTAGACTTCAGACTATGGATTTGTGCCTGCTTATGGCAATAAGTAGGTAATCTAAAAACATAGATACCAACAAATTCTGAGTACAGTAATAAACCTCTAAATAGCCCTTAGGCAAATACATGCATAAGTAATGATAGTTATGTTACATTTCAAACCAAGTTTAATTTTATCCATCACTTTTTTAATCCTTCTGTAGTAATATGAGGGGAATGGATTTTGCAAGTAACAGCAGGTCACATAAATCAGTCAGTAGATTTGCTTACTAGAGATAGGGATTAAGTAAGTTCAACATAGCTAGTAAGCAAATCATCAAACTTATCTGTTATCAAGACCATCTATACATTGTAGGAATTATATTTTCATGTAAATACATGTAATGTACATTCTTATCAACCTAATTTTCATTCCTCAACTAAGTGAAGTGAACACACAAACAGGTAGAATGAAGCTAAGTAAAAAAGTTAATTGTTGTCTTTGCCAAAAAAACTTTTTGTATACAGTAACACATTCATTGATGACAATGAGTGTAAAGTTGTTAAGAACTCTTTTTTGTTTCAGAAGAATATTGTCTTTTTTTGTCTTAATCTTTGGCAATGGAATACTTTTATTCATACTTTGTATAAATAAAAGAATACATGAACACTGATATACTTGGTAGTTACCTACAGATTTGCATGCAAGAGTGGTATGACATCAGTGTTTATTAATAACTATGCAGATTATTTAAAAAAATACTAGCAAGAAAATACCTAATATCATGAAGTCTGTCTTGGGTACACATAGAGGTAACTAAACAAATATTATCTATTAAAAGCAAAGTGGAAGCCAGGTAAGTATAAACCAGTCTAGCAGCAAATGAGACACAACAGAAAATCTATTCATTTCAGGAGTCAGGTTGTAAGACCTTTTTCTGGAATATATCTAGAGTAGAAACCTCCTTATAAAAATCTAGCAAAAGGGCCAGCCTTGCTTCCTATCACACAAATAAAACAAAATATAAGGTCTATGCATCATAATAAAAAATATAACTACTTTTAAATGATCTAGCAAGCACCTATATAATTTAAACATAATTATGTATATTATTGTTTGTGGTCATAAAGTTAAAACATCTAGTAATGATGTAATATGTACTCCTTATCTCTTCTACATAATCAGAAACAAATTTGTAATGACATAACCCAAAAAGGGCTTGACATATTTTGATGAAAATTTCTCCAGTGCATTGTTCTAGAAAGACTATCTTATAGTAAAATCGGTCGTATTTATGAAACAGACGCGCGACAATATAGTGTTTATGTATATATTACGCAGATTATATTATTGTACGCATAATAATTATGTTACTTAGTAGCTTTTCATCGCGTAATTGTTAATGAATGCATGCTAATTACATCAAAGTTAATTTTGACACGACTTTCTCCATAATATTTTCAACATTCACGCACTTATGAATGAAATAGTGACAATGGTAAATATTCTACTATCACTTACGTCGTACGGTGCATTCTTCTCAGCGATTGAACTCTTGTCCCGATCTGCAAAGAAGAAAAATGGGCCGATGAGCATTGTGAAAATCGCTCGCGATGACAACGATATTATCTTGTTACAATGGGATTACAACAATGGAATGCGTTGTAGTATTATTAGATTTAGCAATACACTACCATCATCGTCCGCGCCCGAAGGTCCAGTCGCATTATCAGACTTTTTAGAAGCCGAACTGTCCATTACTTCTATGTGATCAGTATCTCCTGAAGCCATTTTTATTTTTTCTGTTACATCCCCTATTATGAAGTCTTTCCGTTGTAGTTTTGCACAATATTAATTCGCATGGCTCACATCACATTTGCATCGCTTACACAATGATTCACTGTAATTTAATTAGAAGAAATCAATTAGTTTACGCGAAAATGCTCGCCCGAAGCATCCGTCTGACACGACCACTCATAGTAACTGGGTTGCAAATTAAAAATAAATATTATTTTATTTTGCGTATAGACTATAGACAAAAGAGTTAAGTGGGTGGATAGTGTTGTAATATTGCAAATTTTGTGTTTTTGCCTCGGCAGAGTTTATAAGTTCCTTAACAATTTTGGCAGGGAAGGCCTACGTCTCCCCAAGAGGTTCTCTCCTTGTCGCGGTGGGGTGGGGGGAGGGGGCTTAGTAACTGAGTTAGTAACCGTGAAGTGACAAACCACAGTGAAGCCAAGTAGAAGCCCAGGGTGGGGTTGCTCTTGCGAGCTTTACCCAAAAAGCCTGCATTAGAGCGGCCACTGTAGGTTGCGGTGTCGTATGGGAGGCACCGCAACTGAGCCGTGGTGTTGTATGGGCGACGCTGCGGCTGAAGGTTAGAGGGACCGCGGCGGGAGAGCCGGTAACACGAAGCGCCGCTCTCCCTGCCTTCCGCAGCTTCGACGGGATCGTAGCCGCAAGACCGCGGACATGGTAGGCCGCAGGGAGAGAGGTGTCGGTATTGCTATGAGCCGCACTCCCTACCCTCTGCGACCAAGGTGTGGACGGAGGTGAAAAACGGCTTTGGGCAGCGGACTCGGAGTCCTCAGTCACCCATTGCACTTGGCCCTCGGGGAGGGTCCAACAATGGAAGTCCGCGGTGGGATTGTAGAGTATGCGAGAGCGATTCCCGTGATCCTACCATATTCGTCTCTGCACCACCCAAAGGTAGTTTGGTAGAAAATGCCTAAGGCATTAAGACCGCCTCACTTCTGTACATAAAGACTAAATAAATATGTTTTAGTTGGTATGCTGGCCACCTGGCCGGAGTGCTAAGTAGACCAGCGTTTTCCCAAGAATGCTATAAGATTCTTGCTTTTTCCTAAAAAGTATAATTGTAGTGTCACTTGCCGTATCTTGATTTGTGGTGAGTACTTGGATTTATACCGTCTTATTACAAAAAAATGCGTAAGTCATGGTTTAAACCCGGGACTTACAGATCTTGGTTTGTTACAGTGCTAATGTTAATACCAGGAACACTAACACCCATATTCTTAAACGTTTCCTCAACTCATCCTCGACTCCACTCAACCTTACTCAACGATATTGGTATTCTTAGACAAAAAAAAATCCTCGACTCGAGATGTCCTCAACTAATTTCCTCACTCGAGGTTGAGGAACCAACTGTCAACTCAAGGTACGTCGCGAGCTACCTTGAGGTCTCCTCAAGCATATAAAAGATACGCTTTCGAGTTAATTAGTTGTGTTTAACTTGTAAATGATGTCTGATTTCGAAGAATTTGTCGATTATGTGTATGATGAATCGTTTGATTATCCGGTGCGCCGTTATTTACGTGACGCTAACAATCCTGTGGAGTTTTATGACGATGATAACTTTCAAACAAGATATCGTTTTAAAAAAGATAATCAATGTTATCCTCCCATTGATAACATCGACACCAGCTTTAAATAAAGAGGACTACCAGTACCACTGCTGATACAATTGTTGATGGCTATCAGGTTTTACGCTACAGGTTCATTTCAGGTGAGTCATGAAGATACTTTATTGTTTGTACATGATATTTTTTTGGATCGAAATAGTTTTTAACAACATGTCCTATTTTCTATTATAGATTCACTGTGGAGACCTGCACAAATTAAGCCAAGCTACTGTATCAAAGATTGTGGCTAGGTTCTCAAAACAGTTGGCCTTGCAAATAGAGCATTTTTTTCTGCCTAATAGTGAATTGTCTGACATCAAGAGAAAATTTTACCAACGAGCAAGATATACTTGAGGAGACAGTACCAGTGGCCACTGTTTAGGACAATGATCGAGGCAATGTCATAAGAGCAACATTGATTGCTTGACATTTTAATTAAATATTAGACTAGACCCCCTTATTCATAAAAAATATATTTATGTCTTATAAACCTCATATATTTATACCTAATATGTTTTGTCATCAATTTATTTGCCACAAGGAAAATAGAAGAAGAAGTTTATTATGACATTTTATATTTTTATGAATAAGGGGGTAATTATTTTTGTCCATAATACATGAATAAAAATACCAAATTACATTTCTATATTTTATTTTTGAACATTAATAATCTCAATCCGGCTTCTTCCCTCTTGGCTATATTGCAGCGAAGAACTTCCTCTGCAGCTTCCCTTTTAACATAGATTTTGAGGAAATTTTGCCTTCACCATCCACTCCCGCGTTTTCAGTTTATCCCAACATTTCTTAAGTTGCCCTTCCGTTCTCTGAAAGGGGTAATTACGAGATATGAATAAAAGTTATACAGTTCAAATACTTATTACAAAGTGCCTACTTACTTTTGTATTTATTTCGATGGAATTGTACTCATCCGTTATACGTGCCCAAGATATGTTATCCGCTGCTTTTCAGATTAATTGAAAAATTGCCTTCCAATTCCAGCCTTAATTGAGCAAGTAGAAAGGTTTCATTAATTGGGCGTCAAGTGATGCTACGTACACAAAAATAGTTCGACCAAAACCCAAATTATATTTTTTTGTAACCAACCACATAACAAATTCCTTTCTACACATTTTAACATTTTTTTGGTTCATCTCGAATACTTTGTTGGTTTGTTTTAATAAATCTACAAAAGTAGCTAGTGACTTTAACATTACATTAACATTACAGCATTGACACAAAAATTACAAATTTTACCACAAATTCTCTGTAAAAATACGAGAGATGGACTATATTTTTCTCAAACGGTGACGTAATTCGTGACGTATTACCTCAACTCAACCTCGACTCAACCTCACTCGAGGTATCTCATGATTACCTTGAGGTAACAACTAAGAATACCAATCTCGAGGCTCCCTCAAGCCGTTCCTTGAGGCCTCCTCCAATGAGTTGGAGTCAAGGAGGTTTCGAGGTTACGACTGAGAATACGGGTGTGAGAATACGGGTGTAAGAGTGCCTAATACAAAACCAAGACTATCTACTAGTTAAATCGTAGTTTGTCTATGGACTAAATAAAATCCACAGATAATAATCAAAAAATTACAATCTTTCATTCGTTCATACAGGCTTCATTCCAAGTAATGTTCCGTTTCTCTAAATATTGATAGTATCCTAACATTTGAAATGCTTTATTAATTATTATCAACGGCCCACTTAAGCAACGCATCGATGTCTGCTTGAAGTCAGTCCCTTTGTGAGCCGATATTGCAGTATAACTTTAAGTCATCTGCATAAAGAAGACATTTGGCATGCTCGAGAATGGTTGGTAAGTCAATGACCATTATCAAGAATAACAGAGACCAAGTATCGAGCCTTAGCTTACCCCCGAACGCGTATTATAGGGTTTCGATTCGTACAGACCCAGCTTGACAAACTGTTGTCGATCCCGATGGTAATCAGCGAGAAGACTAAGAAGTGTGGGAGCCACTCCGACGGCACTAAGCTTCGCTAGTAGGATGTCGTTGAAATCCTCGGTTTAGTCTAGTAGATACGTATTCAACAAGTGTCAGCAAATTGGAATCCACTGATCTCTTGGGCCTAAAGCCATGTTGCTCATCACATAGATGCTTATCCATTTGATTGTATATGTAGCTATGTAGGGTGGTTTCAAAGACATTCGCTGAAGAGGATAAAATGGCTATAGGACGGTATTCCTCTACTAATGCCGTCTGTGTACTCTTTGGGATCGGCACCACTCTGGAGAGCTTCCATTGCGAGGGATAGACACCAGTTTTTAGGGACAGATTAAGAAAATGATGTAAAGGGTGGCACAAGAATTTCTTTCCATAATTGAGTACCGAGAAGGGGACTCCATCGTGACCTATAGAGCTAGTACTCTTCAGTTTATTGATGCCAAATAGTACATTGTTTAGTGAAATATTCAATAAATCAATATAGTTACTATTATTATAATTTTCGAAGCTAGATGCCTTGTCGGTATCTAGTTGGGGTATATCAAGTAGAAATACACTAGAGAAAATTTTTGTAAACGTTTCCGCTGCTCGGATGTAGTGTATGTGTGTGTGTATGGATGTAGTGCTGTAAAGGTCTCATCTCCATAGGACACAGTTGGCTCATAATCACCTTTAGTTCGGAGGTTTGACATATGTCTCCAACAACCACGCGGATTTTTCTTAATTTCACTACCAATTTTGTTCATGTACTTGTCGTAGGCTTTCTTAACGCGGGTTTTAAGATCGGTCCTCAAAACAGAAAAAAACTTATAAGTCTCGATACAACCAGTGCGTTTCCAGGTAGAATGTAGTTTCACTTTACGCTGAGTGTCCTGTATGATGTCCTTCTTAAACCATACTGGGTTCTACTTTTGTTTTTAGGTCTCCTATTTTTCGGTATGCAAGTATCAAAGATGTTATAAAGCGCTTTGTAAAAGAACTGAGTAGCTTCATGGACGTTATTTGACCTAATAACGTTATCCCCATAACTGTGTAACAAGTAAAGATACCAGCAGCTCATAGTCACATTTTTTTAAATTTCAATATCTAGAAATATCGACCATAATGTACTGTTTTTACCTCCACTCCCACCAAAAGTGGCAGAAAAAGTTGTTGGATGATTCGCTCTGATACCGTCTCCATAGTTATATGCTCTAAGGTCAAAGATATTAGTATTTTTGAAATAAATAATATTATGGTAACACCAAGAAAAACGCCATGTTTATTTCTTTGCCGTCAATTCGTTGCCGCGGTAAGAATTTTTTAGAGGTTATTACTTAATGTAGCGTCTTTACGATTATGATAAATAATTACAGATTATTCACAATAAATATGCTGTTAAATCTGTAATAATCACTAGTGCTATAACGTTTCGTTTTCAGTTTCTGTGAAAAGGCAGTGAGCGGTTGAAAAATTCAAGAATACATTAGGTATTGCTACAGCGGCGTTCATTGAAAATGGGTAAAAAAGTGAGGGAATACAAATCTGGCGACTTTATATTCGCTAAAGTAAAAGGATATCCAGCATGGCCGGCCAGGGTAAGTGCAAAATATGATTGATTATATTGTCATTGTGTGGTTCAATGAAAAAACTGTTGCCATTGTGTTCTAATTGGAGGCAAGCGCGGGAAGACATGTTGTATGGCGGTCCGAACGCCTTCGCGCTGCCCCAAGGTCTCTGAAAGCAAATATCGACAGTATCGAACAAATAATTTACATTTTTTTTATATTGACATTGCAACAGAACATTGTATATTTGTTAATATTAATGTTCCACCATTATGTTGGAATTTGTGATGCCTCCTAATACATTTTAGACCGATTTGTGCGTCGTAATCATATTTCCCGTGTATTCATGAAATTTAACAAAAACAGTATTCCAAAGATAAAATTTTGTCATCATCAGAGAGGTGAATGACACTTACACCAGGAAGCAAATAATATCTACTAACTATTAATAAGTGTTTTTTTTTTCAATGTATTTGAATAGAGAAATACCCAGATATTCAGTTTAAATTACATAATAGCTCTATAGTAAACTAATTACTTTTATTATTGAGAAGTCATTATAATCTTTGACATAAGCTAACAGTTGATAATTGTTATCTTTTATTCTTGGTTATAAGCACCTTGCCTTGTTCATATTTGTTTAAAACTGAGGAAAAGAAAATATAATATAAATAAATGTAATATTATTTCATCATCACCATTCTCCACAGCACAATTTCACCCACTGATGCTGCTAAGTCTTTCTTTTTTGTTCCAACATTCTACATAACAGTAAGAATCAATATGGCTATGTATTTAGAAAATACATACTTACATACATAGGAAATTATCTATTATAATAAATAAATAATATATACATATGAATAAAGCAAAACTAAACAAATAAAGAAATGGTAATTACCAAATATGTAGATACTATATTATACACGGAAAAACATGCCTTCCTCCTCTCTTCTACATTGTCGTGCCTGACAGGGTCCACGATTGATACTTATATATTTAATTTTTAACACCTATTGACATTGTGGAGCGCAATAAACAAATTGAGAATACTTATTTTACCATCTAAATTAATAATACCACATCATTAGTTATAACTGTTCCAGTTGAAGTAAAACAACAATAATTAAAAGTAAATTTTAAAAACTCTATGGTTACTCTTTTTAGCCTATTGCCAGTGTCCAGGCACATATCCAAACTGAGCTGTTACTTGGAACTTCATAGTAACAGCCTATAACACTGCTCCTGGGAATAGAATGCAGGACCTCTAATGTAGCAGTTGTGCTTAAACACCACTAAATGAATGAGCTTTGCTATTTTATTGTGTTAAAATTGTCACACACAACTTCAGAATTGTAGAATTATGTCAGTTATGTCTACCAAATCTTTCAGACCTTATGTTATTGGATTTATTTATTTAATATTTATTTGACAACAAACACAGGTACATTAAAGGTGTTATAAATGAATCATGGCCCACTATGTTTTGCTCTTACGAGCGTACAAATATTTTATGAAGCTAAGAACATTACTAATTTTCAAAAGCACAATCTAACAATATAATGTCAATTTATAATTTAAATTCAAAGAAATCATGAATGCTATAAAAACATTTTTCAGGATGACTATTCTGTTACAGTTTTATTGAAATAGCAGACTTGAGTCCTAGGAAGTTATCCTTCTCTAGTTTCATCTGATGTCATCTTAATGTTGAAGTACTTGCATAGTAAGGTAGGGTGAGGGCTTTAGGTAAGGGAGAGTGGTGACCCAAATGTTTTAGCCAATCAGGGAGATAATCACTTGTCTTTTTTATTTATTACTCGCGACATTCAATTGCAACTTCGTTAATTTTTCAGTGGTTTTAAAAAAAAGTCATCCATACAAAACCTTCAGTTTAGAGACATTTATTTCTCAAAAAAAGAACATAACAGTTCACTTACATAATGAGTAAATGTACTAACAGGCCCAATCCCCTTTTAAAAGGCTGGCAACGGTGTTGCGGGTGTCCATGGGCGGTGGTGATCGCTTTCCATCAGGCGATTCATATGCTCATTTGCCCCCCTATCCCATAAAAAAAATATGGTGCCTTTTTGTAGTGTTAATATTTTTTTTTCTAACCATGCCCTAACATTTTTGTATACAACAAAAATAAATCAATCAAATTGGTCAAGCTATTCTTTGTGTACAGTAGAAATTATAATTACAGAAAGGATACAAGTAAAACAATTAGATGCTAGTGATGATGATGGCCAAATTGCAGCACAACTTTTGCTGAAACATTGCATAGAGATAGACCAACAATGCATATATTAACATTAAATTCCACAAAACCTCTTAAAAGTAATTAGAAATAGATTAGAATTAGTTTTTATATTTTCATTGCCATTAATCAAGTGTAGTAAATGTACCTAATTTATTTACACAAATCTATTCTATCTATATACATATAAAAATTAATTGCTGCTCGTTAGTCTCGCTAAAACTCGAGAACGGCTGGACCGATTTGGCTTATTTTGGTCTTGAATTATTTGTGGAAGTCCAGAGAAGGTTTAAAAGGTGAATAAATATGAGAATGCTCAGAATTAAATTTTATTAATCGATTGAGGCAGTACGAAGTCTGCCGGTCAGCCGGTTAGCTAGTAGTACATAAATATACATAGAAATAATGAAAAAACATATTACAGTACTTCAAGATAATTAATGGGCATCGGCTAACTTCACTTCACATATCTAGGCAGTATAATGATATAGACCTGCTTTTATCAAGTAGCCCGATATAACCCTTCATCATGTACAGGTACAACCTGTACATGATGAAGGGTTATATCAGCTCTGTATAGGTAGTTCTAAAAAACGGTAGCGCACATCCTTGCTGCTTTCAATACCATCTGTAACTGACTCATTAGTGACATCGGCGCGCCGCTCGCTCGGCTTGCAACTAATTTGCTTTTCTTAGAAATGTTGACATTTATTTCATTGCAATAAAGTTGAAATTGTAAATGATTTTTAGTGCCAAATTACTTTTTGATAATTGTCTTTGTTAGTTAGACGATTGTTTCCGATGTTTTCCGATGCCCATTATTTATCTTGAAGTACTGTACATGTACAAAATTGATTGATTGTTCCAAAGTATGGAACATCGCCACAAAGTTGCTAGCTTATCGGTATTTTATCAGATACATTTCGGAGAGTGTCCATCAGATCTCCACGATCTTGTTACCCCTTGCCCTTTTTACTGTCAAATGAACAGAAGCATGAAGAAGTGATATCGTTTCATGGTGGATATTCCAAAAACTCGAATGAAACACTAAGTCCACTTTTATCATGTGTACCACTGAATGTAATGGTCTTCCCGAGTGGGTCTTTCCATCTGAGTGTCTTTACATCACAAGTAAATCGGTATCATTTACGCAAGAGCGCTTCATCGTAGATCGCAGTGTCGCTTAACAGCAGGCGAACTGGCGATCAAGCGTAAGCTTACCAAGAATTAAAAAAAAAACCAGATAGAATATTATAAAGAAAACAATTTTTAAAATAAATATTTTTTACAGGTGCAAAGATTGAATGGGAAGAAATACTTCGTTTATTTCTATGGTACAGGGGAAACGTAAGTGTATTTATCCTTATTAATAATTGTAATAATTGTAAAAAAGCACCCAACTTTGTTTTAAGTGTGTCTTCAGAACTGATAATCACTAACCAAATTAGTATAGGACCTTACCTATCTGATAAAAGAGGTCTTATTATGTTCATAAAGAGTTGTGTACCATTTTTTGAGTTTTTTATTAAAAATAATAATTACTTTATGTATTTAATTGAATAAGTTAACAATTATAATCGACAATATACTTATATATACCTAGGTGCTATTTTATTGTCATATCTTGTCAAACAATTTACATTTAGTAATGAATTATTCAATTCCATATGTTTTTTTTAATTCATACATTGATCATATTAGCGTATCCCTTGACTAGGGTGACATTGCACACTGAACAAATCACAAACTAGAAAAATATTTTCGAGTCATTTCCACCGTTCTATCATATTTATCTATGTTAATCATATTTAGCAATTATAGATACGAGTATTGTTATTAAGTATGTTGTTGGATAAAAATGATGTAATAACCTTCCACTCACGGGAAATGGACAAGAAATTGTTAGGCGGTTAAAATCCGGCGTTGACATCCCCCCAGGGCTAGGTTTTATCCTTAAAAAGTCTTTATTTAAAAGAATATGGTCATTTAGCAATCTTAATATTAATAGGGTATTTGACTAATGTTTGAATAAGTAAAAATACCAGGCTGAGTGAAAAATTAAATTACATACAAATCGTATTCTGAAAAAATAATTTAAATTGGTTAATAAAGTTCAAAGATATAAGCATTTAAATTTTTTGGTGGGGATTGAGAGGGGATGCTCTGTCCCTTTCCCCGAAATAAGTGTTAGTCTAGGATTTGTATGGCGCATTGGTTTGTGACGTCATAAACAAGTATAGTGCGTTCTCTGTCTAGCATAAAATTAAAATACTTGTAACTTCCTTATTTTTGAGCAGATTTTAATTTTATTGGTTCTATTTATGGTAAACATTTGCATAAGACTACAAAAATAATCAGTCAAATAGCCTATTAATTAAATGTGGACAAAGCAAAAGAAAACATTGGGGCATTAAAAAAAAACCTGTAATGATAGCTGTAATGTGGAAAAATAAATAAATAAATAAATAAAATACAAGTAACAAGAGAAGTGCAGTGCGGTAGATACTACCACTACCTATTGTGTTCCAATCTTGTCTTAATATTCCAGTGCAAATCTTCCTCCGAATATGATATTTGACTATGCTGAGAATAAGGACAAGTTTCTGACGAAGACCGTGAAACGGCGAGACTTCAATGACGGTGTCAAGCAGATAGAACATGACTTCGCTAACAAAGTGCCGTTGGAGCAAGTTATAGGAATAACCATTGAGGTAAGATGTGTTTTATGGAACTACTGTTACTAACATTCTAGAAAAAAACAATATATCTAGTTTTTTAATGACTGCCTCATTAGTCTAGTGGTCCCAAGTGCGACTGCTACCACCAGATCAGGTCGAGCAAAGTGTTATTGAGTTTTTCTATGAAATTCTCAGTAGCAGCTCGGAGTCTGGATTTGTGCCCGGTTAATGGCTATAGGCTCGCCCCCTATAACATGGGACCTAAATATACCGGCGAACTGTGGGTGTACATTAAGTATGCCTCTGCCCTACCCTTCGGGGAATACAGGCGTGATGGTATGTATGTATCTAGTTTTTTTTTTAATGTTGCCCCACACTGGGATTTTGTCCTGTATAGTGGGTGTGTTTTCAAACACAAATTTTCACATACATAAACGTTCACACCTGGAATGATGTATCTGTATATCTCCTTTTTTAAATCTGCAATAAACTATCGCATAATAATATTTACGCAGCATATCGAGTGTTCGCAATGCACGGAGATAGCATTAAGCATTATCCTCACAATTAACACCATACATCTGTTTCAAGGTACCACCAGCTGAAACGTCAACAAATGATTCCGTGAATGATTTCACATCTAATGATACTCTGGATGAAACGGCTGCGGATACTACAGCAGCCGATGAGACTTTAGCTGATGTAAGTAATTTTTTTAACTTTTAACTTAATACAGATGTTGTTGTTAATAACAAAATTTAGGTTTGACTTTGTCCTTATCTCATAGCTTAAATAAGTAAGCTTACTAACAATGTGGGTTACACATTACTAGTATTCTTGTTAACCCCTCGTGCTAAACTAAATGCTTGTGTTACGAGTGGTGGTACTGCTTGTGTTCACGTCGGTAGTGCAATGGGCGGGTTTCGAACCGACAACCACATGGTCGCTAGTCCGATGCCCTAGCCATTACGCTACCGCCGCTTTTAAAATATTATTTTATAATTTATAAAAGTATTAATATAAAATATAATAAGTGTTGGTATTGGAAGGATGGTAGGAAGGTCTTTGCCCTGCAGTGGGACGATAATGTCTGAATATAGGTAATAAAAAAGTTGAGCGAGCTGCCCAAGACCGGGATGGTTGGCGCTTCTTGGGGGAGGCCTACGTTCAGCAGTGGACGACATTAGGCTGATTGTTTGATGACCTATCTATTTCGACCAACTAGATGGGTTAGGGCGCCGAGACAAAATAGTAAACATTTATGTGCGCCGCGAACTGAAAAAGATTGGGGTTCCTCGTGTTACACTAAACAATTTATGATTGGTTTACAGTCTACCCTCAACGCGACGCAGAATGACACTGCGGTGGAAGACTCAGATGACACTGGAAACCTGGTCATTGACGAAGGAAAGGTATGCAGCATTGTTTTTCTAGCATTTTTAATTGTATTGCACACTAGTTGTTGCCGGCGGTTTCACTCACGTCCCAAAAGTATTTAGTTACTATAAATGTAGCTTAAGTTTCTCCTTATAACATAAGCTATCTGCCAGTGAAAATCCCGTCAAAATCGTTCTAGCCGTTTCGGAGACTAGCTGAGAAAACAGACAAAATTTTTCAAAATAGCTTACTTTATAAGTTATAAAAAAGCGTTATTTTGATAATACAAATATAGACAGAACAACTATTAACAGAATAAAACAAATATTTGTATATTATAACCGTATATTTTAACAGCAAAAGCAAGGTAAGAAGAGTAAAGATGCTAAAGCCAAAGAAACGCCAGCCAAGCCAGCTAAAGAGCCCAAGACGCCACGAGGAAAAGGCAAGAAGGACGATGCAGCCAAAGAAGATGAAGAAGAGAAGAAAGACGAAGAGATTGTCAGCAGGAGCGGTCGCAAGATACGACCGAAGAGGTAAATCCTTACTAATATTATAAACGTGAAAGTTTGTGAGTATAGACGTTTGTTACTCTGTCACGCCAGAACGGCTGAACGGATCTGGATGAATTTTGGCACAGAGATAGATTATAATCGGGAATAACACAGGCTTTTTATCCATTTCGGACCCAATTATGAAGTCCACGTAGAGAAAGTCGCGTGCAGAAGCTAGTATACTATATTTGACTTAACAATTGAGGTCTCAAGATGACAACTCGCGAGTACTGTTGAAAATATTTGTATTCATTATGAAATGATAGTTATTTCTGTAAATAGATCTCTCAAGGATACTTTTTTACATGTCTTTTTAAGTACTAGATGGTGTCGGCATTTAGTACTTAAGAGTCCGGCGTAGCTTGAATTGCCCGCAAAAACGTAATACCGAAATAAATCGTAATCCAAACAATATTCTATCAAATTATGTTATTATTCGGATTTGGATATCTAGGTTCCTACGATACCGTTTCGTCTACTACTACTTCACTGGAAATAAAAGACCAGAAAATCGTTCCAAACTTGGTAAAGTTATAAAAAATTGCATTCGCTTACATTTATGTCCAGTGAAGTATTTTGGACGAAATGGTAGAGTAGGAACCTAAATTAACGGTATTGTTATCCGAATAATAACAGAATTTGATTAAATTGTTTGAATTACGATTTATTTTGATCCGGTTCGCCGGACTCTTGAAAATGATTATTATCTACTCAAATATGATTAATAATCTATGGTAGAAATATTTTTGATATTTAGTAATACGAGATTGTCTATGTTTCACTCTCTCTCTCTCTCTATGGTAAAACCATTAGAAAATGGCGTAACCTTTTTGTACTCTACTTTAATAAATGATTATTCATTATAAATGGATTACTAACATTAACAAGTGGTTAATGGTGTTGCTAGCGTTTATAAGAAGTACAAACACATAATGTTATTTGTTTTAAAAATATTGGATACTAAAAAGATAAGTTGATTAAATGCATAATCAATTTATTAAAATAAATCCATAGATAAATGATGTCTCTTGCCGAAATGCAGCTTTGAAGGATTGAGCTGTGTTTGCGATTGAGACATACAGATTGTTTTGATTTTTGAAATAATCTTAACCAACCAAACCAAAAGTCTAAGACTTTTGGTTTGGTATTATAAGTATATTTTCAACCGACTTTAAAGAGGAGGAGGTTCTCAATTCGACTGTATGTTTGTTTTGTTTGTTATGCTTTCACGCTTAAACCACTAAACTGATTTTGAAAAATCTTTCAACAATAGAAAGCTACATTATCAGCGAGTAAAGGGCTGTATTTTTTTAAATAAGAGATCCCTATAAAAATTATAATAATGTTACCCAAGGTATTTCTTATTTTCGAATGGGCCGGCTCAACCGGAGTGATACCACGGCCTCACTGAAAATCGGCTTTAAACAACGCTTACGTTGTGTTTCGCCGAGTGAGTGAGGTTACCGGAGGCCCAATCCCCTTTTAAAAGGTCGGCAATGCACTTGTGACTCCTCTGGTGTTGCGGGTGTCCATGGGCGGCGGTAATCGCTTACCATCAGGCGATCCGTCTGCTCGTTTGCCCTCCTATCCCATAAAAAAAGGTATCAAAAAGTTGCCTATAAAGATCATTATTTGACGTGCGCTGCCATTCTGTTATTTGTTAGAAAATGTTAGGTTATGTATACATAGGTATGGAAGTATGGATTTCAGTGAAGGAAAAATTCTAATTAAAATTATTATTCCCAGGTACATAGATGAACAAACTGAGGACAACGCGACACTGCCGTCGCCCGCGCCTAAGAAGCGGCGCGGTGGCTCCCCAACCCCTGACAAAGAGAAGGAGAAAACTGAGTCCAAGGACAAAGTACCCGACAAAAATATAAAACATTTCAATGCTGTCACACAGGTAAGAAAGACTAACATAACATACCGTCACGCCTGTATACCCTAAAGGGTTAGGCAGAGGCGTACTAATGTACACCCACAGTTCGCCGGTATGTTTAGGTCTCATGTAATAGGGGGCGAGCCTATTGCCATTAACCGGGCACAAATCCGGACTGCCTCATTAGTCAAGTGGTGCCAAGCGCGACTGCTACGCTAGAGGTCCTGGGTTCGATTCCCAGGTCGAGCAGTGTTATTGGGTTTTTCTATGAAATTCTCAGTAGCAGCTCGGAGTACATTAGTACGCCTCTGCCTAACCTTTCGGG
This sequence comes from Acronicta aceris, assembly GCA_910591435.1. Classification (NCBI taxonomy): domain Eukaryota; kingdom Metazoa; phylum Arthropoda; class Insecta; order Lepidoptera; family Noctuidae; genus Acronicta; species Acronicta aceris. The sequence goes on from OU342784.1 coordinate 3,559,420, forward strand.
GAATACAGGCGTGATGGTATGTATGTATGTATGTAAATCCGGTTAAAAATGCTATACGCCGCAGTTTTATTGACTTCGCCCCGTTCCTAAGGGTGGTAGCGTGATATTAAATATAAGCGGGGATCCCAAAGTCTGCGCCGCGGCGTCCTGGTGCGCCGTAGAAAGTGAAGAGTGAAGTGCGCGGCTCCATCGTAGATCGCATTATCGCTTAACATCAGGCAAACTAACGGTCAAGCGTAAGCCTATCACGAATAAACAAAGAGGGATTCTTTTTATTTTTCTACTACCTATTTTGACCAGGTAGATAGGTTAGGGCGCCGAGATAAAAAAGTTAACATGTACGTGTGCAGCTGACTGAAAAAGATTGGGAACCCCTGAAATAGCTTATAACCTTCATGATGTACTCCGTCCATCAATGAAAATCTTATGAAATTATTAACTTATGAGCATTCTAATACTGAGGTCGTTCTTAATTATATTTTTTATCTGTTTACAGTCTGAGCTTGAAGACCTCAAGGAGCCCTTTAAATCAGGTAAGGATCCACATACACTATTACAGACTGGTCGAATTAACTGTGAGTGTCTGAAGTTGTCCACAATTGGTTCTGCAGCAGTACAAATAGGGTTGCCAACTTTTTTTACCAGAAATAAAGTATATTTAGGTCTGAGAAGGAAAATAAACAATATTTTAGATAAATGAATTGTATTTTATACACCACTATTGTGACTACGCTGCACTGACTTAGTATGTGCCTTTTTATTCATCGCATAGGGGGACAAACGAGCAGACTGATCATCCGATGGTAAACGATTACCGCCGCCCATGGACACCCGCAACACCAGAGGAGTCACAAGTGCGTTGCCCGCCTTTTAAAAGGGGATTGGGCCTCCGGTAACCACTCACTCGACGAAACAACGAAAGCGTTGTTTGACGCCGGCTTTCTGTGAGGCCGTGGTATCACTCCGGTCGAGCAGGCCCATTCGTGCCGAAGCATGGCTCTCTGGCTGAAAACAGTATTTTAACGTGGTAAAATACTGTTTTCAGCATCAAAACGCCTAACACTAAGCACTCTTAATGACGCACACGCACTGTAAATTTATATTAAATTTACATTAATACGGAACGGAAAATGTGGGCGCGGACATTTAAAATTAAGCTAGAGCCCGAAAGGTTTATAGCGTATTTAGGGTTATGGTTAAAGAAACTTTATTCTCAATAAAACATATAACATGTCACTTACTTGAGAACAATACTAAAATAATAAGATTATTTACTTGATTACTGTGCGGCATTTTGTATCCTGTTTATGTTTTTCATCGGGCTAGACTTGGGCGAAAAGTGTTCAAGCCAACAATAAAAAACCTCCCAAAGAAAGAGCGCCACGCCACACCACGGCTAAATAATGTCCGCAACTAGTGAAATAAATAATAATAAATTTTTGAATTTATTATTGTGTATTTATTTGTTATAATGTATAAACTGAACTAAACTGCCTTATATATTACGCTAGAGGTCCTGGTTTCCATTCCCAGGTCGAGCAAAGTGTTATCGGGTTTTTCTATGAAATTCTCAGTAGCAGCTCGGAGTTTAGAATTTATACCCGGTTAATGGCAATACGCTCGGTCCCTATTACATGGGACCTAAACATACCGGCGAACTGTGGGTGTACAGTAGTACGCCTCTGCCTAACCCTTCGGGGAATACAGGCGTGATGGTAATGGTATTTTTATTATTCGTTCAATTTGAATAAAATAGACTTAAAGATTACAACAAAATGCTTTATATTTAAATAAAAACAAAACGCAGTATGAATAAATTATAATAATTACCTAAACACTCCAAATAATGGCCGTGTTAAGTCCAAATATAGTTTATGTAACCTTATTTATCAGCACTCAAATTTTATGACTAAAACCTTTTTGCTTCGCGCCTTGGCTGAATAGATAATTTCATTACAAAAAAAAAACAACTGCAGTAATAAATTCTTATTTCAAATGTTAAAACGTTTTCATTTTACCGCGAAAGTTGTAAACATTGTTTTGGGAAATTTAATTGCATCTAATTCTGTTTAATTTAAATAATCAAATGGACGATGTTAGCAATGAAAACAGTCAGTTTAGTTTTAATAATGACATATTCAGTCAATTTGACGATAATTTCGCTACTGAAGATTGTTTGAAAAGTTATCAAAATAAATTTGGGACTACCGATGATAAGATTTCCCAAGGTAATTTTATTAAGTATTGATATCTACTTTATTATTTATTCTGCTTGGTAATCGTATTAAAGATGATCTTTAATGAGTATGATAGTTAAAAATAACATGTAAACTCATCAAATTTATTTCGACGTATTACGTATTGATGGCTAATTTTCACGTTAATAGTATTAATTTGAACGATTTGTCTATATGAGTGTAGCATGAATTCACAATAGAATGATAAAAGAAAGGAAACATGACACTCTTTACCAATATTATGTCGTACCTAATTCTCATTTTGGAAATTGTTTTAGATTCAATCTCAAATACTGAGAAGATTATCATAGAATCAAACGTAACGTCCACAAATAAAATAATACCGACGTTTGGCAAACAGAAGAATAAGGTTAATGTCAAGAAAACAGCTACTAAACCGAAGAAATTTGTCCCGCCAATTAAAAATACTAATAAACAAGATATTGTTGGACCAAACAACCAACGTTTGCTGCCAACACCTTATGATCACATCAACAATGATTCAAACAGCTCTATAACAACTGCATCACAATTTCCTGTAAAAATGCATGGTATAAATTATACGGGGGAAGATATTGCAGAAAAATTAAACAATATTAATGTTTCCCCGAATATACCAACTCCATTACATGGGTTTGACTCAATGGACGTAGAGTATTTAGGACATACTGGATATAATATAGGGAAAAATTGTGTTAAGTTAGATAATCAAGGATTTCATGATAAAAACAGGAATAAGAATCTCGGCAAAAGACGTTCAACAAAGAAAAAAGAATCAAACAAGCTAGGCAATATAATTTCAAGTTCTTTGAACATATTAGATGATGACTATATGGGTCCACCTGAAAGTCTCTCCCAAGAATCAAATTCAGATCGCTCAAGCGTAAAAATGTTGTCGCAGAGTCGAAACCAATCTGTTTGTTCAGTTGCCTCTTTAGGCAAAACTTACAAAAACTTAGACAACAATAGTTTTAAAAAAGAAACCCACAAAATACCCGAAGGCACTGAATTTTTGAATCTATTCAAAAATAATATCTGTGAAAAAGTAAAACCTGTAGCTATGACCACAGAGTTCGGTGATATAGGTTTTAATACGAGATATTCTGAGTTTGTAAGGGATTTTAGCCCATTAGAAGAGCAAACTGATGAGGAAAAGGATACTTGCATGAAGATCTTAAACATGTATCCTAAGGAAAACAGTATATTATTAAAGAAAATGAAGTTATTGAAGTAAATTGTTATGCAGGAATAAACAAACTGATAATTTTTTCATGCTTTTGATTTTGTAGATTGATAAATAAGTTCTTTACTTTCAGTCTTCGGAATTGTAATCCGTAAGCTGTAGTCGAAAGTGTTAGTATTATTATCGTAACTCTCCATGAAGCATGTAGGTGTGTATTTAACTATGATTTTAATGGGTCTAGAAACTGTTACAAAAATTAAAAAAAATACCATCACGCCTGTATTCCCTTAAGGGTTAGGCAGAGGTGTACTGTTGTACACCCACAGTTCGCCGGTATGTAGATCCTATGTATTAGGAGGCGATCCTATTTCCATTAACCGGGCACAAATCCTAACTCCGAGCTACTTACTACTGACAATTTTATAGAAAAACTCAATAACACTGCTCGACCTGGGGATCGAACCCAAGACCTCTAGCGTAACAGTCACGCTTGGGACCACTAGACTAACGAGGCAGTTATACCAATAATTATATCAATCAAAAACTAAGTATATAATAACCTTAGTTCTACCACGAACTACTAAATACAGATAAAAAAGCTGGATCTTTAACGTCAAAGATCGACGTAAAAGACGACGTAATTCATATTTATCTCTATGTGAACCTCTTTCCTTCCTTGATAATATAAATAACTGCCTCATTAGCCTAGTGGTCCTGAGCGCAACTGCTACGCTAGAAGTCCTGGTTTCGATTCCCAGGTCAAGCAGTAGCAGTAGCAGCTCGGAGTTTGGAATTTGTGCCCGGATAATGACAATAGGCTCGCCCCCTATTCCATAGGACCTAAACATACCGGCGGAATGTGGATGTACATTAGTACGCCTCTGCCTAACCCTTCTGGGATAACAGGCGTGATGATATGTTATGTTATGTAATAACTTTAAATTAAAGAGGCATGCCAAGCTGCTAACTAAACAAGACTATACGTATCTTTTTGTGATTTTTATGCATTTTCCATGCTAAGAAACGTCACCTTATGACGTAAATTCAGAATGTGAAGGCAAAATTTCAATCATGCGGGTAGGGTTCGCGGTGGCTTAGAGGTCAGAGCGTCTGGTATATCCAACCAGGCGGTGCAGGTTCGAATCCTGCCCGCGATTGAATTTTTCCTTTACTAAAATAGCTTTATAAGACTTTATACGTTTTTTTTGTGCAATAAAGATTAAATAGACTATCTATCTATCTATAACCAATTCATATTTCTTTGCAGACGACGCAGAGAAAGAGAATATTCTCATAACGTATCTCCCGTCCGGGCAGTACGTCGGCATCAAGCTGTTCCAGTCGAGACCCAGCAGCTTCAAGAACGAGGCCTCCAGGCTGCAGTGGGATAAACAAGCTGCCGCTAACGCCATCACACTCAAGATGCAATTGGGTAAGACTTATTTATTCTTTTCAACACGACGATTTTGTCGACGTACAGTAAACAGCATAGTATTGCATCCAAAACTGTCACATTTCTTCAATCGATTTTCAATTTAATATCCAAACTATAGAGATTATTATCCATTGGGGGAATCTGACAGTTAGTGGTAACTTGAAGTCATCGATGTGCTGGTGTCTGTACTATCGACGGTATAAGAACGAAGGACAAAGTATTTCATATTTTTGCTTGTCAGTTGTAGGTTGAGCTACATAATTTATTTATTTATTTATTTATTTACACAAGGCACATCAACAATATAAACACAAACATTGGTTAGTAGCAAAATACAGAGACACAGACTAGTGTTTATATCAATTATAGATATGCACAACATTTAGGATACCATTTCACAGTAGTTATATATTATAATTATATTAAATAAGCTGTTGTTAATGTTAAATAATAATAACGTTAAAAATGAACTAAAATTGTATTATAATTTGTAAAAATAAGTAAGAATTAGTAGAAATTAATTAATATTAGTATTAGCTTCGAATTTATCATGCTTCTTCTTTATAATCTTTAACCTAAAACGCGTGGGGTGGTCATAGAATATATCTAAATCATACAAAACGCACCAACTATTGTATGTTGACATTAGTCTGGTTAACGGAGTATTCAAACCTAGATTTGTTCTGCATCGGGGAATGTTGAATAGGGAATTACTTTTTCTCCGAGCGTTTATATTGGGAACATTTATACCAACGCGTTCGAGAAGACCTTGAGTCATGGAAGAACCGGTAACAATGTTTTTTAAACATAGCAAGTCAAGCATACGTCGGCGAAGCTGCAAGCTGTACATTCGGAAGAAGTGCAGTCTTTCATCATACGAGCATCTAGTACTGATGCCAGATGCTCGGAACGCGAGGTATCGTGTGAAAGATCTTTGAATGGACTCAATACGGTCAGAGTGTACGACGTAATAAGGATTCCATATCACGGTACAAAATTCAAGCACACTCCGCACTAGTGCGTTATAAAGTAAAATCTTCGAGGAAGTGTGTCTGAAGTCCTTAGTGTTGCGTTTGATGAAACCTAACATCTTAGAAGCTTTTTGAACTATACTGTCATAGTGAGGAATAAAACTCAGCTTTGAATCGAGTATCACACCAAGGTCACGAACTTGTTCAACACCAGTGATTTTCTCGTAATTGATGTGATAACTTGATTGAATCACCTTTCTCTTCCTTGTGAAGCGAATGTAATAGCATTTCGAAGCATTAAGCATCATCTTGTTGGTACAACACCAATGGTAAATACTGTCTAGATCGGCTTGAATCAGTTTAACATCGGCTAGAGAATCGATCTGCCGCGTGATCTTCATATCATCAGCAAAAAGGAAGCACTGACAGTGATGAACACTGTATACTATATCATTAATAAATAGAAGGAATAAGATTGGCCCGAGATGTGAACCCTGCGGAACGCCAGACGACGCAATGTATTTATTTGATTCATAACCACCAAGTACAACCGTTTGCTCACGATTTTCCAAATATGACCTAAACCAATTCAACAATGTGCCACTAATTGCATATTGGTGTCGAAGCTTATCGATTAGTATTTTGTGATCAACGAGATCAAAAGCACTAGCGAAGTCTGTGTATATCGAATCAATCTGCTGACTTTTGTCTAATCCTTCCATTATAGGTGTTATGTACGAAATAAGATTAGTTATGACAGATTTCTTTTCCTGAAAACCATGCTGCTCAGTCCGTATTTGAAACTTGGTATGATTCGTTAATACGGGACGAATAAGACTTTCAAAAATTTTTGATACGGAAGATAATATAGATATCGGTCTGTAATTTTTTACATTAGAATTATCACTTTTTTTTAATAATGACTGATGTATGCGTGCTGTCATCTAGGACAGGTCGACTGAAAGCTGCTAAGGCTCTTCAAAAGACCAACTCAGATTTTGCCCTACATTGTACAACAGACATATCTGATAATACATAAAAATATTATAATTATGCAGTTTATGATCATTCATCATTTTAAGATCATTGTGAGAAACAAATTATGTCACAGTGAGCATGTAAGGCTAAATGATAAATTATATTCATTTCTAATAAATATAATTAATTAACATAAATAATTGAAACGCATCTATAATTCAGTGTTTCAATTTTTTATTTCCTTCACTAGCTTTTGCCTGCGACTTTACTTTTGTCTGCGTGGACTTCAGGATTGGGTGCGACCTGGATAAAATGCCTATGTGTTATTTCAGGCTATAATCTGTGTGCCAAATTTCATCCAGATCCGTTAAGCCGTTATGGCGTGAAAGAGTAACAAACTCAACAACAAACTTATTTCCTCACCTCTCTCAGCTCTGAGAAGAAACACAGTAACAAAATCGTAGTAAAGCAGATTATACTTATTTAATATATATGCTGCAGCTGCTGCATATATATTAAATAAATGCAGCTGCTGCATATATATTAAATCTGCTGCTGCAGATATAGAATCTATTTTTATACTGCAGAAAAGAGCTGTTAGGGCCATTTACAACCTACGTAGTCGCGATTCACTCAGAGAACTCTTCAAAGAAATAAATATATTGACAGTACCTTCTCAGTACATCTACGAGAATATTATGTACGTAAGAAAAAATCTACACCTTTATTCAAAAAAATGTGAACTGCATAGTTATAATACGAGACATAAATCAAAACTAATGCAGCCGCAGTTTCGTCTCGCTAAAGTCCATACTTCTTTTATGGGATACTGTGTAAGATTTTATAATAAAATTCCGGAATTCATTTTAAAATTCCCAGAAAACAAATTCAAAAAAATTATTAAGTTTACTCTGTGCAGGCAAGCTTACTATAAATTGGAAGATTATCTTTTAGATATAAATGTTTGGCAAATTGCTGGTCCAGCTCCACAGGATGATGTCATGGATAATTTTAATGTAGACTATACAATTTGACATACCCAATTGGCAATATTATATTTGATGACATTATATTAATATTTATTTTCTATTACCATTTGTCAGCATAATTATTTAATTGAATATACCATACAATATACGAGTATACATTATGATAACAATTTGATGTACATATTGATTGAACTAGTATGGTATAATTTCCTAATTAGTATACCTACTGTAAAGTGTGGGGATCGTGCAGATATTGATGTAACAATTGTGTTATTATATTTATCTATAGGAATATTGTGCCCACGGTCTGAGCTTGTCATGCTCACTTAAATGTCCTGCTGATGGTGGTGTTGTGTGTCGGGTCGTTTTATTCCCTACAATATGGTTGAGTCGAATCGCGCCGATACACACGTCATGCTCGTGAACGGGTGCTGTCTGTCGGGACTGGTCAGCTCTTACTTGCTGTGGCAATCCCTTTCTTTCTATATAATTACTAAATATAACACCTACTTATACTGAATAAATCATCATACACACCAAACTGCATAATTGTCAAACTATTTAAAACAAAGTTGTAAAGATTAATATTGTAATCATGTTTAAAAGAGTATCTATGGAGTTTCTTGCCGGCTCTTCTCCATAAGACCCACTTTTTGGAACCGTGCAATTAGTTTGACTTTTCAAAAGTACCTTTTTAATGGTCTAATTGAAATAAATAATTTTGACTTTGACTTTGACTTTGAATAGTATATAAAAATAATTGATTTGATTTTTCAACAGAGAAAGGTCATATAACATCACAGTCTGTGCTGGCGCAGCTGGTGACGGATCTTAACCTCACAGATGAAGAGAAAGCCACGCTCGACAAGGAGAGGGAAACTGGTATGTGAGTTAGTGTAAAATATATAAATGTTTTATCATCCTGGACAATACTACCTACAATACAATAATACTAGCCTAGGGCGTCAGACTTGCAATGATGAGGTTGCCGATACGAAACCCACCCATTGCACTACCGACGTGAACCCACTCGTAACACAAGCATTTAGCTTAGTACGAGGGGTTAACAAGAATACTAGTAATGTGCGACCGAGTAACCTTTTTTTTTTTAAATTACTTTGATCATGCAGAGTAAACACCCATTAATTAAGTATTTTAGTACATATAATAATGTATTATCAACAACTGTCTCATTAGTCTAGTGGTCCTGAGCGCGACTGCTATGCTATGCTAGAAGTCCTGCGTTGATGCCCAAGTCAAGCAGTGTTATTGGGTTTTCCTATTAAATTCCCAGTAGTATCTCCCAGTTGGGGATTTGTGCCCGGTTAATGTCAATAGGCTCGCCCCCTATTACACGGGACTTAAATATACCGGCGAACTGTGGGTGTACATTATTACGTCTCTGCCTAACCCTTTAGGGTATACAGGCGTGATGGCAGGTTATGTAGTATCGATAATATGTCTTTCAATATTTACAGAAGAGAAAAAGTCTCGCGTGCAATTTCTGAAGACTGAAATGAAGCTAATAGAACTAGACGCCAAGATTAAGACGTGCTTGTGCCTCGAGAAGGCCGATACTGATATGTGTTTGAAGTTGTTGGATGAACTAATGGGTAAGAATACTGGTCTCTATTTACTTGGTACATTTCCAGTATAAGCTGACACCTCTCATTCAAGTTAAAATGTTTTTATTTCTAAAAAGTATTTATGAAACAAGTGTTGCCATGCTTGCATGATAAATTACCGACACATCTAGGCTGTATGATGATATAGAGCTGCTCTTATCAAATACCCTAACCATTAAACTAATAGTACATACTTTAAAAAATCGAGGACAGACGCCGATCTTATTGGCGAAATTCTTCAAAAAGGTCAGGTGCGTAGCACTCGCAACCGGCGCGTATGTATGAGAAGATGTTTGAATGTGGAAGAAGCAAAAGAAGTATGCAAGAATCGTAGCAAGTGGCAGTCTGTAGTTTCTGCCTACCCCTGTGGGAGAATGGCGTGAGTGTATGTATGTACTTAAAATATTACATCAAAACATAACTTTTTTTTGTTATGTTCGACGATTTTTTCCGATGTTTTCCGATGCCCATTGTTTATCTTGAAGTATTTTAACGATATTTATTTTTAAGATACCTTTGTATCGAGCGCGCCGCGAGAATATTATGATTATTATTAAATTAATTTGAAATTGTCTGCATGGTCTTCAGGATTGGGTCTGACCTGGATTAAAAGTAGCCTATGTGTTATTGAAGGCTATAATCTATCTCTGTGCCAAATTTCATCCAGATCCGTTCACCCGTTCTGGCGTGAAACAGTAACAAACATCCATAGATCCACACTCACAAACTTTCACGTTTATAATATTAGAATGATTATTTAAATTATTGATGTAACATGGCTATAGGGTCGCCCCCTATAACATGGGACCTAAACATACCGGCGAACTGTGGGTGTACATTCAGTACACCTCTGCCTAACCCTTCGGGGAATACAGGCGTGATGGTATGTTATGTTATGTTGAAATAACATTTTAAAATAAATAAGTAACGGTTACTGAACCGAACGTTGTTGTATGTTAAAACGCCATGTTTTTACAGAGCTGGACGTAAAACCGCTGATGCTGTTAAAACACCCGACGTGCCTAGAGACGATCAAGCGCATGCGCGCGTACGTGGGCAACACGCCGTCGTGGGAGCTCACCGAGAGCGCCGCGCTCGTGTTCAGCAAGCAAGCGCACCGGATCCGGAAACAGGCCGACACGCTATACAAGAACATGAAGGTACCAACACGCAGATATTACAATACTAAACTAGAATTATGTCGGCAAACGAACACACGAGCCACCTGATGGCAAGTAGTCATCGCCGCCCATGGACATCTGCAACACCAGAGGAGTTGTTGATGCGTTACCGAGCGTTAAGAGTCCCTACGGACTGCAGACTGCCAGAGCCGCAGCAACCGAGGGGGGAACTGGCTCTTACGTGCTTATGTTGAAACAAACCAAGGTGCTTTACGACAGACTCCGACGTAAGGGTTGTCGCCAGCCAGTCAGACCCCAAGAGGTCCTACCACAGAGCAAGTCAGATATTTTCTCGGCTCTTATAAGATGCCTATCTGACCACCTATCTACAATAGCAATAACAATTATTATTATTCCATTCATATATTGATTTTACTTATTTGTATACATTTTGAAAAACAGTTAAAAATATAGTAGCCCACCGGTACCGGGAGTAGGGTCCAAGCTACGGGTGGTCAGGGCCCCAGCCTCCAGAGAGAGAAACCATAATTATTATTAAGGGTCTGGCGAACGCCGAATTGCCCATAAAAACGTAATACCAAAATAAATCGTAATTCAAACACAATTTGATGAAATTGTGTTATTATTCGGGTTCGGACACCGTTAATCTTCTAGGGTTCCTGCCTATTCATGTACTATTACTTCACTGGAAATAAATGATCGAAAAACCGGTCGAAACTTCGTAAATACTTACGATTCTTGCTTAAGCAACAAGAGATAAATAATTGAGTTCTCTAAAACTACCTCAGCGGTTCTAACGTGACTGCTACGCTAGAAGTCTTGGGTTTGATTTCCGGGTCGAGCAATATCATTAGGTCTTTCTATGAAATTCTAGTTGTATATTTGTAAGAAAGAAATGTTTATTGAGCCATTATGGAAGCATAGCAAACAAAAAAAAATATATATAAAAGAACAAAAAATAAAAACAAGATACTTACACATTTTAACCTGCGTCTCCTGGTTTGATACACCACACGCTCTGACCTCTAACCCACCGAGAACCCCACCCGCCTAATTAAAATTTTGCCTTCACATTCTGAATTTACGTCATAAGGTGACTGACGTTGGCGACATCTATGAAAACCAAGTTACCTTGCTTCTCAACCGACACGACTTACTTTAAAGTTAGTTCAATGTCGTACGATGCTACCTTGCCTTTTAAAAATTTTTTTTTGCATTTTCCATGCTAACATTATAAAGTTATTTTAGTAAAGGAAAAATTCAATCGCGGGCAAGATTCGAACCTGCGTCTCCTGGTTGGATACATCGGATTCCTGCCCGCGATTGAATTTTTCCTTTCCTAAAATAAATTTATAATGTTAGCATGGAAAATGCAAGAAGATAAGCAAATATTTCAAATTTATATATAGTACTAAGTTATGGTAATAACATAAAGTAAGATACAATGCATGCCTCACTTTTTTGCTCAAATGACTCCTATGTCTTATCCTACAGGAACTATTCACGCCACTGGAGCGGTTATCGTTCTGGGAGTACTTCACGGAGCGCGTGCTGCAGTTCAAGAAGGTGACCTCCAAGCTGAGCGCTGATGAACTGTTGGAGATGATACATGAACCAATAGGTCAGTACACGAGCACGGGTGTCCTCAGAAAGAGAGGGTTTGGGTTATCTGGTGGGTATCCGGCCCTATGTATTTTTTTAATTTGCACCTTCTGTTTGACGACACGTTTGGCGTAGCGGCTGAGCGATCGGCTTCTGCGCAACGTGTTGTGCGTTCAATCCCCACACGGAGCAAATATTTGTATAATCTGCAGGTAGTTGTTCTAGGTCTGGGTGTTTGTGTTTGTGAGAATTTGTGTTTGTAAACTCACCCACGATACAGGAGAAATGCCTAGTGTGGGGCAACGTTTAAAGAAATAAAGATGTACTTTACCCAACTGTATATATTTGGCCAACGTAAGGGATGTTCCGGCTTGCAACGCTCTGCTGCTACACTAGCCCTTACATACTTTCATTAGCATCAGATACATTGGAGTATTTCTGAGCCCCTTGTTTTTATTATTGAGAAAAGATTTTTACTTGAACGGGCGAAAGAAAGGGCTGTGAACGGCTCTGGTCATCTTGTGCATGGGAATTTGTTTTCAAAATGGCCAGAAATAGAGTTGGGTGATAGTACCTAAATTATAAGGTAATAAAACAAATTACAGAATTATGTCTAGGTATATTTGATTACATTGTGAGCACCGTCTCTGTCATTTCAATACTCAATACTCAATTCGTTTATTGCACTCCACAATGTTAACAGGTGTTAAAAAATAAATATAATAGTATCAATCATGGACCCTGTCGGGCACGGCAATGTAGGAGAGAGGAGGAAGGCTTATGTTTTGTCATGTATAATATAGTATCTACGTATATTATTTGGTAATTACCATTTAATTTCTGCTTTCTGACATTCCAGAGATGTCGGTCCCCACTTCGCACACAATGAAGACTGCTGTCGAGGCGGCGAACGAGGCGGAACAACTCGAACAGACGCAGCCGGAAGACGAAGAACCTTTGCAGAAAAAGAAGGCTACTCCCGGTACAAATTTTATACCTTTTATAATTTTACTCCGCATTAGGACGGTGAGGGCCTTATAATAATGTTTACCATAAATAGACCGATCAACAAAAACAATACTAAAATCGGTTCATAATCATAATCAACCCATTATACTGTCCCACTGCTGGGCATGGGTCTCCTCTCAGAATGAGAGGGATTAGGCTATAGTCCACCACGCTGGCCTAGTGCGGCAGACTACACACGCCATCGAGAAAATCTCTCAGGCATACAGGTTTCCTCACGACGTTTTCATTCACCGTTTAAGCGCGTGATAATTAACTATTTAATACGCACATGACTTCGAAAAGTTAGAGGTGCTTGCCTTGGGTTCGAACTCGAGACCTTTGACTTGGCAGTCCAACGGTCATACAGGCTATCACTGCTTCAAAATCGGTTCAAAAATAAAGAGTTTACAAGCATTTTAATTTTATGAAAGACAGAGATGTTTGTGACGTCATAATACAAGCTCCAACGAGAATTTACCTATCTAAAGCGTTGGTGCTAAAGTGTAGAGCCGGCCTTATAATGTAAGTTGAATAGTATATTAACACCCAAAAATCATCCACAGCCAAATCAAAGAAAGCATCAAACAGCACATCCAAGCCACCAGTCAAGCGGCAATCCTCTAGAAAATTACAACAAGAAGAAAAAGAAGCACCTGCAGACGACACTCCAGCAGAAGCAGCCACAGAAGAACCAGAACCGAGTAAACCAGAAGAAGAAGCACCAGAGAAAGTTGACGAAAACAGAGAAAAAACGCCAGAAAAATCACCCGAACCGGAGAAAGAGAAAGAAAGTCCCCCAGAAGAGAATAAAGAACCTGAGAAAGAAGAGAACGGGGAGGCGGAGAAGAATGAAGAAGAGAAAAGCGTGGAGAATGACACGGAGAAAGAGAAGCCAAGAGAAAAGGAGGATGTCGGAGAACCCCGAGCAAAGCGATCGAGAGAGGTTAGTTCTTGAAATTTTTGCTTGAAATTGGGTACTTGACTTTTTTTGATAGCTTTTTTGAGAGTAATTATATTGTTTTTTTATTTATACAATAACCGTTTCCACTTAAAATAATTTATATTTTCATATAAACTAATTTCGTTAAAAAATATATCAGTAATTGAACTAAAATTATTAATTTAACTAATTTAATCGCGTATCTTAATTTTTTTTTAGCCCCCTTATTCATAAAAATATAAAACATAAACTGCTTATGGCTATAATGTTGTCTTGTGTCAACACGCAATATTCTGTTACGGGGAATAAAATACAAAACATATTGTAATTAAGTTATATTTATGAATACGATGGTTTGTCTTTTCATCTGACGGACGTCTTGGATTATCAACATTATCTTAAACTGGGTTTGTCTATTAGGCCGCTTGTTAACACACGTTTCTTCGACGTGTAGGGTCTCCCCACGAACGCAAACAAAAAAATATTTGTTAGTGGCGATGTAAGGCACGTCTCTCGACTAAGCCCCGACGACGCGGCGCGACATATTCGTCAATACGGCAGTATTTGCTCTACGGCGGATTACCTTGGATTTTCCAAGTCGTTTTCTGACACGCACTCAATTCAAGCGTGCTTCCGCGTAGCCCTAGGGGCGATACAATAGTGTTTCATCCAACCTTGCAAAGGACGTGGCAAGAAAACAGTAGATTTTAACGGGAAAACGTGTCAATAAGCGGCCTAAGGGGTTCTTGTAAAAAGCTTGAAACGTCGAGTCTAATTAAAATAATTATAGTTATTTCTATTTAGGTTATGTATTTATTTACTTTAATCGTATAGATTGTAGGTAGAACAGATAATACCGAACAAAAAGTATGTTTAAAATAAGAATTTCATTTTTGCAGATTAGACGAAGACGGCTCCATGTAATATGATGATAATAATATTTGTCCATACAAATATTTTGCGGGAACGGTCAGAAATTCTTTTTTTATTAGATATTTCATGCACGACGATATTGAAAGTAGTCAAGTACCCAATGACTTTGTAGAGAAATGAACCTGACTTCATTTTAAGATGATTTTTGTACGTTATAAATTTCTTTGTACTTCCAAAGACATTTCACAGAAACTTTAAAATTGAGACACTTAAAATATGTAAATCAAGCGGGAAAATCTAATTCAGGCTTATTGAAAATCTCTTATTTGAAGTCGGTTCGAAAGTATTCGCGAACTTAGATTTTTTTTTACCCTTTTATTAAATGCTTCTTGAATGGATTTGGAATTATAGGTAGTATATTAGCTTGCCTGTACAGGAATAATAACGCAATTTATGGTTGTTCTACAATAACTGAAAATACCAAAAATATCATCCTATACCAACACGACACAATAATATATTTTTTTATCGGAAGTTGAATTTAAATATGATTATATTGTGTTATTAGTATGATCAAAGTAAAAGATGTTTATTCACAGGTAACTAGGTTGTAATTATATTGCATACATCAATTCATTTTGTGATCAGCCCCATAGGCATGTTAATGTCATGAAAATATACAAAGTTAATAATATAGACAAAATATTAAAGTGCCAATCAAGATTTAGGCTTGAATTTTAATGGATCTTGGTATTGATTAGCGTCAAATACTTGCTAAATATACTTTATTTTACAAAAATGCCTTAAAATTAATTATTTAATTATGAGTAATTTATAAATTAAGCCTAATTGATTTTGATTTTGATATTGTCTAGAAGGAGATCTTGAAATAATGATTAACTGAAATTAATGAATCAATTGCATGTATACTATTCCATCTTATCGATAAATAAAATAACGTAAAACGTCACTAACTGCATGAATTATATCTAATTTCATCTTTGATTTCTTTGTAATAATAACTTGACTGCGCGACGCAAAGGATAATCTATTTATAATAATAATTACAGTATTACTACTATTTTTGTAAAATAGTATTATAATATTTGTCCTGCAAATGCAATCGTAATCGTAATTTATTTCTAAATTTCAATAAAATTAGGGCCAAATATAAAGATTTTTGGACTTGTATTAATTGACCTTATGACAAAAGTCGGTCCTAAAAATCGCAGTTTTAAGATAGACCTCATTTTGTAATACTATGTTAGACAGTGATAAGTAGATCTATTTTTAGTTGAGATTTGACTCAAACCGTCTTTTGTAAGGGTTTATGATAAAGGAAAATAAATCCTTATCCATGGCTATGAAATTTTCTTTATAATATTTCCTATTTCTTAAAAATATATGGATAAAGGAAGTTATTTAAAGTTGATCAGCGGAGTCGAAATTATGTCACAGTTATGTTACTAAGGACATTTTAACAAACAAATATCTAACAAAATGATGGATAATATTGCTGCGGGTAGACCCAACGAGTTCTTGTAAGATCAACATGTGAATGATGGCATTATATTATTTACAGAATAAGAAGACTGAACCCCCGCCACCGAGGTCGCCCGCAAAACGAAAGTCTAAATTTTAAGAACATTTGTTTAAATAAAAACATTGGATTTTTGGATTTTATTTTTATACGAACGACCGCGCGGTGGTCTTGTTATGTGGGTGCATTTCAATGTGTGTTTGTTTTTCAAGGTTCCTAAACGTTTCTTCAAAACGATCTTCTGTTTTGGGTAGACCCCAAATAAAAGAAAGTATTACGTTAGTAATACCTACATTATGTGTTAGGTCGCTTCATCATCATCATCATCATCATCATCAGCCTATAGCAGTCCACTGTTGGACATAGGTCGCTTAGGTGAGCTGAAGTTTTGGTAATTGTTTACCTCAGGGGTCGGCAAACTGATTAGACAAAGAGCTGACAAAATGTCGATTTTTTGGAAGCTCAAAGAGCAGCAGTTTTCTGTTTCAGATTTTTCACTGTATACCAAACCTTGATATTGAAATTCGTAATAAGCGCATTTAATTTTTATCGAGCGCAGCTAACCGAGTGGTAAGGCGTGCTACTTCCCCGGTTTGCCCACCCCTGGCCTACTTAAATGGGACTTACCTTCGTAATTCTACATCTCTGCACCAAATTTCTTTATTCATGGAATCCACGTCGTAATCGACTTTGGGAATCACTAGTTTAAATCATTAATTTCAACTGTTTTAGTTAGTAATAGTGTAGGCATCGACTTTTCAGCTATATTTAAAACTTTCTGTTGCTGCAAGTGTTTATAACCGACGCGGAATTTTTACCCGACTACGAAAAACGGAACGGTCGCATGCCGCCGTAATTA
Source organism: Acronicta aceris (assembly GCA_910591435.1). NCBI lineage: Eukaryota > Metazoa > Arthropoda > Insecta > Lepidoptera > Noctuidae > Acronicta > Acronicta aceris. The sequence continues at coordinate 3,576,802 of OU342784.1, forward strand.
TACTTAAGTTTGCACCTACAGATCATAATAACGGTATGCGACCACGGCTATAAACTGGATACCACTGTTCGTGGACATAGAAAATGTTTCTTGTTTTATACATTTCAGTTGATTTCTTTCGTAGTCAGCTTTTGTTTAACCGTAAATTTATTTGTGTAACGCCATAATCCGCCATCAAGTGCCTATTTGACAGGTGCTTTAACAGTGAGGCAGTTATTTATCTCAGCAATGCCCATAATGCCACTATGGAGAACAAGTCAATAGATTTTGGATTGTGTCAATATGGCCCATGATGGGTTAAAACCGAAAACGCCTGTCAACCCCCACGGGACAGTGTGGTGGCTATAACCTCATTCGCCTTATCTTGAAAGGAGGTCCACTATGCTGCTATCATCATAGCAGTCATTTACCCGAATGGCGAGTATTTAATTTATTTACCCGAATTTACACTAAATAAATCGTTCGTCCGCAAAAAAAAAGAACATATTTTCTTTTAATTCCATTAATCTAAAAGATTGTAGTAATATTATTTTGTTTCCAATCTTTTGTGATATAGTTTAATCATATTGCAGAACTTAATACAATATTGAAATGCACCCACAACAAAGGAAGCGGCGAATCCGCTAGATATAATGTATAAAATTTAGCGTAAAACGACTTTCGATGAATTACATCAAATAATCATAATATAGTATGAATAAATCTGCATGACCTATACGGAGAGATACTTATAAGTTTTTTAGAAGGCAATCAAATGATAGCCCTTACAAAGAAACATTTATAATATTGAATTACATTATATATAAAATGTATACATATGTATTGTATTTGGAATAAGCGACCTAAAGTCTGTTGCACAAAGTTCATTTTCCAGTATAACTAAAATAGTGTGTGCAATGTGTGTTGTAATTCTGAAATTGATTTGAGTTTTCATACGTTATAGTTGGTATTTGTATGAGGGCTAATAAAATATTAACTATCATTTATTGCCTCTGCTGTCAAACAAAAATTTATTATATATTTATGTATTTACGTTTTTAAATGTATAGAAAAAATAGATTTCCCATTCCCTTATATTTTAAAATGAGTGGTTAAGACATGTTTTGTTTGTATCAATACTCCTTTCTCTATAATCTACAAATCGGGATTAACACTATAGGTACAGTGATTTTTCCCTAAGGTAAACACAGCAAAATAAGTAATATATTAGTAAATAAAACCAAATCTGAGTAAAAAATGTGAAGAACAATAATTTCTTTGATTTTAGAGGTTTTGTCGTATGGTAGATGTTCTGAGTGGTTATGTTCGTAATTTCAAGCAAAGATGTTGAAAGATTCACTCATTACTTGACATTAAATTATTAAATTTATGAAACTCACGAGCTAATTACTTGAATAAATTTTATTATAAGAAAGATCAGGGTCGGATTTATAGGTTTGGAGGCGCTGGGGCAACAAAGGAGTGGAGCCCCCCTGATCCCTAATTATTTTCTAAATAAAATGATCTATTTTTTCAGTTCATCCTTTGTCAAAACTATCCCTAGCTTTGACAAAGGATAGGTTTTTTATCCTATTGTAAGTTATTAATTATTATTTTATTTACTAGTGTTTACTCAAGGGAATTTGAAAGTTTTTATTTCGACGTCTCTATTGTGGGGGGCCCTCGTTTGTGGAGGCCCAGGGGCTGTAGCCCCCGGATCCCCTAAATCCAGCCCTGAAAATTTATGTAGCCATTTCATTCCTGCGATTTGCGAATACGTGTACCTATTATCTAGAGTTCTGTTCGATAATGCATGATACCTACAATATTATTTTTAATGTTGTCAATAAAAAACCTTTTATACTGTTACCAATCAGTAGGTACAGATCGAAGTCGTTGAAAAAATACCTAGGTATGTTAAGTTTTCGAAAAAACTTTTGATAATTTCGTCTCTGTTTGAAACAATTTTTATGGATAAAGTACATTTTTTATTATATTAGAATTACAATAGAGATAAATTGTAGTTATTAATTTACATTGTAAATATTTACAATAAACATACCTACTTATATGATGATTCTGTTTTATTTGTAGCTAATTTTTTTTACTGACTGACTGCCTCATTAGTCTAGTGGTCCCAAGCGCGACTGTTACGCTAGAGGTCCTGGGTTCGATCCCTAGGTTGAGCAAAGTGTTATTGGGTTTTTCCACGAAATTCTCAGTAACAGCCCGGAGTCTGGATTTGTGCCCGGTTAATGGCAATAGGCTCGCCCCCTATTACATGGGGCATAAACATACCGGCGAACTGTAGGTGTACATTAGTACGCCTCTGCCTAACCCTTCGGGGAATACAGGCGTGATGGTATGCTATGTTATGTTATTTTTTTTTACTTAGGAGAGAATAGAATAACTTTTTATTAACTAAATATGGTGACTGGAATAGCTGCCTATGCTAATAAAACCTCAAAAAAGAAATCTATAAAAATATTTATAAGTGCAATAAAAAGTTAAAAATAATATAAAAGTCAATATCGTCTTCGTCTCTTCCTGTTTTCTCCAGGGTACATGTTTAGAATCTTTTTGGCACTCTCTTTAGCTTCATCTTCAACTGTAAGGAATAAAATTAACTTTTTAGGAGAAGAGACTACAGGCATACAGTGCCTTCAAAGCCAAATTTGTATGAGACCAACTAAAAAGAATTGAAATCTATTTTTTTTTAAAGTTTACTAATAATGTGGGTCGCACATTACTAGTAAGTGGGTTCACGGCAGTAGTGTAATGGGTAAGTTTCGAACCGGCAACCACATGAACGCCAGTCCGACGCCCTAGCCATTAGGCTCCCGCCGCTTCAAAAACGATAGAAAGAAAGATTCAAAAAGATTTTAAATCTGATACTAGAAAGGCAAGGCTGAAAACTGAAAAGAGCTGTATCAGTAACTCCACCAAAAGCAATAACCTATTAAATAGATTATATTTAAAGGGAGAGTTTGCAGAATCTTCAGCCTGCAAACAGTCCACTGTTCACTGTAGGGCTTTTCCAAGTCTCCAAGGCCCTAACTCTTAGTTCTACCCTCTGATACCCACGTCCAGTGGGTTCCAGCCTCCTTCCGGAGGATAGATCTGCCTGGAGGTATCCTACCATTATGTTTGCCTAGACGTCATATTCGCGCCACACCTGGTTTACTCCACGTCATAGATCCCAGAGTGTGGAAGACTACAGAGATGTTTTATGGAGGGTAAGTAAAATCATTGGGGATTGTTGGTAGGTAGGCAAGATTGTATCGGGCCACCGCCTGTCAAGGTAGTGGTGAATATCAAATCCCAAGGTCAGGCAAGGATTTTTAATCGCTACTGCGGCCTCAAGCAACCCATCCATGAGGGTCTTCCGCAATATACAAAGGTGTTCTTTCCTCATCATAATTAACAGTTCGCCGCTTCCATGTAACAAGGGGCGAGCCTATTGACACCTGGCACAAATCTCAAACTGAGCTGCTTCATAGAAAATCAGGGAATCGAACCTAGTGTAGCAGTCTTATAAAAAGAAAATAACTTACATTCATCTTCAGAGCTATCACGCTGAGGTCTCCTTAGCGCCAACTGTTTATCGAACCCAATACCGTCATACTGAACATTCATCGCTGAAGCCCTAATTGACTTGTTTTCCAAGAAAAATATCTCTGAAACGGGCAGTAAAGGGTTGTAAATACCCTGAAATAACCCTAAGTAATCATCCCCAACAGGAATAACGTGGTTATTTCTATAAGTCCTGTCTTCAAACTCGTGTTTCTGTCTGTTTAACCCACTTGGGCCTTCTCCAGGACTTAAATCATTTTTATCATCTCCACTTTCTTCAATAGCTTGACTTAAAAATGAACTCAGAGGTTCAAAACTTCCATGAGATAATTTGTCATTTTCCTGAATATTTTCTTGTCGGAAATTAATTATGAATCCATCCATTTTCGCTTCAGTTTCCGTTATAAATTCGAAATCTGATGAATTGTATCCGTCGCATTCAGAATGATGTGTGTCTTGACTACTTGAATTTATGGAAATAGTTTCTTGTACATCGTTTGCTAGACTTTTTTCATCTTCATTTGATGAATTTATTGAAACTATATCAATATTGTCTAGTATTTTTGATTCATTTTCTAGTTTGTTTACATTTCCAGTGATATTTTTAGTAATATCTAGTGTATTGTTACAAACAGCAGTTTCACTATTCTGTTCATTAATTTGAGAATCTAAATCTTCGTTAAATGTATCCAATTTATCAAATATATCGTAAAATTCGTCTAAATCGATAGGTTCTCCAGCAGATTCATTAGATAAACAAGCTGTTTTACGAAAATTATTCAAATTTTCTTCAAATTCTCTAAGATTTTGTAAGGTTTCGTCGTCTTTATCAGTATTTTGTGTGATATCATTCAAAATTCCATTTTCGTTAGACATTTTATCGATGTTTTCAGTTGCTAAAGCTTCTTTATTCAATTGAATTGCATTATTGGAAGTTTTATCAGGTTTAACTTCATTATCTAAAACTAGAACATCTTCAGGCACATCACCTGTAATCTTAATATATTTGGTTCGGTTTTGGGAAATATTTGGACAAATTTTAATAGGATCGACATTTTCTAGCGTGCATAATATTTTATTGCAATCTAATTCACATTCGTTATCTTGTATGCGGTTTTCGTTAATAAAATTACATTCTACTGCATTTAAACTATTATCTAATTGTGAGTTTTGGTCTAGAGTTAATTTATCACTTAATTCGTTGGCATTATTGATGTTATGAGCCATATTTTTTCTTTTAATTATTGGAAATAATTTTCTAAAGAAGTCCATTATAAACTGGAATAACAAAAATGTCTTACAATAACAACATCACGCCTGTATTCCCCGAAGGGTTAGGCAGAGGCCTACTTAAGGTACACCCACAGTTCGCCGGTATGTTAAGGTCCCATACTATAGGGGCCAATAGCCATTATCCGGCCACAAATCCAGACTTCGAACTGCTACTGAGAATTTCATAGAAAAACCTAATAACACTGCTCGACTTGGGAATCGAACCCAGGACCTCTAGCGCAGTAGTCACGCTTGGGACGACTAGATTAACGAGGCAGTTTTACCATGGGAACATGGATATAAAGTACATTCGGAAAAAAGTCGTAATGATGGTGAGAATTTTACATACTATTTACTTACCTGGTAACCTAACCTATCCATTTAGTAATAGGTACTAGTGTTTTTAAATCAAGCAGTAGTCTAAGATAATGATACCCATCCAAGTAGTAAGTAAATAACTTTTATTATTATTTAGGGGCTTTTCTGCCTTTTTACAGAACTTAAAAATTACCTATGTCAATTCATCGTGCCTTTGTAAGTAGTACCTACCTTTATATTTTTCTGTCTGTAGGTTGGTAATTTTATTAGAATTGTAACCATCAATTAATCACTATTGAAATAACTGTTCCTGCAGTCGTCGAAAACTCCACTACATATCAGCACATCGGTAGGTACTACGTAGGTATAACTTTATTTAAAAAATGCAAGATATATTCATTAATACATTTTATTCTTTACCTGTTTCTATAGTGAATAGTGGTATGCTCTTATATTTACTTTTATTGATCACAATTTCAATTTAAAACGAATTAATCTTCAATCAGGAATTCACACGACACTGAAATATCATGTGACTAAAAACAACAAATGATATGATAAATGGCGGGAAAAACATGATTTATGGCAAAGGTAATCATGTCATACAGCCATAATCGATTGAAATAAGATTTCTAGTAATCAAAATGCTTTATTTTTATAAAATGCATGTTACAAGTTTGGTATGTATGTTAGAAATAATTATAAGAGCCATATTAATGGCAGTGCGATGTCTATTATCCAAAATCACATGATAGTAGTTAATACCCATGCCATGGTTTATTCATCAAATAAAAACAACAAAGATCTTTTAATAATTCTTACATTCGAATTTATAGCCTATATATTAATTATTTTACAGAATCCTTTGTGTCACTTCTTTCCTGATTTCTTGATGCCTCCAGTTGCCAAAGGACCTTTTTGTGAAGCCTTAGCTTTCGCCTCCTGAAACAAACGTTAAATTATCTATGTAACAGATAGTACTCATTTTCAGTTAGAAAAAATAACAGATTTCCCTGCTTTAAAAAAAATAATATCACTCTTGATTTAGGTACTTGCCATAAGAAAAAAAAATGTTAGGTACAGTATCCCTAGTTACCTCAGCAACCTAACAGTTGTGTCTGCAAGGGCTCAAAACCTCGCCAAGCATATTTAGTGAATAAATACTATTAATTTATATTTATTGTTACCAACAGCATTAATTACATATTTAGTTATAAAAAATAGTAATGATACCGGTACTGTATTATGTATGTCCATTACAGGTAAGTATGAAGCAGACTATGAAGCAGACGGATAAACACAGATTGAGAAATAAAAAAATTGTGAGAAACAGAGGAAAGGATGAGAATAGAGTGAGATTTACAGATTACTCACAGTAATAACAAGATTGTATAGATTTTTACAAAAGTATCTAATAATGGTAGTAAAATATCATTGTACTGTCTTACAACTGGGCATGGGTGTGCTCCCAAAATAAGACGGATTAGGCGATAGTCCACCACACTGGCCTAATGCAGGTTGGCAGACTACACATGCCACCGAGAATAACCTTAAAATGTTCTCCTTCACCATTAAGGTGAGTGATCGGTAATATTAGCAATATACAGGTGTGAGCCTTGGATTTGGAGAACTTTGACTTGGCTGTCCAATGGTCACTACCTACCTAGTAATAATAACAAACCTGTAATGCTTTTTGTTGTTCCTTTAGCTTTTGCTTATGAGCTAGGTCATCTTCGTCAAGATCTTTTGTATCTTTCTTTGGTGCCTTCAGTGGCTTTTTCTTACCACCTTCACGGCCAGACATCTGAAATACAACAACTACCTATTAAATATGTATGGTCATACGGTTAATAATCTCGACTTCGGTCCAACTTGGACATTAACCTTCAATGTCCACACATTCTGTTATTGAAACATTGTACCAGTGAAATGTAACACCACTTATTTTAAAGTGTCCATGGAGTTGTGTACACCACTTATTTTAAAAGAGTGCCTTTTTAATTAAGGGATTTATTTATACCGATTATAAAATCCGTAAAGTATTTTTTTCTTATAACATACCTTAAGCTATAGTTTTATTTCAATACTAGCTGTTGTCTGCAGTTCCATTTACATCCCAAAAAAATTAACATTCTTTATGTCCAATTCTAGGCGGCATATATCAAGATGAAAAATGCACCAGATTTTAAGTAAGACCTCAGGCAATACTACTGTGAAAACTGCATTCAATTCCATGCAGTAGCTTTTGCGTGATGCGCGTACAAACACAGACAGACAAAACTTCCAAAAATTGTTATTTTGGCTTCTGTTGCTCTAATAAAGACCCCCATATTAGATTTTCTTTAATTTCTATAATGTACCCACATCAGCCTGTTACAATTTTATAATAGGTAAGTATCGATGTCTAATATTTGTGTAAGTCTAAGAAATCGGTATAATATTTTATGTATTTATAGCATTCACAAATGTATGAATGACACTACTTGTACAGTGAATGTAGCTAAATATCTATAATCGGACAATATACAATTGTGACTCCGTCATCGGTTGTGAGTAACAAATTAGTATACTTGAAGGTTGAATTGAATTTATATCATTTTATTTTCAAAGTATTTCTCTTCTATTTCTCACTGTAGACTGAATCATAATTATTAAGGTAGCATAAGTTCCTGTGATGCATGGTTTTCTTAAAATATTGTTTATTATTATGATTTTTTTTTTAATGGGATAGGAGGGCAAACGAGCAGACAGATCGCCTGATGGTAAGCGATTACCGCCGCCCATGGACACCCGCAACACCAGAGGAGTCACAGCTGTGTTGCCGACCTTTTAAAAGGGAATTGGGCCTCTGGTAACCTCACTCACTCGGCGAAACACAACGTAAGCGTTGTTTAACGCCTGTTTTCTGTGAGGCTGTGGTATCACTCCAGTCGAGCCGGACCATTTGTGCCGAAGCATGGCTCTCCCACGTAATAAAAAATTTTTTGTTATTCAGTTTGATACCCACAAAAACGTACCAGTTTCAGCATAATTAGATAAAAATTGGTACAGGAATGCTCTATGCTTTCCTATACCATTTATTCTATTATGAACTATTGGTAAGATACAAATATTACAGTCACATGTTTGTTTAACTTTCACAAAATATCCCATTTATTTAAAAAATAACTAAAGGACACATAGTGAAAATTAATTTAATTTTGCACCCAGCTTTAAACGAGGGACAAAGCTTACAATCCATCGCTCTGAATGAGTGCTATATTGTATGGTATGGGTATAGTGACATATTAGCCCTAATTATTATTAAGCCCTGCATTAACATTAATAGTGGCCTTTTTACCTTACTGCAACCTATATGGCGGGTAATTTTTGAATAAATAAAGCAAAACATAGGTGGATCATTAAAAAAAGCATAATAGCACAGGCTAGTTTGTTTGGCACTAGTCTAATTTTCAAGATTTGTTCAAAGATAGATTTTTTTCAATAAGAATAATATATTGTCTATAGTAAGTCACTCATCTCATACATTATTATAAAAGATACATAGATAGAAATCATGATTTAGGTTGAACTACATAACGATTTGATGTTTTACCTTAGATAGATTTGTAATGATGAAAGCGAATGAAAAGAAAACCTATCTTTCGCGTCGTCTCGCCGTATGACATGGTAATTAGGCCCGTCGGTTTCTAAATCTAACCTCAACCATACAATAAAAAACACAATTGCAATTGATGTGCAGGGTCTTTTCGTTAAGATAATAATAACACAGAAATTACTTACTTTTATGATTAATAATGCAGATTAGAACGAATAAATTCAATTACAATTTAGGAAATACACGAGTTATTTCCGAAATTTGATGATGACAGAATTGGAATTGACGTTTACGTTGCGTTTTGATTTTGATTGATTTGACAGTTTGACTTTTGACAAATCAAATTGGCCATAAACACTAAACACTGACCTCTATAGAAATAAAGACATCAGTGGGTGGACATCGAGAACAAATGAAAAAAATTACGACGCGGCCACGCTTTTGATATAAATAATCCGTTCTCTGAATCGAGTTAGGCCCCCGCGGCCTAGAACAATAGATTTTTGGGCAATTTAATCTTCCAGTAGTAGAATCTTTACAAAACAAACTTTCAATTACGGATCATTGTTGCATAATCTAGAATTCTAGATAGAACAGTCTCGCGCCTTTCATAATAATATCATTTATTACGGAAGTAAGTAAGTAGTCCGATGTAATAATAATATATCGAGACTATTTTAAAATTAATGTGAATTTTAAAATAGGTCGATTTCCGGGTAAAATATTTGCATTTGGATTGACTGGAAGCTGACCGCAAATAGTCGGCAAAATAGCTAGGATAATGACGACTGGAATGCAGTTTTACTACAAGTATCGACGCCATTGCGACGAAATACGGCTGCTCCGAAAGGCGAATCTGTACACTTTGTTATCTCCGCACACGTCAGAATTTTACCGGACGGGGCGACCGTATAGGTACAGGCTGCCGATTAAGTCCTCTGTTAAAGGTGATTCTACGAGTCGTACTCTACATTTTTTTCCTACAAAACCCTTAATACGTGAAAAATAAAAAGTTACACCTTCCTATACATATAAAAGTAGGTAAGTACCTAGATAGACCACAGTATGAAAAGTCGTCTTGTTTCCCCGGATCAGTTACTTATAGGGACCTGAAGGTAAGCGATTACCGTAGCCTATGGACGCTTGCAACACCAGGAGTATCACTAACGCTGGCAGCATAGGAGACATGCTGCCATGCATGACAGCGGCGGTAACAAAACATCACCGGTCCCCTCCAGTGCCAACACAACGCTTCCTCGCGGAGCTCTGGCGACCTTACTTACCGTTAGGAAAACAACCTAGTACGGATAGCCTATGTGAGTTGGCTACGATTTTCTACAAGATACTTCCCCGGTGGGGCAGCTCCAATTATGAGTGGAATTATTCGATTCCACTAAGCCCTACTTCTCAATCAATTTCGCTGCATTTTTTATAGAAATTTAATCTAACTGTGTACGTCGGGCTTAATAATAGCAGAACTTAATTTCTTGGCTATACTTACATATTGACGTCATTTTATTAGAAGCAATTTGATATATTTTCCGGTGCATCGGGCACTACGCACTTGCTAATGCAATCTATACTTACCTAATATTTCTTGCATTACATTACTGTTGGTAGTTTGTGCGAACGTGGTAATTATAAAAAATGAAGAAACTATTCATGTTGTTGTTATTGACAGTGCTATTTTACATATTTATCACGAATATGGGTAAGATAAATTTTATTTTAAAATAATTAAGTATGACGTAATTCACAAAGCTTGTCCCTAAAATATATACCACAAGTGGTAAATTAATACAAACCTATATTTTTTTTTAATTTCAGCTTTATCTTGCTCTGGTATTTACTATAAATAAAGCACCAACCTATAAGTTTACTTGTATATATAATTATAATGTTTAAATTATTATTTAAAAAAAGTAAATTGTGTGACTCCTGAGCGCATAGACATTATGTTTTAATTCACAAAATTCGTGCACACAATTGACTAGAGACTCGATCTTATCATCAATGACTGCTCCTAGGTTCGGATTCGATTCTCAGGTCCAGCAAAATGTAAAAAATGTTGTGTTGGGTATTTCTACGAAATTCTTAGTAGCAGCTCAGATTACGCCATTTCGCCAACTATAGATTTGCGCCCGGTTAATAGCAATATGATCGCCCCCTTATTCCATGGATCCTAAAAATAACCATACTACACACCTCTGCCTAAAGTGGGTGAAAAAAAAAATTACGGCTTGTTTTTTTGTTTCAGTTGAAGGGGGTCGTTTTATGTCAGCCAAGAAACTAAAATCTATTTATAATCAGACAAGCAGTAACAAGGGATAGCAATGAAATCTACATTATAAAAAAAATAAGGAAGAAAATAGATACTTGTGCTAACCGAAGCGTGTGTAATAATAAGTAGTTCGGTAGAGATGTTTGTAAATAAACACCTATCTCATATCTGCGTTTTCACAATATTACAGAAGGACGAAGATAAACCTTAATATCTATATAAATACATAATATGTTATTATTTAGACCTAACAGAAATTAATTTAAAAAACATAGCCAAAAACTAGCATTATAGTAGCTCTTTGTCGGTTTTATATTCGTTTCCAAAACTTGTGTTTCCCCGAAGTTTAATGTGTAATTATAGTGGATAGTTAAGCATTAAGTGTTCGTGAACGTGTGCGAGTGTAGGCAAATGATATAAAATTGAAAATCGTGACTTTTGTGTTCACTCCTAAACTCCATCAAAGCCCTTGTGATGTTTCCACTGTAATTCACTGGCTATGTGAACTGTTTTAAACTTTAAAAAAGACATGACTTAAAGGTCTAAGTTACCAGGTCATAAAATTCCTTAAAAAAATAATTATTTATAATATTCAACGTCATCCTAAAAAGTTTACACCCAATTCGATAATGTTGCCATACTTATCTACACGTTTTACAAATTGTTTAATGAAATGTATATATTAATATGTTATTAAGTTTTTTCTTCCTCCTGTTACCTATATTGTGAAAACGACGGTGTGAGTTTCTGTGTGTGTGAGTGCGCGACAGCGCGGTTGCGTGTGTGTGGCATCGTAGCTCCCGAATGGATTAGTCGGGAGTGTTCTTAGCTATGTTTGATGAAAACGGTCACACAAAATGGCAGTGTCGGGGGTTTCTTTAAATTATATTTTGAATATAATGTAGATATTAATTATGGGATTAAGGCTAAGATAAGATTTTAATTAGGCGTGAAATATTAAAATTAAAAGTGCAACTTAATTTTTGGCCTAACTTCTTTTTGGTACCTATTCATTTTGTCATCTTAGGTACCAAATCCACCTCGCTGACTTACCTACTGCAGTTTGTCAGAATTTGTAGGTACCTTATTTGTACTTTTACCTTGGTTTTCTTATTATTTTTAACAATAATTAATTTAATAAAATTGTAGCTCACCCAGTGTATGTAAGTACATAGAAGATATTTAAGAAAAAATAATGGATATGATGATTATTTAAAGACATCAACGCGAGCGAAGCAGCGAGTAAAAGCTAGTACGTTATAAAATAAAAAAATCTGATAATTGTTTACAATATGAATTTGAAAATAATGTATGGATCTAATGTGCACTCTTAAAATTAAATTAAAAAATGTGTTTTTTTTTAATTCAGTTGTTTTTTTCAATATTCGGAATCATGTGAGGTTAAGTTTATAGTTTGTTTATTATTATTGAAGTACTTAAATGTTAAAAGGTCAGATACCCTAGCTAGAAAGTAGTTTAATGGCGTATAACAGGCTTGCCAACACTCGTTTCCAGTTTGAAATCTGTTTTCATTTCCTTCGCAACCGTCGTAGATAAATTCTTCGCATTTTGTTGTGTTACTGTTGTACCCGTAACTGAAATTAGGAATTATTTTATTAGTAAGTATTAGCCACAGCTTATAAAAGGGAACAGGATCGCTCCCTTACAATCATATTGGCCTTTACATAATTTAGGTACCTATCCATCTTTTCTTTGGTCTCCCGCTACGCTTCCATTACATCATAATTCATTATCATCATCATCCATACATTCATATTCACCACCATTGCGCATAATATAATCATTTACTCTCACTATAAGCTAACATTTCTAAATTTAGATAGGCATCTCGGAAGACGCGAGAAAATATTTGTCTTGCTCTGTGGTAAGACCTGGCGACCACTCTTACGTCGGAGTTTGTCGTGGAGCACCTTGGTGTGTGCTGCGACTTGAGAGCCAGTTTCCTTTCTCGGTTGCTGCGGCCCTGCAAACCTTAAGGCTTTGGTGAAAACTTCGTGAGGAAACAGGCTTGATTTTCCGATGAGTCTGCCAGCGTGGTGGAATATATCCTTACCCTTCTCATTCTGAGAGCGTGTCCCTCAGTAGATTGATGAAAAAAATACTCACACTAAAGTAGAATTACTATCGCTTTCATCAGAACTGGTACTAGAACTCTCGCTGCCACAGTCTCCTTCATCGATTGGCTGGAGACATACATCTTCTTCTAGAGAGTCTGAAAAAAAACAGGCCAATAGGGTAGCGATATCACCATTGGACTGCCAAGATCTTGGACACGGATCTCTAACTATAATGCGTTTAAACGGTGAAGGAAAATATCGCGAGGATGCCTGAGAGATTTTCTCGACGACGTGTGAAGTCTGCTAACCCGCATTAGGCCAGCATGGTGGACCTAAAGCTTAATCCCTCCCTAAGAAGAGTCCCGTGCCCAGCAGTGTTGATTTTTTTAATTGCGGCTATAGTATCACTAGTGGTCTATGTACTTCGGTGTTTTGTGATCGCCACTCGATGAGTTAGAGTTCACTACTAAACCCTGCGGCTACTATAAACTGCAGGATTAGCTTAGGGGTAAACTTTTTAATTTTATCTGTCTTTGACATTAGTGAAAAAAAAGTTACCTTACCATCTGTAGTAGCAACTGTAGTAGAAGTAGTATTATTGACTGCCTGTTCAGTTTTACATTTTGTTACTATTAGAAATAGTATTATATATTTAATATAATGTGGCATGATTTAAAATGGTTTATTGTATTTTTATTAACACAGATTATTATAAAATATTAATCGTATTCAAGAATGTTATAATCGTATTATGCGCTTTATTCCGTGTCATTAATAAAAACGTAGACTTAAAGAACACAATCTTTTTGAACATGAATAAATTATTTTTTTAAATAATTTTGAACGTTTAGAATAAATTGTTTTTTTTTTTTAATATTATTATCTTGTTTTTAAGTTTTTATCTCTTCTTTAGAATATATCATGTGACTACTTTTTTTATTCCGCCTGTCTAATTGGTTTCTCCGTCAAAACGTCACGTTTTCAGTCACGATAATGCCTATTTTCCTAGATGGTGAGCGCAATTCTCTTTTGTATACAGGATGGAGACACCGGTGAATTAAATTATAGCCTTTTAGCGACCCACCAGCGGTTCCACACGAGTGGCTCTGTTCCTAAGGATCGTAGACTGATGTTTAATAGCCTGAAACCTTCTTCCTATTGATTTTGTGCCCATTTAAGGGTCCGGCGGAGCTTGAATTGCCCACGAAAACGTAATTCCGAAATGAATCGTAATCCAGACAATAATAATGATAAATAATATTATCAAATTATGTTATTATTCGGATTTGGATACCGTTAATCTGGGTTTCTACGATACTATTTCGTCTACTACTACTTCACTGGAAATAAAAGACGGAAAATTCGTTCCAAACTTGGTAAAGAGTAAAGTTAACGAAAATTGCATTCGCTTACATTTATTTCCAGTGAAGTATTTTGAATGAAATGGTAACGTAAGAACCTAGATTAACGGTATCGGAAATCGAGTAATAACGGAATTTGATTATATTGCGTTTGAATTACGATTTATTTCGGTACTAGCTTTTGCCAACGACTTCGTCTGCGTGGAATAGTTACTTTGTTCCCTAGTTCTTCGCCCGCGGTTTCACCTGCGTTGCCCCGTTCCTAAGGGTTGTAGCGTGATGTTTTATAGCTTGAAACCTTTCTCATGAATCACTCATTTTCCCAACATTTCCCTTCACTGTTCTGCTACCATTGATCGTAGCGTGATGAAAAGTATACTATAACCTGCCCAGGAGTATGAAGAACAATTGTACCAAGTTTCGTTGAAATCCGTCGAGTGGTTTTTGTTTCTATAACGAACATACAGACAGACAGACAGACAGACAGACAAAAAATTTACTGATTGCATTTTTGGCGTCAGTATCGATCACTAATCACCCGCTGATAGTTATTTTGGAAATATATTTCATGTACAGAATTGACCTCTCTACAGATTTATTATAAGTATAGATAGAAGATAGATTACGTTTGTAAGAGAAATTCGGTCCTTCGGTCCGGACTCTTAATGGCAACTTATAGCTAAAAGTTAGTAAAAGGCGAACTGTGGTTGTACAGTACTATATCTCTCACTATCCCTTCGAGGAACACAGGCGTGATAGTATGCTATACGTACCGATGAAATATGGAATGCGTTTCCCGAGTGGGTCTTCAACAATAAATATAGGTAAGTAATCTGGGTGTTTCTAAATCATCAGTGAATCGGTATTCTAGGCAAGCGCGCTCCATCGTTAATCGCAGTGTCGCTTAACATCAGGCAAACTGGCGGTCAAGCGTAAGTCTATCATGAATAAAAAGACGTGTGGCACTCGGGGACTGCCGCGGTAAAGCTATTGCATAGCGTTTTTTATCAACTTATGTAATACAACCAATGCCACCTAAAGGCGGGTTGCTGAACTAAAGAGACAAGCGTGTTTCTCTTTAGTTCAGCAACCCGCCTTTAGGTGGCATTGGTTTTTATCAACTTATGTAATACAACCAATGCCACCTAAAGGCGGGTTGCTGAACTAAAGAGACAAGCGTGTTAGGTTTTTTTCGTTACGGAATTTCTGGATTCGGTCCCCACGCTCAAGGCCCGCGATAGAAGCTATGCAATAGCTTAAAAAAAAGTTTATTTGTTTTACTTACCATTTCATAACTGAAAGTGCTTATAATGGAGTCGATTAATTTCCTAGACTCAGAAATAGACTAAAGTAGACTAAATAGACTAAACTCAGAAATAGACTATATAATTACCAATTAACACAATTTATTATTAATAAGGAGTGAAAAACTGAGAAATATTTTCCGCACCCTGTAGGTGGAGTATTGTTTCAAATTGTTAAACTTTACTCATTGTTTACAGCGATTACATAAACACTAGACGTTAGTTCATTCATATACGTCCGGAAACATACACGTCATATCTACAAAAATCGGTTCTGGACTTCTGAAAGGGAAGGAGGGGGTAGATTTTCTTTGATGTCGATATTTTTTTAATAATATGACAGTTTTATTTACCGAAAAGGATTTTAATATGTTTACCAGTGCCTAAAAAAATGTTGTATAAAACAAATAATATTAGTTAAGGTTGGATTTCACCAACTCCGAGTAAGTTTCCGTTTACAAATTCCGATCCATTTTTGATGCGGCCTAATGTTGGCAAACCTTTTCGCAGTCCTCTTTGGTATTGAACCTATTGTTATTTCCTCCACAGCCACCGTATATAAACTGGACACATTCCGATTTAGCGGAGTCGTAACCATACCTGTAAAAGAAATATAGATTAAAATATCTGGAGGGCCGTAAAATTGTCACTTGATAAATCCCAATATGATCCATTGCTTAATGTACGGACGGAATATACCTACCTAGATTGTTTTCCCCTTAATATTTTTTAACCTACATATATCTGTACCTACCGTCTATCTATAACTGGTCATAAGTGCGAAAGATACGAATAGGTCCTGGTTTCTATTTCCAGGTTGCGCAAAGTGTTATTGGGTTTTTCTATAAAATTCTTAGTAGCAGCTCGGTGTTTGGATTTGTGTCTGACAATAGGCTCGCCGTCGCCCCTATTACATGGGACTTTCACATACCGGCAAATTGTGGGTGAATATTAGTACACCTCTGCCTAATCCTTTGGGGAATATAGGCGTGATGGTATGTATTATAACTTACCTTTTGAAGTAAGCTAAGCACCTTCCACCCACCAGCGGTTGCGAGCATTGATCGCTGGCAGCTAAAATAGAATGAAACATCAATTTAATAAAATAAAAATACCTCTTAATTACTTCTTCAGTAACCTAACCAGGAGTTAAGTGCTTAGAGTTTAAGGTTGATCGTTCACCTGAGCCCGCCAATTTTTGAGAACTTTGCATAGTTTTTAACTATTTTCGGGTCGTTTACTTTCAGTGAAGTAGTAATAGACGAAATGGACGAATCTAGATTAACGGTATCCGAATCCGAATAATAACACAATTTGATTAAATATTGTTTGTATTACGATTTATTTTGGTATTACGTGTTTGTGGGCAATTCAGGCTTCGCCGGACCCTTATCGTACAAGTGTAATCTAGGTTCCTACTCTACCATTTCGTGCAAAATACTTTACTAGAAATAATCTAAGTAATTTAATTAATGTAATAACTAATGTAATTTTTGATAACTTTACAAAGTTTTGACCCGGTCGTTTATCTCCTATGAAGTAGTTGTAAACGAAATGGTAGGGTTGGAACCTATATTAACGGTATCCTAATCCGAATAATAAAGCAATTTAATTTAATTGAGTTTGAATTAAGATTTATTTTGGTATTACGTCTGCATGGGCAATTCAGCGTTTCACTAGATGAGCATTACGATTGTGTATTAGCGATCCGAATTCTCCAATAAGGTGAAGGCGGAAGGTGGCGTTTCAATTTACATAGGTTTATATCTATCACATTCTAGATTCATGACAGTAGTAAGTACAACATTATCTATCTTGTTATCTATACATTATTGACAGGAGTTTTAAAGTAGGCGGGAAAATGTAAAGTGCACTTTGTCGGTTTTATATTAATTTCCAAAACTTGTGTTTCCCCGAAGTTTAAAGTGTAATTATAGTGGATAGTTAACCATTAAGTGTTCGTGAACGTGTGCGAGTGTAGGCAAATGATATAAAATTGAAAATCGTGACTTTTGTGTTCTCACCTAAACTCCATCTAAGTCTTAGTGAAGTTTCTACTGTTTTATTGGGGACTAGTGACCCGCCCGCGGTTTCACCCGCGTTGCCCTATTCCTAAGAGCTGTAGCGTAATGTTAAATAGCTTAAAACCTTCCTCTTGAATCACTCTATCTATAAAAAAAACCGCTTCAAAATCCGTTGCGTAATTTTAAAGATTTAAGCATACATAGGGACGGACAGACAGCGACAGCGACTTTGTTTTATACTATGTAATGAAGTAGGATATTATTTTTATAGTATTTTATTATATTCTCTAACTAGATTCCGCCAGCGGCTACGCCCGCTTTATCAACGACCCATGTCACTTCCCAGAACAAAATAATCAAATAATTTTCCCGTTTTTGCAACATTTTTTAATTGTGCTCCGCTCCTATTGATCGTAGCGTGATGAAAAGTATACTATAACCTGCCCAGGAGTATGAAGAACAATTGTACCAAGTTTCGTTGAAATCCGTCGAGTGGTTTTTGTTTCTATAACGAACATACAGACAGACAGACAGACAAAAATTTTACTGATTGCATTTTTGGCGTCAGTATCGATCACTAATCACCCGCTGATAGTTATTTTGGAAATATATTTCATGTACAAAATTGACCTCTCTACAGATTTATTATAAGTATAGATAGATAAAGTGATGTGTTTTAAATTACAAAAAAGACATGACATAAAGGTCTAAGTTACCAGGTCATAAAATTCCTTAAAAAAAAACAATATTGACAACTAAGAATTAAAACCTTTGCATACAAATACTTGTCAAGCCCAAAACTTGGCAAAAACATAACTTTTAGCTAGAATAACGCTTTTTAAGCAAACCTTTAAGTTCTTGAACATAATATTGTAATACCTACATTTTTTCTCAATATTTTTAGTGTCACGACTAAGACCCGCACATTTATAAATAGGTGATAAATTTGACCTTTATCATCGGCTATTTACCTAAAACGGCGTCCGATTCTTATTTATGTAGAATAACCATTATTTAAAAAAAAGTTGTGTTGGCGCTGGCTCGTTACTTTATCTTTAAAAACTAAATAACAATGAGATAAAAGGATATTTCGTTCGTCCTATTTATTGAAAATATTGCGACTCCTTTTCCCGAATACAGCATAAAGGTTCTAAGGATATATGATACCCTTTGAGATAAAGCAATGTCGCTGTGTTTGTCTGTCTGTTTTTGATTAACTACTAAACCAAGCAATGGATTTTGATAAAGTTTTCACTGTCATTTAGAGAAAAAATTCCGGATGGTTTGTGTATAATACCCGTGGTGGGTTACCTATTTGGAAAAAATTGAACTTCATTAATTTAATTCCAAAGACAGTTAAGAATGAAAATGTTTAAAACTACAATTATGAAAATGAAAACTTAAACTACACCACTGCCGTCAATCAATAAGACAAGAATAAAAACAATCTGAATTATGAAAGACAGAAATACTATGATGAGAAGAATGATTTGTTAAATAAATGTTCGAATATTCACCTAGGTACATGCTTATTATAGTAGAGAAAAGCTGAGAATTTTAATCGTGCGCAGCCGGGGTGTCGCCAGTAAATAAATAAAACTGACTCATGATTCGAAATAAAACAATATTTAAACGAAAGTACAGTTAAAACTTATTAGATCTTTTCAAAATTGCTTTTACCTTCAACACTGCAAATGGCCGACACCATCGTCACAACAACAACAAGTAAAATTGCACCCTTCATTATTGTAGACACAAGTTTCCTCACAGACGACCGACAGGATATTAAATATCAAAACACTGAGAGGAAATATATATACATATATATTTGCAACCAACAAATTATGTTACAGTTAAACTAGGAATCTTAAATGAAAAAAGAAAAATATGAGTACTTAGCGCGTAGGCGATTAATTTCTGTTGGCAACATAGAAATAAATATATATTTTCAACCGCCTTCAAAAAGGCCTCCTCCTTTTTCAATTCTCAATATGAGTTTAGTTTTTTTTAAATAGCAACATTGAGATACAATTTTGACAACACTGCAGGTCAGTCTCAGCCAAAGACTTAAGGGTCATAGTCAGAGAGTGACTCGTGACTAAGTAATAGGAGGTTCGTCTATTATATGTACGATTTGGGGTAAGGGGGGGGGGTCATGACCCCCATGACTCCCCTCTCGGGCTGCCACTGCAACACTGTTGACTATAGTTTGTTATACATGGCTGGATACGCGCAACAGCTGTCCTGTCATCGAGATCACGCCCACGAAGTTCCATATTTTTGACAGTCAAATCAAATCCTAGCTAAAAAGTGTAAAATAAAAAAGTTAATTAAAAAATCAAATAACCCGACTGCCAAAAAAGATGGAAACAAGATCACAATCTGATGCAGTCGGAAGCAATAGGTCTTTGGAGTTCAATTTAAAACGATGCTTCCGACTGCCATTTTGTTTCCAGCTTTTTTGGCAGTCGGGAATTTTTATATAAAAATCAAACACCAGTCCATTTTTTTATGGGATAGGAGGGCAAACGAGCAGCCGGATCGCCTGATGGTAAGCGATTACCGCCGCCCATGAACACCCGCAACACCAGAGGAGTCACAAGTGCGTTGCCGACCTTTTAAAAGGGGATTAGACCTCCGGTAACCTCACTCACTCGGCGAACACAAATTTCCGAATACTATACAAATATATCTATGTAAAATATGCAACGATTTTTACTAAGTCTATTTTGAGTTTTACCGTAGCTTGCACTTTAATTGATAAGATATACTCGAAGTTAAGGAAAATACTTGCAGATGGTACTTCCCTGTACTTCCATAAAATTGTTTATGCAGGTCGTGACAATATGCACAAGTGCTGTTTGTTTGTCGGGAATTCCCACTATACAAGTGACATTTCCCATTGTGAACAAGTCACGAAATGTATTTAAATAATTAATATGCATATATATATAGTAACACACATTTAACAATACCAATACAAATATATTGTTGATATCACCCAGCCTCTCTACTCAGATAAACGGTACGGAATAAAGTAGCGACAATTATCATTTCCACTCTCACTCGCTTGTGTATAAAAGGATACCTATAATTTTCGCAAAAGCGTAAAGAAGCCATCAACTTTGTTCTCAGTGAACATGCCAGTTGCACTACACCGCCAGGGTAAGTTGAACATAACTCAAATCGCGTTGTTATATTGTATTGTATACGAGAAATGTTGTAAGATCTCTGTATCTCGTGCATCTGTACCACAGTTGACTTGTGTAGCACGACTGACAGTAGAACCCTGAACAGAATTATTTTAATTTGATTTGAGCAATGGTGGAAACGTCTAGCTAACATATTACTTCTGCAAGCAATACCACGGCTTTGTCTTTCCAAGTCGTGATCGTTGGCAAAATTTTCCGTTATAATCAATCAATCAATCAATCAAATCAGCCTATTGCCGTCCACTGCTGAACGTAGGCCTCCCCCAAGAATAAGCACGCTGAAGTGGAAGTGGGCCGGCCACGTCTGCAGACGGACAGACGACCGATGGAGCCGACAAGTGTTAGAGTGGAGACCGCGTTTGGGCAAGCGTAGTGTGGGACGCCCTGCGACGCGATGGACCGACGATTTGAAGAAGGTGGCTTGCAGCGGATGGATGCGAGCTGCTCAAGACCGGGATGGTTGGCGCTCCTTGGGGGAGGCCTACGTTCCGTTATAATATGCCCGAGGTATTTAAACATTTTAACTATTTTGGATTTGTACCGTACAAGTTTATCGGTAGTATAACCTCCGGACCTTTACCATATTTAAAAATCATGACGTCTGTCTTAGTAACGTTGTATTTCAACTGATAATACCTAGGTATTGTATAGCAATAGCATTTCAAACTTGTTATTTGACTACATCTTAAAAGTCCATAAGCACGCTAAGAATTACATTGCTATGTACGAGCGAGCTCGATACAGCCAGTGCGTGTCACTTGTAACGACGATGAATAAAAGGTCGTAAGAAAGAAGAAAGGATAAAATAAATAGAAGGGGAATTTTTTTTTACGTGGGAGAGCCATGCTTCGGCACGAATGGGCCGACTCGACCGATACCGATACCACGGCCTCACAGAAAATCGGCGTTAAACAACGCTTACGTTGTGTTTCGCCGAGTGAGTGAGGTTATCGGGGGCCCAATTCCCTTTTAAAAGGTCGGCAACGCGCTCGTGACTCCTCTGGTGTTGCGGGTGTCCATGGGCGGCGGTAATCGCTTACCATCAGGCGACCCGTCTGCTCGTTTGCCCTCCTATCACATAAAAAAAAGGTCGTAAGTTAAACTAAACGTCAAGCTATTGCTTTGTGAGATTGCTTATGGACATGTGGTCGGCACTGTACACCCACAGTTCACCGGTATGTTTAGGTTCCATGTAATAGGGGGCGAGTCTTTTGCCATTAACCGGGCAGAAATCCAGACTCGGATCTGCTACTGAGGATTTCATAGAAAAACTCAATAACACTTTGCTTTACCTGGGGATCGAATCCAGGACCTCTAGCGTAGTAGCCGCGCTTGGGACCACTAGATTAACGAGGCAGTTTATTATAATTATAAATAAATACTTATTTAGGTAAGAATCAGGTCCAACCCGGATAAAACGTATCCTATTTATTACCCTGTGCTTAAGGGTCCGGCGGAGCTTGAATTGCCCACAAAAACGTAATACCGAAATAAATCGTAATCCAGACAATAATCTATCAAATTATGATATTATTCGGATTTGGATAGCGTTAATCTAGGTTCCTACGGTACTATTTCGTCTACTACTACTTCACTGAAAATGCAAGTATGGAAAATATGTAGTTCCAAGCTTGTTAAAGTTATAAAAAATTGCATTCGCGTATATTTATTTCCAGTGAAGTATTTTGGACGAAATGGTGGAGTAGGAACCTAGATTAACGGTATCGGAATATGAATAATAACAGAATTTGAATAAATTGTGTTTGAATTACGATTTATTTCGGTATTACCTTTGTAAGAGAAATTCGGTCCGCCGGACTCTTAAATGCCACTTAAAGGTGCATCCACACCGCAGTTACTGATTTATTGTTTGTATCTTCATTATTTTTGAACCGATTTTGATTTTGTTTATATTCTTCGGCTTTGTGTATGGTCAACTTTTTTATCAGGCCATAAAATATCAGTAGTCTATTTATATATTTGGACGCGATGATCAACAATCAACAAATAGTAACCACAAAAATTATTGATAACCTAACGTTACCGTGTTGCACAGTGTTGCTCAGCAAAAGTAACTGCGGTGTGGGTGCACCATAACGTCCAGTCGACTGATCAGCGTAAGTAGTTATAACTTAATTACAAAAACACAGGATGAAATAAAAAAAAACAAAAACGTCTTTGTTTCAGTATCTATAATCTATGGTATCGTCTAAGTCGGTCTCCATGGGTGGGCAGACCAGTTCACACTCCGGTAAAGTTCTAAAATTGTTACCGTTGCCTCCGCAGCCTCCGTAACTGAATCTGATGCACATATTCCTAGCCGGCATGAAGGCATACCTTTGAATAAAAAAAGCAAATCAGAAATCTGTAAATTATCAAAGACCTACAGCAAAGAATAAAGGTCCGGCCGCGATTCGTTTTTTGAGTTTTTCACCATCTCGACACAAGAGACTGTTGAGACACACGCAAGTCACCAGTTGGTGAAACTCAAAATTAGTATCACTTATTATTTTGTCATTTGGACACGGCAAATATTTACGCGTGTCCACATAGTGAAACTTAAGGGTCCGGCGGAGCTTGAATTGCCCACAAAAACGTAAAACCGAAATAAATCGTACTGCAGACAATATTTTATCAAATAATGTTATTATTCGGATTTGGATACCGTTAATTTTGATTGTACTGGAAATAAACGACCGAAAAAAAATTGCATTCGCTCACATTTATTTCCAGTGAAATATTTTGGATAAAATGGCAACGTTCCTACGTTGCCATTATTATTATATGCCATTATTCGGATTCAAACACAATTTGAATAAATTGTGTTTGAATTACGATTTATTTCGGTATTACGTTTGTAAGAGAAATTCGGTCGGGCGGACTTTTAAATTAAATCACTTGTATAATTTCGCCAACTGGACTTATTATCCATTGGGGAAATTTGACAGTTCACGGCAATGATATTGTACTATTTAACTATGTAAAGTCATTGGTGCGCGGTGTGTTCACTGCACAATTAAAAATTTGGACTTGCACGTGAGTGCTCGTAGTGTGGGACAGTCTCCAAAGAGATGGATGGATGTTATTTTAGTAAAGGAAAAATTCAATCGCGGGCAGGATTCGAACCTGCGTCTTCTGGTTTGATACACCAGAATTTTCCTTTACTAAAATAACTTTATAATCTTAGCATGGAAAATGCAAAAAAATCACAAAAAGAAAGTTAAAAGGTAAGGTGGCATCGTACGATATCGAACTAACTGTAAAGTAAGGCATGTCGGTTGAGAAACAAGGTAACTTGCTTCTCAATAGATGTCGCCAACGTCACCTTATGACGTAAACTCAGAATGTGAAGGCAAATTTCAATCAGGCGGGTGGGGTTCGCGGTGGCTTAGTGGTCAGAGCGTCTGGTATATCAAACCAGACGACGCACGTTCGAATCCTGCCCGCGATTGAATTTTTCCTTTACTAAAATAACTTTATAATCTTAGCATGGAAAATGCAAAAAAAACACAAAAAGATAGATAGTATGTCTTCCTGTGACTTGACTTCCATCATAAAAGTTTTACTTTAGTTTGGATATCAAGAGTTCCAACTAATTTTGGGTATCAATTTAATCGTTTTTTATTCATATTTTCTAGAGAGTAATGGGCATAGTAGTAGTGCCTGATACGTTCATACGAGTAGCACAGTCATAGCATGGGACGGTATAGTGAGCAGACTTCTTTACTTACCGTGGGATACTCGCTAAACAATATCCTTGTTCTACAGGTTCCAAGCAAATACTATTAATCTCGTCTGGAAAAGAAAAGAACGAAAACACTTAATGTTATTTTTAGTAAAGGAAAAATTCAATCGCGGGCAAGATTCGAACCTGCGTCTTCTGGTTTGATATACCAGACGCTCTGACCACAAAGCCACCGCGAACCCCACCCGCCTGATTGAAATTTGCCTTCACGTTCTGAGTTTACGTCATAAGGTGACGTTGGCGACATCTATTGAGAAGCAAGTTACCTTGTTTCTCCACCGACATGACTTACTTTACAGTTAGTTCGATATCGTACGATGCCACCTTACCTTTTAACTATCTTTTTTGTGATTTTTTTGCATTTTCCATGCTTATAAATTTATAAATTTTAAGTTTATAAATTTTTCCTTTACTAAAAGGAAGTTATTTTTAGTAAAGGAAAAAACTCAGAATGTGAAGGCAAATTTCAATCAGGCCGGTGGGGTTCGCGGTGGCTTAGTGGTCAGAGCGTCTGGTATATCAAACCAGAAGACGCAGGTTCGAATCCTGCCCGCGATTGAATTTTTCCTTTACTAAAAATAACTTTATAATATTAGCCTGGAAAATGAAAAAAAATCACAATAAGATAGAAAACACTTAATATTAAAAAATAAAACCGGACAAGTGTGAGTAGGACTCGCCCACCAAGGGTTCCGTACAAATTTGTAGGTACTTATTATAATTAATAGCGCAGAAGCCGATCGCTCAGCCGCTACGCCAAACGTGTCGTCAAATATGAGTAATATACTTAGATATGTAACTATAAGTATTTTTATCTCCTTTATTCATACATTTTCAAATATATTTATAAAAATAACAACAAAAATATTTAAAAATATAAAAAAATAGTAGTCCACGGGTATCGGGAACAGAGTCCCAGCTACCTGTGGTCAGGGTCCCAAAGAAAGGAACCTCCTAACAATACGCGCCGTATCCAGGAGCACCGCCCTTAACCCAGCTGCCTAACGAGAGCCTTCACAGGTGTGAGTCGAGGCTCTTGGCTATTAGACCATTGGCACAACTATCGGTACAATGATTGCCGAGTCAACATTCCACATGTCGACAATCTCATGAGCCAAGCCTAGATATTTAATTTGCTTATCTTTTTCAGCTTTCACGAGATTCTCGTCATGCAGAACACTGACATCAACAATAACTGCACGGCGCTCTGATCGTTCTATCACCACTATATCAGGCTTATTGGCAATAACAGTCCTATCAGTGATGATAGATCAATCCCAGTACAGAGTAACACAACGATTTATTATAATTATTAATAAGTATAATATAAACTTTCCGAAAGAAACTCTCCAAATGAGAGTGAAAACCGTATCAAAATCCGTTGCGCAGTTTATATGAACAGCGCACAAACAGACAGACGGGGATAGCGACTTGGGAAGTTTACCTTCTTCAGATTCGTCTCCATGTACGCTTGTACAAATAACTAAAGCCAGTAGCAGTATCAAGGATTTCATTTTGAAATATAAATGAATACTTTATAGATTTTCCGCTGTGACTGATTGACAATTAAAAAATACAAGACATTTAATCTTGAAACATGGAGATTATTTTCGATTATTTATTTCCAATAATTAGGTAATTACCATTGTTAAAGTGATTTCCAATTAAATAACGCGTTCCGATAACTACTGTGCTAAAAAGCTTCTAATGAATATTTTATTATTCACATTAGAAAAATGCTGAGGAGCCGCCATGGATTCTAAATTGGAATGGCGCGATAGGATCCGGCTTAGCTTGAATTACCCACAAAAACGTAATACCGAAATAAATCGTAATCCAGACAATATTCTATCAAATTATGTTATTATTCGGATTTGGATACCGTTAATCTAGGTTCCTACGATACTATTTCGTCGATTACTACTTCACTGGAAATAAAGGAACGGAAAATCGTTCCATACTTGAGAAAGTTATCAAAAATTATATTCGCTTAAATTTATTTCCAGTGAAGTATTTTGGATGAAATGGTAGAGTACGAACCTAGATTAACGGTTTAATATTAACAGAATTTGATTACATTGTGTTTGAATTCCGATTTATTTCGGTATTACGTTTGTAAGAGAAATTCGCTCCGCCGGACTCTGAAACCTTCTTCTATACTTAGGGGTTATATGGCTGATTATGGCATTCTAGTACGTCAAGGATGTTGGCAGAATACCTACATGTAAATAATTTTGCTAATTTTATTTCTTTTTAAGCCGGTCACAGACGGAGCTGGACCCGAGTATATATTGATATATGTTATAGCAAGACATCATATTACGTCGAATAAGTATTTTAATCTTTGAATGACCCACGCAGCTATAATAAAACCTCTATCATAAAGCATTTAAGTACCTATTTGATATAGGTCCGTCTGTGATGGGATTTTTTCTTTTTCTGTTTTTTTAAACGTTGCCACACACTAGGATTTTTCCTGTATCGTGCGTTTACAAACACAAATTCTCACATACGCCCAAAATCCGGAACAACTACCTGTAGATCATGTACAAGTAACTTTTTGCTCCGTGTGGGGATCGTACCCCCACAGAAGCCGATCTCTCATCCGCCACGCCGTCAATTTTATGTACACAACAGTTTCAGAAGTCAGCGGCGAAAACAAAAGATCCGACCAAATCGAAGGTACCGACTTCCGAAACTGTTTTGCACATAACATGTGTTTATATTATTAAAGGTGGTTTTCCCTTTTGTTAAAAGTTATTGAATTTGAAATCAGTAAATAAAATAATGCCTTTGTCTTGGAATAGATAGTATCTGCCAGTCAAGAGCGCTGGAGTTACAATTAATTCACAATCTTATTAGGTCAAAATGTCATTCCATATCTATACTAATAGGTCAGGTTATCAGTTCGTGGTGTTAACCCCACCGATTACTGCACAGGGTTGCATTTAGGGACAATGGAATTGCTCGTAACGTGTTACATTATTTTCCGAAGTTAATAACTATTATTAACTTCGGAAAATAATGTGGGAGAGCCATGCTTCGGCACGAATGGGCCGGCTCGACCGGAGTGATACGATGGCCTCTCAGAAAACCGGCGTCAAACAACGCTTACGTTGTGTTTCGCCGAGTGAGAGAGGTTACCGGAGGCCCAATCCCCTTTTAAAAGGTCGGGAACGCATTTGTGACTCCTCTGGTGTTACGGGTGTCCATGGGCGGCGGTAATCGCTTACCATCAGGCGATCCGTCTGCTCGTTTGCCCTCCGATCCCATAAAAAAAGTTATAAATTTTGAGAGAAAAAGTCAAGCTCAGGCAGGTGTGTTAAATTGTCTTTATAAGATCTATT
This sequence comes from Acronicta aceris, assembly GCA_910591435.1. Taxonomy (NCBI): domain Eukaryota; kingdom Metazoa; phylum Arthropoda; class Insecta; order Lepidoptera; family Noctuidae; genus Acronicta; species Acronicta aceris. Next base: position 3,604,894 of record OU342784.1, read on the forward strand.
TACAGAAATAAATAGGAGTTGTCCAAGTACGTCCCTGGCATTACTAAGAATATCTACGAAAAATATAAAATAAGTACATCGTAAAATTAAATGTTGTTTTGTCATTTGGAGCAAAAATATACGCATAAAATGAAATTATTCTATTTGCTTGTGATATTTTTTGCTGCTGTTAACTTTTGTGAAGCAAGAGGTATGTTGAAATATTGTAATTATACCAAAGCTCCTATGATTTTTTTTAATCCGCTTTTTTATATTGTAAGATGGAAAAGACTGCTTGATGGTAAGCGAAAACCACAGAATATACACGACAGCAGCACAATATTATCACTAGCGCATTTGTCATTTTGATACTTTAGTTCTTAAGTCTCAGAGTTCGGCGGACCGAAATTCCCATACAAACTACCAAACTACATCGTAATTCAAACACAATTTAATCATATTGTGTTATTATTCGGATTCATATAACGTTAATCTAGGTTCTTATTATTTAATTTAGTCCAAAATACTTCACTGGAAATAAATGCAAGCGAATGTAATTTTTGATAACTTTGACAAGTTTGGAACTATTTTCGCGTCGTTTGTTTCCTGTCAAGTATTAGTGATGAAAAGGTTCGACAGGAACCTGGATCAACGGTATCCGGTTTAATCAAATTCTGTTATTATTCGGATTCCGATACCGTTAATCTAGGTTCCTACTTTACCTTTTCGTCCAAAATACTTCACTGGAAATAAATATACGCGAATGCAATTTTTGATAACTTTAACAAGCTTGGAACGATTTTCCAGATTTGCACTTTCAGTGAAGTAGTAGTAGACGAAATAGTACCGTAGGAACCTATATTAACGCTATCCAAATCCGAATAATATCATAATTTGATAGATTATTGTCTGGATTACGATTTATTTCGGTATTACGTTTTTGTGGGCAATTCAAGCTCCGCCGGACTCTTAAGCACAGGGTAATAAATAGGATACGTTTTATCCGGGTTGGACCTAATTCTTACCTAAATAAGTATTTATTTATAATTATAAGAAATTGCCTCGTTAGTCTAGACGCTAGAGGTCCTGGATTCGATCCCCAAGAAAAGCAAAGTGTTATTGAGTTTTTCTATGAAATTCTCAGTAGCAGATCCGAGTCTGGAGTTATGCCCGGTTAATGGCAAAAGACTCGCCCACTATTACCGGCGAACTGTGGGTGTATATTAGTAGGCTTCTGCCTAGTCTGTATAATAATGTTACAATAAAATTGTTCGCCGAACACACATCATGTGATGCGTTATACAATACCTAGGTATTATCAGCTGTATAAATAATATAAGCAAATGTAATTTTTGATAACTTTACCAGGTTTGGAACGATTTTTCGGTCTTTTAATTCCAGTGAAGTAGTAGTATACGAAATAATACCGTAGGAATCTGGATTAAAGGTATCCAAATCCGAATAATAACATAATTTGATAGAATATTGTCAGGATTACGATTTAATTCGGTATTACGTTTTTGTGAGCAATTCACGCTCCGCCGGACCCTTAAAGTAAAACAGAAATACCAAGTAAAGTAACGCCATTAGTATAGTGGTCCCAAGTGCGACCGCTACGCTAGAGGTCCTACGTTCGATTCTGAGGTCGAGCAAAGTGTTATTGACATTTTCTATGAAATTCTCAGTAGCAGCTCGGAGTTTGGATCAGGCTCACCCCCTATTACAGCGAACTGTGGGTGTACATTATTACACCTCTGCCTAACCCTTCGGGGAATACAGGCGTGATGATATGTTACGTAAGATATGCTCGCAACAATATAAAAATCAATTCTATTTAATATTTTTTTTATATCGAGTAATTATTCAGATACATGGTGTTTTTCTTCACAATTCTAGATCCTAAATGTCTTCAGCCTGTAGATGCAGGAATATGCTATGGTTATGTGCCTATGTAAGTTACAATAATCCATTTGGTTTTTTTTAAACTGTTGTAGTAGACCGTATATTGTGTTCCTAATGGTAAGCAAGGTAGCCAGGGCTCTGCGAAAGTCAAAGCCAAAGCGTGTTATTTCAATTAGACCACTAAAAAGTACTTTTGAAATGTCAAAATTAGATGCACGGTTCCAAAAAGTGCGTCTTATGGAGAAGAGCCGGCAAGAATTTCTCGTGGGAGAGCCATGCTTCGGCACGAATGGGCCGGCTCGACCGGAGTGTACCACGGCCTCACAGAAAACCGGCGTGAAACAACGCTTACGTTGTGTTTCGCCGAGTGAATGAGGTTACTGGAGGCCCAATCCCCTTTTAAAACGTCGGAATGGCACTTGTGACTCCTCTGGTGTTGCCCCCCTATCCCATAAAAAAAGAAACTCCATAGGTATTGAAAAAAAACTTTATTACAATATTAATATATAATTTACATGTTTGTTTTATATATAATAGTTGCTGAGAATAATGCAGTTGGATGTGTAAGATTTATTTATTATACTTATAAAAAAAGAAGGATTGCCACAGCAAGAGCTGAGGCATCGTGGGTCATGGGACACTTCGCGAGGAAGCGTTGTGTTGCCGTGGGGATGGGGTTGTGTTTTGTTACCGAAATGCCGATGCCTCCGACTGCATGAGATTGGTCACCTTGCTCCCATCTTTTTTAGAAGTCTGGTTTGTTGATTTTTTAATTTGTTTATCATATATTTTCTTTTTTTTTCAGGTATGCCTTCAGCAGTGTTTCACAGGAATGTGAATCATTCATATATGGCGGTTGCATGGGCAATGATAACAGGTTTATGACATTGGAAGACTGTCAAGCAGCGTGCTAAGGGGAAATAAATAAATGATGTTAACTACAATAAAATATGTACTAAGATATTTTCTTCTTTTTGGTATTATTTAGAAACTTTTTATTTTTGGTACATATATTTTTATGGGGGGGCAAAGGCGAGCAGACGTATCGCCTGATAGAAAGCGATTACTGCCGCCCATGGACACCCGCAACACCAGATTCACAAATGCGTTGCCGGTCTTTTAAAAGGGGTTTGGGCCTCCGGTATCCTTACTCACTCGGCGAAACACAACGTAAGCTTACATCCGCAATTCCAGAGGAGACACAAGTGCGTAGCCGGCCTTTTAAAAGGGAATTGGACCTCCGGTATCCTTACTCACTCGGCAAAACACAACGTAAGCTTACATCCGCAATTCCAGAGGAGACACAAGTGCGTAGCCGGCCTTTTAAAAGGGGATTGGACCTCCGGTATCCTTACTCACTCGGCGAAACACAACGTAAGCGTTATTTCACGCCGGTTTTCTGTGAGGTAATTGATTGCTTAGTGATATGACTGCTAAGTCAAAGGTCTCGAGTCTGATTTCGAGGCACGCACATGGGACTATTCGAAATGACGCGTACATATTAATAAATAATTAATTATCAGGCGCTTAAACGTTGAAGGAAAATATCGTGAGGAAACCTGCATTCCTGCGAGATTTTCTCAACGGTGTGTGAAGTGCTAACCCGCATCAGGCCAGCGTTGTGGATTATAGTCCAGCCCCTCTCATTTTGAGAGGAGACCCGTGCCCAGCAGTAGTACCTATAGCAAATGGATTGACTTTTTATTTTTTTCTTAAGGATTACCAACGAATTAACATTAAAAATGTACACATCTATACTTATAATAAATCTGTAGAGAGGTCAATTCTGTACATGAAATATATTTCCAAAATAGTATTCCAGCGGGTGATTAGTGAACGATACTGACGCCAAAAATGCAATCAGTAAAATTTTTGTCTGTCTGTCTGTATGTTCGTTATAGAAACAAAAACCACTCGACGCATTTCAACGAAACTTGGTACAATTGTTCTTCATACTCCTGGGCAGGTTATAGTATACTTTTCATAACGCTACGATCAATAGGAGCAGAGCAGTGAAGGGAAATGTTGGGAAAATGAGTGATTCATGAGAAAGGTTTCAAGCTATAAAACATCACGCTACAACCCTTAGGAACGGGGCAACGCAGGTGAAACCGCGGGCGAAGAACTAGGGAACAAAGTAACTATTCCATGCGGACGAAGTCGCTGGCAAAAGCTAGTAAATAATAAATAGTAAGCCTAAAATTATTCATAATGTCAACACAATTACAGGTACCTAATCACAACTGGAACAAACAATCGAGAATACTGGCTAATAATAAAAGAAAATGGAAACAAAAAATTAATTACATTAAGTGCAATACAATTATTAAAATAAATTAAATTAAAATTAATCATAGTAGATAATATTGATAGGAATTACTTAAATTTGGTTAAGATTGACTTTTAGATTCAATTAATCGAATTGAATAATTGAGTATAAAATTGCAATTGAATAAATAATATATTAAAAAATATTTTGAGTTAAAATGAATCAAATATATTAAAATAAAATAATACGGTATTTGAACGACAAATCAAATGTCCTGTGTGGATAAATACTTTTTTAATTTGTCCTTAAAATTCTGTAGTTTGTCGAAATTTATGTCTCGATCGGCTGTTACATGCTGCTGCTACATAAGTAAGGCATATAATTTTGAAGCTCTTGCAAGAGGAGCGTCCCTGCTTAAATTAGTCTTATGCATCGATTTATTAAATAGTCTGTAGGTTTATGAACGAGGTAACCTGTTGGATATAAGAGGGATTTTTGATAGAAGATCAGTATCTGAATTTGGTATTGATTATGTGATCATCATAATTATTGAGATTCACGGATAAACGGCTTATTGGATATTACCCATTTTCTAAAAAAAAAACGCTCCTCTCCTCTCCACATTCTGCTGTTTCCGACATGGTCCATAATTGATTCTTTAATTTTGATCCATTTTATAAATTTTATCAATGAAATTTTAAGTATATAAATTTGGCTTTTGGCTGGTCACGTTCCCTCCACGTGACCAGCCAAAAGCCAAAAACATCCGTGAAGTTGAATGTTTAAACAATAGTGTGATAAATTATTCAAAGATAATATAGAGTTTGAACAGCAGTTATGAAGAATGTTATTCATGACGTCGTCAATATTAAAATCAACATTTACTGAGCAGGGCTGAATTCAAAAATAATATTATGTAAGTAAAGTCGCGCTTACACACACAAGACGCGCGCCGTAATTCACTTCCATGACAAACAAGTCTTAATACACCCCTGTTAAGTAAATTGTAGAAACGAATTTTAAGAAAATAAAGCGGACACTAAGCAGGGATATATATGTATAAAAATATGTCTACCTACGCTTAGTGTGATTATAATTCGCTGAAGAAGATTTTACGAAAATGAAATTATTATATTTTCTTATTTTTTTATTGTTTGTTACATTGACCTTTAGTCAGAACACTAAGGTCACCGACAAGAGTAACGGTGAGTTAATGTTTTGGCCGATGTCTGTACATTGGAGATAAGTATTTAATCTAAGAACAAAATAATCTATAAGTCTTTGAAGCAATAGAAGCAAAAACAATTGACAATATTTCAAAATTATAAACCTACGAAAAAAAAAGTTTCTTTGTTTCCCTAATTTGAGTTCCAAAACATTTTTATTTATTTCCTATATATTTCTTTCTATAAAGATGGATTTATTGGTGACTAGCGGGCCCGGCAAACGTTGTCTTGCCCTGTATCATCATCTTCCTGCCCTTTATTTGTCCTCGGCGCAGCATGTCCTTTTCTTCCATTCATCACATTCCCATGTCTTGCCCTGTATATTAAAAAAAATCGTAGAACCCGATTGCGGTGCCACCTACCGGCTCAAATTGTGAATCTAAACCATCCAGGAACCCATTAAACATACACAAAAAAAAATCAAAATCACACCAGCAGCTTATGAGAAGTTCGGACAATGCACAGAACGCCATCTACTTACTGGCCTTGCCGAAACAGAAATCGACAACATGTTCATTCATGTCCGTGTTTTATTTCTGTCAAATCTGTCAATCCGTTCCCGAAACAATGTAGGTATGAGAAAATAAATTTTCATCATAATGTTTTTTTTCGATGTTTTAATAGTTATTCTGCTATTCGGGGAGGAGACAAATTCAACAAACCAAATATCATAAAAATCGGTTCACCCGTTCTCGAGTTATACGTGTTGTAACAAACCCGACTTTGTTTTATATATATAAGATGACCCGGTGTAGGTACTTCGTATCACCTGTCGTAACGATTTGAAAAAAATGGCTGAAAATTTTGATTTTCTACTCTGTATCGTTCTGACTGCAAGTCTATTTTCCATGTTATGGTTCACGCAATTATTCTATTACAGACTCGAATGTCAACAAATAAGGTGCCTATTTTTTTCGGATTGCACCGGTTGCGCCATACCTATTAAAAAAAAATCAGATCTATAAAAGTCCAGCAACACAAAATGTCATCAAATGTCTTTGAAAGGCTATCTTGAGTCGTTTGAAAAATACTCAAAACTGTTTTTTCTATGAAATAGCTATCATGTTCTTGACTACTGACTCCAGTCTGAATCCATTCTTCTAGGTCGCACCAAATAGACGATTGACATCAATAATTTTTTTTCTGCATTCCAGCAAAATAGTTTAAACACATTAAATACTCTTTTTTATATGCACGATTTCAAACAATGACAACCATCATACTATGTGGCAACTATGACAACTATACAAATAACAGTTTATATGGGTTTAGGGGGTTTAGGAGTATGAAGCACAGAGAGTAAAGCGCTCCATGCACCGTAGAAAAGGGATAATCCTCCGACCGGACGGGTGTTTTGTCCGGTAGGCTACTGCCCGACAGTTCTTGTCGGATTTTACTATTTGGTCTTAAGTCACGGAGAAATCTGTTTGCGCGATATAGCACTCGCGACTTAGTTCTTCCTTAATCGAGTAGATGGCGCTGTACTTGTAATGCCGCTACATGGGTAAAAATGTAAAATTAAATTATCCCACGGGAACGTGATAAAAAATATCCTATGTCCTTCTCCTGGTTTTAATCTACCTCCCTACAAATTTTCAGCCAAATCAGTTCAACCGTTCTTGAGTTATAAATAGTGTAACTAACACAACTTTCTTTTATATATAGATATGGAGCCTGTGAGCACCGACGAGGGAACAGGTGAGTTAATGTTTTGGCCGATGTAGGAGATAAGTATTTAATCTAAGAACAAAATAATCTATAAGTCTTTGAAGCAATAGAAGCCAAAACAATTGACAATATTTCAAAATTATTAAGCCACCAAAACATACTGTTTCTTTGTTTTCCTATCCTGAGTTCCAAAACATTTTTATACATTTTCTATATAGGTCTTCTTTTCGGAGATGAAAAAAAAGTGTGATGACGTCACTTATACGGCGGTAACAGAAAATTTAAACTTTTATCGAAATAATAGTAAATCAACAACGAAATGGGTACTGTAAGGATATGTGTATCCTTTATGTATAAATTTCAAATATAACGGATCAAAATTAGAACTAGTGAATAAATTCACACTATTAGGCCTAGACATAGATTCACATATAGATTGGAAATCACATATCCAAAAAGTAAGAGCAAAATTATCAAAATTTTCATACGCTCTCCGAGAAATCAAGAAAACAACAGACCTCAAAACAGCACTAGTAACATACTACGCGTACGCATTTGCATGGCTTAAATATTGAGTTATCCTATGGGGAAATAGTACAGACGCGCCTACATTATTCACTCTACAGAAAAAAATGATTAGAATTTTAATAAATATCGAAGATACAGACTCTTGTAAAACCCATTTTAAAGACCTAAAAATATTAACCCTACCCTGTCTCTAAATACTTGAAATTTGTAAACTTGTACGACAACATCCGCAACTCTACACCAAAAGAGAACATATACAAACTAAAATTGTACTTAGACATAAAAGCAGATTAAACTTACCCACTTCACGATTAAAAATGCACTCTTCTGTTATGTTATGGTTCACGCAATTATTCTATTACAGACTCGAATGTCAACAAATAAGGTGCCTATTTTTTTCGGATTGCACCGGTTGCGCCATACCTATTAAAAAAAAATCAGATCTAAAAAAGTCTAGCAACACAAAATGTCATCAAATGTCTTTGAAAGGCTATCTTGAGTCGTTTGAAAAGTACTCAAAACAGTTTTTTCTATGAAATAGCTATCATGTTCTTGACTACTGACTCCAGTCTGAATCCATTCTTCTAGGTCGCACCAAATAGACGATAGACATCAATAAAAATTTTTCTGCATTCCAGCAAAATAGTTTAAACACATTAAATACTCTTTTTTATATGCACGATTTCAAACAATGACAACCATCATACTATGTGGCAACTATGACAACTATACAAATAACAGTTTATATGGGTTTAGGGGGTTTAGGAGTATGAAGCACAGAGAGTAAAGCGCTCCATGCACCGTAGAAAAGGGATGATCCTCCGACCGGACGGGTGTTTTGTCCGGTAGGCTACTGCCCGACAGTTCTTGTCGGATTTTACTATTTGGTCTTAAGTCGCGGAGAAATCTGTTTGCGCGATGTAGCACTCGCGACTTAGTTCTTCCTTAATCGAGTAGATGGCGCTGTACTTGTAATGCCGCTACATGGGTAAAAATGTAAAATTAAATTATCCCACGGGAACGTGATAAAAAATATCCTTTGTCCTTCTCCTGGTTTTAATCTACCTCCCTACCAATTTTCAGCCAAATCAGTTCAACCGTTCTTGAGTTATAAATAGTGTAACTAACACAACTTTCTTTTATTGATACAGGTATTATGCGGACCGCCGCCAAGGGAACAGGTGAGTTAATGTTTTGGCCGATGTAGGAGATAAGTATTTAATCTAAGAACAAAATAATCTATAAGTCTTTGAAGCAATAGAAGCCAAAACAATTGACAATATTTCAAAATTATTAACCCACGAAAAAAAAAGTTTCTTTGTTTCCCTAATTTGAGTTCCGAAACATTTTTATTTATTTCCTATATATTTCTTTCTATAAAAATGGATTTATTCGTGATGAGACTGAGAGCACCGACGAGGGAACAGGTGAGTTAATGTTTTGGCCGATGTAGGAGATAAGTATTTAATCTAAGAACAAAATAATCTATAAGTCTTTGAAGCAATAGAAACCAAAACAATTGACAATATTTCAAAATTATTAAGCCACCAAAACATACTGTTTCTTTGTTTTCCTATCCTGAGTTCCAAAACATTTTTATACATTTTCTATATAGGTCTTCTTTTCGGAGATGAAAAAAAAAGTGTGATGACGTCACTTATACGGCGGTAACTGAGAAAATTGAAACTTTTATCGAAATAATAGTAAATCAACAACGAAATGGGTACTGTAAGGATATGTGTATCCTTTATGTATAAATTTCAAATATAACGGATCAAAATTAGAACTAGTGAATAAATTCACACTATTAGGCCTAGACATAGATTCACATACCTATAGATTGGAAATCACATATCCAAAAAGTAAGAGCAAAATTATCAAAATTTTCATACGCTCTCCGAGAAATCAAGAAAACAACAGACCTCAAAACAGCACTAGTAACATACTACGCGTACGCATTTGCATGGCTTAAATATTGAGTTATCCTATGGGGAAATAGTACAGACGCGCCTACATTATTCACTCTACAGAAAAAAATGATTAGAATTTTAATAAATATCGAAGATACAGACTCTTGTAAAACCCATTTTAAAGACCTAAAAATATTAACCCTACCCTGTCTCTAAATACTTGAAATTTGTAAACTTGTACGACAACATCCGCAAGTCTACACCAAAAGAGAACATATACAAACTAAAATTGTACTTAGACATAAAAGCAGATTAAACTTACCCACTTCACGATTAAAAATGCACTCTTCTAGTACATTTGTTATGTCCATACAAATTTACAATAATATACCGGAATACATCAAAAGTATAAACAAAAATAATATCATTATCAATAAATTAAAACAATTTCTAATAATTAAAAGCTACTACACTATTGAAGAATTTTTTAGCGACAAATTTAGACAACAGTCTGCGGTAAAAAGTACACATACACACTAAAAAAAAAATACTTAACAATATAATTTATAGTAACATGATACTTACATTTCATTTTAAATTTAACTTAGAATATAATTTAAAATAATAAAAATACATAAACATTATCTAAAACAAATATAGAAATACTTATTATAAAATATATTATACGATACTATAATGATACAATTTAATTTAATATATTATATAATCTCTAAATAAAATATTAAACTAACTTAAATAAAACTAACTAAATATAACTAAAAAAGGGCATCAAAGAACTCCTCCGCATCACTATCAGCCGGAAGGGTACCCAGAAGGCTGGCCGCATTGCCACGATGATTAATAATTCAATAAATTTTCGATAAATATATTATATAGTTCTTATTTTATTTGACAAAGAGCGCCTTCATCCTCTCTCCTATTAAAAATATCTTTGCTGTGCCCGACAGGGTCCTTAATTGATTCAATGTTTAACATACATACCAACTAATGTACACATTATGGAATGCAATAAAGTATTGAGTATTGAGTATGAATAATTATAAATGACATAAGTCAATTTTTTGACGGATCAGAAAAATGACGTAATTTCGGCATTAAACTCGTTTAGCCGTAACAAATGACGTCATTTTGCATTATCGACGTCTGTTTAGAATATAAAGAACTTCAAAGTCGAAAATAAATGTGAAAATGATTGAATATCGTAAAAATAAAAAATACGGGTATCCGATATTTTTCGATCTAGTTTATGTCTTGGTAGCCTAATGGCTTCGAGACCCACCCATTGCACTACCGACGTGAACCCACTCGTGACACAAGCATTTAGCTTAGTAGGAGGGGTAACTTGACTTGCCAGACAATATTCTATCAAATTATGTTATTATTCTGATTTGGATACCGTTAATCTAGGTTCCTACGGAACTATTTCGTCTATTACTACTTCACTGGAAATAAAAGACCGGAAAATCGTTGCAAACTTGGTAAAGTTATCAAAAATTGCATTCGCTTACATTTATTTCCAGTGAAGAATTTTGGATGAAACGGTAACGTAGGAACCTAGATTAACGGTATCGGAATCTGAATAATAACAGAATCCAATTAAATTGTGTTTGAATTACGCCTTATTTCGGTATTACGTTTGTAAGAGAAATTCCGCCGGACTCTTAACAAGAATACTAGTAATTTGCGACCCACATTACTAGTAAGGTTTTTTTTTAAATAATAATATAATATATAGGTGTTAAAAAAATGAACATACCATCATAACATACCATCACGCCTGTATTCCCCGAAGGGTTAGGCAGAGGTGTACTTAATGTACACCCACAGTTCGCCGGTATGTTTAGGTCCCATGTTATAGGGGGCCAGCCTATAGCCATTAACCGGGCACAAATCCAGACTCCGACCTGCTAATGAGAATTTCATAGAAAAACCCAATAACACTTTGCTCGACCTGGGGATCGAACCCAGGACCTCTAGTGTAGCAGTCTCACTTGGGACCACTAGACTAATGAGGCAGTCAGTAAAAAAATGAAATGTTGTCAATTATCATCTACTAAATATATATCATCTAATAATCTTTAGAAATTTTTTCCTTAATTATTTTGTACATATAGATTTCACTTGCGTCCTTATAAGATTTAATTAGTTAGGAAATTGTGTTTTTTCCAATTTTATTCATAACAAGCTGTTTTCCACGGTTTCTCTCGGAATCCCAAAGGATGTCTACAACAGCGCCACCTATCGAATCCAACTACTAGCTATTCGAGGTGACGTCATAAATATAAAAAAATATCAGGGTGCCCCATACCTGCTGCAGGTACCCCTAGAGAGTAGCCTATACTGTATAATGGATAATCCGGCCCTAATTTATTTATTATTTCAGACCCACGACGCTTGCAAGAAAGTGATACAGGAAATTACAGTAGTATTACAAAGTAAGTCCAATTTGAAATCACCATTATGTAGGTACTTTTTAAGACTAAAGGTAAAGCCTATTCCCTTCTCCAAACTCTAAATCTATCACTATACTAAAATTGACCCGAACGGGTTCAGTGGTTTAGGCATAAGGAAAATGACCCATTACTACTATTTTACCGGGGGAGACAGTAAAATGGTACAAGTATCCATATACACCAAGATATATACCTTACAAGCTTACATATATAAAATATATACAATAAGCGGCGGTAGCCTAATGGCTAGGGCGTCGGACCTGCGATCATGCGGTTGCCGGTTCGGAACCCACCCATTGCACTACCGACATGAACCCACTTGTAACACAAGCATGTAGCTTAGCACGAGGGGTTAACAAGAATACTAGTAATGTGCGACCCACATGTTAGTAAGCTTATTAAAAAAAAAAAATAAGTAAATCTAGTAGAGTTGTGTGAAAATTCATAAATACCTGGATTTTTTTCATCCCCATCATCATTAGCCTATACTGGTCCAATGCTGGACGTAGGCCTCCCCCAATGTGCTCCATTTCACCCTGTCCTCGGCTTGTCGATCCAGCTTTCGCTAGCAACCGTTCGCAAATCATCCTCTTGCCGGAGAGGCTTCTACGCTACGTTTACCGAGTCGCGGTATTCACTCGACAACACGTCTTCCCCAGCGGTTTTCGGTTCTTTGACAGATATTACAATTGTACGGGCAATTCAGCGTCCGCCGGACCATAAAGATGTCGGGGTTTGCTGACATAGTCATGGACAATTCACACGATAAGATAAAACCAATGAACTAGGTTACCTAGTTCATAATCGGCGGTATCCTAATGGCTAGGGCGTTGGACTTGCGATCATGTGGTTGCCGGTTCGAAACCCACCCATTGCACTACCGACGTGAACCCACTCGTAACACAAGCATTTAGCTTAGCACGAGGGGTTAACAAGAATACTAGTAATGTGCGACCCACATGTTAGTAAGCTTATTAAAAAAAAAAAAAAAGTAAATCTAGTAGAGTTGTGTGAAAATTCATAAATACCTGGATTTTTTTCATCCCCATCATCATTAGCCTATACTGGTCCAATGCTGGACGTAGGCCTCCCCCAATGTGCTCCATTTCACCCTGTCCTCGGCTTGTCGATCCAGCTTTCGCTAGCAACCGTTCGCAAATCATCCTCTTGCCGGAGAGGCTTCTACGCTACGTTTACCGAGTCGCGGTATTCACTCGACAACACGTCTTCCCCAGCGGTTTTCGGTTCTTTGACAGATATTACAATTGTACGGGCAATTCAGCGTCCGCCGAACCATAAAGATGTCGGGGTTTGCTGACATAGTCATGGACAATTCACACGATAAGATAAAACCAATGAACTAGGTTACCTAGTTCATAATCGGCGGTATCCTAATGGCTAGGGCGTTGGACTTGCGATCATGTGGTTGCCGGTTCGAAACCCATCCGTTGCACTACCGACGTGAACCCACTCGTAACACAAGCATTTAGCTTAGCACGAGGGGTTAACAAGAATACTAGTAATGTGCGACCCACGTTGCTAGTAAGCTTTTTTTAAAAAAATATATATTTAATGTGTTAACCCGTCATCAGAATTGGGTAGCACTTTTCCTATAGTTAAAGTTTTTTCCAGGTATGCGTACGACGAGAGTACTGGAGAATGCCGAAGTTTTATTTATGGAAGATGTGGTGGGAACAGTAACCTATTTAATTCATTGGAGGAATGTGCAGAAACATGTCAAGTTTAAGGCTTCTTGTACACGATAATAAAATAAAACATATCGGTAACTGACTGTTAAATTATTAAAAAAAAAAATTAAAGTGGCTTTACTTTTTGTCAAAAGTTTTTTTTATTTCAATCCTAGCAACGCGTTGCTCCGTTCCTATGGGTCGTAGCGTGATGTTAATAAGCTTGAAATCTTCCTCGTAAATCACTCTATCTATTGGTGAAAACCTCATGAAAATCCGTTCAGTAGTTTTTGAGTTTATCGCTAACAGACAGACGGACGCTACGGGGTTTAGAACTTTGTTTTATAATATGTAAGGATTTACAGTTAAGTTGACGATTTCATAGTTTATTCCAACGGTACGTGATATTGTTATTTGTTAGTTTTATTATTAGGCCATAAAATCAAATCATCATCATCAAATTTAAATAGCACCTAGGAAAATATACTCTTTCAAATTAAATAAAGAATTTTTGAAATCCACGGTCCACGTAACCGAAAATATTGCTGAGAGTTTTACATATAAAAAAATACAGACGAACATAGAAGGAACCTCCCCCTTTTTTGAAGTCGTTTAAAAACTAGTAACCCGCCTCGGCTTCACACGTCCCATTTATAATTGGTTATGACCTAATCTTAAAACTAAGGCACCAGGCCCACCCTTACTACATTAGTCTACGGGGCCCCAATATAGCCATTTGTACACTCCAACGGGTTATTCTGCCTATAATTGGTTGCTCGACTGTTGAAGGAAATCCACCTTGCAGAAAATCGTAGCTATGTTGTGCTATGTTGTGTTCCTAACGGTGAGCAAGGTCGCCAGAGCTCCGCGGGGAAGCTTTGTGTTGGCAGTATGGGGGACCGTGGTGTTTTGTTACAGCCGCTGTCATGCATGGCAGAATGTCTCCTATGCTACCACCCCAACTATTCTTCCTTAATTTAAACGGTCGGCAACGCGCGAGTGATACCCCTGGTGTTGCAAGCGTCCATAGGCTACGGTAAACGCATACGTTACGCACGCGTTAATACTACACAAACATTTTGAAATACAGCCGGCTGCTGTTTATATATGTATACGAATTGTTATTATTACAAGACTATAATGTCCAACAGCAGGATAAAAGCCTCTCCACTTCTTTGTAAATCTGCGAAAGGAGTTACCCATATAAATATGAGTACATTTCCCTGAAATTTACAAAAATTGAAATTATTACATGTTCTTGTGTTATTGTTGTTCGTGGCATTGGCTTCTAGTGAAAATGAAGTAAAAAAAGAGGTAAGTAGGTACAGTAATCCCGAAATGACAGTACGCATCTGAAGTGGTTTTGCCGTGGTAAATATTAATATAAAAACTCGGTGTATACAGTTGGGGTCGTCATTGTTTTGCATTCGTGAATATTGTCCTAGCTGAAAATGATTTCAAAAGTCAGAGGCCCTAGATTCGAACTCAAGATCTATGACTTGGCAGTCCAATGGTTATATCACTAAGCTAAGGGTTGGCATAACTTTTTAGACCAAGAGCCAGATGCCGGAAAATATAGATTTTTCCGAAGCTTAAAGAGACGCAGTTTTATGTTTCAGGTTTTTCACATACTAAATTATAATAGGACAAAAGAAAAACGACAGTCAAAATGATATAACATTTGGTTACTTACTAGATAATAGGTACCCACATTACACTATGTTAAAAAAAACCCTGTCTTATCCGAAACGGGCATAAACTTATCCCAATCACTTCACCAAATAAATTAAGAAACATTAAATATTCATAAAAGTAAATATAATAAAGAAGTTTACAATTCAAGGTCGTCGTGCCAGGTCAAATTGGCATGTATGGCGCTTGTGTAGCCGTGTCCGAGAATAATATTACCCATCAAAAATGGCTATTTGGCACTACCATAACTCCCGTAATCCCCTTTTATGAACATTTAATGTTTATATTTGTCATATTCTTCTTTCTTTCATCATTCTTTCTAGAGCTTCGGAAAAATCTATAATTTTTCCGGCATCTGGCTCTTGGCCTAAAAAGTTATAATAACCCTTAGACTGGCGATATAACCATTGGACTGCCAAGTCATCGATCTTGAGATCGAATCCAAGGTCTCTAACTTTTAAAATATTTTTTTTATACCACTAAGGTAGCAAACAAGCATACGGCCCACCTGATGGTAAGCCTTTAGCACCAGGGGTATCACTCGCGTGTTGCCGAATCTGTAAATTAAGGAGGAATAGTTGGGCTGGCAGCATAGGAGACATGCTACCATGCATGACAGCAGCGGTAACAAAACACCACCGTTCCCCACACTACACACACAACGCTTCCTCGCGGAGCTCTAGCGACCTTGGTCACCGTTAGGAACACAACATAGCACAGAGCTATGTTATTTGGCTACGATTTTCTGCAAGGTGGAGGTACTTCCCCAGTCGGGTGGCTCCAATTGTGAGTGGAATTAATCGATTCAACTATGCCCTATCTCTCTAATGTACAAAAAGCCTACACAATGCGAGGTCAGCTTATATTGGATAGGTACCTACACCACGTGGTGGCTTAGAGGTCAGAGCGTCTGGTATATCAAACCAGAAGACGCAGGTTCGAATCCTGCCCGCGATTGAATTTTGTCCTTTACTAAAAAATAACTTAATAATCTTAGCATGGAAAATGCAAAAAAATCACATAAAGATAGTTGAAAGGTAAGGTGGCATCGTACGACACTGAACTAACTGTAAAGTAAGTCGTGTCGTTTGAGAGGTAAGGTAACTTACCTCTCATAGATGTCACCAACGTCACCTTATGACGTAAATTCAGAATGTGAAGGCAAATTTCGATCTAGCAGGTGGGACTGACGTTGGCTTAGAGGTCAGAGCGTCTGTTGTATTTGTCCAGAAGACGCAGGTTCAAATCCTGGCCGCGATTGAATTTTTCCCTCATAAATATTTTTTTATTTCTAGTCTTGCAAAAACAGATTATTTGTTTTAATAAATCGTTGCTCAAATCTAGGATTTTCTCCTGTAGGTATGGGTGCGTTTACAAACACAAAATCTGACATACCAGACCCGGAACAACTGTTGATCATACAAAATATTTGCTCCGTGTGGGGATCGAACCCACAATACGTGGCGCAGAAGCCGATCGCTCAGCCGCTACGCCAATAGTGTCGTCAAAGACGTTTGGGAACGTCTCGTGCGCCTCGACTGCTACTTTACTCGTGAATATAAAAAATATAGGTACTCTAAAGGTAAATGAGGTAAATGAAATCTAGTGGTCCCAAGCGCGACTGCTACGCTAGAGTTTCTGGGCTCGATTCCCAAGTCGAGCAAAGTGTTATTGGGCTTTTCTATGAAATTTTTGACGACACGTTTGGCGTAGCGGCTGAGCGATCGGCTTCTGCGTCACGTGTTGTGGGTTCGATCCCCACACGAAGCAAATATTTGTATGATCTACAGATAGTTGTTCCGGGTCTGGGCGTTTGTGTATGTGAGAATTTGTGTTTGTAAACGCACCCACGATACAGGAGAAAATCCTAGTGTGGGGCAATGTTTCTTAAAAAAAAACTCAGTAGCAGTTCGGAGTTTGGTATTTATGCCTGGTTAATGGCAATAAGCTCGCCCCTATTACATAGGACCTAAACGTACCGGCGAACTGTGAGTGTACAATAATACGTTATGTACTAACTGTAATACAGGCGTGATGGTATGTTATGACTGTGAGTGTAGTGTTGCCATTCTTCATTTTGTAACTATCTGAGTAATTGATCGAGCGCGCCGCGCAGCCATTTTAATACTTGCTTCAAATATTAAAAAAAAAAAAAAATACAGATAATTCATGCCTATGTAAGTAAGTAAGTAAGTAATCATTTATTTGTATAGAATGTAGGTGTTTACAATTGGTGTTACAGATATATACAGAATCCTTGTACTTACATTCTGCCTACTTAGGCATACAAACATTTATGAGCGACATTTGTTCACGATAACCTTAAAACTAATATAACGTTAGTAACATAAATTTTAATTAATAGAAGGATCATTTAAGAATTCTTGTATCGAGTAGTAACAATTATTTAACAATAAGGTGGTGAGACTCTTTTTAAAAACTTTTAAAGTTTGATCCTTAATGCAATTAGGAATTTTATTAAAAATAACAGGGGGCCATTCCCATAACACTTTTTATAACACAAAGCTGTTTTACAGTTACCTTCATACAATAAGTATCTGAAGACAATAGCTTAATTTGCACCATATAAGATAACAAATAAGATTATTTTTTGTACGTATTATTTATAGTAAGAGACCGGCGGGACGAATTTCTCTTACAAACGTAATACCGAAATAAATCGTAATTCAAACACAATTTAATCAAATTCTGTTATTGTTCGGATTCCAATACCGTTAATCTAGGTTCCTACTCTACCATTTCGCCCAAAGTAGGTACTTCACTGGAAATAATGTAAGCGAATACAATTTTTGATAACTTTATCAAGTTTGAAACGATTTTCCGGTTTTTTATTTCCAGTGAAGTAGTAGTAGACGAAATAGTACCGTAGGAACCTAGAATAACGGTATCCAAATTCGAATAATAACATAATTTATCTTTTTGTGATTTTTTTGCATTTTCCATGCTAAGATTATAAATTTATTTTAGTAAAGGAAAAATTCAATGGTGTATCTATACAGGAGACGCAGGTTCGAATCCTGCCCGCGATTGAATTTTTCCTTTACTAAAATAATAACATAATTTGTTAGAATATTGTCTGGATTACGATGTATTTCGGTCCGTAAATTCGTAACCCGTCGCTCAGTGACAAATATAAAGTCCTAATACATCCCTGTTAAGAAAATTTGCACAAATGCAATGCAATACAGGTACTAGGTATATAAATAGCTACCTATGCTTAAGCGTGAATATATTTCGCTGAAGTCAACACCTGAAGCCTAGTACGTATAGAAGATTTTACGAAAATGAAATCATTATATTTTCTTGTTTTTTTATTGTTTGTTGCAAGAGAAAAAAGCAAGCAAGGGTCAGAACACTAGGAGCATCGACGAGGAAAGAGGTGAATTAATGTTTCCAATCATACTAAATAGATAAATTGTAAATGGCCGATGTGTGTATCTACTTATAAGATATGGCATATGCTCGTGTATGGGTGCTGTCTGTCGGGGCTGGTCAGCTCTTATTTGCTGTAACAATCCTTTTTTTATTAATACTACCGACCCGCCCGCGGTTTCACCCGCGTTACCCCATTCCTAAAAGTTGTAGCGTAATGTTAAAAAGCTTAAAACCATCCTCTTGAATCACTTTATCCATTAAAAAAACCGCTTCAAAATCCGTTGCGTAGTTTTAAAGATTTAAGCATACATAGGGACGGACAGACAGCGACAGCGACTTTGTTTTATACTATGTAGTGATGATGAATAAATCTTACACATCAAATGCATAATTCTCAGCACCTATTTAAAACAAAGTCGTAAAAATTAATATTGTAATCATGTTTTTTTTTAAGTTTTTTGCTAGCTCTTCTCCATAAGACCCACTTTTTGGAACCGTGCTATTAGTTTAGATCTTAAAATCTAGACCAACCTATCTTTAGAATTTATGTCCTTATATTTTGTAAAAATAGATTTCAACGATTTACTCATTTACTAAATTTACTCATTTACTAAATTACTTTATCCAGAACAAGTTGTAGTTCGCGGAATCACTCCCATCCCCAAGGATTTCGACAACAGCGCCACCTACAGAGTCCTACCCATACCTATAGCTGTGGACTATCGAAGTTACATCAAAATCACAATCAATTAACCAGTTAATCAAAACAAAAAAAAATCGGAGGCGTAGGGCGCCTTAGCGGATGCGGGGCCCCATCGAAGTAGTATAATAATCCACACTTACCTCCCAATGGTTGAATACCTATGAGGGCTGATTTTTCCATCCTCAGATAACTTTCTCGAAGGAATGAATTAGAATTTTTGACAGTTTTTCTATATAAAATCTGTCAAACGACAATTTTATTTCTCAGTGAAACGTTATCTGGTGATGGAAATATCGGCCCTAAGGATTTAAAAAAGGTAAACTCCCCTATTGGTGAGATTTTTATATGGTGAGAAACCACCTATGTGTCCCTAAGCCCCGAGGCAGTTGCCTACACTGTCTAACAGATAATCCGGCCCTGGTATTACGCAACCTCCAGGTTCACAAAAGTATTTTAGAGCAAGTTGCAGATAAATTATCCTGGGTACTATAAATTATTTATCATTACAGAGGCAAAATGCTATCAAGAAATAGATACGGGACCCTGTAGAGCTGCTTTTGGAATGTAAGTTCATTATGAAATTCTTATTATTTACAAGTTTTTGTTCGCGCTTTTACTCCCTTTACAAAGGACTTTTTGAGACGAAACACAAAGATTCATCAATATTGATTCAACGGTACTGGCGAACACGTAAAACACACAGACAGAAATACCGAGTTACTTTCGCATTCATCAACAGCATTGCGCGTATGGTGTGGTGTATGACGTCATACCTCTGCCTTATGGTCTAAACACTTAGTTATAATATAGGTACCTACAACAATCTAACACAACGTAAGCGTTGTTTGACGCCGGTTTTCTGTGAGGCCGTGGTATCACTCCGGTCGAACCGGCCCATTCATGCCGAAGCATGGCTGTCCCACGTTAACGACGAGTATACTTTCTTTTCTTACAGTCAATGTCTTTTCAGGTATGCGTACGATGTGAATACTGGAGAATGCCAAAGTTTTATATATGGAGGATGTCTAGGGAATAGTAACCAATTTGATTCATTGAAGGAATGCGAAGAAACTTGTTATATTAATAAACGGGGTTAATAGTTGAAGGCTTATATTTAACTAACTATACACGACAAAACATAAGCCTTCCTCCTCTCTCCTACATTGCCGTGCCCGACAGGGTCCATGACTGATACTTTTATATTTATTTTTTAACACCTGTTAACATTGTGGAGTTCAATAAACGAATTGAGTATTGACTAACCAACAGAGTCTTTTCCTTTACTAAAAAATAACTTAATAATCTTAGCATGGAAAATGAAAAAAAATCACAAAAAGATAGTCATATAGTTTTGTTCAATCTGAGGCTGATCATTGTGTTTTTGTAGGTTGTTATGAAAATGTTAAAGTATATTTATTTTATTTATTTATTTATTCAATAACCCACTTATACTTACAGACTATTCTACACGTACAAGTTATAGGTAATATTATAATTAATATTATTTGTTGATGATGCTTTGTTGTTTTCATCAAGTGAACCACTCATGTTAAGAATTATAGAATACTTAAACAAAAGTTTTACAATTAAACAATTAGATTTATCTTATTTTGTTGGAATGGAGATATGTAAGGAAAATAATAGTATTTGTATTCATCAAAAGAGATATATTGATGAAATTGTAAAAAGGTTCAATATGTCTGAAGCGAATCCTGCTAGTACACCAGCAGATGTTAATGTGATAATAAGCAAAAGCAGGAGATGTAGACACTAGAAAATCAACATAAGGATATATTTTTCTTATGAATGGAGGTGCAGTGACCTGGTGTAGTCAAAAACAAAGTACAGTTGCTCTCTCCACTACTGAGGCAGAGTTTATTGCCTCATGTGAAGCTTCAAAATAAATTTTGTGGCTAAATCAACTTTTGTCAGACCTAAGGGAATTTAATGATAATAATGTCATACTATTAAATATTGATAATCAGAGTGCAATACAGCTGATACGCAATCCTGTTTATCATAAACTTACGAAACATATAGATATAAAATATAATTTTATCAGAGAGAAGGTGGAAAATGGCTTAATAAAAATACAATATGTTGAGAGTTGTAAACAGTTAGCAGACATTGTAACGAAACCATTGCCCACGCATAAATTCATAGGTCTTAGAGAACAAATTTTGAATTATTATTAAGTGGAAAAATTAAGTACCTAGAAGTTTCTTTTAGTTTTGTTCTGTAATAGTTTTGGAATTACCAGCATACCTGAATAGTTAAAATTTAGAGGGAGTATTAAGAATAAAATTTTAACTGGCTGTATGCTGTCAATTTCTAGTTTGAAATATTCTTTAAGTTTGGTAGCAGTGTATGAGAATTTTGTCTTCTGTTTTCCTATTGTCAATATGTAAGTGTACAGGGAAGAAATATATTATTTTATTATAGAAATCTCGGTTTATTTTAGAAGAAAACCTGTAAATCTAATATTTTTCTTATGGCAAGCTTGCCGATGACGACAATTCAGCTAATAACAAGTGGAATAGAGAAACGTGTGAAGGTCTAAACATCAATGTAGACAAGAATGAATGTTTGACATACATATATACAGTTTGACATAGTCAATTGACACGTAGTACTATTATTCTATGGTTCTTGAATGTCATCAAGATACTAATCTTAGTTGATGACATTCAAACAATAATTTTATTAACCACTAGCTTTTGCCAGCGACTTCGTCCGCGTGGAATAGTTACTTTGTTCCCTAGTTCTTCGCCCGCGGTTTCACCTGCGTTGCCCCGTTCCTAAGGGTTGTAGCGTGATGTTTTATAGCTTGAAACCTTTCTCATGAATCACTCATTTTCCCAACATTTCCCTTCACTGCTCTGCTCCTATTGATCGTAGCGTGATGAAAAGTATACTATAACCTGCCCAGAAGTATGAAGAACAATTGTACTAAGTTTCGTTGAAATCCGTCGAGTGGTTTTTGTTTCTATAACGAACATACAGACAGACAGACAGACAGACAGACAGACAAAAAATTTACTGATTGCATTTTTGGCGTCAGTATCGATCACTAATCACCCGCTGATAGTTATTTTGGAAATATATTTCATGTACAGAATTGACCTCTCTACAGATTTATTATATGTATAGATTTATTAGGCTCTCACAAAACAGGTTCGCACTTTACCATTTTTCTTCTTTTTAGCTAAGTTATTTCTTTAAATGCACTTTAAATATGAATATTAAGGAACCTTTTTTGTGAAGAGCGAATAAATGTATTATTATTATTATAGCATAATTCATTTCACTTAAATGTCGGTGGCGTTGTGTATCGGGTTGTTTTAACATAACATATCATCACGCCTGTATTCCCCGAAGGGTTAGGCAGAGGCGTACTAATGTACACCCACAGTTCGCCTTCCCTACAATATGGTTGAGTCGAACAACGCCGATACACACTTAATGCTCGTGAACGGGTGGTGTCTGTCGGGGCTGGTCAGCTCTTACTTGCTGTGGCAATCTTTTTTATACAATGAATAAATCTTCCAACTAGTTATTTTAGTTAAGGAAAAATTCAATCGCGGGCAGGATTCGAACCTGCGTCTCCTGGTTAGATACACCACACGCTCTGACCGTTCTAAGGAACTATTTAAAACAAAGCTTAATATAGCAACTGCCTCGTTAGCCTGGTGGTCTTAAGCTCGACCGCTACGCTAGAGGTCCTGGGTTCGATTGTTCGATGGTCGAGCAGTGTTATTGGAGTTTTCTATGAAATTCTCGGTAGCAGCTCGGAGTTTGGGATTTGTGCCCGGCAAAAGGCTCGCCCCCTATTACATGGGACTTTAACTTTTGATTATAAAAAAATCTAAGCTCTATCAAGAGCCGTCAAAACAAAATGACGTCATGCACGTAAAGGGCAAGTCGATTTGCGTTTGCAATGCAGTCGTGTTCGCTTCCTGTTATAAGCGAATGCCTTTATAAGAAGGAACCTTATACACCATTATGTGCAAGAATGAACGCTTAGATTGTCTGTTATACTTGTTATACTTTTCAAGCGGTTTCTTAACTTCCAAATTATGAGGTATCCATCTCGTGCAAAGCTTTCTAACGCCTAAATGTTCGTGTAAAACTTTTTGAATTTAACTTATACGATTTTTTTTATTCGTTACTTACGTTCGCTGCTAACGCTTGACCGCCAGCTCGCCTGATGTTAAGCGACACTGCGATCTATGGAGGGCGCTTGGCTAGAAGAAACCGATTCACTCGTAATTTAAAGACACCCAGATTATATCTATCGCAGAAGACCCACTCGGGAAGCGCATTCCAAATTTCAGGGGTACACATGATAAAAGTGCAATCAAACAATTCCGTTCGGGTTTTTGGAATGTCCACCATGAATCGAGTTCGCTTTTTCTGCTTCTGGTCGTCAGATACTATTATCTATAAAAGGCTAGGGGGAATAAGATCGTGGAGATCTGATGAACAACTTGCTCGAATCTGTTGAAGCGGAACCTGGATGCGACGAGCCGAGGATAGTGTGAAATGGCGTACATTGGGGGAGGCTTACGTCCAGCAGTGGACTATTATAACCTGCTAGAGCCCGTGGACCAAATTTCTCTTACAAATTTAATACCGAAATAAATCGTAATTCAAACACAATTTAATCAAATTCTGTAGACGAAATAATACGGTAGGAACCTAGATTAACGGTATCAAAATCTGAATAATAACATTTGATAGAATATTGTCTGCATTACAATTTATTTTGGTGTTACGTTTTTGTGGGGAATTCAAGCACCACCGGACACTTAAGAAAAACTGTTTTGTTACGTGACAAAATGTTGTCACACGATACGGATCGGTGTGACAGGCGGCCTAGCGCCGGAAGCACGCTGTATACGCCATGTACAGGTTGCTCTAACATATTTTTCGATTCATCATTTCACGGAACTAGATTGTTTCACTAAAGGATTTTACATTTTGTTTTGCTGAGATTTATTTATGCGTATAAAAAGGGACAATATTATTTGATCCTCTAATCTAAAATCTTAATTGATCTTATGTACATGAGCACTTTTTACAACAAATGATGTATTTTTTGATGTTTAATCTTTATTGAAATAAAACTACTTTTTACGGATTTTATCGCGTTGTATTGTAAGGTAGCTGTTAGTAATTGTAACATTAAGATGTCCAACAACTTAGTCTACCCGTGACCATGGATGCTGTAAAGGATCCGAAACGTCGGGAATCAAATAATATCAATACAACGCGATAAAATCCGTAAAAAGTAGTTTTATTTCAATGTCTAATATTCGCGTAACTGTCAGAAACCAGTATTTAATCTTTATATTAATTATCGCGTCTATATAAGTTGATCTACGGATAACTTATAAAGTAACTGCATTTAAGGTAACGACAGAAATATAAACATCGGTTAATTTAGTCCCCCTATTCCATAAAAAGAAAGATTATAGCCTATGTGTTATTCCAATAACACATAGGCTTTTTATCCCGGTCGGACCCAATCCTGAAGTCCACGCGGACAAAGTCGCGAGCAGAAGCTAATCATGAATAAAAAAACTCGTAAGACTACAAGCCGACCCCAATAGTTTAGTAAATGACAGGTAAGTACTTATTTTTAAACTCATTAGTCCTTATAAGTCTAGTGGTTGCAAGATTGTTGAGTGGGAGGTCCCGTGTTTGATTCCCAGGTCGAGCAAAGTTTTCCTATGAAATTCTCAGTGACAACCATTGATTTAAATACTAGTTAATGGTGACAACTTATTGAATAGACTCGCCCCCTATTACATGGGGCCTAAAACGTACCGACGAACGATGGGTGTGCACATCAGTACAGCTCTGACTACCCCTTCGAGCGCGTACTGGCGTGATAGTAATGAGTATTTTAATTCTAAGACCAATACATATTTCTTTGCTTGCTGTTAATATAATTGCTTTCCTGAAAGAAATCATTATGTCCTCTCTAATCGTATGTACAGCGCCTTATATAAAGCTTAGTACATAGGGTTAGGATTTAAGGACATAAGCTTGTGAGCGCCGCACGCACTTTTCAAGACTAACCACTGTTTCCATTGTTTGAATTTAAATTCGAATTTCGAACATCATCAACTGGAATCGAGAGTCTGGAAAAAAGATTGCGGTTATTTTGGTACTGCGCAGTAACTTACTTTTGCAAAAAAAATCCAGTATCACTAGCCTTCAAATTATATAGTTTTTATTTCAGCTATAAGGTACAAATAAAATTTGTATATTATAGCTGGAGAGCTCATGACGAATTTAGAATAAGTTTGTTAGGTTTAGGCAATTTGAAAATATAATAAGGCTAGTGATACTGGAATCGAGAGTCTGGAAAAAATATTGCGGTTATTTTGGTATTCTGTTAGCCTGGGATATTCATTTTTGTGTTCTTTATATGCTAAATTAAAGGAAAAAAAATATCGCGATATAATAGCGTTTTTTTTTCCCAAAAGTAAGGTACTACGCAGTGCCAAAATAACCAGTAATCTTTTTTCCACAGAATTATACAAAGAATTATAGAAACTGTATAATTAGCTTTCAGATTATACAGTTTCTATAATTTCAAGTTGTCTAAAACACCTTCTCTAAATTCGTAAATTTTCTTGGGCTATTACAATTCTGTCCAAATAAAATGTGCGTACCTATCTAAAGTGGTCTCCATACCGTTTTCCATGATCAGCTGGCTGCACTGGCTGCTGCTGCTGCTGCAGAGACTCTTAAACGGCGCAAGTATATATAACCCGTCGAATAAACATATTTTCGAGCCGTTTGGGGTCGAAACGCTCCGGTCGTGCAGTCCGAGTGCTCGTCTCCTTTTCAAGGAAATTTTAAGTAGCCTGGTCGACATTTCACGTGACCAGAGGGCTGGCTTATTTCTAGGACAGCGTATAAGCATTGCCATTCAGCGTGGCAATGCTGCCAGTGTTCTTTGACGCCTAAACATAGCTTTTTTTACGTTCATGTATTTTATGTAAATAGTGTGTATTAATAGGTTTCTTTTTATTTATATATAGTTCATT
The DNA here is from genome assembly GCA_910591435.1 of Acronicta aceris. Lineage (NCBI taxonomy): Eukaryota > Metazoa > Arthropoda > Insecta > Lepidoptera > Noctuidae > Acronicta > Acronicta aceris. The sequence continues at coordinate 3,631,390 of OU342784.1, forward strand.
GTTGATGTAAATAAATACTTTTCTCTAAAGTACGCAAGTGGATTTTTAGTAAAATAAAAAATACCGAAATTTCAATAGAGAAGATGGCTGGATCTTACCACCTGGTTGGAACCCCATTATAGATATAGATTCTATTAAATCTAAATCCAAGCCCAAATCTGCAGGACTGAAGAACACGGAGAGCTCATTCTGCATAAATCGGATCGCGAATGATTAACAAAATGTAAGGTAGCTGTTAGTAATTTTAAAAATAAGTCTCCAGTACCGTCGTCTATCCGTGACCATAGATGCTGTAAAGGATCCGAAACGTCGGGAATTAAATAAGATCAATTATTAAATGTGATAAAATCCGAACCCTTGTACTTTCAAAATTAAATTATTCGGATACGGTTTACGGCCCACGCTTGTTAGCCCGTACGAATCGGCTCGTTCAAAGGGTTCAAAACGCATGTGCACGTTTCTGCTATTCGATCCCCCCGAGAACTCATATCACACCATTCCTTAACAAGCACTTTATGCTAAAAATGAAGTCTAGACGTAAGCTCCATTTGGCTTGTCTTTTGTTTGGCGTTATCAAACATCAAACGCCGCGATACCTTTATAATAAGCTTGATTGGGTGACAAGTAGACGTGAATGTGCGACCAGACTATGTTCACAGCAACTATCTATTCACCCCCATAGCACGGCAGCTTTCCGAGGCTGTTTCCGATACGCCGCATCTAAGGTGTGGAATAACATTCCACCACCGATCAGGTCACTTAACACGATTGTCACTTTCAGAAAGCGTTTACGGCAGTACCTTGTAGATGCGCAACGAAAATTAGACATGACTACACTGAATAAATCGATAATATGATATTAGGTACTTTGCTTATGTATGTGTGATGGTGGAGGTGTGTGGCTCACGCACTAAATATTACTTGGTCAGCCCGGAAGCCCAGTCTCAAACTGCCGATATGTGCAACAGCTGAAGAAGTAGGTACTGTGGGATTAGAAGTCTCACCGCCCCGATGGCAACTGGCTTAGACCGGTTTAGTTGCTACCGTGCTGCGTGTAGTGTGGCGATGCAAAATATTCTTCTTCTTATAATTATTATTTATATAAGTATTTGTCTATTGAACACGGTCGCTCTTAATAATTTATTATTTATACATTATTTATTTATTATACAACTATTATAGGTATTACATAACTGATTTACATCCGTAACTCCTCGCAAGGGTCCAGTTGAAAATCAGCGTCAAGCACTGGTGGCTTGACAAAATGCTGAACTGGTCCTATTTGGCACAGCCGCGAGACACAGACTGCTTATGAATACACTTATACTATTTACTTGTGTGAACTGCGTAAAGCTGTGCTAAATAAATTTCTTTTCTTTCTTTCTTCTTCTTCTTTCTAATAAATAGGATACGTTTTATCCGGGTTGGACCTGATTCTTACCTAAATAAGTATTTATTTATAATTATAATAAACTGCCTCGTTAGTCTAGTGGTCCCAAGCGCGGCTACTACGCTAGAGGTCCTGGATTCGATCCCCAGGTAAAGCAAAGTGTTATTGAGTTTTTCTATGAAATCCTCAGTATCAGATCCGAGTCTGGATTTGTGCCCGGTTAATGGCAAAAGGCTCGCCCCCTATTACATGGAACCTAAACATACCGGCGAACTATGGGTGTACAGTGCCGACCACATGTCCATAAGCAATCTCACAAAACAATAGCTTGACGTTTAGTTTAACTTACGACCTTTTTTTATGTGATAGGAGGGCAAACGAGCAGACGGATCGCCTGATGGTAAGCGATTACCGCCGTCCATGGACACCCGCAACACCAGAGGAGTCACGAGCGCGTTGGGCCTCCGATAACCTCACTCACTCGGCGAAACACAACGTAAGCGTTGTTTAACGCCGATTTTCTGTGAGGCCGTGGTATCACTCCGGTCGAGCCGGCCCATTCGTGCAAAAGCATGGCTCTCCCACGTAAAAAAAAATCCCCTTCTATTTATTTTATCCTTCCTTATTTCTTTCGACCTTCTATTCATCGTCGTTAACAAGTGACACGCACTGGCTGTATCGAGCTCGCTCGTACATAGCAATGTAATCCTTAGCGTGCTTATGGACTTTTAAGATGTTTTTTTTTTTTAAGAAACGTTGCCCCACACTAGGATTTTCTCCTGTATCGTGGGTGCGTTACAAACACAAATTCTCACATACACAAACGCCCAGACCCGGAACAACCACCTGTAGATCATACAAATATTTGCTCCGTGTGGGGATCGAACCCACAACACGTGGCGCAGAAGCCGATCGCTCAACCGCTACGCCAATCGTGTCGTCAATGTAGTCAAATAACAAGTTTGAAATGCTATTGCTATACAATACCTAGATATTATCAGTTGAAATACAACGTTACTAAGACAGACGTCATGATTTTTAAATATGGTAAAGGTCCGGAGGTTATACTACCGATAAACTTGTACGGTACAAATTCAAAATAGTTAAAATGATTAAATACCTCGGGCATATTATAACGGAACGTAAGCCTCCCCCAAGGAGCGCCAACCATCCCGGTCTTGAGCAGCTCGCATCCATCCGCTGCCAGCCACCTTCTTCAAATCGTCGGTCCATCGCGTCGCAGGGCGTCCCACACTACGCTTGCCCAAACGCGGTCTCCACTCTAACACTTGTCGGCTCCATCGGTCGTCTGTCCGTCTGCAGACGTGGCCGGCCCACTTCCACTTCAGCGTGCTTATTCTTGGGGGAGGCCTACGTTCAGCAGTGGACGGCAATAGATGATGATTAGATTGATTGATTGATTGATTATAACGGAAAATTTTGCCAACGATCACGACTTGGAAAGACAAAGCCGTAGTATTGCTTGCATAAGTAATATGTTAGCTAGATGTTTCCACCAATTGTTCAAATCAAGTTAAATAACTCTGTTCAGGGTTCTACTGTCAGTCGTGCTACACAAGTCAACTGTGGTACAGATACACGAGATACAGAGATCTTACAACATTTCTCGTATACAATACAATATAACAACGCGATTTGAGTTATGTTCAACTTACCCTGGCGGTGTAGTGCAACTGGCATGTTCACTGAGAACAAAGTTAATGGCTTCTTTACGCTTTTGCGAAAATTATAGCTATCCTTATAAACACGAGCGAGTGACAGTGGAAATGATAATTGTCGTTACTTTATTCCGTACTGTTTATCTGAGTAGAGAGGCTGGGTGATATCAATAATATATTTGTATTGGTATTGTTAAATGTATTTTACTATATATATGCATATTAATTATTTAAATACATTTCGTGACTTGTTCACAATGGGAAATGTCACTTGTATAGTGGGAATTCCCGACAAACAAACAGCACTTGTGCATATTGTCACGACCTACTTAAACAATTTTATGGAAGTACAGGGAAGTACCATCTGCAAGTATTTTCCTTAACTACGAGTATATCTTATCAATTAAAGTGCAAGCTACGGTAAAACTCAAAATAGACTTAGTAAAAATCGTTGCATATTTTACATAGATATATTTGTATAGTATTCGGAAATTTGTGTTCGCCGAGTGAGTGAGGTTACCGGAGGTCCAATCCCCTTTTAAAAGGTCGGCAACGCACTTGTGACTCCTCTGGTGTTACGGGTGTCCATGGGCGGCCGTAATCGCTTACCATCAGGCGATCCGCACGCTCGTTTGCCCTCCTATCCCATAAAAAAATGGACTGGTGTTTGATTTTTATATAAAAATTCCCGACTGCCAAAAAAGCTGGAAACAAAATGACCAATCCATGCAGTCGAAGGCATCGTCTTAAATTGAACTCCAAAGACCTATTGCTTCCGACTGCATCAGATTGGTGATCTTGTTTCCATCTTTTTTGGCAGTCGGGTTATTTGATTTTTTTAATTAAGTTTTTTATTTTACTCTTTTTAGCTTTATTTGATTTGACTGTCAAAAATATGGGATCTCGATGACAGGACAGCTGTTGCGCGTATCAAGCTATGTTTAACAAACTATAGTCAACAGTGTTGCACTGGCAGCCCGAAAGTCATGGGGGTCATTACCCCCTCCCCCCTTCCCCCAAATCCTACATATAATAGACGAACCTCCTATTACTTAGTCACGAGTCACTCTCTGACTATGACCCTTAAGTCTTTGGCTGAGACCGTACCTGCAGTGTTGTCAAAATCGTATCTCAATGTTGCTATTAAAAAAAAACTAAACTCATATTGAGAGCCTCCTCCTTTTTGAAGGCGGTTGAAAATATAATATATATTTATTTCTATGTTGCCAACAGAAATTAATCGACTACGTACTAGGTACTCATATTATTTTTTCATTTAAGATTCCTAGTTTAACTGTAACATAATTTGTTGGTTGCAAATATACATATATGTATATATATTTCCTCTCAGTGTTTTGATATTTAATATCCTGTCCGTCGTCTGGGAGGAAACTTGTGTCTACAATAATGAAGGGTGCAATTTTACTTGTTGTTGTTGTGACGATGGTGTCGGCCATTTGCAGTATTGAAGGTAAAAGCAATTTTGAAAAGATCTAATAAGTTTTAACTCAACTTTCGTTTAAATATTGTTTTGTTTCGAATCATGAGTCAGTTTTATTTATTTACTGGCGACACCCCGGCTGCGCACGATTAAAATTCTCAGCTTTTCTCTACTATAATAAGCATGTACCTAGATAATTTAGATTGTTTTTATTCTTGTCTTATTGATTGACGGCAGTGGTGTAGTTTATGTTTTCATCACTAATTTCATCCCAAAGACAGTTAAGAATGAAAATGTTTAAAACTACAATTATGAAAATGAAAACATAAACTACACCACTGCCGTCGACAGAAATACTATGATGAGAAGAATGATTTGTTAAATAATGTTCGAATATTCACCTAGGTACATGCTTATTATAGTAGAGAAAAGCTGAGAATTTTAATCGTGCGCAGCCGGGGTGTCGCCAGTAAATAAATAAAACTGACTCATGATTCGAAACAAAACAATATTTAAACGAAAGTTGAGTTAAAACTTATTAGATCTTTTCAAAATTGCTTTTACCTTCAACACTGCAAATGGCCGACACCATCGTCACAACAACAACAAGTAAAATTGCACCCTTCATTATTGTAGACACAAGTTTCCTCCCAGACGACGGACAGGATATTAAATATCAAAACACTGAGAGGAAATATATATACATATATGTATATTTGCAACCAACAAATTATGTTACAGTTAAACTAGGAATCTTAAATGAAAAAATAATATGAGTACCTAGTACGTAGTCGATTAATTTCTGTTGGCAACATAGAAATAAATATATATTATATTTTCAACCGCCTTCAAAAAGGAGGAGGCTCTCAATATGAGTTTAGTTTTTTTTTAATAGCAACATTGAGATACAATTTTGACAACACTGCAGGTACGGTCTCAGCCAAAGACTTAAGGGTCATAGTCAGAGAGTGACTCGTGACTAAGTAATAGGAGGTTCGTCTATTATATGTAGGATTTGGGGGAAGGGGGGAGGGGGTAATGACCCCCATGACTTTCGGGCTGCCAGTGCAACACTGTTGACTATAGTTTGTTAAACATAGCTTGATACGCGCAACAGCTGTCCTGTCATCGAGATCCCATATTTTTGACAGTCAAATCAAATAAAGCTAAAAAGAGTAAAATAAAAAACTTAATTAAAAAAATCAAATAACCCGACTGCCAAAAAAGATGGAAACAAGATCACCAATCTGATGCAGTCGGAAGCAATAGGTCTTTGGAGTTCAATTTAAGACGATGCCTTCGACTGCATGGATTGGTCATTTTGTTTCCAGCTTTTTTGGCAGTCGGGAATTTTTATATAAAAATCAAACACCAGTCCATTTTTTTATGGGATAGGAGGGCAAACGAGCGTGCGGATCGCCTGATGGTAAGCGATTACGGCCGCCCATGGACACCCGTAACACCAGAGGAGTCACAAGTGCGTTGCCGACCTTTTAAAAGGGGATTGGACCTCCGGTAACCTCACTCACTCGGCGAACACAAATTTCCGAATACTATACAAATATATCTATGTAAAATATGCAACGATTTTTACTAAGTCTATTTTGAGTTTTACCGTAGCTTGCACTTTAATTGATAAGATATACTCGTAGTTAAGGAAAATACTTGCAGATGGTACTTCCCTGTACTTCCATAAAATTGTTTAAGTAGGTCGTGACAATATGCACAAGTGCTGTTTGTTTGTCGGGAATTCCCACTATACAAGTGACATTTCCCATTGTGAACAAGTCACGAAATGTATTTAAATAATTAATATGCATATATATAGTAAAATACATTTAACAATACCAATACAAATATATTATTGATATCACCCAGCCTCTCTACTCAGATAAACAGTACGGAATAAAGTAACGACAATTATCATTTCCACTGTCACTCGCTCGTGTTTATAAGGATAGCTATAATTTTCGCAAAAGCGTAAAGAAGCCATTAACTTTGTTCTCAGTGAACATGCCAGTTGCACTACACCGCCAGGGTAAGTTGAACATAACTCAAATCGCGTTGTTATATTGTATTGTATACGAGAAATGTTGTAAGATCTCTGTATCTCGTGTATCTGTACCACAGTTGACTTGTGTAGCACGACTGACAGTAGAACCCTGAACAGAGTTATTTAACTTGATTTGAACAATTGGTGGAAACATCTAGCTAACATATTACTTATGCAAGCAATACTACGGCTTTGTCTTTCCAAGTCGTGATCGTTGGCAAAATTTTCCGTTATAATCAATCAATCAATCAATCTAATCATCATCTATTGCCGTCCACTGCTGAACGTAGGCCTCCCCCAAGAATAAGCACGCTGAAGTGGAAGTGGGCCGGCCACGTCTGCAGACGGACAGACGACCGATGGAGCCGACAAGTGTTAGAGTGGAGACCGCGTTTGGGCAAGCGTAGTGTGGGACGCCCTGCGACGCGATGGACCGACGATTTGAAGAAGGTGGCTGGCAGCGGATGGATGCGAGCTGCTCAAGACCGGGATGGTTGGCGCTCCTTGGGGGAGGCTTACGTTCCGTTATAATATGCCCGAGGTATTTAATCATTTTAACTATTTTGAATTTGTACCGTACAAGTTTATCGGTAGTATAACCTCCGGACCTTTACCATATTTAAAAATCATGACGTCTGTCTTAGTAACGTTGTATTTCAACTGATAATATCTAGGTATTGTATAGCAATAGCATTTCAAACTTGTTATTTGACTACATTGACGACACGATTGGCGTAGCGGTTGAGCGATCGGCTTCTGCGCCACGTGTTGTGGGTTCGATCCCCACACGGAGCAAATATTTGTATGATCTACAGGTGGTTGTTCCGGGTCTGGGCGTTTGTGTATGTGAGAATTTGTGTTTGTAACGCACCCACGATACAGGAGAAAATCCTAGTGTGGGGCAACGTTTCTTAAAAAAAAAAAACATCTTAAAAGTCCATAAGCACGCTAAGGATTACATTGCTATGTACGAGCGAGCTCGATACAGCCAGTGCGTGTCACTTGTTAACGACGATGAATAGAAGGTCGAAAGAAATAAGGAAGGATAAAATAAATAGAAGGGGATTTTTTTTTACGTGGGAGAGCCATGCTTTTGCACGAATGGGCCGGCTCGACCGGAGTGATACCACGGCCTCACAGAAAATCGGCGTTAAACAACGCTTACGTTGTGTTTCGCCGAGTGAGTGAGGTTATCGGAGGCCCAACGCGCTCGTGACTCCTCTGGTGTTGCGGGTGTCCATGGACGGCGGTAATCGCTTACCATCAGGCGATCCGTCTGCTCGTTTGCCCTCCTATCACATAAAAAAAGGTCGTAAGTTAAACTAAACGTCAAGCTATTGTTTTGTGAGATTGCTTATGGACATGTGGTCGGCACTGTACACCCATAGTTCGCCGGTATGTTTAGGTTCCATGTAATAGGGGGCGAGCCTTTTGCCATTAACCGGGCACAAATCCAGACTCGGATCTGATACTGAGGATTTCATAGAAAAACTCAATAACACTTTGCTTTACCTGGGGATCGAATCCAGGACCTCTAGCGTAGTAGCCGCGCTTGGGACCACTAGACTAACGAGGCAGTTTATTATAATTATAAATAAATACTTATTTAGGTAAGAATCAGGTCCAACCCGGATAAAACGTATCCTATTTATTAGAAAGAAGAAGAAGAAAGAAAGAAAAGAAATTTATTTAGCACAGCTTTACGCAGTTCACACAAGTAAATAGTATAAGTGTATTCATAAGCAGTCTGTGTCTCGCGGCTGTGCCAAATAGGACCAGTTCAGCATTTTGTCAAGCCACCAGTGCTTGACGCTGATTTTCAACTGGACCCTTGCGAGGAGTTACGGATGTAAATCAGTTATGTAATACCTATAATAGTTGTATAATAAATAAATAATGTATAAATAATAAATTATTAAGAGCGACCGTGTTCAATAGACAAATACTTATATAAATAATAATTATAAGAAGAAGAATATTTTGCATCGCCACACTACACGCAGCACGGTAGCAACTAAACCGGTCTAAGCCAGTTGCCATCGGGGCGGTGAGACTTCTAATCCCACAGTACCTACTTCTTCAGCTGTTGCACATATCGGCAGTTTGAGACTGGGCTTCCGGGCTGACCAAGTAATATTTAGTGCGTGAGCCACACACCTCCACCATCACACATACATAAGCAAAGTACCTAATATCATATTATCGATTTATTCAGTGTAGTCATGTCTAATTTTCGTTGCGCATCTACAAGGTACTGCCGTAAACGCTTTCTGAAAGTGACAATCGTGTTAAGTGACCTGATCGGTGGTGGAATGTTATTCCACACCTTAGATGCGGCGTATCGGAAACAGCCTCGGAAAGCTGCCGTGCTATGGGGGTGAATAGATAGTTGCTGTGAATACATCTGATACTGAGGATTTCATAGAAAAACTCAATAACACTTTGCTTTACCTGGGGATCGAATCCAGGACCTCTAGCGTAGTAGCCGCGCTTGGGACCACTAGACTAACGAGGCAGTTTATTATAATTATAAATAAATACTTATTTAGGTAAGAATCAGGTCCAACCCGGATAAAACGTATCCTATTTATTACCCTGTGCTTAAGGGTCCGGCGGAGCTTGAATTGCCCACAAAAACGTAATACCGAAATAAATCGTAATCCAGACAATAATCTATCAAATTATGATATTATTCGGATTTGGATAGCGTTAATATAGGTTCCTACGGTACTATTTCGTCTACTACTACTGAAAATGCAAGTCTGGAAAATCGTTCCAAGCTTGTTAAAGTTATCAAAAATTGCATTCGCGTATATTTATTTCCAGTGAAGTATTTTGGACGAAATGGTGGAGTAGGAACCTAGATTAACGGTATCGGAATATGAATAATAACAGAATTTGAATAAATTGTGTTTGAATTACGATTTATTTCGGTATTACGTTTGTAAGAGAAATTCGGTCCGCCGGACTCTTAAATGCCGCTTAAAGGTGCATCCACACCGCAGTTACTGATTTATTGTTTGTATACGTTGCCGGGTTAACCGGTCCCTGTGGAAGTCTTTGTTCAGCAGTGGACTTATATTGGCTGATATGATGATGATGATGATGACTGGTCTTTGATTTATTAAAAATAATGGTCCTATTGAATTTCAGTCTACGAAAATAATAATTTTGCAGACAGATAGAATTTGTATGGCGCACACAGGGTTTGACGTCACAACGTGCACTCTCTGTCTAGCATAAAATTAAAAAACTTTTACCTTCATTATTTTTGAACCGATTTTGATTTTGTTTATATTCTTCGGCTTTGTGTATGGTCAACTTTTTTATCAGGCCATAAAATATCAGTAGTCTATTGATATATTTGGACGCGATGATCAACAATCAACAAATAGTAACCACAAAAATTATTGATAACCTAACGTTACCGTGTTGCTCAGCAAAAGTAACTGCGGTGTGGATGCACCATAACGTCCAGTCGACTGATCAGCGTAAGTAGTTATAACTTAGTTACAAAAACACAGGATGAAATAAAAAAAAACAAAAACGTCTTTGTTTCAGTATCTATAATCTATGGTATCGTCTAAGTCGGTCTCCATGGGTGGGCAGACCAGTTCACACTCCACTAAAGTTCTAAAATTGTTACCGTTGCCTCCGCAGCCTCCGTAACTGAATCTGATGCACATATTCCTAGCCGGCATGAAGGCATACCTTTGGATAAAAAAAGCAAATCAGAAATCTGTAAATTATCAAAGACCTACAGCAAAGAATAAAGGTCCGGCCGCGATTCGTTTTTTGAGTTTTTCACCATCTCGACACAAGAGACTGTTGAGACACACGCAAGTGACCAGTTGGTGAAACTCAAAATTAGTATCACTTATTATTTTGTCATTTGGACACGGCAAATATTTACGCGTGTCCACATAGTGAAACTTAAGGGTCCGGCGGAACTTGAATTGCCCACAAAAACGTAAAACCGAAATAAATCGTACTGCAGACAATATTTTATCAAATAATGTTATTATTTGGATTTGGATACCGTTAATTTTGATTGTACTGGAAATAAACGACCGAAAAAAAATTGCATTCGCTCACATTTATTTCCAGTGAAATATTTTGGATAAAATGGCAACGTTCCTACGTTGCCATTATTATTATATGCCATTATTCGGATTCAAACACAATTTGAATAAATTGTGTTTGAATTACGATTTATTTCGGTATTACGTTTGTAAGAGAAATTCGGTCGGCCGGACTTTTAAATTAAATCACTTGTATAATTTCGCCAACTGGACTTATTATCCATTGGGGAAATTTGACAGTTCACGGCAATGATATTGTACTATTTAACCATGTAATGTCATTGGTGCGCGGTGTGTTCACTGCACAATTAAAAATTTGGACTTGCACGTGAGTGCTCGTAGTGTGGGACAGTCTCCAAAGAGATGGATGGATGTTATTTTAGTAAAGGAAAAATTCAATCGCGGGCAGGATTCGAACCTGCGTCTTCTGGTTTGATACACCAGAATTTTCCTTTACTAAAATAACTTTATAATCTTAGCATGGAAGATGCAAAAAAATCACAAAAAGATAGTTAAAAGGTAAGGTGGCATCTTACGATATCGAACTAACTGTAAAGTAAGGCATGTCGGTTGAGAAACAAGGTAACTTGCTTCTCAATAGATGTCGCCAACGTCACCTTATGACGTAAACTGAGAATGTGAAGGCAAATTTCAATCAGGCGGGTGGGGTTCGCGGTGGCTTAGTGGTCAGAGCGTCTGGTATATCAAACCAGACGACGCACGTTCGAATCCTGCCCGCGATTGAATTTTTCCTTTACTAAAATAACTTTATAATCTTAGCATGGAAAATGCAAAAAAAAACACAAAAAGATAGATAGTATGTCTTCCTGTGACTTGACTTCCATCATAAAAGTTTTACTTTAGTTTGGATATCAAGAGTTCCAACTAATTTTGGGTATCAATTTAATCGTTTTTTATTGATATTTTCTAGAGGGTAATGGGCATAGTAGTAGTGCCTGATACGTTCATACGAGTAGCACAGTCATAGCATGGGACGGTATAGTGAACAGACTTCTTTACTTACCGTGGGATACTCGCTAAACAATATCCTTGTTCTACAGGTTCCAAGCAAACACTATTAATCTCGTCTGGAAAAGAAAACAACGAAAACACTTAATGTTATTTTTAGTAAAGGAAAAATTCAATCGCGGGCAAGATTCGAACCTGCGTCTTCTGGTTTGATATACCAGACGCTCTGACCACAAAGCCACCGCGAACCCCACCCGCCTGACTGAAATTTGCCTTCACGTTCTGAGTTTACGTCATAAGGTGACGTTGGCGACATCTATTGAGAAGCAAGTTACCTTGTTTCTCAACCGACATGACTTACTTTACAGTTAGTTCGATATCGTACGATGCCACCTTACCTTTTAACTATCTTTTTTGTGATTTTTTTGCATTTTCCATGCTTATAAATTTATAAATTTTAAGTTAATAAATTTTTCCTTTACTAAAAGGAAGTTATTTTTAGTAAAAGAAAAAACTCAGAATGTGAAGGTAAATTTCAATCAGGCGTGTGGGGTTCGCGGTGGCTTAGTAGTCAGAGCGTCTGGTATATCAAACCAGAAGACGCAGGTTCAAATCCTGCCCGCGATTGAATTTTTCTTTTACTGAAAATAACTTTATAATATTAGCCTGGAAAATGAAAAAACATCACAAAAAAGATAGAAAACACTTAATATTAAAAAATAAAACCGGACAAGTGTGTGTAGGACTCGCCCACCGAGGGTTCCGTACAAATTTGTAGGTACTTATTATAATTAATAGCGCAGAAGCCGATCGCTCAGCCGCTACGCCAAACGTGTCGTCAAATATGAGTAATATACATAAATATGTAACTATAAGTATTTTTATCTCCTTTATTCATACATTTTTAAATATATTTATAAAAATAACAACAAAAATATTTAAAAATATAAAAAAATAGTAGTCCACGGGTATCGGGAACAGAGTCCCAGCTACCTGTGGTCAGGGTCCCAAAGAAAGGAACCTCCTAACAATACGCGCCGTATCCAGGAGCACCGCCCTTAACCCAGCTGCCTAACGAGAGCCTTCACAGGTGTGAGTTGAGGCTCTTGGCTATTAGACCATTGGCACAACTATCGATACAATGAATCTCATGAGCCAAGCCTAGATATTTAATTTGCTTATCTTTTTCAGCTTTCACGAGATTCTCGTCATGCAGAACACTGACATCAACAATAACTGCACGGCGCTCTGATCGTTCTATCACCACTATATCAGGCTTATTGGCAATAACAGTCCTATCAGTGATGATGGATCAATCCCAGTACAGAGTAACACAACGATTTATTATAATTATTAATAAGTATAATATAAACTTTCCGAAAGAAACTCTCCAAATGAGAGTGAAAACCGTATCAAAATCCGTTGCGCAGTTTATATGAACAGCGCACAAACAGACAGACGGGGATAGCGACTTGGGAAGTTTACCTTCTTCAGATTCGTCTCCATGTACGCTTGTACAAATAACTAAAGCCAGTAGCAGTATCAAGGATTTCATTTTGAAATATAAATGAATACTTTATAGATTTTCCGCTGTGACTGATTGACAATTAAAAAATACAAGACATTTAATCTTGAAACATGGAGATTATTTTCGATTATTTATTTCCAATAATTAGGTAATTACCATTGTTAAAGTGATTTCCAATTAAATAACGCGTTCCGATAACTACTGTGCTAAAAAGCTTCTAATGAATATTTTATTATTCACATTAGAAAAGTGCTGAGGAGCCGCCATGGATTGTAAATTGGAATGGCGCGATAGGATCCGGCTTAGCTTGAATTACCCACAAAAACGTAATACCGAAATAAATCGTAATCCAGACAATATTCTATCAAATTATGTTATTATTCGGATTTGGATACCGTTAATCTAGGTTCCTACGATACTATTTCGTCGATTACTACTTCACTGGAAATAAAGGAACGGAAAATCGTTCCATACTTGAGAAAGTTATCAAAAATTATATTCGCTTACATTTATTTCCAGTGAAGTATTTTGGATGAAATGGTAGAGTACGAACCTAGATCGGTTTAATATTAACAGAATTTGATTACATTGTGTTTGAATTACGATTCATTTCGGTATTACGTTTGTAAGAGAAATTCGCTCCGCCGGACTCTTAAACCTTCTTCTATACTTAGGGGTTATATGGCTGATTATGGCATTCTAGTACGTCAAGGATGTTGGCAGAATACCTACATGTAAATAATTTAGCTAATTTTATTTCTTTTTAAGCCGGTCACAGACGGAGCTGGACCCGAGTATATATTGATATATGTTATAGCAAGACATCATATTACGTACGATATAAGTACTTTAATCTTTGAATGACCCACGCAGTTATAATAAAACCTCTATCAAAAAGCATTTAAGTACCTATTTGATATAGGTCCGTCTGTGATGGGATTTTTTCTTTTTCTGTTTTTTTAAACGTTGCCACACACTAGGATTTTTCCTGTATCGTGCGTTTACAAACACAAATTCTCACATACGCCCAAAATCCGGAACAACTACCTGTAGATCATGTACAAGTAACTTTTTGCTCCGTGTGGGGATCGTACCCCCACAGAAGCCGATCTCTCATCCGCCACGCCGTCAATTTTATGTACACAACAGTTTCAGAAGTCAGCGGCGAAAACAAAAGATCCGACCAAATCGAAGGTACCGACTTCCGAAACTGTTTTGCACATAACATGTGTTTATATTATTAAAGGTGGTTTTCCCTTTTGTTAAAAGTTATTGAATTTGAAATCAGTAAATAAAATAATGCCTTTGTCTTGGAATAGATAGTATCTGCCAGTCAAGAGCGCTGGAGTTACAATTAATTCACAATCTTATTAGGTCAAAATGTCATTCCATATCTATACTAATAGGTCAGGTTATCAGTTCGTGGTGTTAACCCCACCGATTACTGCACAGGGTTGCATTTAGGGACAATGGAATTGCTCGTAACGTGTTACATTATTTTCCGAAGTTAATAATAGTTACGTGGGAGAGCCATGCTTCGGCACGAATGGGCCGGCTCGACCGGAGTGATACGATGGCCTCTCAGAAAACCGGCGTCAAACAACGCTTACGTTGTGTTTCGCCGAGTGAGTGAGGTTACCGGAGGCCCAATCCCCTTTTAAAAGGTCGGGAACGCATTTGTGACTCCTCTGGTGTTACGGGTGTCCATGGGCGGCGGTAATCGCTTACCATCAGGCGATCCGTCTGCTCGTTTGCCCTCCGATCCCATAAAAAAAGTTATAAATTTTGAGAGAAAAAGTCAAGCTCAGGCAGGTGTGTTAAATTGTCTTTATAAGATCTATTTACAGAAATAAATAGGAGTTGTCCAAGTACGTCCCTGGCATTACTAAGAATATCTACGAAAAATATAAAATAAGTACATCGTAAAATTAAATGTTGTTTTGTCATTTGGAGCAAAAATATACGCATAAAATGAAATTATTCTATTTGCTTGTGATATTTTTTGCTGCTGTTAACTTTTGTGAAGCAAGAGGTA
Source organism: Acronicta aceris (assembly GCA_910591435.1). Lineage (NCBI taxonomy): Eukaryota > Metazoa > Arthropoda > Insecta > Lepidoptera > Noctuidae > Acronicta > Acronicta aceris. The sequence continues at coordinate 3,646,567 of OU342784.1, forward strand.
TGTTGAAATATTGTAATTATACCAAAGCTCCTATGATTTTTTTTAATCCGCTTTTTTATATTGTAAGACGGAAAAGACTGCTTGATGGTAAGCGAAAACCACAGAATATACACGACAGCAGCACAATATTATTACTAGCGCATTTGTCATTTTGATACTTTATGTTCTTAAGTCTCAGAGTTCGGCGGACCGAAATTCCCATACAAACTACCAAACTACATCGTAATTCAAACACAATTTAATCATATTGTGTTATTATTCGGATTCATATAACGTTAATCTAGGTTCTTATTATTTAATTTAGTCCAAAATACTTCACTGGAAATAAATGCAAGCGAATGTAATTTTTGATAACTTTGACAAGTTTGGAACTATTTTCGCGTCGTTTGTTTCCTGTCAAGTATTAGTGATGAAAAGGTTCGACAGGAACCTGGATCAACGGTATCCGGTTTAATCAAATTCTGTTATTATTCGGATTCCGATACCGTTAATCTAGGTTCCTACTTTACCTTTTCGTCCAAAATACTTCACTGGAAATAAATATACGCGAATGCAATTTTTGATAACTTTAACAAGCTTGGAACGATTTTCCAGATTTGCATTTTCAGTGAAGTAGTAGTAGACGAAATAGTACCGTAGGAACCTATATTAACGCTATCCAAATCCGAATAATATCATAATTTGATAGATTATTGTCTGGATTACGATTTATTTCGGTATTACGTTTTTGTGGGCAATTCAAGCTCCGCCGGACTCTTAAGCACAGGGTAATAAATAGGATACGTTTTATCCGGGTTGGACCTAATTCTTACCTAAATAAGTATTTATTTATAATTATAAGAAATTGCCTCGTTAGTCTAGACGCTAGAGGTCCTGGATTCGATCCCCAAGAAAAGCAAAGTGTTATTGAGTTTTTCTATGAAATTCTCAGTAGCAGATCCGAGTCTGGAGTTATGCCCGGTTAATGGCAAAAGACTCGCCCACTATTACCGGCGAACTGTGGGTGTATATTAGTAGGCTTCTGCCTAGTCTGTATAATAATGTTACAATAAAATTGTTCGCCGAACACACATCATGTGATGCGTTATACAATACCTAGGTATTATCAGCTGTATAAATAATATAAGCAAATGCAATTTTTGATAACTTTACCAGGTTTAGAACGATTTTTCGGTCTTTTATTTCCAGTGAAGTAGTAGTATACGAAATAGTACCGTAGGAATCTGGATTAAAGGTATCCAAATCCGAATAATAACATAATTTGATAGAATATTGTCAGGATTACGATTTAATTCGGTATTACGTTTTTGTGAGCAATTCACGCTCCGCCGGACCCTTAAAGTAAAACAAAAATACCAAGTAAAATAACGCCATTAGTATAGTGGTCCCAAGTGCGACTGCTACGCTAGAGGTACTACGTTCGATTCTGAGGTCGAGCAAAGTGTTATTGACATTTTCTATGAAATTCTCAGTAGCAGCTCGGAGTTTGGATCAGGCTCACCCCCTATTACAGCGAACTGTGGGTGTACATTATTACACCTCTGCCTAACCCTTCGGGGAATACAGGCGTGATGATATGTTACGTAAGATATTTATTTATTTATTTATTTATTTAATAAGGCACACCAACGACATATTTACAGGAAATTGTTTAGGTACATAATATTTATCTCATGCTGTGTAAATACGTCACTTATAGGTGTACACACTATTCACATTATAATTTGCACCATTACAGTAACATTGAAATACAGATTAAAATTGAATTACATTACTTGATTTTAAATTGCTTAGAATAGAATACATTGAATTACATACATAAATCATATTATTCTGTCATTACCGCATTATATTAAATTTCAGATAAATTTAATTACACTACATATTGGCAAGGAATTAACTAGGCAAATTACATGGTCACGAGAAAAGTAATAGTCAATCATGTATTAATAATATTAATAAGAGTTTACAACTACTTAAAACTATAACTATGGAATTAAGATTAAGAAGATGAAAGTGAATGTGAAGGCAGCCAATTACAGGTCAACAATATTCAACACTTTAGTTTTAAAACTTGACAGACTATCAAAATATATATCAATAGTGCTATTACACGAACAGGCTTTATTATACGTGGACATCATTCTGTTTAGAGGGGCATGTTGACCTAGATTTGTGCGACATGATCTGGCAGCAAACGTTCTTATTATTTTGTTAGGCCGAACATGCCACTGACGGGGTACCTCTAAGTTTATTCTACCAAGCAGATCCGGAGTTGACGTTATTCCGTTGACAATTTTGTATAGCGTACAAAGATCATTAAGTGTCCTACGTCGTTTCAATGAAAACAAATTAAAGTGACTAAGTCGTTTTTCGTAGTCAGCTCTGTAAGGACATTGATGGTCTTTAAATCTCAAATATTTCGTGAATTTTTGTTGTATGCGCTCAATGCGGCTTGTGTGTATTCCGTATACTGGGTTCCAAACGGGAGATGCATATTCGACCACACTGCGTACAAAAGAATTATACAGCACCTTTAATGCAATAGTTCCTTTAAACTCTTTGCCCACTCTATTAATGAATCCTATCATTTTCATAGCTTTCGTGATTGTGTTATTTATATGTGTGGTAAATGAGAGGTCACTACTTATTACTACCCCTAGGTCCCGTATGTTTTTGACCTGCTCCAATTTTGTTCCATTTAGGCGATAATTAGATAGCACAGGGAGTTTTTTCCGCGTAAATGTAATATGGTAACATTTGGTAGCATTTAGGATCATTCTGTTTGCGATGCACCAATTGTGCAGAGAGTCTAAATCAGATTGAAGCAAAGCAACGTCTCCCTGAGTATTAATCTGACGGTAGATTTTGAGGTCATCTGCAAATAGGGAACACTGACTATGCTTGATACAATGTACCACGTCATTCACGAATATGCTAAAAAGGATTGGTCCGACATGGGATCCTTGTGGCACTCCAGAGGTAGCGATATATTCTGGTGATTGGTGGCCATTTACCACCACTCTTTGTGTTCGCTCGCAAAGATACGATCTGAACCACTCTAGTAGTTGTCCATGTACCCCGTGGCCACTTAGTTTAAGCAGTAAGATTTCATGATCCACTTTATCAAAAGCACTGCTAAAATCAGTATAGAGGGCGTCTATTTGGCGACCAGAATCAATAGACATTGAGATTTTGTCGACATATGATACCAGATTAGTGACAGTTGATTTATTACTACAGAAGCCGTGCTGATGTGAGGAAAGTTGTGGTTTTACATGGTTAGTTAAAACAGGATAGACTAGAGATTCAAAGATTTTTGAAAATGTTGATAAGAGTGAAATTGGACGATAGTTTTTGGTGTCCGCGGTGTCGCCCTTTTTGAATATTGGTACGACGTTTGCTTTTTTCCATTCGGTTGGGAAAGTGGAGGTTTCTAGGGATTTGTTAAAAATCAATGTTAAGGGAAAAGCTAAATTACGGGCGCACTTTTTTATAAATAGTGGAGGCAACCCATCTGGTCCAGCACCCTTTGTCATGTCAATTCTATTTAGGGCCTTGAATACTTCTCTTTCTGTGACAATAATTCTGCTAAGTGTGTTTTGAGGCAATAAGGGAGAGTTTTCGGCTGTATTTGTGATTGGGTTAACGCTAGCAGAAAACGTGGACGAGAACTGAGTTGCAAAAAGTTTACAAATTTCATCTCCCGTTGAAGCAGTGGAATCGTTCAATCTCATTTCAGATGGTATGGAATTTGATTTAGAATTTTTGTTCTTGACGAATGTCCAAAATGCTTTTGGGTTTGAATGAATATTAATCTCCATTGCATGAACATATTTCCTGTAACATTCTTTAATGAGTGACCGTGACCTATCGTCGAGCATCCTATACTCTACTTCATCTCGGGGATTGCCGTATTTTTTAAATCGTTTTCTTAACTTTTCCTTCTCGTTGAGGACCTTAACTAATCTTTTAGAGTACCATGGGGGAAAGTTGCTGCTTTTATGGGTTACTTTGGGAATGTTTTCACTTATAATTTCCATAAGTGATTCATAAAATACTTTAGTCATTGAATTAACATTGGAACACAAATGTAGACACTCTTTCCAATTAATTTCTTTTATTTTAGTATTAATTAATGTGTAATCAGCTGTTCTGAAATTGAAAGCAACGGGCTTTTTTGGTTTTAGTGGCACATAGATCTTTATTAAATCGAGATTTATTTCTAAGGGCGGATGGTGACTGTCTACTTTGCAAATAGGTGAAACAGACTTGCTGACCACCACGCTATTTATGTTCGATAAAACCAGATCAAGAGTTCTGTTGTTCTTGTTTAACACAGCATTGTACTGATGTAGATTGTTTAATGACATAAAGTCTATGAGAGTGTAGCCTAAGCTGTTACTATAATTAGATGGAATAGTAGACCTAGTACAACAGTTATTTGCTTCTTGTTTCCATTCAACAAAACCCAGGTTAAAATCTCCCAATATGAGAGTTTCCTCTGCAGTGGTTTCGGAAACGCTCGTAACAGAGCTTAAGAACCTATCCAATTGATGCTGTGACACAGGAGGTGGTAAGTACACAGCGCAGATGTTGACTTTCTTACCATTATTTATTCTAAGACGTACCCAGAGGTCTTCGGCAGAGGTTTCCCACTGGCAGGCACGGGCAGAATCGTAAGCCTTAGATACAGCTATTAGAACACCACCTCCTTCTTTACCTGATAGTGCACTAGAAGCTCGGTCTCTTCGTTAGATGTTGTAACGTCCATTAAAAACCTCTCCATCATTTATGCTATCATTGAGCCACGTTTCTGTCACCACTATAAGGTCGTAACGGTTGATGTTTACCATCGTATTTATTTCATTAAGTTTGGATCTCATTCCTCGGAGATTTTGGTAATATATTGTGAATTTGAAACGTTATTATACGGTTTTGTGCACTTGGGTGTAGACTTCACAAAAAGGCGATGGCTTGCAGACTCTTTACATGTATGGCGCGTGCCCCATCTTCTTTGCGGACTAAAATGCGGCCGTCGCGAACCCAGACATATTTGTAGCCTTTTTCTCGCGCTATCTTCCTTGTTTCTGCGTGTATGGCTTTATTTAGAGACGACAAATGCTCGGAGACGAAGACTGGATGTTTAGTTCCACCATAGCCTAGATGGCTAGTGTTTAACTTCTCTGTCGTATGCGCTCTGTTAAATTTCGCGACTGACGCCAACATACCATCACGGATCCTGGTATTTCTCAATTTAGCAACTATAGTGCGCGGCCGATTGTTTTGTGTATCTAGTTTTTTCACGCGAGTTATCGTAAGCACGTCTGTAGCTTGAATATCATACGACACAGATTTACCTAATTGGACCACAGTGCTTACTAGATTTTCAGCCTGATTTTCAGGAACCCCATTTATTTCTAGATTGTCTTGACGAGAGTACTGTTCCAATAGATTAACTCTCACGGATAGATCAGTGATACAGGTTTTCATTGCCTCGTTTTCTTTTTTGAGTTGACATATGGTCTCTTTATTTTTGCCCAATTCTATCTTTATGTCATCAAAGTCGTTGCTCATGTATTGCACGGCGTCTTTTAGCTCTTGGAGTGATTTTTTCACGTCTAAAAATTCATTTTTAAAGTAAGACTTTAAAGAGGCTTGTAGTTCTGATGACATTGTCGTGGCTATTTCTTTACGAAGTGTAGAAATAACATCTTCTTCTAGGAAAGGGATGCGGATATCCTGGTTTTGACTCGCCGACATAATATCTATTGAACCCTCTTCCAATGATTCGCTTGTAGGGAGTGATTCCTCTAAACGAGGTCTCTTTGACCTAACGGAGACATTTGTTGTGTCAATGTTAGTACTTGAACAGATATTTGTAGTCGTTAGGTCTGGCTCTGTCAAACCTTTTGTAGCAATAGGCTTAACAGTAGTAGCTGGGGGAGATCGCTGCATGCGCGGCATTATGATTTGTTAACGCTCCGAGCGCAATATACGAACAACCCTTCTTCTGGCGCAGTCGGGTAGCTCACTCGCTGGTGAATAACTCAGCGTTGTTGTTGGCATTAACACTGCGCCTGGATGCAGGCGTCGGAGGCGGTGCGGCGCGGGCTCGCGGGGAGTATCGGGCGAACGGCGGGTTGAGGTAGGTCCGGGTGCGAGCGGTTGGTAAAAATTGTTAAAATATTTTTACCTATATCTATGTAATCCTTGGTTATATTGAAGTCCAGTAACCACTATATAAAGGTTCACTTCACCAGCAATGCAATGATACCAATCAACTTTATATCTAAACTCTTTACGAGACAATTTCGATTAAAAATTACGGAGCGTGACAATAACGATGTTACCTTTTGAGCAACGTCGGGTACAAGATATGCTGGCAACAATATAAAAATCAATTCTATTTAATATTTTTTTTATATCGAGTAATTATTTAGATACATGATGTTTTTCTTCACTATTCTAGATCCTAAATGTCTTCAGCCTGTAGATGCAGGAATATGCTATGGTCATGTGCCTATGTAAGTTACAATAATCCATTTGGTTTTTTTTAAACTGTTGTAGTAGACCGTATATTGTGTTCCTAATGGTGAGCAAGGTAGCCAGGGCTCTGCGAAAGTCAAAGCCAAAGCGTGTTATTTCAATTAGACCACTAAAAAGTACTTTTGAAATGTCAAAATTAGATGCACGGTTCCAAAAAGTGCGTCTTATGGAGAAGAGCCGGCAAGAATTTCTCGTGGGAGAGCCATGCTTCGGCACGAATGGGCCGGCTCGACCGGAGTGTACCACGGCCTCACAGAAAACCGGCGTGAAACAACGCTTACGTTGTGTTTCGCCGAGTGAATGAGGTTACTGGAGGCCCAATCCCCTTTTAAAACGTCGGAATGGCACTTGTGACTCCTCTGGTGTTGCCCCCCTATCCCATAAAAAAAGAAACTCCATAGGTATTGAAAAAAAACTTTATTACAATATTAATATATAATTTACATGTTTGTTTTATATATAATAGTTGCTGAGAATAATGCAGTTGGATGTGTAAGATTTATTTATTATACTTATAAAAAAAGAAGGATTGCCACAGGAAGAGCTGAGGCATCGTGGGACGCTTCGCGAGGAAGCGTTGTGTTGCCGTGGGGATGGGGTTATGTTTTGTTACCGAAATGCCGATGCCTCCGACTGCATGAGATTGGTCACCTTGCTCCCATCTTTTTTAGAAGTCTGGTTTGTTGATTTTTTAATTTGTTTATCATATATTTTCTTTTTTTTTCAGGTATGCCTTCAGCAGTGTTTCACAGGAATGTGAATCATTCATATATGGCGGTTGCATGGGCAATGATAACAGGTTTATGACATTGGAAGACTGTCAAGCAGCGTGCTAAGGGGAAATAAATAAATGATGTTAACTACAATAAAATATGTACTAAGATATTTTCTTCTTTTTGGTATTATTTAGAAACTTTTTATTTTTGGTACATATATTTTTATGGGGGGGCAAACGAGCAGACGTATCGCCTGATAGAAAGCGATTACTGCCGCCCATGGACACTCGCAACACCAGATTCACAAATGCGTTGCCGGCCTTTTAAAAGGGGTTTGGGCCTCCGGTATCCTTACTCACTCGGCGAAACACAACGTAAGCTTACATCCGCAATTCCAGAGGAGACACAAGTGCGTAGCCGGCCTTTTAAAAGGGGATTGGACCTCCGGTATCCTTACTCACTCGGCGAAACACAACGTAAGCGTTATTTCACGCCGGTTTTCTGTGAGGTAATTGATTGCTTAGTGATATGACTGCTAAGTCAAAGGTCTCGAGTCCGATTTCGAGGCACGCACATGGGACTATTCGAAATAACGCGTACATATTAATAAATAATTAATTATCAGGCGCTTAAACGTTGAAGGAAAATATCGTGAGGAAACCTGCATTCCTGCGAGATTTTCTCAACGGTGTGTGAAGTGCTAACCCGCATCAGGCCAGCGTTGTGGATTATAGTCCAGCCCCTCTCATTTTGAGAGGAGACCCGTGCCCAGCAGTAGTACCTATAGCAAATGGATTGACTTTTTATTTTTTTCTTAAGGATTACCAACGAATTAACATTAAAAATGTACACATCTATACTTATAATAAATCTGTAGAGAGGTCAATTCTGTACATGAAATATATTTCCAAAATAACTATCAGCGGGTGATTAGTGATCGATACTGACGCCAAAAATGCAATCAGTACAATTTTTGTCTGTCTGTCTGTATGTTCGTTATAGAAACAAAAACCACTCGACGCATTTCAACGAAACTTGGTACAATTGTTCTTCATACTCCTGGGCAGGTTATAGTATACTTTTCATAACGCTACGATCAATAGGAGCAGAGCAGTGAAGGGAAATGTTGGGAAAATGAGTGATTCATGAGAAAGGTTTCAAGCTATAAAACATCACGCTACAACCCTTAGGAACGGGGCAACGCAGGTGAAACCGCGGGCGAAGAACTAGGGAACAAAGTAACTATTCCATGCGGACGAAGTCGCTGGCAAAAGCTAGTAAATAATAAATAGTAAGCCTAAAATTATTCATAATGTCAACACAATTACAGGTACCTAATCACAACTGGAACAAACAATCGAGAATACTGGCTAATAATAAAAGAAAATGGAAACAAAAAATTAATTACATTAAGTGCAATACAATTATTAAAATAAATTAAATTAAAATTAATCATAGTAGATAATATTGATAGGAATTACTTAAATTTGGTTAAGATTGACTTTTAGATTCAATTAATCGAATTGAATAATTGAGTATAAAATTGCAATTGAATAAATAATATATTAAAAAATATTTTGAGTTAAAATGAATCAAATATATTAAAATAAAATAATACGGTATTTGAACGACAAATCAAATGTCCTGTGTGGATAAATACTTTTTTAATTTGTCCTTAAAATTCTGTAGTTTGTCGAAATTTATGTCTCGATCGGCTGTTACATGCTGCTGCTACATAAGTAAGGCATATAATTTTGAAGCTCTTGCAAGAGGAGCGTCCCTGCTTAAATTAGTCTTATGCATCGATTTATTAAATAGTCTGTAGGTTTATGAACGAGGTAACCTGTTGGATATAAGAGGGATTTTTGATAGAAGATCAGTATCTGAATTTGGTATTGATTATGTGATCATCATAATTATTGAGATTCACGGATAAACGGCTTATTGGATATTACCCATTTTCTAAAAAAAAAACGCTCCTCTCCTCTCCACATTCTGCTGTTTCCGACATGGTCCATAATTGATTCTTTAATTTTGATCCATTTTATAAATTTTATCAATGAAATTTTAAGTATATAAATTTGGCTTTTGGCTGGTCACGTTCCCTCCACGTGACCAGCCAAAAGCCAAAAACATCCGTGAAGTTGAATGTTTAAACAATAGTGTGATAAATTATTCAAAGATAATATAGAGTTTGAACAGCAGTTATGAAGAATGTTATTCATGACGTCGTCAATATTAAAATCAACATTTACTGAGCAGGGCTGAATTCAAAAATAATATTATGTAAGTAAAGTCGCGCTTACACACACAAGACGCGCGCCGTAATTCACTTCCATGACAAACAAGTCTTAATACACCCCTGTTAAGTAAATTGTAGAAACGAATTTTAAGAAAATAAAGCGGACACTAAGCAGGGATATATATGTATAAAAATATGTCTACCTACGCTTAGTGTGATTATAATTCGCTGAAGAAGATTTTACGAAAATGAAATTATTATATTTTCTTATTTTTTTATTGTTTGTTACATTGACCTTTAGTCAGAACACTAAGGTCACCGACAAGAGTAACGGTGAGTTAATGTTTTGGCCGATGTCTGTACATTGGAGATAAGTATTTAATCTAAGAACAAAATAATCTATAAGTCTTTGAAGCAATAGAAGCAAAAACAATTGACAATATTTCAAAATTATAAACCTACGAAAAAAAAAGTTTCTTTGTTTCCCTAATTTGAGTTCCAAAACATTTTTATTTATTTCCTATATATTTCTTTCTATAAAGATGGATTTATTGGTGACTAGCGGGCCCGGCAAACGTTGTCTTGCCCTGTATCATCATCTTCCTGCCCTTTATTTGTCGTCGGCGCAGCATGTCCTTTTCTTCCATTCATCACATTCCCATGTCTTGCCCTGTATATTAAAAAAAATCGTAGAACCCGATTGCGGTGCCACCTACCGGCTCAAATTGTGAATCTAAACCATCCAGGAACCCATTAAACATACACAAAAAAAAATCAAAATCACACCAGCAGCTTATGAGACGTTCGGACAATGCACAGAACGCCATCTACTTACTGGCCTTGCCGAAACAGAAATCGACAACATGTTCATTCATGTCCGTGTTTTATTTCTGTCAAATCTGTCAATCCGTTCCCGAAACAATGTAGGTATGAGAAAATAAATTTTCATCGTAATGTTTTTTTTTTCGATGTTTTAATAGTTATTCTGCTATTCGGGGAGGAGACAAATTCAACAAACCAAATATCATAAAAATCGGTTCACCCGTTCTCGAGTTATACGTGTTGTAACAAACCCGACTTTGTTTTATATATATAAGATGACCCGGTGTACTTCGTATCACCTGTCGTAACGATTTGAAAAAAAAGGCTGAAAATTTTGATTTTCTACTCTGTATCGTTCTGATTGCAAGTCTATTTTCCATGTTATGGTTCACGCAATTATTCTATTACAGACTCGAATGTCAACAAATAAGGTGCCTATTTTTTTCGGATTGCACCGGTTGCGCCATACCTATTAAAAAAAAATCAGATCTAAAAAAGTCTAGCAACACAAAATGTCATCAAATGTCTTTAAAAGGCTATCTTGAGTCGTTTGAAAAATACTCAAAACAGTTTTTTCTATGAAATAGCTATCATGTTCTTGACTACTGACTCCAGTCTGAATCCATTCTTCTAGGTCGCACCAAATAGACGATAGACATCAATAAATTTTTTTCTGCATTCCAGCAAAATAGTTTAAACACATTAAATACTCTTTTTTATATGCACGATTTCAAACAATGACAACCATCATACTATGTGGCAACTATGACAACTATCAAAATAACAGTTTATATGGGTTTAGGGGGTTTAGGAGTATGAAGCACAGAGAGTAAAGCGCTCCATGCATCGTAGAAAAGGGATGATCCTCCGACCGGACGGGTGTTTTGTCCGGTGGGCTACTGCCCGACAGTTCTTGTCGAATTTTACTATTTGGTCTTAAGTCGCGGAGAAATCTGTTTGCGCGATGTAGCACTCGCGACTTAGTTCTTCCTTAATCGAGTAGATGGCGCTGTACTTGTAATGCCGCTATATGGGTAAAAATGTAAAATTAAATTATCCCACGGGAACGTGATAAAAAATATCCTATGTCCTTCTCCTGGTTTTAATCTACCTCCCTACCAATTTTCAGCCAAATCAGTTCAACCGTTCTTGAGTTATAAATAGTGTAACTAACACAACTTTCTTTTATAGATCCAGTTGTATCGGAGCGTCAGAGCACCGACAAGGGAACAGGTGAGTTAATGTTTTGGCCGATGTAGGAGATAAGTATTTAATCTAAGAACAAAATAATCTATAAGTCTTTGAAGCAATAGAAGCCAAAACTATATATATATATAAAATATGTCTACCTACGCTTAGTGTGATTATAATTCGCTGAAGAAGACAACAAGATTTTACGAAAATGAAATTATTATATTTTCTTATTTTTTTATTGTTTGTTACATTGACCTTTAGTAAGAACTCTAAGGTCACCGGCAAGAGTAAAGGTGAGTTAATGTTTTGGCCGATGTCTGTACATTGGAGATAAGTATTTAATCTAAGAACAAAATAATCTATAAGTCTTTGAAGCAATAGAAGCAAAAACAATTGACAATATTTCAAAATTATTAACCCACGAAAAAAAAAGTTTCTTTGTTTCCCTAATTTGAGTTCCAAAACATTTTTATTTATTTCCTATATATTTCTTTCTATAAAGATGGATTTATTGGTGACTAGCGGGCCCGGCAAACGTTGTCTTGCCCTGTATCATCATCTTCCTGCCCTTTATTTGTCGTCGGCGCAGCATGTCCTTTTCTTCCATTCATCACATTCCCATGTCTTGCCCTGTATATTAAAAAAAATCGTAGAACCCGATTGCGGTGCCACCTACCGGCTCAAATTGTGAATCTAAACCATCCAGGAACCCATTAAACATACACAAAAAAAAATCAAAATCACACCAGCAGCTTATGAGACGTTCGGACAATGCACAGAACGCCATCTACTTACTGGCCTTGCCGAAACAGAAATCGACAACATGTTCATTCATGTCCGTGTTTTATTTCTGTCAAATCTGTCAATCCGTTCCCGAAACAATGTAGGTATGAGAAAATAAATTTTCATCGTAATGTTTTTTTTTTCGATGTTTTAATAGTTATTCTGCTATTCGGGGAGGAGACAAATTCAACAAACCAAATATCATAAAAATCGGTTCACCCGTTCTCGAGTTATACGTGTTGTAACAAACCCGACTTTGTTTTATATATATAAGATGACCCGGTGTACTTCGTATCACCTGTCGTAACGATTTGAAAAAAAAGGCTGAAAATTTTGATTTTCTACTCTGTATCGTTCTGATTGCAAGTCTATTTTCCATGTTATGGTTCACGCAATTATTCTATTACAGACTCGAATGTCAACAAATAAGGTGCCTATTTTTTTCGGATTGCACCGGTTGCGCCATACCTATTAAAAAAAAATCAGATCTAAAAAAGTCTAGCAACACAAAATGTCATCAAATGTCTTTAAAAGGCTATCTTGAGTCGTTTGAAAAATACTCAAAACAGTTTTTTCTATGAAATAGCTATCATGTTCTTGACTACTGACTCCAGTCTGAATCCATTCTTCTAGGTCGCACCAAATAGACGATAGACATCAATAAATTTTTTTCTGCATTCCAGCAAAATAGTTTAAACACATTAAATACTCTTTTTTATATGCACGATTTCAAACAATGACAACCATCATACTATGTGGCAACTATGACAACTATCAAAATAACAGTTTATATGGGTTTAGGGGGTTTAGGAGTATGAAGCACAGAGAGTAAAGCGCTCCATGCATCGTAGAAAAGGGATGATCCTCCGACCGGACGGGTGTTTTGTCCGGTGGGCTACTGCCCGACAGTTCTTGTCGAATTTTACTATTTGGTCTTAAGTCGCGGAGAAATCTGTTTGCGCGATGTAGCACTCGCGACTTAGTTCTTCCTTAATCGAGTAGATGGCGCTGTACTTGTAATGCCGCTATATGGGTAAAAATGTAAAATTAAATTATCCCACGGGAACGTGATAAAAAATATCCTATGTCCTTCTCCTGGTTTTAATCTACCTCCCTACCAATTTTCAGCCAAATCAGTTCAACCGTTCTTGAGTTATAAATAGTGTAACTAACACAACTTTCTTTTATAGATCCAGTTGTATCGGAGCGTCAGAGCACCGACAAGGGAACAGGTGAGTTAATGTTTTGGCCGATGTAGGAGATAAGTATTTAATCTAAGAACAAAATAATCTATAAGTCTTTGAAGCAATAGAAGCCAAAACTATATATATATATAAAATATGTCTACCTACGCTTAGTGTGATTATAATTCGCTGAAGAAGACAACAAGATTTTACGAAAATGAAATTATTATATTTTCTTATTTTTTTATTGTTTGTTACATTGACCTTTAGTAAGAACTCTAAGGTCACCGGCAAGAGTAAAGGTGAGTTAATGTTTTGGCCGATGTCTGTACATTGGAGATAAGTATTTAATCTAAGAACAAAATAATCTATAAGTCTTTGAAGCAATAGAAGCAAAAACAATTGACAATATTTCAAAATTATTAACCCACGAAAAAAAAAGTTTCTTTGTTTCCCTAATTTGAGTTCCAAAACATTTTTATTTATTTCCTATATATTTCTTTCTATAAAGATGGATTTATTGGTGACTAGCGGGCCCGGCAAACGTTGTCTTGCCCTGTATCATCATCTTCCTGCCCTTTATTTGTCGTCGGCGCAGCATGTCCTTTTCTTCCATTCATCACATTCCCATGTCTTGCCCTGTATATTAAAAAAAAATCGTAGAACCCGATTGCGGTGCCACCTACCGGCTCAAATTGTGAATCTAAACCATCCAGGAACCCATTAAACATACACAAAAAAAAATCAAAATCACACCAGCAGCTTATGAGAAGTTCGGACAATGCACAGAACGCCATCTACTTACTGGCCTTGCCGAAACAGAAATCGACAACATGTTCATTCATGTCCGTGTTTTATTTCTGTCAAATCTGTCAATCCGTTCCCGAAACAATGTAGGTATGAGAAAATAAATTTTCATCGTAATGTTTTTTTTTTTCGATGTTTTAATAGTTATTCTGCTATTCGGGGAGGAGACAAATTCAACAAACCAAATATCATAAAAATCGGTTCACCCGTTCTCGAGTTATACGTGTTGTAACAAACCCGACTTTGTTTTATATATATAAGATGACCCGGTGTACTTCGTATCACCTGTCGTAACGATTTGAAAAAAATGGCTGAAAATTTTGATTTTCTACTCTGTATCGTTCTGACTGCAAGTCTATTTTCCATGTCATGGTTCACGCAATTATTCTATTACAGACTCGAATGTCAACAAATAAGGTGCCTATTTTTTTCGGATTGCACCGGTTGCGCCATACCTATTAAAAAAAAATCTAAAAAATGATGATGAAATGATCTAAAAAAGTCTAGCAACATAAATAGCGTAATAAACGACTCAAGATAGCCTTTCAAAGACATTTGATGACAATCAAATGTCTTTGAAAGGCTATCTTGAGTCGTTTGAAAAATACTCAAAACAGTTTTTTCTATGAAATAGCTATCATGTTCTTGACTACTGACTCCAGTCTGAATCCATTCTTCTAGGTCGCACCAAATAGACGATAGACATCAATACTTTTTTTTCTGCATTCCAGCAAAATAGTTTAAACACATTAAATACTCTTTTTTATATGCACGATTTCAAACAATGACAACCATCATACTATGTGGCAACTATGACAACTATACAAATAACAGTTTATATGGGTTTAGGGGGTTTAGGAGTATGAAGCACAGAGAGTAAAGCGCTCCATGCACCGTAGAAAAGGGATGATCCTCCGACCGGACGGGTGTTTTGTCCGGTAGGCTACTGCCCGACAGTTCTTGTCGAATTTTACTATTTGGTCTTAAGTCGCGGAGAAATCTGTTTGCGCGATGTAGCACTCGCGACTTAGTTCTTCCTTAATCGAGTAGATGGCGCTGTACTTGTAATGCCGCTACATGGGTAAAAATGTAAAATTAAATTATCCCACGGGAACGTGATAAAAAATATCCTATGTCCTTCTCCTGGTTTTAATCTACCTCCCTACCAATTTTCAGCCAAATCAGTTCAACCGTTCTTGAGTTATAAATAGTGTAACTAACACAACTTTCTTTTATAGATCCAGTTGTATCGGAGCGTCAGAGCACCGACAAGGGAACAGGTGAGTTAATGTTTTGGCCGATGTAGGAGATAAGTATTTAATCTAAGAACAAAATAATCTATAAGTCTTTGAAGCAATAGAAGCCAAAACAATTGACAATATTTCAAAATTATTAACCCACGAAAAAAAAAGTTTCTTTGTTTCCCTAATTTGAGTTCCGAAACATTTTTATTTATTTCCTATATATTTCTTTCTATAAAAATGGATTTATTCGTGATGAGACTGAGAGCACCGACGAGGGAACAGGTGAGTTAATGTTTTGGCCGATGTAGGAGATAAGTATTTAATCTAAGAACAAAATAATCTATAAGTCTTTGAAGCAATAGAAACCAAAACAATTGACAATATTTCAAAATTATTAAGCCACCAAAACATACTGTTTCTTTGTTTTCCTATCCTGAGTTCCAAAACATTTTTATACATTTTCTATATAGGTCTTCTTTTCGGAGATGAAAAAA
Source organism: Acronicta aceris (assembly GCA_910591435.1). NCBI lineage: Eukaryota > Metazoa > Arthropoda > Insecta > Lepidoptera > Noctuidae > Acronicta > Acronicta aceris. The sequence goes on from OU342784.1 coordinate 3,662,602, forward strand.
AAAGTGTGATGACGTCACTTATACGGCGGTAACTGAGAAAATTGAAACTTTTATCGAAATAATAGTAAATCAACAACGAAATGGGTACTGTAAGGATATGTGTATCCTTTATGTATAAATTTCAAATATAACGGATCAAAATTAGAACTAGTGAATAAATTCACACTATTAGGCCTAGACATAGATTCACATATAGATTGGAAATCACATATCCAAAAAGTAAGAGCAAAATTATCAAAATTTTCATACGCTCTCCGAGAAATCAAGAAAACAACAGACCTCAAAACAGCACTAGTAACATACTACGCGTACGCATTTGCATGGCTTAAATATGGAGTTATCCTACGGGGAAATAGTACAGACGCGACTACATTATTCACTCTACAGAAAAAAATGATTAGTATTTTAATAAATATCGAAGATACAGACTGTTGTAAAACCCATTTTAAAGACCTAAAAATATTAACCCTACCCTGTCTCTACATACTTGAAATTTGTAAACTTGTACGACAACATCCGCAACTCTACACCAAAAGAGAACATATACAAACTAAAATTGTACTTAGACATAAAAGCAGATTAAACTTACCCACTTCATGATTAAAAATGCACTCTTCTAGTAGGTACATTTGTTATGTCCATACAAATTTACAATAATATACCGGAATACATCAAAAGTATAAACAAAAATAATATCTTTATCAATAAATTAAAACAATTTCTAATAATTAAAAGCTACTACACTATTGAAGAATTTTTTAGCGACAAATTTAAACAACAGTCTGCGGTAAAAAGTACACATACACACTAAAAAAAAAATACTTAACAATATAATTTATAATGACTTGATACTTACATTTCATTTTAAATTTAACTTAGAATATAATTTAAAATAATAAAAATACATAAACATTATCTAAAACAAATATAGAAATACTTATTATAAAATATATTATACGATACTATAATGATACATATTTTAATGATACAATTTAATTTAATATAATATATAGTTCTTATTTTATTTGACAAAGAGCGCCTTCATCCTCTCTCCTATTAAAAATATATTTGCTGTGCCCGACAGGGTCCTTAATTGATTCAATGTTTAACATACATACCAACTAATGTGACGGGTGTTTTGTCCGGTGGGCTACTGCCCGACAGTTCTTGTCGGATTTTACTATTTGGTCTTAAGTCGCGGAGAAATCTGTTTGCGCGATGTAGCACTCGCGACTTAGTTCTTCCTTAATCGAGTAGATGGCGCTGTACTTGTAATGCCGCTACATGGGTAAAAATGTAAAATTAAATTATCCCACGGGAACGTGATAAAAAATATCCTATGTCCTTCTCCTGGTTTTAATCTACCTCCCTACCAATTTTCAGCCAAATCAGTTCAACCGTTCTTGAGTTATAAATAGTGTAACTAACACAACTTTCTTTTATAGATCCAGTTGTATCGGAGCGTCAGAGCACCGACAAGGGAACAGGTGAGTTAATGTTTTGGCCGATGTAGGAGATAAGTATTTAATCTAAGAACTAAATAATCTATAAGTCTTTGAAGCAATAGAAGCCAAAACAATTGACAATATTTCAAAATTATTAACCCCCGAAAAAAAAAGTTTCTTTGTTTCCCTAATTTGAGTTCCGAAACATTTTTATTTATTTCCTATATATTTCTTTCTATAAAAATGGATTTATTCGTGATGAGACTGAGAGCACCGACGAGGGAACAGGTGAGTTAATGTTTTGGCCGATGTAGGAGATAAGTATTTAATCTAAGAACAAAATAATCTATAAGTCTTTGAAGCAATAGAAACCAAAACAATTGACAATATTTCAAAATTATTAAGCCACCAAAACATACTGTTTCTTTGTTTTCCTATCCTGAGTTCCAAAACATTTTTATACATTTTCTATATAGGTCTTCTTTTCGGAGATGAAAAAAAAAGTGTGATGACGTCACTTATACGGCGGTAACTGAGAAAATTGAAACTTTTATCGAAATAATAGTAAATCAACAACGAAATGGGTACTGTAAGGATATGTGTATCCTTTATGTATAAATTTCAAATATAACGGATCAAAATTAGAACTAGTGAATAAATTCACACTATTAGGCCTAGACATAGATTCACATATAGATTGGAAATCACATATCCAAAAAGTAAGAGCAAAATTATCAAAATTTTCATACGCTCTCCGAGAAATCAAGAAAACAACAGACCTCAAAACAGCAGTAGTAACATACTACGCGTACGCATTTGCATGGCTTAAATATTGAGTTATCCTATGGGGAAATAGTACAGACGCGCCTACATTATTCACTCTACAGAAAAAAATGATTAGAATTTTAATAAATATCGAAGATACAGACTCTTGTAAAACCCATTTTAAAGACCTAAAAATATTAACCCTACCCTGTCTCTACATACTTGAAATTTGTAAACTTGTACGACAACATCCGCAACTCTACACCAAAAGAGAACATATACAAACTAAAATTGTACTTAGACATAAAAGCAGATTAAACTTACCCACTTCACGATTAAAAATGCACTCTTCTAGTACATTTGTTATGTCCATACCAATTTACAATAATATACCGGAATACATCAAAAGTATAAACAAAAATAATATCTTTATCAATAAATTAAAACAATTTCTAATAATTAAAAGCTACTACACTATTGAAGAATTTTTTAGCGACAAATTTAGACAACAGTCTGCGGTAAAAAGTACACATACACACTAAAAAAAAAATACTTAACAATATAATTTATAGTAACATGATACTTACATTTCATTTTAAATTTAACTTAGAATATAATTTAAAATAATAAAAATACATAAACATTATCTAAAACAAATATAGAAATACTTATTATAAAATATATTATACGATACTATAATGATACAATTTAATTTAATATATTATATAATCTCTAAATAAAATATTAAACTAACTTAAATAAAACTAACTAAATATAACTAAAAAAGGGCATCAAAGAACTCCTCCGCATCACTATCAGCCGGAAGGGTACCCAGAAGGCTGGCCGCATTGCCACGATGATTAATAATTCAATAAATTTTCGATAAATATATTATATAGTTCTTATTTTATTTGACAAAGAGCGCCTTCATCCTCTCTCCTATTAAAAATATCTTTGCTGTGCCCGACAGGGTCCTTAATTGATTCAATGTTTAACATACATACCAACTAATGTACACATTATGGAATGCAATAAAGTATTGAGTATTGAGTATGAATAATTATAAATGACATAAGTCAATTTTTTGACGGATCAGAAAAATGACGTAATTTCGGCATTAAACTCGTTTAGCCGTGACAAATGACGTCATTTTGCATTATCGACGTCTGTTTAGAATATAAAGAACTTCAAAGTCGAAAATAAATGTGAAGATGATTGAATATCGTAAAAATAAAAAATACGGGTATCCGATATTTTTCGATCTAGTTTATGTCTTGGTAGCCTAATGGCTTCGAGACCCACCCATTGCACTACCGACGTGAACCCACTCGTGACACAAGCATTTAGCTTAGTAGGAGGGGTAACTTGACTTGCCAGACAATATTCTATCAAATTATGTTATTATTCTGATTTGGATACCGTTAATCTAGGTTCCTACGGAACTATTTCGTCTATTACTACTTCACTGGAAATAAAAGACCGGAAAATCGTTGCAAACTTGGTAAAGTTATCAAAAATTGCATTCGCTTACATTTATTTCCAGTGAAGAATTTTGGATGAAACGGTAACGTAGGAACCTAGATTAACGGTATCGGAATCTGAATAATAACAGAATCCAATTAAATTGTGTTTGAATTACGCCTTATTTCGGTATTACGTTTGTAAGAGAAATTCGGCCGGACTCTTAACAAGAATACTAGTAATTTGCGACCCACATTACTAGTAAGGTTTTTTTTAAATAATAATATAATATATAGGTGTTAAAAAAATGAACATACCATCATAACATACCATCACGCCTGTATTCCCCGAAGGGTTAGGCAGAGGTGTACTTAATGTACACCCACAGTTCGCCGGTATGTTTAGGTCCCATGTTATAGGGGGCCAGCCTATAGCCATTAACCGGGCACAAATCCAGACTCCGACCTGCTAATGAGAATTTCATAGAAAAACCCAATAACACTTTGCTCGACCTGGGGATCGAACCCAGGACCTCTAGTGTAGCAGTCTCACTTGGGACCACTAGACTAATGAGGCAGTCAGTAAAAAAATGAAATGTTGTCAATTATCATCTACTAAATATATATCATCTAATAATCTTTAGAAATTTTTTCCTTAATTATTTTGTACATATAGATTTCACTTGCGTCCTTATAAGATTTAATTAGTTAGGAAATTGTGTTTTTTCCAATTTTATTCATAACAAGCTGTTTTCCACGGTTTCTCTCGGAATCCCAAAGGATGTCTACAACAGCGCCACCTATCGAATCCAACTATTAGCTATTCGAGGTGACGTCATAAATATAAAGAAATATCAGGGTGCCCCATACCTGCTGCAGGTACCCCTAGGGAGTAGCCTATACTGTCTAATGGATAATCCGGCCCGAGTTTATTTTAGAGTAACTTGATCTTGGCTACTAATTTATTTATGATTTCAGACCCACGATGCTTGCAAGAAAGTAATACAGGACCCTGCAGAGGTAATTTTACAAAGTAAGTTCATTATGAAATCAGCATTATGAAGGTAGATACTTACTTGTTTTAGTTCGTGGTTCCATTTGTAATAAACTACTTTTTGAGACTAAAGGTAGCCTATTTCCTTCTCCAAACTCTAAATCTATCACTATACTAAAATTGACCCGAACGTGTTCAGTGGTTTAGGCATAAGGAAAATGACCCATTACTACTATTTTAGGGGGAGGGGGGGGGGGAGACAGTAAAATGGTACTAGTATCCATAGATATATACCTTACAAGCTTACATATATAAAATATATACAATAAGCGGCGGTAGCCTAATGGCTAGGGCGTCGGACCTGCGATCATGCGGTTGCCGGTTCGGAACCCACCCATTGCACTACCGACATGAACCCACTTGTAACACAAGCATTTAGCTTAGCACGAGGGGTTAACAAGAATACTAGTAATGTGCAACCCACATGTTAGTAAGCTTATAAAAAAAAAAAAAGTAAATCTAGTAGAGTTGTGTGAAAATTCATAAATACCTGGATTTTTTTCATCCCCATCATCATTAGCCTATACTGGTCCAATGCTGGACGTAGGCCTCCCCCAATGTGCTCCATTTCACCCTGTCCTCGGCTTGTCGATCCAGCTTTCGCTAGCAACCGTTCGCAAATCATCCTCTTGCCGGAGAGGCTTCTACGCTACGTTTACCGAGTCGCGGTATTCACTCGACAACACGTCTTCCCCAGCGGTTTTCGGTTCTTTGACAGATATTACAATTGTACGGGCAATTCAGCGTCCGCCGGACCATAAAGATGTCGGGGTTTGCTGACATAGTCATGGACAATTCACACGATAAGATAAAACCAATGAACTAGGTTACCTAGTTCATAATCGGCGGTATCCTAATGGCTAGGGCGTTGGACTTGCGATCATGTGGTTGCCGGTTCGAAACCCACCCATTGCACTACCGACGTGAACTCACTCGTAACACAAGCATTTAGCTTAGCACGAGGGGTTAACAAGAATACTAGTAATGTGCGACCCACATTGCTAGTAAGCTTTTTTTAAAAAAATATATATTTAATGTGTTAACCGTCATCAGAATTGGGTAGCACTTTTCCTATAGTTAAAGTTTTTTCCAGGTATGCGTACGACGAGAGTACTGGAGAATGCCGAAGTTTTATTTATGGAGGATGTGGTGGGAACAATAACCTATTTAATTCATTGGAGGAATGTGCAGAAACATGTAAAGTTTAAGGCTTCTTGTACACGATAATGAAATAAAACATATCGGTAACTGACTGTTAAATTATTAAAAAAAAAAATTAAAGTGGCTTTACTTTTTGTCAAAAGTTTTTTTTATTTCAATCCTAGCAACGCGTTGCTCCGTTCCTATGGGTCGTAGCGTGATGTTAATAAGCTTGAAATCTTCCTCGTAAATCACTCTATCTATTGGTGAAAACCTCATGAAAATCCGTTCAGTAGTTTTTGAGTTTATCGCTAACAGACAGACGGACGCTACGGGGTTTAGAACTTTGTTTTATAATATGTAAGGATTTACAGTTAAGTTGACGATTTCATAGTTTATTCCAACGGTACGTGATATTGTTATTTGTTAGTTTTATTATTAGGCCATAAAATCAAATCATCATCATCAAATTTAAATAGCACCTAGGAAAATATACTCTTTCAAATTAAATAAAGAATTTTTGAAATCCACGGTCCACGTAACCGAAAATATTGCTGAGAGTTTTACATATAAAAAAATACAGACGAACATAGAAGGAACCTCCCCCTTTTTTGAAGTCGTTTAAAAACTAGTAACCCGCCTCGGCTTCACACGTCCCATTTCTTAGGAACGGGTGGATGATTTTCTCCAGGTACGTATTATCGGTTTTCATTTATTTTTTAAATAGAACTAGACTTCGTTAATTAAAGCTATACGCGTAATTAGTTCCCTACAATCTAATTTATTAATAACATAACATAACATACCACACATACATATACATAACATAATATTCCCCGAAGGGTTAGGCAGAGGCGTACTTAATGTACACCGTTCGCCGGTATGTTTAGGTCCCATGTTATAGGGGGCGAGCCTATAGCCATTCCGGGCACAAATCCAGACTCCTAGCTGCTACTGAGTATTTCATAGAAAAACTCAATAACACTTTGCTCGACCTGGGGATCGAACCCAGGACCTCTAGTGTAGCAGTCGCGTTTGGGACCACTAGACCAATGAGGCAGTCATTTATTAATAAATTATATTATTTGTTTATATTATTCAAAGATATTTTTTTTCTTTGAAATAGATATAATTAAAATAATATATCGAGTTTGAACAGCAGTTATGAGTAATGTTATTTATGATGTTGTTAACATAATATTGAAGTAAATAAACAATTAGTGAGCAGGGCCGAATTCAAAATTAATAAAAAATACAGGCTGACATGACGTTGAATAGACGCAACAAATTAAAATATAATATTATTATAATTCTTTGTTTAACAAAGGAAATTATAAATAGGATAATACAAAGGATAAAAATTATTTTTTATCTTTTTGTGTTTTTTTTTTGCATTTTCCATGCTAAGATTATAAAGTTATTAATGAAGGAAAAATTCAATCACGGCCAGTATTCGAACCCTCGATTCTGGTTAGATACATCAGACGTTCTCAACGTCACCTTAGGACGTAAATTCAGAATGTGAAGGCAAATTTCGATCTAGCAGGTGGGACTCGCGTTGGCTTAGAGGTCAGAGCGTTTGTTGTATGTATCCAGAAGACGCAGGTTCAAATCCTGGCCGCGATTGAATTTTTCCCTCATAAATATTTTTTTATTTCTAGTTTTGAAAAAACAGATTATTTGTTTTAATAAATCGTTGCTCAAATCTAGGATTTTCTCCTGTAGGTATGGGTGCGTTTACAAACACAAAATCTGACATACCAGACCCGGAACAACTGTTGATCATACAAATCCAGACTCCGACCTGCTAATGAGAATTTCATAGAAAAACCCAATAACACTTTGCTCGACCTGGGGATCGAACCCAGGACCTCTAGTGTAGCAGTCTCACTTGGGACCACTAGACTAATGAGGCAGTCAGTAAAAAAATGAAATGTTGTCAATTATCATCTACTAAATATATATCATCTAATAATCTTTAGAAATTTTTTCCTTAATTATTTTGTACATATAGATTTCACTTGCGTCCTTATAAGATTTAATTAGTTAGGAAATTGTGTTTTTTCCAATTTTATTCATAACAAGCTGTTTTCCACGGTTTCTCTCGGAATCCCAAAGGATGTCTACAACAGCGCCACCTATCGAATCCAACTATTAGCTATTCGAGGTGACGTCATAAATATAAAGAAATATCAGGGTGCCCCATACCTGCTGCAGGTACCCCTAGGGAGTAGCCTATACTGTCTAATGGATAATCCGGCCCGAGTTTATTTTAGAGTAACTTGATCTTGGCTACTAATTTATTTATGATTTCAGACCCACGATGCTTGCAAGAAAGTAATACAGGACCCTGCAGAGGTAATTTTACAAAGTAAGTTCATTATGAAATCAGCATTATGAAGGTAGATACTTACTTGTTTTAGTTCGTGGTTCCATTTGTAATAAACTACTTTTTGAGACTAAAGGTAGCCTATTTCCTTCTCCAAACTCTAAATCTATCACTATACTAAAATTGACCCGAACGTGTTCAGTGGTTTAGGCATAAGGAAAATGACCCATTACTACTATTTTAGGGGGAGGGGGGGGGGGGAGACAGTAAAATGGTACTAGTATCCATAGATATATACCTTACAAGCTTACATATATAAAATATATACAATAAGCGGCGGTAGCCTAATGGCTAGGGCGTCGGACCTGCGATCATGCGGTTGCCGGTTCGGAACCCACCCATTGCACTACCGACATGAACCCACTTGTAACACAAGCATTTAGCTTAGCACGAGGGGTTAACAAGAATACTAGTAATGTGCAACCCACATGTTAGTAAGCTTATAAAAAAAAAAAAAGTAAATCTAGTAGAGTTGTGTGAAAATTCATAAATACCTGGATTTTTTTCATCCCCATCATCATTAGCCTATACTGGTCCAATGCTGGACGTAGGCCTCCCCCAATGTGCTCCATTTCACCCTGTCCTCGGCTTGTCGATCCAGCTTTCGCTAGCAACCGTTCGCAAATCATCCTCTTGCCGGAGAGGCTTCTACGCTACGTTTACCGAGTCGCGGTATTCACTCGACAACACGTCTTCCCCAGCGGTTTTCGGTTCTTTGACAGATATTACAATTGTACGGGCAATTCAGCGTCCGCCGGACCATAAAGATGTCGGGGTTTGCTGACATAGTCATGGACAATTCACACGATAAGATAAAACCAATGAACTAGGTTACCTAGTTCATAATCGGCGGTATCCTAATGGCTAGGGCGTTGGACTTGCGATCATGTGGTTGCCGGTTCGAAACCCACCCATTGCACTACCGACGTGAACTCACTCGTAACACAAGCATTTAGCTTAGCACGAGGGGTTAACAAGAATACTAGTAATGTGCGACCCACATTGCTAGTAAGCTTTTTTTAAAAAAATATATATTTAATGTGTTAACCGTCATCAGAATTGGGTAGCACTTTTCCTATAGTTAAAGTTTTTTCCAGGTATGCGTACGACGAGAGTACTGGAGAATGCCGAAGTTTTATTTATGGAGGATGTGGTGGGAACAATAACCTATTTAATTCATTGGAGGAATGTGCAGAAACATGTAAAGTTTAAGGCTTCTTGTACACGATAATGAAATAAAACATATCGGTAACTGACTGTTAAATTATTAAAAAAAAAAATTAAAGTGGCTTTACTTTTTGTCAAAAGTTTTTTTTATTTCAATCCTAGCAACGCGTTGCTCCGTTCCTATGGGTCGTAGCGTGATGTTAATAAGCTTGAAATCTTCCTCGTAAATCACTCTATCTATTGGTGAAAACCTCATGAAAATCCGTTCAGTAGTTTTTGAGTTTATCGCTAACAGACAGACGGACGCTACGGGGTTTAGAACTTTGTTTTATAATATGTAAGGATTTACAGTTAAGTTGACGATTTCATAGTTTATTCCAACGGTACGTGATATTGTTATTTGTTAGTTTTATTATTAGGCCATAAAATCAAATCATCATCATCAAATTTAAATAGCACCTAGGAAAATATACTCTTTCAAATTAAATAAAGAATTTTTGAAATCCACGGTCCACGTAACCGAAAATATTGCTGAGAGTTTTACATATAAAAAAATACAGACGAACATAGAAGGAACCTCCCCCTTTTTTGAAGTCGTTTAAAAACTAGTAACCCGCCTCGGCTTCACACGTCCCATTTCTTAGGAACGGGTGGATGATTTTCTCCAGGTACGTATTATCGGTTTTCATTTATTTTTTAAATAGAACTAGACTTCGTTAATTAAAGCTATACGCGTAATTAGTTCCCTACAATCTAATTTATTAATAACATAACATAACATACCACACATACATATACATAACATAATATTCCCCGAAGGGTTAGGCAGAGGCGTACTTAATGTACACCGTTCGCCGGTATGTTTAGGTCCCATGTTATAGGGGGCGAGCCTATAGCCATTCCGGGCACAAATCCAGACTCCTAGCTGCTACTGAGTATTTCATAGAAAAACTCAATAACACTTTGCTCGACCTGGGGATCGAACCCAGGACCTCTAGTGTAGCAGTCGCGTTTGGGACCACTAGACCAATGAGGCAGTCATTTATTAATAAATTATATTATTTGTTTATATTATTCAAAGATATTTTTTTTCTTTGAAATAGATATAATTAAAATAATATATCGAGTTTGAACAGCAGTTATGAGTAATGTTATTTATGATGTTGTTAACATAATATTGAAGTAAATAAACAATTAGTGAGCAGGGCCGAATTCAAAATTAATAAAAAATACAGGCTGACATGACGTTGAATAGACGCAACAAATTAAAATATAATATTATTATAATTCTTTGTTTAACAAAGGAAATTATAAATAGGATAATACAAAGGATAAAAATTATTTTTTATCTTTTTGTGTTTTTTTTTTGCATTTTCCATGCTAAGATTATAAAGTTATTAATGAAGGAAAAATTCAATCACGGCCAGTATTCGAACCCTCGATTCTGGTTAGATACATCAGACGTTCTCAACGTCACCTTAGGACGTAAATTCAGAATGTGAAGGCAAATTTCGATCTAGCAGGTGGGACTCGCGTTGGCTTAGAGGTCAGAGCGTTTGTTGTATGTATCCAGAAGACGCAGGTTCAAATCCTGGCCGCGATTGAATTTTTCCCTCATAAATATTTGTTTATTTCTAGTTTTGAAAAAACAGATTATTTGTTTTAATAAATCGTTGCTCAAATCTAGGATTTTCTCCTGTAGGTATGGGTGCGTTTACAAACACAAAATCTGACATACCAGACCCGGAACAACTGTTGATCATACAAATATTTGCTCCGTGCTACGCTAGAGTTTCAGGGCTCGATTCCCAAGTCGAGCAAAGTGTTATTGGGCTTTTCTATGAAATTTTTGACGACACATTTGGCGTAGCGGCTGAGCGATCGGCTTCTGCGTCACGTGTTGTGGGTTCGATCCCCACACGGAGCAAATATTTGTATGATCTACAGATAGTTGTCCCGGGTCTGGGCGTTTGTGTATGTGAGAATTTGTGTTTGTAAACGCACCCACGATACAGGAGAAAATCCTAGTGTGGGGCAATGTTTCTTAAAAAAAAAACTCAGTAGCAGTTCGGAGTTTGGTATTTATGCCTGGTTAATGGCAATAAGCTCGCCCCCTATTACATAGGACCTAAACGTACCGGCGAACTGTGAGTGTACAATAATACGTTATGTACTAACTGTAATACAGGCGTGATGGTATGTTATGACTGTGAGTGTAGTGTTGCCATTCTTCATTTTGTAACTATCTGAGTAATTGATCGAGCGCGCCGCGCAACCATTTTAATACCTGCTTCAAATATTTTAAAAAAAAAAAAAAATACAGATAATTCATGCCTATGTAAGTAAGTAAGTAAGTAATCATTTATTTGTATAGAATGTAGGTGTTTACAATTGGTGTTACAGATATATACAGAATCCTTGTACTTACATTCTGCCTACTTAGGCATACAAACATTTATGAGCGACATTTGTTCACGATAACCTTAAAACTAATATAACGTTAGTAACATAAATTTTAATTAATAGAAGGATCATTTAAGAATTCTTGTATCGAGTAGTAACAATTATTTAACAATAAGGTGGTGAGACTCTTTTTAAAAACTTTTAAAGTTTGATCCTTAATGCAATTAGGAATTTTATTAAAAATAACAGGGGGCCATTCCCATAACACTTTTTATAACACAAAGCTGTTTTACAGTTACCTTCATACAATAAGTATCTGAAGACAATAGCTTAATTTGCACCATATAAGATAACAAATAAGATTATTTTTTGTACGTATTATTTATAGTAAGAGACCGGCGGGACGAATTTCTCTTACAAACGTAATACCGAAATAAATCGTAATTCAAACACAATTTAATCAAATTCTGTTATTGTTCGGATTCCAATACCGTTAATCTAGGTTCCTACTCTACCATTTCGCCCAAAGTAGGTACTTCACTGGAAATAATGTAAGCGAATACAATTTTTGATAACTTTATCAAGTTTGAAACGATTTTCCGGTTTTTTATTTCCAGTGAAGTAGTAGTAGACGAAATAGTACCGTAGGAACCTAGAATAACGGTATCCAAATTCGAATAATAACATAATTTATCTTTTTGTGATTTTTTTGCATTTTCCATGCTAAGATTATAAATTTATTTTAGTAAAGGAAAAATTCAATGGTGTATCTATACAGGAGACGCAGGTTCGAATCCTGCCCGCGATTGAATTTTTCCTTTACTAAAATAATAACATAATTTGTTAGAATATTGTCTGGATTACGATGTATTTCGGTCCGTAAATTCGTAACCCGTCGCTCAGTGACAAATATAAAGTCCTAATACATCCCTGTTAAGAAAATTTGCACAAATGCAATGCAATACAGGTACTAGGTATATAAATAGCTACCTATGCTTAAGCGTGAATATATTTCGCTGAAGTCAACACCTGAAGCCTAGTACGTATAGAAGATTTTACGAAAATGAAATCATTATATTTTCTTGTTTTTTTATTGTTTGTTGCAAGAGAAAAAAGCAAGCAAGGGTCAGAACACTAGGAGCATCGACGAGGAAAGAGGTGAATTAATGTTTCCAATCATACTAAATAGATAAATTGTAAATGGCCGATGTGTGTATCTACTTATAAGATATGGCATATGCTCGTGTATGGGTGCTGTCTGTCGGGGCTGGTCAGCTCTTATTTGCTGTAACAATCCTTTTTTTATTAATACTACCGACCCGCCCGCGGTTTCACCCGCGTTACCCCATTCCTAAAAGTTGTAGCGTAATGTTAAAAAGCTTAAAACCATCCTCTTGAATCACTTTATCCATTAAAAAAACCGCTTCAAAATCCGTTGCGTAGTTTTAAAGATTTAAGCATACATAGGGACGGACAGACAGCGACAGCGACTTTGTTTTATACTATGTAGTGATGATGAATAAATCTTACACATCAAATGCATAATTCTCAGCACCTATTTAAAACAAAGTCGTAAAAATTAATATTGTAATCATGTTTTTTTTTAAGTTTTTTGCTAGCTCTTCTCCATAAGACCCACTTTTTGGAACCGTGCTATTAGTTTAGACCTCAAAATCTAGACCAACCTGTCTTTAGAATTTATGTCCTTAAATTTTGTAAAAATAGATTTCAACGATTTACTAAAACCCAACTTTATCCAGAACAAGTTGTAGTTCGCGGAATCACTCCCATCCCCAAGGATTTCGACAACAGCGTCACCTACAGAGTCCTACCCATACCTATAGCTGTGGACTATCGAAGTTACATCAAAATCACAATCAATTAACCAGTTAATCAAAACAAAAAAAAATCGGCGGCGTAGGGCGCCTTAGCAGATGCGGGGCCCCATCGAAGTAGTAAAATAATCCACACTTACCTCCCAATCGTTGAATACCTATGAGGGCTGATTTTTCCATCCTCAGATAACTTTCTCGAAGGAATGAATTAGAATTATTGACAGTTTTTCTATATAAAATCTGTCAAACGACAATTTTATTTCTCAGTGAAAAGTTATCTGGTGATGGAAATATCGGCCCTAAGGATTTAAAAAAGGTAAACTCCCCTATCGGTGAGATTTTTATATGGTGAGAAACCACCTATGTGTCCCTAAGCCCCGAGGCAGTTGCCTACACTGTCTAACAGATAATCCGGCCCTGGTATTACGCAACCTCCAGGTTCACAAAAGTATTTTAGAGCAAGTTGCAGATAAATTATCCTGGGTACTATAAATTATTTATCATTACAGAGGCAAAATGCTATCAAGAAATAGATACGGGACCCTGTAGAGCTGCTTTTGGAATGTAAGTTCATTATGAAATTCTTATTATTTACAAGTTTTTGTTCGCGCTTTTACTCCCTTTACAAAGGACTTTTTGAGACGAAACACAAAGATTCATCAATATTGATTCAACGGTACTGGCGAACACGTAAAACACACAGACAGAAATACCGAGTTACTTTCGCATTCATCAACAGCATTGCGCGTATGGTGTGGTGTATGACGTCATACCTCTGCCTTATGGTCTAAACACTTAGTTATAATATAGGTACCTACAACAATCTAACACAACGTAAGCGTTGTTTGACGCCGGTTTTCTGTGAGGCCGTGGTATCACTCCGGTCGAACCGGCCCATTCATGCCGAAGCATGGCTGTCCCACGTTAACGACGAGTATACTTTCTTTTCTTACAGTCAATGTCTTTTCAGGTATGCGTACGATGTGAATACTGGAGAATGCCAAAGTTTTATATATGGAGGATGTCTAGGGAATAGTAACCAATTTGAGTCATTGAAGGAATGCGAAGAAACTTGTTATATTAATAAACGGGGTTAATAGTTGAAGGCTTATATTTAACTAACTATACACGACAAAACATAAGCCTTCCTCCTCTCTCCTACATTGCCGTGCCCGACAGGGTCCATGACTGATACTTTTATATTTATTTTTTAACACCTGTTAACATTGTGGAGTTCAATAAACGAATTGAGTATTGACTAACCAACAGAGTCTTTTCCTTTACTAAAAAATAACTTAATAATCTTAGCATGGAAAATGAAAAAAAATCACAAAAAGATAGTCATATAGTTTTGTTCAATCTGAGGCTGATCATTGTGTTTTTGTAGGTTGTTATGAAAATGTTAAAGTTTATTTAATTAATTAATTTATTTATTCAATAACCCACTTATACTTACAGACTATTCTACACGTACAAGTTATAGGTAATATTATAATTAATATTATTTGTTGATGATGCTTTGTTGTTTTCATCAAGTGAACCACTCATGTTAAGAATTATAGAATACTTAAACAAAAGTTTTACAATTAAACAATTAGATTTATCTTATTTTGTTGGAATGGAGATATGTAAGGAAAATAATAGTATTTGTATTCATCAAAAGAGATATATTGATGAAATTGTAAAAAGGTTCAATATGTCTGAAGCGAATCCTGCTAGTACACCAGCAGATGTTAATGTGATAATAAGCAAAAGCAGGAGATGTAGACACTAGAAAATCAACATAAGGATATATTTTTCTTATGAATGGAGGTGCAGTGACCTGGTGTAGTCAAAAACAAAGTACAGTTGCTCTCTCCACTACTGAGGCAGAGTTTATTGCCTCATGTGAAGCTTCAAAATAAATTTTGTGGCTAAATCAACTTTTGTCAGACCTAAGGGAATTTAATGATAATAATGTCATACTATTAAATATTGATAATCAGAGTGCAATACAGCTGATACGCAATCCTGTTTATCATAAACTTACGAAACATATAGATATAAAATATAATTTTATCAGAGAGAAGGTGGAAAATGGCTTAATAAAAATACAATATGTTGAGAGTTGTAAACAGTTAGCAGACATTGTAACGAAACCATTGCCCACGCATAAATTCATAGGTCTTAGAGAACAAATTTTGAATTATTATTAAGTGGAAAAATTAAGTACCTAGAAGTTTCTTTTAGTTTTGTTCTGTAATAGTTTTGGAATTACCAGCATACCTGAATAGTTAAAATTTAGAGGGAGTATTAAGAATAAAATTTTAACTGGCTGTATGCTGTCAATTTCTAGTTTGAAATATTCTTTAAGTTTGGTAGCAGTGTATGAGAATTTTGTCTTCTGTTTTCCTATTGTCAATGTGTAAGTGTACAGGGAAGAAATATATTATTTTATTATAGAAATCTCGGTTTATTTTAGAAGAAAACCTGTAAATCTAATATTTTTCTTATGGCAAGCTTGCCGATGACGACAATTCAGCTAATAACAAGTGGAATAGAGAAACGTGTGAAGGTCTAAACATCAATCTAGACAAGAATGAATGTTTGACATACATATATACAGTTTGACATAGTCAATTGACACGTAGTACTATTATTCTATGGTTCTTGAATGTCATCAAGATACTAATCTTAGTTGATGACATTCAAACAATAATTTTATTAACCACTAGCTTTTGCCAGCGACTTCGTCCGCGTGGAATAGTTACTTTGTTCCCTCGTTCTTCGCCCGCGGTTTCACCTGCGTTGCCCCGTTCCTAAGGGTTGTAGCGTGATGTTTTATAGCTTGAAACCTTTCTCATGAATCACTCATTTTCCCAACATTTCCCTTCACTGCTCTGCTCCTATTGATCGTAGCGTGATGAAAAGTATACTATAACCTGCCCAGAAGTATGAAGAACAATTGTACTAAGTTTCGTTGAAATCCGTCGAGTGGTTTTTGTTTCTATAACGAACATACAGACAGACAGACAGACAGACAGACAGAGACAAAAAATTTACTGATTGCATTTTTGGCGTCAGTATCGATCACTAATCACCCGCTGATAGTTATTTTGGAAATATATTTCATGTACAGAATTGACCTCTCTACAGATTTATTATAAGTATAGATTTATTAGGCTCTCACAAAACAGGTTCGCACTTTACCATTTTTCTTCTTTTTAGCTAAGTTATTTCTTTAAATGCACTTTAAATATGAATATTAAGGAACCTTTTTTGTGAAGAGCGAATAAATTTATTATTATTATTATAGCATAATTCATTTCACTTAAATGTCGGTGGCGTTGTGTATCGGGTTGTTTTAACATAACATATCATCACGCCTGTATTCCCCGAAGGGTTAGGCAGAGGCGTACTAATGTACACCCACAGTTCGCCTTCCCTACAATATGGTTGAGTCGAACAACGCCGATACACACTTAATGCTCGTGAACGGGTGGTGTCTGTCGGGGCTGGTCAGCTCTTACTTGCTGTGGCAATCTTTTTTATACAATGAATAAATCTTCCAACTAGTTATTTTAGTTAAGGAAAAATTCAATCGCGGGCAGTCTCCTGGTTAGATACACCACACGCTCTGACCGTTCTAAGGAACTATTTAAAACAAAGCTTAATATAGCAACTGCCTCGTTAGCCTGGTGGTCTTAAGCTCGACCGCTACGCTAGAGGTCCTGGGTTCGATTGTTCGATGGTCGAGCAGTGTTATTGGAGTTTTCTATGAAATTCTCGGTAGCAGCTCGGAGTTTGGGATTTGTGCCCGGCAAAAGGCTCGCCCCCTATTACATGGGACTTTAACTTTTGATTATAAAAAAATCTAAGCTCTATCAAGAGCCGTCAAAACAAAATGACGTCATGCACGTAAAGGGCAAGTCGATTTGCGTTTGCAATGCAGTCGTGTTCGCTTCCTGTTATAAGCGAATGCCTTTATAAGAAGGAACCTTATACACCATTATGTGCAAGAATGAACGCTTAGATTGTCTGTTATACTTGTTATACTTTTCAAGCGGTTTCTTAACTTCCAAATTATGAGGTATCCATCTCGTGCAAAGCTTTCTAACGCCTAAATGTTCGTGTAAAACTTTTTGAATTTAACTTATACGATTTTTTTTATTCGTTACTTACGTTCGCTGCTAACGCTTGACCGCCAGCTCGCCTGATGTTAAGCGACACTGCGATCTATGGAGGGCGCTTGGCTAGAAGAAACCGATTCACTCGTAATTTAAAGACACCCAGATTATATCTATCGCAGAAGACCCACTCGGGAAGCGCATTCCAAATTTCAGGGGTACACATGATAAAAGTGCAATCAAACAATTCCGTTCGGGTTTTTGGAATGTCCACCATGAATCGAGTTCGCTTTTTCTGCTTCTGGTCGTCAGATACTATTATCTATAAAAGGCTAGGGGGAATAAGATCGTGGAGATCTGATGAACAACTTGCTCGAATCTGTTGAAGCGGAACCTGGATGCGACGAGCCGAGGATAGTGTGAAATGGCGTACATTGGGGGAGGCTTACGTCCAGCAGTGGACTATTATAACCTGCTAGAGCCCGTGGACCAAATTTCTCTTACAAACTTAATACCGAAATAAATCGTAATTCAAACACAATTTAATCAAATTCTGTAGACGAAATAATACGGTAGGAACCTAGATTAACGGTATCAAAATCTGAATAATAACATTTGATAGAATATTGTCTGCATTACAATTTATTTTGGTGTTACGTTTTTGTGGGGAATTCAAGCACCACCGGACACTTGTTGTTACGTGAAAACTGTGTTGTTACGTGACAAAATGTTGTCACACGATACGGATCGGTGTGACAGGCGGCCTAGCGCCGGAAGCACGCTGTATACGCCATGTACAGGTTGCTCTAACATATTTTTCGATTCATCATTTCACGGAACTAGATTGTTTCACTAAAGGATTTTACATTTTGTTTTGCTGAGATTTATTTATGCGTATAAAAAGGGACAATATTATTTGATCCTCTAATCTAAAATCTTAATTGATCTTATGTACATGAGCACTTTTTAAAACAAATGATGTATTTTTTGATGAGAATCTTTATTGAAATAAAACTACTTTTTACGGATTTTATCGCGTTGTATTGTAAGGTAGCTGTTAGTAATTGTAACATTAAGATGTCCAACAACTTAGTCTACCCGTGACCATGGATGCTGTAAAGGATCCGAAACGTCGGGAATCAAATAATATCAATACAACGCGATAAAATCCGTAAAAAGTAGTTTTATTTCAATATCTAATATTCGCGTAACTGTCAGAAACCAGTATTTAATCTTTATATTAATTATCGCGTCTATATTAGTTGATCTACGGATAAATTATAAAGTAACTGCATTTAAGGTAACGACAGAAATATCAAAATCATGAATAAAAAAACTCGTAAGACTACAAGCCGACCCCAATAGTTTAGTAAATGACAGGTAAGTACTTATTTTTATACTCATTAGTCCTTATAAGTCTAGTGGTTGCAAGATTGTTGAGTGGGAGGTCCCGTGTTTGATTCCCAGGTCGAGCAAAGTTTTCCTATGAAATTCTCAGTGACAACCATTGATTTAAATACTAGTTAATGGTGACAACTGATTGAATAGACTCGCCCCCCTATTACATGGGGCCTAAAACGTACCGACGAACTATGGGTGTGTACATCAGTACAGCTCTGACTACCCCTTCGAGCGCGTACTGGCGTGATAGTAATGAGTATTTTAATTCTAAGACCAATACATATTTCTTTGCTTGCTGTTAATATAATTGCTTTCCTGAAAGAAATCATTATGTCCTCTCTAATCGTATGTACAGCGCCTTATATAAAGCTTAGTACATAGGGTTAGGATTTAAGGACATAAGCTTGTGAGCGCCGCACGCACTTTTCAAGACTAACCACTGTTTCCATTGTTGGAATTTAAATTCGAATTTCGAACATCATCAACTGGAATCGAGAGTCTGGAAAAAAGATTGCGGTTATTTTGGTACTGCGCAGTAACTCACTTTTGCTAAAAAGAATTCCAGTATCACTAGCCTTCAAATTATACAGTTTTTGTTTCAGCTATAAGGTACAAATAAAATTTGTATATTATATATAGCTGGAGAGCTCATGACGAATTTAGAAAAAGTTTGTTAGGTTTAGGCAATTTGAAAATAAAATAAGAACTGTATAATTTGAAGGCTAGTGATACTGGAATCGAGAGTCTGGAAAAAATATTGCGGTTATTTTGGTATTCTGTTAGCCTGGGATATTCATTTTTGTGTTCTTTATAAGTAGATAAGTGTCTGAAATCAATATAAAATCTCGGTATATAAGCGGCGGTAGCCTAATGACTTGCGTCGGACTTGCGATCATGCGGTTGCCGGTTCGAACCCCACCCATTGCACTACCGACGTGAACCCACTCGTAACACAAGCATTTAGCTTAGCACGAGGTGTTAACAAGAATACTAGTATTCTTGTCGCACTTACAAGTAATGTGCGACCCACATTACTAGTAAGCTTGTTATTTAAAAAAAAATAAGACAATTCGGGTCGTAAATGTTTCGTATTAGTGACTAATTCACGATGTTTTCTGGCGGACCGAATTTTTCTTACAAACGTAATACCGAAATAAATGATTGATGAATGATGATTGATTGATGATGATGTGATTCAAATACAATTTAATCAAATTGTGTTATTATTCTGATTCAGATTCCGTTAATCTAGGTCCTACCTACTGTACCGCTTTTGATTTTCCGGTCTTTTATTTCCAGTGAAGTAGTAGTAGACGAAATAGTACCGTAGGAACCTAGATTAACGGTGTCCAAATCCGATTAATAACATAATTTGATAGAATATTGTCTGGATTACGATTTATTTCGGTATTACGTTTTTGTGAGCAATTCAAGCTCCGTATTATTCGATATACATATGACTTCGAAAAGTCAGAGGTACGTGCTTTGGATTCCAAATCAAGTCCTTTGACTTGGCAGTCTAATGATTACATCACTAGGCTATGACTGCTTAAAAAAAAGAAAAAGAAAGAAAGAAAATATTCAACGATAATAAAAAATCTCATATCGTTAACTGCAATGGAAATACACTCTAGTCTTTCTTAACATGCTTCAACGCTCCCCTCTCGCACACACACACACACACCCATACACTTACACTCACATTTATTATTACACGTATGTATAAACACACTGATGGCTGTTGATATTCAACTCATTGAAAGGACCAACCCAGTTAGCAATTTGTTAAAAATTGTGTGACCTGACTATAAAGGACGTTAATGTAAGTTGAAAATCGATAGAAGACTGTTCCAAATTCAAACTCTTGTCAAAATTAGCAAATTGGAAATCAACCTGCAAGCCGCCAACCTTAATCTGTCACTAAGTTTTTTTGGCAGGGATGCGGATGTTGATAATTTAGCCAATGATAAAGTGAGATGGAAAACAAGAGTAGTTACTGTTGAATAGTAGAAAAGTAGCGGAAGAAGTAAAAGCTAACATTTCCAGTGCAATAAACGAATTGAGTATTGAGTTCTTTTTCAGTAGTAACACCCTCATTGTCTGCTGTGAATGGGTCAAGACCGTCATTCAGTGAATTCAGAACACTGACTTCGTTAAGGGTCCGGTGGAGCTTGAATTGCCCACAAAACGTAATACCGAAATAAATCGTAATCAAGACAATAGTCTATCAAATTATATTATTATTCGGATTTGGATACCGTCAATCTAGGTTTCTACGATACTATTTCGTCTACTACTACTTCACTGGAAATAAAAGACCGAAAAATCGTTCCAAACTTGGTAAAGTTATCAAAAATTGCAATCGCTTACATTTATTTCCAGTGAAGTATTTTGCGAGATTAACGGTATCGGAAAACGAATAATAACAGAATTTGATTAAATCTTTGTAGTTATTATAAAGGATAATATTAAGAGTCCGGTGGATCGAATTTCTCTTACAAACACACACACAAACGTAATACCGATATAAATCGCAATTCCAACACAATTTAATAAAATTCTGTTTTTATTTGGATTCCGATACCGTTAATCTAGGTTCCTACTACACCATTTTGCCAAAATACTTCACTGGAAACAAATGTAAGCGAGTGCAATTTTTGATAACTTTATCAAGTTTGGAACGATTTTCCGATATTTTATTTCCAGTGAAGTAGTAGTAGACGAAAGTAGATCGTAGGAACCTAGATTTTAACGGTATCCAAATCTGAATAATATCACAACTTGATAAAATATTGTCTGGATTACGATTTATTTCGGTATTACGTTTTTGTGGGCAATTCAAGCTCCACCGGACCCTTAAATACTTAGTATATCTGTCTCTATCTATAAAAGCTAAACATGTTTCGCTCCGTGTCGTCACATCCCCATATTTCAATACATAAGGACTGATTACATCCCTGCTAGTGTTTTAATTACTTACTGAAGTATTTTATAATATATTATCTCGTGATTTTAAGCTCGCTACACACTTGCGACTATCACGAAACACTAAGTTTTATTTTTATTGTAATAAGATTGCAAATATTATCTATACCTACGGACCGCAAAATGGTAAGCAGTAACCGCAGTCTATACATGCCAGCAACATCACTAACGCGTTGTGGGGGCGGAAATACAAATATCTACTCACTACCATTAAGATAGGCATCTCGTAAGAGACGAGAAAATATCTGACTTGCTCGGTGGTAGGACCTCTTGAGGTCTGACTGGCTGGCGACCACCCTTACGTCGGAATCTGTCGTAAAGCTCCTTGGTGCTTCGACTTTCGCGCCTGAGAGCCAGTTTCCCATCAGTTGCTGCGACTCTGGCAGTCTGGAATGCCTTAGGGGCTCTGAAAGCTCGGCAACTCGTCACCTCCTCAAATGTTGCAGGTGTCCATGGGCGGCGAAGACTAAAAATAACGCCGAGAGATACCGAAAGCATTTATAATAATATAGACTTTATGAAGTACCTAAGTACTACTCGGTGTTAGGACTTCTTATTGCGGTCAATTATATCGCCATACTTGGCAGGTGGGCTTCCAGATCTAGCAGTGTATTGTCGGATTTTTCGTTGATCAGCAGGTCGGAGTTTGGATATATTTTGCATGGTTAATGGCAATAGGTTCGTCACCTCACCTATGACATGGAAAATAATAATGACAAAAAAAATATTATAAAAAATAAAAATAATAGCAAATTATCGGCGAAATGTTGGTGTACAGCTGTGTACTTGTACATAACTGAACCTCTGCCTAACCCTTCGAATACAGGCGTTATGTTAGGTTACGTTATTTAATTTTACCACACAAAAAAAAGTAAAAAAAAAACAATATAAAAATTAAATTGCGAACATGCGAGCCTAATTCACGCACACACAGAAACATAAAATTATAACACACTCACACCTAGACGTCCCATTGAGTGGTACGCGTGAAAATTCACGCCAGCGATGTTACGCGCTTTTTTTAATTACAACCCTACGGCGCTATTGTTGCACAACCCTAGTGGGAGGGGATCTAGGTGTAGGGTTGGCAGTGAATGTTTAGAAAGGATTTTATCGCGTTGTAATATTATTAGTAAATGATAAATGAGGTAAATGATATTTTTTCTGTAAATAGATCTTTTATGGACACTTTTACAAGTCAATATTTTTTTTAACTAGATGACACCGGCATTTCCTAACTGACGACCTCTGAGAAGAAATACCGAAACAAACTCAGAGAATCATGGTCTCTTTTAAAGTCCAGACATAATACTTAGTAGCAAATATGTGAGATCCAATCTAAGACAATGTCTGAAATGGCCTTTAGAAGAAAGAGCCATTGCGACTTTAAGTAGACCAGTCCCATCTGACGGCACACATGCATCAGTCATTGGGTAGCTCGACCATAATCTAGGGAGCTAAACAACCCGTCGCACGACGATACCAGATCAGTGGAACATTTGCGTAGGCCAGATAAAAGTCTCAAAGCCGCCAGACCGCTTAAATCTGTGTATATCTAATTATCTAGCTTACATAATACTCACATTTACATTTTCCTGGAGTGGGAACTGGAGACTTTACATTTTCCAGTGGTGGGGGAACTGTCAATAAATACGACATCAAGACGCACAACACCAGTCTGCCCGTGACCATGAGAGCTGTAAGGAGTCTGAAACATCGGCATTTTGTTAATATAAATATAACTGTAAACTGGTTATAAAAAAACAATACAATCGCGCCTAAATTCCTCAAAAGTTTAGGCAGATATGTTCTTTTCTAAGTACATCCACAATCGACCAGTTTAATTTAGGGCTCATGTAATAGGGGGTAAGCCTATTGCCATTACCGGGGCACGAAATTCCAAGGTTCTGTTCAGAGTAAAAAAAAAGCCAATAGCACCTTGTTGTTTTGGGGACAGTAGATAAATATGAACGACTAAGATTTTAAAGTAAATAAGTACGTAAAGACGAAAAGGAGGCCTTTGCCCAGCCCAGTGGGATGAAACGGGCTAGGAAAAAAAGGTACACAAATTATAAGGCAAGTGTCAGCCCTATGTTACATTTTATCGAACTGTGGGTTCGTCAAAGAGCATGCTGCTGTACCGCGGTAATATAGAAATACACGCATTTCTACCGTATTCATAGTCCGTACAGTAAGACAGGTTTTTCATCATTATTATCATCATCATCATTTTACGTGGGAGAGCCATGCTTCGGCACGAATGGGCTGGCTCGACCGGAGTGATACCACGGCCTCACAGAAAACTGGCGTTAAACAACGCTTACGTTGTGTTTCGCCGAGTGAATGAGGTTGCCGGAGGCCCAATCCCTTTTTAAAAGGTCGGCAACGCACTTGTGACTCCTATGGTGTTGTGGGTGTCCATGGGCGGCGGTAATCGCTTACCATCAGGCGGTCCGTCGGCTCGTTTGCCCTCCTATTCCATACTCTCAACTCTTATACTGTTCCACAGGTCACGGGTCTCCTTTTGGAGTGAGATGGGTTAGGCTATAGTCCACCACGCTTGCTGCGGGTTGACAGACTTCACACACCGTTGACATTTTCTTGAGGCTATAAAAAATATTATCAACTCATTATTATTGTTCCACTGCTGGGTACGGACCTCCTTTCAGAATGAGAGGGGTTAGCCCATAGTCAACTAGGCTGCGCCGTGTCCTCGCAGTTGCGGTGGGAGACGACCTGTCGCTGCCGGCCGTCGTTCGCTCAATGGTCGGCAGCGCGGCGTCTTGGGACGCAGTGATCGCCTTCTGCGAAACTGTCGTCTCGCAGAAGGAGGTCGCGGAGCGGGAGAGGGAGAGTGCCAGCACTGACCCGACCCGCTCCCGGCGCACCGGGAGACGTCGGCGGAGGGCAGACAACGCCCTCCTCCAGCCTCCCTAAATGGGTCCGGGGGTGGCGGGCGCGGGGACGCCCGCCACACCCCCCCTTCTAGGACCCGAGGCGGTGGCGCGTAGTGTTCCACGCGCGCCCCTCAATGGCGATGGGGGGGAGTCCAACGCCTCACTCCCCCCCTACATATGTATAGATGGGGCCCGCAGCGGCGGGCCGGCACCAGTCGGGGGCCGCGGACGAATTGTCTGTTTCCCGTAGCCCCCGACGCCGCAGGTGCAGGAGGGAACACCGTGTGGTTTTTAGTCGGTAGGTCACTAGGTCACTCTGGGTGGAGTCCGACACGCCCCGTCGCCTCCCCGGGCGGCGGATGTCCATGAGGATTTTCCACACGAAACCAAAAAAAAAAAAATAGTCAACTAGGCTGGCCTACTGCGGGTTACTTACGGCGAGTGAAGGTACAAAGGTTTATATGGTATAAAGGTTTCCTTACGATGTTTTCTTTCACCGTTTAAAGCGTTTTACCTCGTGTGGGGACTGGTTAGAATACCGTTCCTCACTTTTATTTTCGTGAAAATATCTGACTTGGTCGGTGGCTTGGGGTCTGACAGGCTGGCGACCATCCTTAGGTCGGAGTCTGTCGTTAAGCACGTTAGTGTGTGTTCCAACTTTTGCGCGTAAGAGCCAGTTCTCCTCGGTTGATGCGGCTCTGGCAGTCTGCAGTCCGTAGGGGCTCTTAAGGGTCGGCAACGCATCAGCAACTCCTATGGTGTTGTTGGTGTTTATAGGCGACGATGACTACTTACCACTAGGTGGCTCGTCAGCTCGTTTGCCGACTTAATCCATAAAAAAAGAAAAAAAGCGTGGGATAATAAACTATTTTTAATACCTACTCATTATTATAAAAAAGTTAAAGTGGCTTAAAGTATTCCTGTCCTTCTTCAATTACATTTGTAAGAATGAGATAGGTGCTGTGATTGTGTTTTCTGCCCATTTGCAAAGGAATCAGCACTGTCGACCATACTATGAATACGGCTATCGTCAGCTCGTCACCTATCCTACAACGAGTAAGTACATCGGAGTTGTAACAATCACAAGTGCTGTGAGTTCATGTCATTAACTACGTCATTAGTTTACCATCACGCCTCGTACACAACGGGGTCAGCACATGTTTCTGTTTAATATTTTTTCGTATTCGTACTTTGCCCGACCTGGTAATTGAACCCAGGACCTCTACTTTAGCAGTCACGCCAAAAGACTCATGACATGAAACAGCGGCTCTTTTTCAATATTTCAGGCTTGGTCTTATAGTGATTGTTGTTTTTAACATAACATACCATCACGCCTGTACTTCCCGACGGGTTAGGTAGAGGCGTAGTTACTAATTTATAGCTACAGTTCGCCGGTGTGTTTAGGCACCATGTAATAGGAGGCCAGTCTATTAATATTAACCGTGCACAAATCCCAAACTGTTTTCATTTTCATTTTTCAATCATGAGTATTTGCATCAACCATTATTACCATCCATCCATCATTATTCCATGCTTCGACACGAATGTGCCGGCTCGATCGTAGTGATACAACGGCCTCACAGAAAACCGGCGACAAACAACGCTTACGTTGTGTTTCGCCGAGTGTGTGAGGTTACCGGAAGCCCAATCCCCTTTTAAAGGGCTTGCAACGTACTTTTAACTCCTCTGGTGTTGCGGGTGTCCATGGGCGGTGGTAATCGCTTACCATCAGGTGATCCGTCTGATCGTTTGCCGCCGTATCCCATAAAAAACCCATGTAATAAAAATCACCGTGTACAGTTTTTGGATTCGGAAACATTTTGGTATATCAATAAAGGACCTTAAAACACCTAACCGACCTCATTTAAACCAAACTACGAAATTTCTCACAAAGCAAAAGAAGTAAGTACCTAAGTACATACTTAAAAATGCCCTCTCGATAATCGAAAATGTTTTTACGTTCCTTATTTTCCCTATCAGAATATAAAATGACCAGTCTACCCTCTTCAGTGTGTAGCGTGAAGTATTAATTTAACTTGGCAACATTTTCGTACATTTTTGTGAGTGGGCAACACTTCAGCTGTATTGCCTCATTGAAGGAAGCAAGATGGCGGACGGTGGATGACTTTATTCGAGAAATATGCAATAATACCCACATTATTTACGGTACTTCGAAGTTTTCGGGTTTGGATGTGAGAACATTTTAAATGTTTGCAAGTTGGTATTTATAATTATGATGAATGATATTTATTTCTGTAAATATATATTTAATTATAGACACTTTTGCAAGTCAATGTTTCAAGCGCCCCCTTGCGGACTCAGAGAGGCATGGTCTCTTTTAATTTAAAGTCCGGACAGTACTTGGTATTACCTATCACAGAATATCTGAGTGTTACGATGTAGGGCAATATCTGAACAGGCTTTTTGAAGAAAGAGCCATAGAACTTTGTACACGGCACGACTGCACGCTAACACATCAGTCAACGTGTAGCTCAGCCATTATTTAAGGAGCTAAAGAACCCATATACGTACGCATGACGATACCAGATCAGCAAGACATTTGCGTCGTTCAGGTAAACTACTCAAAATTGACAGAAAAACATCATTATAAATCTTGTACCTACTTGTATAAACTAGCCTACACAGATTAGAAGCAGTGATGACTTATGGAAATAAATAACCTAAATATCTGTCAATTACATTTCGATCTGCAGTACAGAAAACAATCCAGAGATAGGATAAAATTTCCGCCGTTATTTAAATGACCCATAGACAAGCATGTTATTGGTCCAATCATAATGTATGGCACGCATTTTTCACTCCTGGAAATGACGACATTCATCCAGAATGTTCAGAATCCAGAAGCTTCCAGATCCAGACTAACCAAATGTGGCTGAATGACAGTATTTTACATGAAGCGATTGCCATCATACATTTGCCATTAAATTTCTATGCATTAGGTAAGTACTCTGGATATGCGGACACATGGGATGTTAAGCTTTTCGACTTTAAATAACGATTGTTTCCATTGTAATTTCTAAAAACTTGACATAAAATTTGCCACATCCATCTAAAAAAGTTTTCAGAGTTCTGACCTCTTTGGGGGAAAATCTTCAACTTTTTTCCTGAGAACTCTTTATATTTTTTTTAATGTCTATGGAGAGTCTTATGAAAGGTCGAGATAGGATCTCGGCGACGCATTTTGAGGACATTAGAAAAATATATCTTGTTTAATGAAAACCTTATTCACTTTGAAGGCAATTCGTTTATTTTGACGTAGAAAATGGCGGCAAATAAAATATACGTCGTAAAAGGTTAGGAAGTGGCAATAAAAAAATTAAATTATTTTTTTGTGGACACTTGATGTCTGTTTTATTATTTTTGAGTTGATTTCGCGACCTTTTTAACAACTTTTTTACTTATTTGGTTGCTAAAGAAGAATATATTTTATCTATAAACTTCTTTAGAAAGATAGACTCGCAAAACAGGACAATGATGTTTTGTTTTGGTTAAAAAATCTATTAAATTGAAATGTATAAAAAAACTATGCAGTATATTAGATGAAGTTGAACTTTCTTTTGAATCGGTTTCTTCTAGGCAAGCGTGCTCCATCGTAGATCGCAGTATCGCTTAACATCAAGCAAACTGGCGATCAAGCGTAAGCCTATCACGAATAAAAAAAAACTGAAAAATCAAAAATATGAAGGTCATTAAATTTTAAGTACAGGCGTGGAGTTTGGATTTGTGTCTGGTTAATGGCAATAGACTGACCCTCTTTTTATATGGATTAAGTCGGCAAACGAGCTGACGAGCCACCTGGTGGGAAGTAGTCAACGTCGCCCATGGACACCTGCAACACCAGAGGAGTTGTTGATGCGTTGCCGATCCTTAAGAGCCCCTACGGACTGCAGACTTCCAGAGCCGTAGCGACTGAGGGGAACTGGCTCTTACGTGCAAAAGTGGAAACACACCCCAAACGACAGACTCCGACGTAAGGGTGGTCGCCAGCCAGTCAGATCCCAAGAGGTCCTACCAACGAGTAAGTAAGATATTTTCACGCCTCTTACGGGATGCCTATCTGAAAGGCAGTTCAATAACCTAGATAGCAAACATTAATAAATAAATTTGACTTCGCGCGCGCACGACCACAAATTCGCAATATCTATGAATTTAGATTTTTTCTGAATTTTTCAATTTTTTTACAGTTGTGATAATTAGACAATAATGTATAAAATGCACTTTGGATTTGATCTTAATGTCTTAATTTTAAAATTTGATTGGTCTATGAAATTTAATCCTGTATATATCCCACAAAGCGAGATGGTACTTTCTTTGCGTTGAAATTTTGCCATTTTCAAACACAAAACACATAATAGACTCCATTATTTAGCCCCCATATCATAGAGGCGTTGAACCATAGAGAAAGTCTTTTGTCTATGACGCACTATTAATAACCGGTACTATTGTTCTGCCTAGAGACATTGTGAGATGGGATAATAATACTCTTAGCTGTTGAAAATCACTCGCATGAACATTTTTTTTAATAAAAATATTGGTTTGAATTAAAATGTTGAGCTTCAATGATTTTGACACGTTCGTAATTTATAGAATATAAATGACAAATGAATGATTGGTGTTTTAATGTGGAACGTTTGAACGTGGGAAAAATAATAAAAATTATGGAAGACTTATATCAATTTGATTGTATAAAACAAATGCCTGATTATTTTTTATTTCACGTTTGTTAGATAAGGAGTAGGTAATTTACGGCCAGTTCCAATAACAAATTTGTCGATAGATTTGCTTACTAGAGATAGGATTTTGACATTACTTGTACGGACCTTATGTCAAAATCCTATCTCTAGTAAGCAAATCTACTGACTGATTGGATATTGGGACTGGCCGTTAATAAATCAGTTACGTACTTTAAAACATTCGAATTTTGAAACCAGTGGATTTTAAAACAATTCCAAAAACAGCATCCATTAAAATCTCTATTTCCAGATTTAACTTCGAATACTAATTAATGGAATTCGATTTTCAAAGTTGGCACTATGCGGAACATTCTGTGCCTCTGCTTTATTAAAATATTAAAACGTGGATATTTTTTCTGCGCGCCATTTAGGTCAGCCATATCGAGGGTTAATATATCGACACTTGATTCGCGATTTAAGTTTGGTGCAAGTTAAAAGAAAACAACAAGAAAGAACGATCGAAAAGGAAGAACATTAGATCTCCTGACATGTCGAAACAATGAAACGAAATAATTTTGTCGAAGCATATTTCTTGCAGTGATAGCCTAGTGGTATGACCGTTGGACTGCCTAGTCAAAGGTCTCGAGTTCGAACCCAAGGCACGCACCTCTGACTTTTCGAAGTCATGTGTGTATTAAATAGTTAATTATCCCGCGCTTAAACGGTGAAGGAGAACATCGTGAGGAAACCTGCATGCCTGAGAGATTTTCTCGATGGCGTGTGATGTCTGCCAACCCGCACTAGGCCAGCGTAGTGGACTATAGCCTAATCCTTCTCATTCTGAGAGGAGACCCGTGCCCAGCAGTGGGACAGTGTAATGGGTTGATTATGTTATGTATATTTCTTGTCGATAACATGATTGAAGACGAGATATTGCAACAACCACATCAAGTCGTAGATCGCTTGTTAGTCCGGTCATAGCATTGTGTGGCTCTAGTCGAGTTTCTTCGTTTTGTTCAGAACACAGGAAAATGTTTATTTTACGTGGTTCAGAAGGCAAATAAAACATTAAAGAAATATTTTATACTAGCTTCTGACTATAATGTCTATGCCAAATTTCATCCAGATCCGTCAGCCGTTCTGGCGTGAAAGAGTAACAAACATCCACACGTCCATACTCACAAACTTTCACGTTTATAATATTAAGTAAGGATAGTGTACCTACCTACTTTAACTTTACAAACAAATAGCTTAGCTTATACCTAAATGCGCAGTCAATTAAAAAATAAACAATATCTCTTTATGTCATCTTTTAAGTCAAACTGCTGTCAGTGTCAAATTTATTCTTCTTCTCAAAGATAACTTTAAAGAAGATCTAAAAATCGCTTCCATTTTATCCCTGTTGCATCACTTTGTAAAGCTTCCACTTTAATAGGTCCCCACAAATTAATTACCGCTCTATATCAGTGACGTGTACAAAATGGCCGACTAGCTCGTTGAAAAATACAATGTAGCAGTACAACTAAAACATTTTAGTTACATTTTATATTTTGAAAGGGAAGATATTTATAAAAGGGAAGATATACATTGTATTGATGCAAAGGCCTTGAGTTCGAATCCAAGGCACGTACCACTGACTTTTTGAAGTCATGTACTTACGTATTTTTAATAAAGTTAATTATTGAACTAATATAATGGAACGGCTACAAGGTAGGTATGGAAATGATTGCTATTTTTCATTCATTTTCATTTTATGAAATTTTGATTATTTTTCACAGCGATTTCACATGCCAAATCTTTCAGCCTAAAGGTACTATTCGTCCGCAATGATTTATAGCTACACTTGAAATAAAATATACACGTGAATAAAATGCGATTTCATTGAAATGCGATTTTGAGCGAGCTGTGTGAAAAAAAAGCAGTGATAGCCTAGTGGTATGACCGTTGGACTGCCAAGTCAAAGGTCTCGAGTTCGAACCCAAGGCACGCACCTCTGACTTTTCAAAGTCATGTACGTATTAATAGTTAATTATCACGCGCTTAAACGGTGAAGGAAAACATCGTGAGGAAACCTGCATGCCTGAGAGATTTTCTCGATGGCGTGTGAAGTCTGCCAACCCGCACTAGGCCAGCGTGGTGGACTATAGCCTAATCCCTCTCATTCTGAGAGGAGACCCGTGCCCAGCAGTGGGACACTATAATGGGTTGATTATATTGTTATGTTATGTGAAAAAAAGTTGCAGGTGTGACGTATGAAAAATGATTTCATGTGATTTTTGACATGCTATCTGCGAAATATGATATACGAAGGCTGTTCCATAAGTCTTGCAATACAGTTTTTTTCTTTGCTAAAAGAGATCTTATAGAAACGGTAGTCTTGGATTCACAGAAAACTATCACCTCTGCATGGTACAAAAGAAATTGTTTGCCACAAGTTATAAAGCAGTTAAAGAATGACGACCGTCGTCTGAGCACTTGGCACTTCCATTATGACAATGCTCCGGCACATCGCTCACATATCGGACAATAAAATTTTAACTCAAAAATTTTTTTAGTCAGGCCTCACACTATTGCAACACCTTCCCTTTAGCCTGGACCTTGCGCCTTGCGATTTTAGGCTTTCTCCTATCATGAAGAGTCAACAAGGCAAAAATTCATTCAATTCAATTCAATTTATTTATTTTGTGAAACATAGGTGATTACAGGTGTTTTTACTATAAATATGTATTGTACGAACCATGTCCCGCCGATAGGCATACAAAATTAGATTATTATGATTAGATTAATAATTAATGTCAAAGAATATGCAAGCATGTCAAATTAATGTCATGAAAATGGGTAAAATTATATTTAAATAAAACAAAAGAAAACAATTGATCAAAACTTGTCATCCAGATATTCCTTGACTGAATAATATACCTTGTTATTTAGTAGCTTAAATAGATTACGTTTAAATTCATTATTATTCTTACTATTTCTCATATGACAGGGTAATTTGTTATACAGTTTTGGTGCCATTGCGTAAACACATTTATGAGCAAAAGTAGTTCTGGTGGTTATTGTTTCTAACTTATCTGAGCGACGTTGACTTTCAACATGATTAAACAAGTGTATGTTGGTTTTTACAAAAATCAAAACCTCATAGATATACAGCGAAGGTACTGTCAGAATATTTAAATCCCTAAAGTGTGGCTTACATGTATCTGTTGATCTTAATTTGCAGATGGCTCGTAACTGAGAAAGAATGATTAAGTGCTTGGAATAGGGCTTGTGCTTCTGTTACAGAAGATACATGGGAAGAAATATTTAGTAATCGGTTTGTTCGTATGTAAAACTGTGTTAACGAAAATGACATGGATTTTGAAAAATGCTATTAAATACTTTTGATTTGTAAAACTTTTGGAACAGCCTTCGTAGATAAAAAAATATGCTGTAAACGACTGGACAAAGAAAGCAAAGATAACAAAACCTGGAATTGTTGGAGGAGGAAGGAGGAGGCCTAACCCACCAGGGGCCCTAACTATGACAAATCTGCAATTTTTATACCACTAAGGTGGCAAACAAGCATAAGGCCCTCCTGATGGTAAGCGGGTACCGTAACTTTTGGACGCTTGCAACACCAGGTTTAAGTTCAAAACTCTGTATGTTAATGAAATAAAGAGGCTTTATTATTATTATTATCTGCGAAATGTTCCATGTTTACTACCTGCAAGGGATGATTTTTGAGGGCGGGTCGGGTTAAGTTTACGTATGAAAATGTTCGCAATATTCGCTTTAACCCACAAAAAAGTATTTTTTCGCAATGAATAACACAATTGAGGGGAATAGTATTTGCGATGATAATTGTGTGACGTAGGTATCCAGTTGATATAAAAATGTTCGCTTTAAAATTGTACTCCTAGAGCTACATTTATATTTTTTAGGGTTTTTTTTTATTTACTCAAAATACTGTGTCAAAATTTTTTGTCAATCTGATGAATGGTGGTTTCAGTTCTTATAAAGCGGTGATTATTGATTAAATCTAAGTATTTATACATACATACACTCATACGCCTTTTGTCCCACAGAAGTAGGCAGTAACTGTACACCGCCACGCCACTTGATACGATTCTTAAATAATTCTTTTGCTTCTTCCACATTCATACATCTTCTCATACATACCTACACGCCATGTAGGTACTTATACCTAGGTAGTTAGTTTTTCACGATTACTACTATGAACTCAAATCTTCTTCACTCAAAGTTCTCCAAATTGTATATATTATAATGTGTCCGTTAACGGTCCGGTGGAGCTTGAATTTCCCGCAAAAACGTAATACTGAAATAAATCGAAATCCAGACAATATTCTGACAAATTATGTTATTATTCGGATTTGGATACCGTTATTCTAGGTTCCTACGATATTATTTCGTGTACTACTACTTCACTGAAAATAAAAGACCGGAAAATCGCTCCAAACTTGGTAAAGTTATCAAAAATTACATTCGCTTACATTTATTTCCACTGAAGTACTTTGGATGAAATGGAAGAGTACCAAGGAACTTTAATTAACGGTATCGGAATCCGAATAATAACATATTTTGATTAAATTGTGTTTGAATTACGATTTATTTCGGTATTACGTTTGTAAGAAAAATTCGGTCCGCCGGACTCTTAAGTATTTTTATTGTGACCACTGGGTACCTATGTAGGCACTACTCGTAGATTAGAAATCATACTTACAAAATAATGACCATATATTCTTTAAAGAAGCAATTGCTATTCAAAATAGGAAGGGTCAAAACATGGAGTTGCCAGCCCTTGCATGAATATAAAAAAATATAAAAATTAAAATGGGTAAGCAAAATAATACACTAAAATAATTTTATAACTTTAGCATGGAAAATGCCTAAAAAAATACAAAAAGATAAGTAATATCTATTATGTTTTATTTTTATTTATGTACTTAGATGTTAAAAAGTTTATAATAATGTTTTATGCAAAGAAGAAGAAGAATAAATTAACTTAATAGGTACTGTTATTAAATCCTGTTTTTAACCAACTTTTTATCAGAAAGAAGAAGGTTCTCATTTCGCATGTATTTTTAGCCATCTGTTATTTCATTTTCCGATTTGAATAAGGCGGGAAAATGTAAAGTGCACTTTGTCGGTTTTATATAATTTTCCAAAACTTATTTTTCCCGAAGTTTAATGTGTAATTATAGTGGATAATTAACGACTAAGTGTTCGTGAACGTGTGTGAGTGTAGGCAAATAATATAAAATTGAAAACCGTGACTTTTGTGTTCACTCCTAAACTCCATCGAAGCCTTAGTGACGTTTTTACAGTTTTACTGGGAATAAAGTGATTTGTTTTAAACCACAAATACATGAAGGTCTAAGTTACCAGGTCATAAAATTCCTTAAAAAAAAACAATTTGAATATTTTTTCCATGACCTATGCGTGTTCCTGAATTGTGTAAGTGTCACTATATTTTGTTAAAAAGGAATCGAATTAATTCCATCGTAATATTATTTCACATTAGATAAGTGGTTTTTAATAATGTGTTGTCATTTTGTTTTTTAAATAAATATAGCATTTTATTTATAATCTGGCAACCCTCATCTTCTGACCCCTGGTCTAGGAAAGCAGCTGGACTACTAAAGCATGCGACCCTCCTCTCATCGCTTCAATTAATAATAAGTTTATATTGCCCGATTGTTTGTCGTCCGGCATCATAGATTACGGGGGTAGATGTGACATCTCTTTTAAAGAGTGGCAGGTACCTACTAAATTAATAATTCATCTTTGCTATTCTGTAAAGAAGAGCGAAGCTGTGAATCACCTCTTTTGTACAAGTTTTGGAATCAGAACGCGAGTTTTTATTGGTTCTTTCCTCAGGAAAAGAGTGAAAGACAGAAAGGGGACGGAGGATTATTATTATTAACCTATAAATCGAAATAACCACTTAATCATAGAATCTTTAAACCTGTATAAAAATAACCTCTCACTTTAAACGCATACATATACCCCATAGATCCGCATAAATAAATACTAGGTATCTTTTTGTGATTTTTTTGCATTTTCCATGCTAAGATCATAAAGTTATTTTTTAGTAAAGGAAAAAATTCAATCGCGGGCAGGATTCGAACCTGCGTCTCCTGGTTGGATACACCAGACGCTCTGACCTCTAAGCCACCGCGTACCCTACCGGCATGATTTTTTCCTTTATTAAAAAAACAAATCTTTATAATCTTAGCATGGAAAATGCAAAAAAATCACAAAAAGATAGTTAAAAGGTAAGGAGGCATCGTACGACACTGAACTAACTGTAAAAGTAAGTCGTATCGGTTGAGAAGTAAGGTAACTGGCCTTTCATAGATGTCACCAACGTCACCTTATGACGTAAATTCAGAATGTGAAGGAAAAATTTCAATCATGCGGGTAGGGTTCGCGGTGGCTTAGAGGTCAGAGCGTCTGGTGTATCCAACCAGGAGACGCAGGTTCGAATCCTGCCCGCGATTGAATTTTTTCCTTTACTAAAAAATAAATACTAAGTATTTTTGGATATCTTAGAGACATTCACTTTATCTATTTAAAGATATCTAAGTATACAATAAACCTAGCATAATAGGCTATACATTTCATGAACAAACAAACAAATTAATGTGTTATCAACAAAACTCATCACTTGTAATTCGACACGACAACGTAGAGAAATCAATTCCAATTTTAAAATTATTTTTTATTCTATGCCACGCTATTAACTTTGACCCAACTAGTGGCCAGTGCGTTCTATAGAAAAAAATAAATTGTCCATTGTCTATGGACTAAATGGGGTTTTGTACGGCCGCGTTCATATTTTAAATTATTTTGCAGTTCGTAAAATGCTTTACCCGCGAATTCAATTATTAAAAATGGTCTGTATGTACTCACTTGTGTTTTTAGTTGTATTACTTATTGTGTTTTTTATTTTGTAGCTTGACCATTGAAAGTTATTTGTGACCATAATATGAATTTAATCCTACTAGTTGTTATTTTAAATGTGAAAGTATGTGAGGATGTATGGATGTTTGTTACTCAATCACGTCAGAACGGCTAAACGGATCTGGATGAAATTTGGTACAGAGATGGATTATATTCTGCAATACTACATAGGCAACTTTTTAACCAGGTCGGATCCAATTCTGAAGTCCACGCACACGAAGTCGCGGGCAAAAGCTAGTATATTATATATAACTACTTGTGATGTTTTTGTTTACTCATTAGGGTTTGATATTATTTGCAGGATAGGGGTAGTTACCTACTGCATTTAAATAAGTGATATGCTTAAGATTTTTTTCTCAGTGACGAAAATCGTTGATAATGTTAGTGTATGGCTTTTGCTAGGAAAACCTGCGGGTAGAAATAATTTTGTTGACGTCTTTCTTACAAACTGATCTCCCGACTCCCTTACAGAAACGTTTATAGATTAAAAGTTATCACCCATCTCTAGGCTGACCGCAGCAGGCGTTGCTCTTACACGCTTATTTATGATGTTCAGTTTATATATGTTGTAATCAATTTATTAAAAAAATTACGTGCCTATTTATAATATTTTATGACGCTAAATCCTTTTTAATAATATTCTGCATACAACAAGCTAAGTATATTATACAAAAAAAACTAAAATGAATGAAAAAGATATAAACGTACGCCTTTACACGCTGTTCTAACGCTTTTACGCAATTCAGTATTTTTTTTCAACTTTTTTTCCTTCAGTTTCCCTTCAATGTCTTTATAAACCAAGAGCACTATGCTTCGCTCCTTTTTCCATATTATTTTTACATGGTTTATGATGAGAGGCAGAACGGTACGGTTACCTTTGCCACGCGCACAATGAGAAAATGTTGCAGCTTTTTTCTTGTCTATTCTCCGTATGTGTGGAGTTAGCTTTATTTGTTTTGTTTGCTCTGTGATGTGAATTACTTTTATGGTTTTTGTTTAATGTAAAAGGATTATAAAGATAAGTTTTTTATCAGACGAGCTCTGTAAATAGCTCACCTTTTACACTTGACAATCTGATTCAAAAGTCAAAAAAGTCAAAATGTTTTATTTCAATTAGACCACTAAATAGGTACTTTTGAAAAGTCAAAACTATTTGGACGGTTCCAAAAAGTGGGTCGTGTGGAGAAGAGCCGGCAAGAAACTCCATAGACACTCTTTTAAAAAAATAAAAAACTTGATTACAATATTATGTTTTACAACTTTGTTCCAACTAGTTGCTGAGAATTCTGCAGTTTGATGTATAAGATTTATTCAATATACAAAAGGAATTAGGGTTAATTTGAACATGGCTTTTAATATTATTTCATAGCAGCGTTATTAATTTTAACATCGCACTCTTTAGAATTATTATTCATATTTATGTAAGCCAACATTTTTAAAATAAGTTTGATAATCAAAATGTCTGCCCCTATTGACCTTTCAATGAATTTATTGTAGATAAGTATTTATTACATATATTATATTTAAAACACTTCAGTATTGATCTAGTAGCCGCAAGTACCTACTAGTATTATTATTATCTCATATCTGTGCCGCAAGCAAGTTTGCTGAGCGTTACGTATTGGGTTCAATCCAAAGGTCGAGAATAAGGTTTTATTAATATTTTCTATAAAATTCTCAGTGGCAATTCGGGGCTGGGATTTGTGCCAGTTAATGGCAATAGGATCATCCCCTATTTTATAAGACCTAAGACATATTGGCGGACGGTGGGTCCGCTGCATATTATGTATATCTATGATGTAGTATTGCAGTGTACTCGTGTATCAGTATTGAGTCCTACCTAGACAAATACTTAATTAAATAAACTCTACTCTCTGAATGTTCTAACGCGATCTAGCTAACTCGGTAAAAAAGTTACATGAAGGACCAAAAAGTACTTTGGCTGCCTGTAATATTAATAAAATAAAAAAAGAACTAACTGTCAATATGAAAGCTCGTCGAACCATAAACAACGGCTGAACATTTCAAATGACACTTGAAAAAGAAAAAAATTATTCGCGCGCTTTTTACCCGCTAACAAGATATTGCGTAAATGACGTTGAGTTATTAAAGACATGGTGACTGTGGTATAAATAATTGATAATCATGGATAAGTAATAATTATAGTAGAATAAAAGTATAGTATTTTTTTTATTTAATTAAAAATTAGGTAAGTCTGGGTATGTTTGTTTAAAATTTTCTTCAGGTCATCCTCTCTGAGAATCATCCATCCTGATTACATATACATACGCCTATACATATATTATTCCCCGAAGGGTTAGGCAGAGAAGTACAAGGGTAATTTTCAAGAAATCCCGAAATTCTTGTCCTTGGAGTTTATATAAAAATCCAACAAAGAAATGGATGTTACTAATATTTTTATACAATCCACATAACTATACCTAAAAGTTTCACATAAGATTTTAGAGCCGTATAAATAAATGAAAAAAAATGCATAACCATAATGTTCCTAACATCATTCCCTCGCTGTGTCCCAAGTACCAATTTTATTTAGTTTTACTTACCAAAAAAGCACAAAAATAATTCAAATCATATTCAAGTAGGCTGGATTGTTTAAAATTATTATAAATTTATGGGAAAACCCGAAATTAGCGTTATAAAGTAAAAAACGCGTTAAAAATTTTATAATTGATATATGTCTCACAAAAATAAATCATTCCCTCACACTATTACTGGCAGTTGAATTATGAACGCATTTTAAATAAAATACGAACGCTACCATTAGTTTTTGAAAGTTGGCACTAATGTCAATTTATCAAAATGGCGAATTTTCTGTGATTGTGTTCGGGTGTGCGCTGCAAAAAGATTTTATTAATTTTATGGTTAAATTAAATTTTTGATCGTCATTTCATCACATTCTAAAAAAAGTAAGGGTAAGTACTTTAACTGATTACAAGTTGCACAGATAAGATGGCTTTTGGGAGTATTTTCCTTAAGCAGAAAAATAATTTTAAAAGTAAGGTTATGTCACGAGTCATTTACGGTTATTCTTTATTTCGTCATTCCCTCACCGTCATTCCCTCATAAAACGTTATGGTGAGGGAATGACAAAATATGAGGGAATGATTTTTGGGCGGGCTAACTGGCTTTTATTATTGTTTGCTTTTATTAACTCTTGAATAATACAATATTGTTGTAGGTTAAAAAATGACAAGAAAAAAGAAGATAAGTAAAGAAGAAGCTAAATTAAAAAAGCAAGAATATTTTCGATCATATTCTTGCTTTTTTAATTTAGCGCAGGGAAAAAATGAAAGCTGATCCTGTAACACTTGAAATACTTCGCGAAAAAGAAAGAATTAAATACCTAAAAAAAAAAGAAAAGGGTCAAGTAAAACCTATATCCGCAATGAGTTCCCGAGAAAGAAGGCAAAAAAGGAAAAACTGGAAGAAAAATAGCCAAACATATATAGACAAAACAGTAAAAGTGCGAAAGAATTTAGCAAGACTGTTAGATGAGACACCACCTCCTAGCCCAGGACCTATGCAAAATAATGGTGAATTAAGAAATCTAGCAGTTAATCGGAGAAGCCAGCAACTCAGAAGACGTAGAGGAATACTTTATGCAAAAATATCCAGATTAGAGGAAAGACTGAAACAAGAAATAAGAAGAAAAGAGAGATTCCGTAAGAGATGTCAAAGACAAAACAAAAATAATCAGACTTCACCGGAAGCTAAAGTATCAGCTCTCTTAAAGAACGTCAGAGTTCCTGAAATTGTAAAAAAGAAGCTTCTTCAAACATGATTTTTACAAAAAGAGCGTTTCTAGGAAAGTCAGTGCTAAATTGATGAAGGTCAAAAAAGATGTCCAAGATTTTTTGGAAAAGGACGAAAGTTCTCGGATGTGCTCAGGAAAGAAAGATTTTGTAAGGTCAAAAGGGCAGGAAAAACAAAAACGTTTACTGTGCGATACCATGAAAAATTTGTACAATAAATTCCTAACTACAATTGAATATAAAATAAGCTTGACTTAAATCAGAGTTATGCCAAAGTGCTGCAATAATATTGTGATTTGCTTTCCAGAAAATCACAATATTATTGCAGTGTTAGTTTATTATTTAAGAACAAAATTTAATTTAATAAAAAGATTTGTTTGAAAGAAAACTAATTTTATTTAAAAAGCTTCATGACTTGTCTTTAATAATCATTCCCTCACTTTAATTGTCATTCCCTCACTTTGTTTTTTTTTAATGTCCTCATAACTTTCATAAAACACGATAATTTTCGGGACCACTACATAATTAAATTCTAGTAACATTAGTACTATCAAATTCACATAAAATAATGATCAAATAATATCAATATTTTTTGTCATTTTAAGATAGCCGAATTTCAGAATTTCGTGAAAATTACCCACAAATGTGCATTCAAATTCATAACAGGGGACGAGGTTATTGCTATATCTTAATAGAGGACACAAATCGTAGATCGCTATATCGCCTAACATCAGGCAAACTGGCGGTCAAGCGTAAGCCTATCACGAATAAAAAAAAACTAAATTCCGAGCTGCTACTGAGAATTTTATAGAAAAACACTGCACGATCTGGAAATCGAACCCAGGCTCTCTAGCCGAGCTAGCGAGTTTAGTAGGTTAATGAAGCATACAAATAGCTTAAGCAATTCAGCGTTTAATAATATCGATATGCTGCGAAAAAAGGAAAAAAAACTAGTTTTATTTTAACGTCAAAGTCAGTCTTCTGTCAGAAATTAGTAGGCAAAAATATATTCTGACTCGCCCCCGGGTGGGCTCGAACCACCAACCTTTCGGTTAACAGCCGAACGCGCTAGCCATTGCGCCACGGAGGCTTGTATAACACTGTCCTAATGTTCCAATCTTAAAATGGTTAAAGGTATAATTTTATGATAAAGGCTTTACCGTGGGAGAGCCATGCTTCGGCATGAATGGGCCTGCTCGACCGGAGTGATACCACGGCCTCACAGAAAACCGGCGTCAAACAACGCTTACGTTGTGTTTCGCCGAGACAGTGAGGTTACCGGAGGCCCAATCCTCTTTTAAAAGGTCGGCAACGCACTTGTGACTCCTCTGGTGTTGCGGGTGTCCATGGGCGGCGGTAATCGCTTACCATCAGGTAAACCGTCGTTTACGCCCTATCCCATAAAAAAATTGTTGGCAAAAATGTATTCTGACTCGCCCCCGGGTGGGCTCGAACCACCAACCTTTCGGTTAACAGCCGAACGCGCTAGCCATTGCGCCACGGAGGCTTGTATGGCACTGTTTTAATGTTCCATTCCAATGTTATAGGCATAATTACGTATCAAAACGCATGTATAGTTAGACAGAAGTTAAAATCTAAATTGTTTAGGTATTTTTGACTGCCTCATTAGTCTAGTGGTCCCAAGTGCGACTGCTATACTAGAGGTCCTGGGTTCGATCCCCAGGTCGAGCAAAGTGTTATGGGGTTTTTCCATGAAATTCTCAATAGCAGCTCGGAGTCTGGATTTGTGCCCGGTTAATGGCTATAGGCTCGCCCGCTATAACATGGGATTAAACATATCGGCGAACTGTGGGTGTACATTAAGTACGCCTCTGCTTAACCCTTCGGGGAAATACAGGCGTGATGGTATGTTGTTTAGGTATTTATGATTACAGGTCTTAATCATAGGGTTTAATTATGTTATATACAGATATACACCCATAGGTCAGCTTATTACAATTAACCAGACATAAATCCAAACTACGAACTGCTTCTGAGAATTTTCCCAATAACACCGACTACTTGGGAATCTAGTCTTTATTATAGTACGAAAAATGCTCATGGATCGTCTGCCACTATGGGGAAGCGGCATGGCATGTCGGACCCTTACCGACTAAAAACCGTACTTACCTTCCTTGCCCTATGGTCACAGCCATGGGATTCGTGACATTCACCACGGCCATTGGCAATCTAACCTGTAACGTAAAAGTCGCGCTTTGCACATTTTAATAATCGTTAACCCTTCAAAACAGAACCAGACGTCTTTTCTCAGAGTTCCTTCTCTGACAATTAGTAGCTCAATGTAATGCGTGCGCGAGTAGCAACGCAGAATCACATTAATGCGACGGTGTGATCTAATTTAACTATAAAAGTGTGTGCTTTCCCCAACCCTAGCGTGATCAAAGGCGTGGGCAGACACAGGAAGGGTTAGACTGGGCTGATTTAAATTTATTTACAGTGAAATTGTTACAATGAAATCCCGAATTTTCCATAAAAACGTAATACCAAAATAAATCGTAATTCAAACACAATTTAATCAAATCGTGTTATTACTCTGATTCCGTTTATTTATGTATTTTCCTATTCTAGAAAATGCTAGAATCCAAAATACTTCACTGGAAATAAATGTAAGCGGATGCAATTCTTGATAACTTTACCAAGTTTGGAACGATTTTCCGGTCATTTATTTCCAGTGAAGTAGTAGTAGATGAAATGGTACGGCAGGAACCTATCTATCAACGGAATCTGAATCCGAATAATAAGACAAATTGATTAAATATTGTTTGGATT
Organism: Acronicta aceris; assembly: GCA_910591435.1. Taxonomy (NCBI): domain Eukaryota; kingdom Metazoa; phylum Arthropoda; class Insecta; order Lepidoptera; family Noctuidae; genus Acronicta; species Acronicta aceris. The sequence goes on from OU342784.1 coordinate 3,705,872, forward strand.
ACGATTTATTTTGGTTTTACGTTTTTGTGGGCAATTCAGGCTCCACCGGACCCTTAACAAACCCACACGTGCCTTCTACTAAGTTACGGCAAGTCCTCCCCCTTGAAGGATAATAATGTCAAAGAAAAGAAAATAAATTAAATAATTTTAAAGAAACGGCTGAAAAATAAATCTATCTATATATCTATCTTGTTCTGTATACTAATAAATAGGTTTGTATCATCACCATGTGTTATTAGATACTATTAGGTACTAACTTGAGAGCCAACTTAATTATTATATTGTTAGTGATATTATATGAGTAATTGTATTTATGATAAGTGTGTACCTAATTAATAAGAGCGCCATCATCGCCAAAAAACTGTTGCATAGTTTTTCCGATTTCTTTTTATTTTTCTATGACGATTATTAAAACTTACTTATACTTGTTTGTCATATTAGTACTTATTTCCAATAAAAAAAATGTAGCAGGGCATTTTTAAAAGGCCGCCAACGCACTTGAGACTCCTCTGGTGTTGCGGGTATCCATCCATGGGCGGCGGTAATCGCTTACCATCAGGCGATCCGTTCCGTGTTCGTCTGCCCTCCCATCCCGTAAAAAAAATATTTTTTACCTGATATCTGTGAAATGTCAAGTCCAGTCTATTTTTTCTGTGATCTACATGCACACAGTGAGGTCTACGCCCTATGTAGAGGCTGCGTGTGCCAGTAATAGGTGTTTAGCTGTGCGCTTGCTCGCATAATGTGAACACTCCGAGCCTCTCGGTGTCCCAGTTACCGGCGCCAAGCTGTCAAGCTCAAAATGGCGCGTGATTTGACAATTTATGAGCTTAGATAGCTTTTAAAAGAATGAGGACGAAAGAAAACATACTTTTATTTCACAAATATGTGTTTTTAGTAACTGCTTCCATTATTCTAGTGGTGATTGCTACGCTGGAGGTCCTGGGTTCGATTCCAAAGTCGAGCATAGATAGATATAGCCAATATGTTATTGAATTGTTATATGAAATTATCTGTGATCGTTTTTTTAATTTCTGTAACTAGTTTAGATTAGGCTCGCACTCTATGAAATGGGACCTAAAAAGATCGGAGAACTGTGGGTGTCCCTACAAATAGATAGAGTATTCTTTATTGTACACCAAAGGACAGAGCGAAAATACAAATGTTACATGAGTAGGTACAATTCTTTCTTTTCCTTTTCTTTTTAAAAAAAAACGTTGCCCCACACTAGGATTTTCTCCTGTATCGTGGGTGCGTTTACAAACACAAATTCTCACAAACACAAACACCCAGACCCGGAACAACTACCTGCAGATCATACAAATATTTGCTCCGTGTGGAGATCGAACCCACAAAACGTTGCGCAGAAGCCTATCGCTCAGCCGCTACGCCAAACGTGTCGTCATTGACAATTGGCAGTCTTCTTATCGCTAATGAAATTTCTTACATTGGATGGACAAGAGTTGAGTAGAAAAGACAATGGCCAGTTGCAGATGTACATACTTAATAAATAAATAAATACTTATATTGAATAACTAGCTTTTGCCCGCGACTTCGTCCGCGTGGAATAGTTACTTTGTTCCAAATGAACTTTCATCCTCTATTTCACCCCTACATTGTAGGTCGAAATTTATCAAAATCCTTTCTTAGGGGATGCCTACATCATAGTAGCTATATGCATGCCAAATTTCAGCCCGATCCCTCAAGTGGTTTGGGCTGTGCGTTGATAGATCACTATGTCAGTCAGTCACTTAACGTAAGAGTAGACAAATATAATCAGAAAGCTCCGAACTGCTAAGCTATCGGGAGTTACACGTGTTATTGTGATTCAACCATAAAAGATAGACATTTGCTGTCGTGGAATATTTTTTATATAATTTTAAGGAGAACATTTCCGTCATACATGATTTCTGTGTAGCTTTAACCATTAAGGCTGCCCACGCGACGGAAGCTTAAAAAATGGAGTAAGTTCTCCTCTTTTCCCAAGATTTCCCTTCACTGCTCTGCTCCTATTGATCGTAGCGTGATAAAAAGTATACTATAACCTGCCCAGGAGTATGAAGAACAATTGTACCAAGTTTCGTTGAAATCCGTCGAGTGGTTTTTGTTTCTATAACGAACATACAGACAGACAGACAGACAGATAGAAAGACAGACAAAAATTTTACTGATTGCATTTTTGGCGTCAGTATCGATGACTAATCACCCGCTGATAGTTATTTTGGAAATATATTGTTTATAAAAAAAAAAAAAATATTTCATGTACAGAATTGACCTCTCTACAGATTTATTATAAGTATAGATAAATATACATACATCTTTGATGCAAATTATTTATACTATACATATAATAAAAAAAAAATACAATTAATAACCTACTTACCTATATTAGTACTCTGCCTTTAACCCTTTAGAAAACTCTAAACGTCTTCTCTCTCTCTTCTAACGTGGGAGAGCTATGCTTCGGCACGAATGGGCTGGCTCGACCGGAGCTTCTACGCTTACGTTGTGTTTCGCCGAGTGAGTGAGGTTACCGGAGGCCCAATCCCCTTTTAAAAGGTTGGCAACACACTTGTGACTCCTATGGTGTTGCGGATGTCCATGGGCGGCGATAATCGCTTACCATCAGGCAATCCGTCTGCTCGTTTGTCCCCCTATACCATAAAAAAAAGAGACAAATTTTGATTACGTTAACGATTATTTTAGATGAAAACAATTCGTGCTTGGCTCGCAAATGGCAGTAGCTTCGTGAAAAATATGGATAATCAGGCACATCTGGCAAGACTGGGCGCAACCCTATCATGGATTGGAAAAGGCTTTGATGAACCATTGACCTAAAAAAATTCACAATTTTTTGGCACTCGTTCAAGGATATCATAACTTTTTTCTTTTATTCAAGAACCCCTGAAAATGTATGAATATATAAGAAAATTCTGAAGCATTGAAGCTTTTAAATAATTCATGAATCTTACTTTCTCTTGTACTTGTCTTATGTCGACGATTCAAAAAGATGGTGGATGACTACCAACTGAGACGCGCGATATATTTTTTTTTGTAGGATTTAACAAAAGGGCTTGCACAATTATTTTGAAAGTATTATAATATACGGATACGGTGAGCTCGTTCTGTGTGAATCGTATCGCCAATAATTAACAAAAATGTAAGGTAGCTGTTACTAATTGCAACATTAAGACGTTCAACAACTTAGTCTACCCGTGACCATGGATGCTGTACAACTCGATAAAATCCGTAAAAAGTAGTTTTATTTCAATGTCTAATATTCGCGTAAGTGTCAGAAACTAGTAAGTATTTTATTGTAAATTTTTATTTTGAAAGTATACGATCAGTTTCAGTTTATGGCAAAGACTGCCTCATTAGCCTATTAGTCCTGAGCGCGACTGCTACGCTAGGTCCTGTGTTCGATTCCCGGGTCGAGCAGTGTTATTGGGTTTTCCTATGAAATTCTCAGTAGCAGCTTGGAGTTTGGACTTGTGCCCGATTACATGGGACCTACACATAACGGCGAACTGTGTGTACATTAGTAGGTGCACCTCTGCCTACCCTTCGGGGAATACAGGCGTGATGGTATGTTATGTTAATTAAGTTTATCAACTGAGGTCTTGAAAACGCGCGACTGATCCCGCTACCTACTGATGTTGCTGGTGTCTACTTATAGGCTGCGGTTGTATTTTTTTATTCGTGATAGGCTTACCGCCAGTTCGCCTGATGTTAAGCGACACTACGATCTACGATGGAGCTCGTTTGCCGAGAAGAAACCGATTCCCTCGTGATTTAAAAACACCCAGATTATTGTGGTTGCCGCTTATCCTATGAATCACAAAGTCGGGTGCTTGTTTTTAGTAAAAAATAATGGTGATATTAATATATTGTAAGTTACGAGTACATCTTTCTGTATTTTAGTTCATAAATTTAGACACGTTACTTACCTACTTTGAAATAGTTCGTGCTATGTGATTTTAAAATTACATTAATGTCATAATATTTTTTCTAATATCATTGTTTAGTGGTATCAACTCAATACGTATGTACTTTGCTTTACATAACATAACATAGATACGGTGCACAAATTGAGCTTAAGAGTCCGGCGGACCGCATTTGTCTTACAAACGTAATACCGAATTAAATCGTAATTCAAACACAATTTAATCAAATTCTGTTATTATTCAGACTCTGATACTGTTAATCTAGGTTCTTACTTTAGCATTTCGTCCAAAATACTTCACTGGAAATAAATGTAAGTGAATACTGATAACTGTTGATAAAGTTTGAAACGATTTTCCGGTCTTTTATTTCCAGTGAAATAGTTGTAGACTAAATAGTACCGCAGGAACCTAGATTAACGGTATCCACATCCGAATAATAACATAGTTTATTTATTTATTTATTTATTGGTTATTCTAAAAAAAAATGTAATAATACAAGTACTGATATGTATGCCCATTAAAGGTACACACAGCATTCTCCACAAACAAAATATACACGTCATAGGATCAATGTCTTAACATTAAATGAGTATTAAAATAAAAATTAAATTAAAACTAAAAAATGCATACATAAAAAGATGTTTAAAGCGACATCAGAACATGCAACCGTTAAAATATTCTTAAATCTATCCTGTATCGTCACGTTCCCGTACCTCTGTGATTGATTTCCTGAATCCATTCAGGGAAACACTGTGTATATCAGTGTTGATCAATTTGCAGACTCTATTGTACTCTCTACATGTCATATTCTTAGCTTAGTTTGATAGAATGTTGTTGATTTAGATTCTTTATTTAGTTGGATTACGATTTATTTCGGAATTACGTTTTTGTGAGCAATCCGACGAACTCCGCCGAACACTTAAGTTGGTCGAAAATGATTATTACTACTACATTATATATGAAAACTTAGTCGCAATGTACCTATGTATGTACTTAAATAAAAACGTACATAAAATAAAATAGACTTATAAGCCTGCCTACCCTTCACAACAAGACAGGCAACGCATTTACCCTAAGAATCCGAGCAGACACACCACAACCACGACCACACATCAGCGACAAAAATGTGGCGAGGGACCAGATATTGTAAAATCATGGTTTTCACATATTAAGCAAATTAATTAGCATTACAATGTCTATTGTCCTGCTGACCACACTGTTCCGTTTTATCTGGTTATTTAGTGGTATGGTATGACTCAGAAAAAAGTAACAAAGCGACAGCAAGCAACTACACAACCACAATTTCGTTGCGTAACTGTGGCATGAAAGTTGCCCGTCTGCATCTCCACTAAGACGGCTTTACGCATCGTACTTGACATATTTCTATTCATTTACATCAAAGACATCCCGCTACATAGGGCTGTCCCCTCCTAAAGCACACACCATGTAGGTAGGTTTGAATTACTTGCTTCCTAGACACAGTATATGCCTAGATTCTGAAGGGAGAGTGGGGTAAGCCAGTGGAAGTTATTTGAAAAGTGGTCGGGTAAGTATAATTATGTGATGGCTAGGGGGACTGTGGATCAATGACGTTGCATCGGGCACATAGCTTACGGTCTATGTCGACACAAGTTTGATATATCAACTGCAGGGAAGGAAAAAAGGAAACACATTTACTGACACCACACATTTTTTTTATACCACTAAGATGGCAAACAAACAGACGGCCCGCCTAGTGGTAAGCGGTTACCGTACCCTATGGACGCTTGCAATACCAGGGATATCACTCGCGCGTAGCCGACCCTGCAAAAATATTTACAATCCACATTTAAGCTACCTATCATAGCCAAAGATAAAAAAATGAATATGAAATTTTGCTCGGTGGTAGGACTTCTTGTGGTCTGACGGACTGGCGACCACCCTTACGTCGCAGACTTTCGTAAAGCGCTGCGGTGTATGTCGACTTTTGCACGTAAGAGCCAGTTGCCCTCGGTTGCTGCGGCTCTGGCAGTCTGCAGTTCGTAGGGGCTCTTAAGGGTCAACGCAACAGCATTTCCTTGCTGGTGTTGCAAGTGTCCATGGGCGACGAAGACTACTTACCACCAGGTGGGTCGTTTGCCGACTTATTCCATAAAAAAAAAGAATTTATATAACAATACCATACGCAGAGGCATACTAATGTACCTTTTTTTTTTGTACCTAGTACCAGTTCGCCGTTATGTTTAAGCCCCATGTAATAGGGGCGAGCCTATTACCATTAACCGAGTACAGATTCTTCGAGTTCCTACTGAGCATTTCATAGAGCTCTGCTTGATCTGAAAATCAAACTCAAAACCTCTAATGAAGCAGTCACGCTCAGAACCGCCAGGCTAATGAGGCAGTAGAATTTTACTTCATCGTCATCAGCCTATTATAGCAGTCCACAATGTGCGCCATTTGGCCCTGTCCTCGGCTTGTCGCATCCAGCTTCCGCCAGCAACCTTTCGCAAATCATCACTCCATCTTGCCGGAGGGCGTCCTGCGCTACGTTTGCCGAGTCGCAGTCTCCACTCAAGAACACGTCTGTCCCAGTGCTTGTCGGTTCTTCTACCGATATGACCAGCCCACTGCTACTTCAACTTTATAATAGGGTAGTTGACTGGTCTTTGATTTATTAAAAATAATGGTCCTATTGAAAAATTTCATTAAAAATAATTCCTACACTGAGAAAATATTTTTTTTTTTATTCGTGATAGGCTTACGCTTGACCGCTAGTTTGCCTGATGTTAAGCGATACTGCGATCTACGATGGAGCGCGCTTGCCTAGAAGAAACCGATTCACTCGTGATTTAAAGACACCCAGATTATATCTATCAGGGAAGACCCACTCGGGAAGTGCATTCCATATTTCAGCAGTACGCATTAAGTGGACTTAAAGCGTTTCGTTCGGGCTTTTGAAATGTCCACCGTGAATCGATGACGGTTTTTCGTGCTTCTGGTCGTACGATAGTGGAAAGGGCTAGGGGGGATAAGATCGTGGAGATCTGATGCACACTCTCCGAAATGTATCCGATAAAAAACCGATAAGCTAGCAACTTCGCAAAATTTAAATCTAGTCATAAAGTTCTAATTTTGTTTTTTTATCAGACCATAGTCCATATTAAGGAAACATTACAAAACACAAAGATACACATACAATAAAAGCAGTTATAAATAAGTAGTAGTTATAAATAAAAATTAAAAGTAAATACATTATTTAATATATTTGAATGACAGTCGGTGGCTCGTCATCAAGGCTGTTGGGGCTACCCCGCACTCGCCCCATCAGGGATGCTATTCGTGACCGCATAATCGCATAGAAATCTGATACACCTATTTCCGCGAACATCCCCGATGCACTACAAAAGCGCGGTAGGCCCAACATTACCCGGAAGGCGTTATTATACTGGACTTGCAGAGCATTGTACGAGTTTTTGTATAACTGATCCATAGAGCACACGTGTACAGAGACTGGCAATGAGACCTGAATGAGAGAGAGTAATTTTGACATCCTCCGTACATCGTACAAACCTGCGAGCCAGCATATTACACCTAACAGCCAATACTCTGCGTTCCCTCTTCAAATCTAAATCGTCAGTCCCAGATACTTGAAACGTTACTCTTGTTAGCATAATTAATTTATTATTAATTGATCAGCTTTAAAGTTTTTGGTGGGGATTTAGTGGGGATGCTCTGTCCCTTTCCCGCAAAATGGATGTCAGTATAGACTATGTATGGCGCACGCACGGTTTGACGTCACAACGTGCTTTAGTACGCTCTCTGTCTAGCATAAAATTAAAATGCTTATAACTTCCTTATTTTTGAACCGATTTTGATTTTGTTTTTGTTTTTCGGCTCTTTTTATGGTCAACTTTTTTATGAGACTATAAAAAAATATCAATCAACTAGCCTATTTGGTGCGGTATGTCGGTAACATTGGTTCTCCGTCGGATAACCTCTTTGAATGTTACTTACTAATATTATTATCAGAGTAAATGCAAATAATGTAATATATCTACTATTGTTTAATATCTGCGTAATCGATAAGGAATGTGTTTAACTAAAGACTCTTTGTTAAATTCCTTGCTAAACGATCTACATTGTTGGTATCGAATATGAGTTTAATTACATTGTTGCTTGTTATAACCGACTTTGAAATAAGAGGAGATCCTCAATGTATTTTTTCATGTTCATATGTATTATTATTTATTTTTCATTAAATTTGAATTCCACAATGTAAACTTAGATGGAAAGTACATATATGCTTTTAAGCTGGTAACAATCATGGACTCTGTGGGGCACAGCAATCTACAATAATAATTTTTATATTAAGTATAACTAACTTCTGCGCGCAACTTTGTCTGCGTGCACTTCAGGATTGGGTCCGACCAGGATAAAAAGTAGCTTATTAGTTATCCTAGGCTATAATCTATCTGTATGCCAAATTTCATCCAAATCCTTTCAGCCGTTCTGGCGTGAAAGAGTAATAAACATCCATACTCACAAACTTCCATGTTTATAATATTAGAAAGGATTATAATAAAAAAAAACAATAGGTACTTATATAATATTTTTTAATAATTATCTTAATATAAGAATTCAGTCTGCCTCATTAGTCTAGTGGTCCCAAGTGCGACTGCTACACTAGAGGTCCTGGGTTCGATCCCCAGGTCGAGCAAAGTGTTATTGGGTTTTTCTATGATATTCTCATTAGCAGCTCGGAGTCTGGATTTGTGCCCGGTTAAGGGCTATAGGCTCGCCCCCTATAACATGGGACCTAAACATACCGGCGAACTGTGGGTGTACATTAAGTACACCTCTGCCTAACCCTTCGGGGAATACAGGCGTGATGGTTATGTTATAAGAATTCAAATCTTTATTTGAAATGTTACAAATGAAATCACTGCGTACAGCGTCTAAGATATTCTAACATACATAGCATACCATCACGCCTGTATTCCCCGATGGGTTTTTTATCATTCCCGTCTTTTGGTCAAGAGGCGAGAAAATATCTATCTTGCTCGGTGGTAAGACTTGCTTTTCGCGTGTGAGAGCCAGTTCTCCCTCCGTTGCTACGGCTCTGGGAATCATAGGCTCCAAAGCATCAGCAACAGCGGCGGCGATGACTACTTACTTACCATCTGGTGGCTCGTTTGCTCTTTTGCCTAATACAGTAGACATAATAAACACATAATAGAGGGCTCACCTTCCATTACATGGAATCTTATTATATATATATATTATTTAATCTTATGACGACACGTTTGGCGTAGCGGCTGAGCGATCGGCTTCTGCGTCACGTGTTGTGGGTACGATCCCCACACGGAGCAAATATTTGTATGATCTACATGTAGTTGTTCCGGGTCTGGGCGTTTGTATATGTGAGAATTTGTGTTTGTAAACGCACCCACGACAACTTTCACTTTCACGATCACTTTTTTTTAAAAAGAAAAAAGAAAAGATCTCAACGTACCTTTGCCTATGTCATAGGGGAATACGGACGTGTGTGGAAGAATGTTGGTATTAATTTGAGTAAATAAAACACAATTTCACACGTGCATATAAAAAATCCACACGCACAGATTCATTAAAGTATTCCTCGACACTTCGATCCCCTTCCACTCCAACACAAAAAGAGGTTCGAAACTTTCGAAATAATAATCTCGCGCTATGATAAAATATCTCGTCCATTTAGTCTTGAGCTCCCTCACCCCTCGGATTCTACACTTTTGTTTTAACACGAGCGGTAGATGAAGGGGGAGCGAGTGTCTTGTTATACTGGTGGGGTCTTGTACGCGTGACATATCTGTACAATGCCTATTATGAATTGACAAAGAGGAGTGGAACCCTCTTTCACACCTCTTTCACTTTTCAATCCGAT